>CM075669.1:27355000-28555000 GCA_037962975.1 Clitoria ternatea | reverse complement strand
TTATCAACTTCTATACCTCTCTCAGACACCAGGTGTCCAAGAACTATGCCTTCTCTTACCATAAAATGGCATTTTTCCCAATTTAGAACCAAATTGGTTTCTTCACAACGCTGCAAGACTTGACACAAATTTGTTAAACAATTATCAAAATCCAAACCATGCACTGAAAAATCATCCATAAAGACTTCCATCACATTTTCAATAAGATCAGAAAAAATTGCTTGCATACACCTTTGAAAAGTCGCAGGTGCATTACATAAACCAAAAGGCATACGTCTGTAAGCATAAGTCCCATAAGGGCAAGTGAAGGTAGTCTTTTCTTGATCAGATGGATGAATGGGAATTTGATGAAAACCTGAATACCCATCCAAATAACAGAAATAAGAGTGTTTCGCAAGTCTTTCAAGCATCTGATCAATAAAAGGGAGGGGAAAATGATCTTTTTTCGTGGCGCTATTTAACTTCCTATAATCAATGCACATGCACCAACCAGAGACAATCCTAGTAGGAATCAAGTTATGTTTATCATTTTCAATCACAGTTATTCCCCCCTTTTTAGGCACCACATGGACAGGACTTACCCATTTACTACTATCAACAGGATATATGACTCCAGCATCAAGCAATTTCAAAATTTTCTTTTTAACCACTTCTTGTATTTTAGGATTTAATCTCCTAAGTGGTTCTACTGTGGGCCTGCTTTCATCTTCTACAGTAATCCTATGCATACAAAGAGAAGGGCTAATCCCTTTGATATCATCCATTGTATAACCTATTACCTTTCTATACAACCTAAGTTGTTTCAAAAGTTTTTCAGTTTCAGATGGATTCAATTCAGCATTAATAATCACAGGATATGTGGAATTAGGGCCAAGAAACTCATACCTTAAAGAAGCTAGTAAAGGTTTTAATTCCACATTGGGGCTTACCACTTTGTCGCACATGACCTCAGTATCATGTGGGGCCTCAGAGCAATCAAATGTTTCTGTCGGCTCAATCATGAAAACAGTTTCAAGTGGGTCATTAGGAAGGGTTGCTTCCTTTACCACTTGTTCGACAAAATCCACAGGACAGCAAACATCATTATAAGGTTTTTCTAAAACATTTTTCAAGTTGAAATCAACCTTTTGGTCTCCAACAGTTAGAGACAACTTACCATTCTTGACATCGATCACAGCACCTGCAGTTGCTAAAAATGGTCTGCCTAAAATAATAGGAATCAAAGAATCTTCGTCCATTTCAAGCACAACAAAGTCAGCAGGTATAAAAATTTTCCTATCTTAATAGGAACATCCTCTAAAATTCCTACAGGATATTTTACAGATCTATCAGCCAATTGTAAAGACATCCTAGTAGGTTTTAGTTCACCCAATCCTAATTTTTCAGCAATAGATAATGGCATTAAACTCACACTCGCTCCTAAATCACACAATGCTTTATCTATATTCATGTCACCGATCATGCAAGGAATAGAGAAACTACTTGGATCTTGGAGCTTGGGTGGAAGTTTCTTTTAAATTAGAGCACTGCACTCTTCAGTAAGTGCAACTGTACCATCTTCCTCCAGTCTTCTTTTGTTGGACAGAATGTCCTTCAGGAACTTTGCATATGTAGGCATTTGCTGCAAAGCATCTATAAAAGGAATATTAATATACAATTTCTTTAAAACATCAAGGAACTTATCAAATTGTTTGTCCAACTTTGCTTTGGCTAAGCGCTGAGGAAATGGAATGAGAGGTTGATATGGCTTAACCTCCTCCTTCTTTTCTTGTGGTTTCTCTTCTTCAATTACTGGATGAGATGAAGATTCATCGACTTTCTTTTCCTCCTTTGCTGTCTTGTCAACTGGCCCATCGTATTGAGTACCACTCCTAAGAGTGACAGCCATGGTTTGGTTAGATGGTCCAGCCTCTGGTTTCCCAGGAAATATTCCCGATGCTCTTTGAGAATAGGAGGCTTGTTGGGCAATTTGATTTTCCAGTATTTTGTTGTGAGTGGCAAAAGAGTCCACTTTTGAAGCAAAGTTTTTTATTGGATCAGAGAATTAATCATTTTGTTTAAGTTGAGTAGCTACAAATGTCTCCATCAAGGATTCTAGCTTTGATTTTTGTGGAATATAGGTTCCTTGTTGAGGTTTGTAGTTACTTTGGAATTGAGGTGGCCTATTTTGGAAGCCAGGTGGACCTTGTGGAGGTCTGTAGTTACCTTGATAGTTTCCACTATAGTTTCCAATAGTGTCCACCTGATGCATTTCTTATTCTTGATTAGGGGTCATTGCTAAATGGCAGTTTGTAGCTCCATGTCCTGAAACACCACAAACTTCACAAACAATATTAGTAGCACCTGTTGACCCTATTTTATCAAGTTTTAATGTTAATGCTTCAACTTTGGCAGAAAGTAGGGAAAGAGCATCGATAGAATACTTACCTGGTGTTTTAGCAGATAATTCTCTCTCAGAGTTCCACTGGTGAGTGTTTTAAGCTATTTCCTCAATCAGATTCTCAGCTTCATCAACATTTTTACTCATGAAGGCTCCTCCAGCTGCAGCATCTAAAGAGATCTTTTGTGTGGAAGTTAGTCCATTATAGAAAATATGGATTGTCAACCACCTTTCTATCCCATGGTGAGGACATTCTCTCAGCATCTTCCTGTATCTTTCTCAGGCTTTATACAAGGATTCATCATCTTTTTGTGAAAAATTGATGATTTGTTTTCTCAGCACATCAGTCTTGTTCCTTGGGTACCATTTATTGATAAAAGCACTGGACAATTTTTCCCAAGTCGTGATGGATCCTTCAGGAAGAGAGTATAACCACGCTCTCGCTTTATCTCTTAAGGAGAAAGGGAAAAGTCTTAAGCGAATGGCATCATTGGTAGCTCCGTTCATCTTCAGGGTGTCATAGTATTCAAGAAAGATTTGAAGATGAAGATTTGGATCTTCGGAGGGTAATCCTCCGAATTGGTTCTGTTGAACCATTGAGAGTAGTGAAGGCTTCAATTCAAAATTGTTAGCCTCCACTGTGGGTCTAAGGGTGCTAGATCCTCTTCCATTTGTACTTGGAGCGGCAAAATCTCTTAAGGGTCTATGTTGGTCTGCCATTTGTTTTTCTTTTTGTTCTTTTTGCTGTTTTTGTTATTTTCTCAAAGCTCTAAGGGTACGTTCTATCTCAGGGTCAAATCCTAAGTTTAGATCGACACTACGGCTTCGTCGCATAAATAGAAAATAAATGACAAATAAAACAAACAATTACAAAAATAAAACAACAACAGATACACAGAATATAGAACAAAATACAAAATTACAAACAAAATAAAAATAAAATAAAAATAATAATAAAAATATTAACAAGTATGATCTAATCGAATTTTAATATTGCCGATATTTGAGGGACAACAGTCCCTGGCAACGGCGCCAAAAACTTGACAGGGCCCGCAAGCGCACGGGTTATGTCGCGTAATATAAAAGATTATCGTTCTCCACAGGGACTGTGTTCAAAGTACCAGCATATTGAAATTTAATTATCCACACAATTGATTTTTAAGATTTTTATAAAATAAAGCACAAATTAAAGTTGCACAGAATACGAATAAATATAAAAATAAAATTTACTTGACACTTAAAAATCAGAGTTGAGAATATCTTGGGATTTCGGGGGATTAAGACTCTATTTTATGTTAATGAATTTTAACTTTTCATAAATAAGAATCGAATTAAGTTTTCCAAGACGAATTTTCCAAAAGCTAATTAATATGTTCCTCTCGGAATCCTATTAATGTACCTAACCTATGGAAAGCACTGCTTAATCCTCAGAAAGGCCCATTATCGTTTTATGAAAACCCCTTTTATTTCCTCAAAAGAATTTTGATTACTTTCACGGTTTTACCGAGGTCACAAAAAGCATTTCAAAAATCTTAGGTTTAGTTCAAAGCTTTCCGGTAAAAATAAATCTCTCGATTCTATTTATTACCTAAACTTACTAATATACCCGCAAGTATACAGTTTTATCATTTAGGTTCTTGTTAGGAATCACTAAAAGCATTGAGCATTTTTTAAACTAAATGGAAAACAGAAATTTATTTAATTCCAAGTCAAAATAATATTAACAATAAAATATTATCATACCCCCTTTATCCCAAGATAATTAATTTAGCTACTCATGAAATAATTCAAATTCATATATATAATGGAAAAATAAAACATACAAGACATGGTAAAAAAATAAAGACTTAAGGGTTTCTCCAAAAGCTCAGAATAGTTTACCACTGTATTTCCTTGTTGCAATATTCCTCCACCAATTACAAATTTAAATAACTCACTTTTACAAGTCACAACTCTTAAAATAAAATAAAGAAAAAAGAAAATAAAAAGAGAAACAAAACGAAAAAGAAAGAAAAAGAACAAAGAAAAAAATAAAGAAAAAAGAAAGAAAGAAAAGAGAAGAGAAGCACGGAAGAAGAAAAGAGAAAACGAAAGAAAAAGAAGAAAAGAAAAGGAATTTAAGCTTATGGAAATTGATGCCTTGGTGGTGCTGTCCGTGTTCCTTTTTATAGGCAAAGGAAGGGAAGAAGTCAGCTTGGAAAATGCGTTGCCAGTTGGTGCAATTGTCTTCTTCTCAGCCGCCCCACCATCACAGCTTGGAGACAGCCTGGATGGTGTCAAGTGGGAGAAAACTTTCGGTGCATGTGACTTCCAACTGTCCTAAATTGCATTATTTTAATATTTCCAATAATTCGGTGCTTGGATTTATTCAGCTGGGCAAATTCTGAGTGGAAAAATTGGTCGGTTTTCATCTTTTCTCCAAAATTTGAGTGAAAGCTTGCTGGAGGGTGGTTTGCTGAGTGCTGCACGGTGTTGCATTGTGAAGAATTGGGTCGGTTTTCACCTTCTCTCTAGAATCCAAGTGGAAAAATGCCTTTTGTGCACAAAACCGACTGGAAAAAGGTGCATTTTCTAAAGAAGACCGAGTGAATCTTTGCTCGGTGTCGAGTTGAGGGGTCGGTGTTTGGAAGAAAATTGGTCGGTATTTGGAACAAATCGGTCGGTGTTGAGTTGCTGTGAAGTCGGACAGTGTTAGTTGCTGTGAGGAGATGAGCAAAGCAACTCCGATTGCTTTATTTCTTCGAAACTGATTGAAAAGTGAATCAGAACCGAGTGAAAGTGATTCACTCGGAACTGATTAGAAGGTGGCTCGGAATTGACTGAAGAGGGACTCAGATCTGACTGAAACCATTCACTTGGCTCAGCTTCATGGAGTTCATTCGAAACTGATTGAAGACTCACTCAGGATCAGAATTTATTCAATCGGTTCCCAAACATTTTCACTCGGCTGTCTCTGAATCTGAACCACTCGGTTCAAACTTTGCTCGGATTTTGCTTTGGAATTCACTCGGTCAAATTCATTCGGATACATTCACTCGGATTTGCTCTGAAATAATTCAGTCGGCCTTCATTCCTTGAAATGATACACTCGGAAGTGTCTTCTTGCTTTTTACTTGGAATGGCCTTCAGTCGTCAATCAACCCAGTCGGTTTTCTTTACTCGAATCTGGCTGATTGAATTTCCTCTCATGTCCGAGCCTTGCTTTGCTCGGAAATATAGGTTTCTGACCCATTTCACTCGGTATTCTTCGTTGCAGAGATCTCACTCGGACTTAGTGTAAAACTGTAAGAATCTGTCCGAGTGTGATTCAATCCTGGTCGGATTTTCCTTGCTTGCTTAAGGCATTACTCGAAAATGCCTTGTTCCGCTTGAGAATGTCATCTTCTCTGAGTGAAACCACTCAGATTCCTCCTTAGTCAGCATTTATTCATTTCAGTGGCCTCTTTTACTCGGAATCCATTCACTCAGAACAGCTTTTCACTCGGATTAGTTGCAATCAGAAAGCTCCCACTCGGATTTACTTCAATCAACAATCCTTTCACTCGGAGAATAGCTTTGGACATATTTATTGGAGGTCAGTCTCCTTTTTTCACTCGGAATGGACGCAGTCGGGGAAGTTTCCACTCAGAATCACCTCCAACCGAGACTTATTCCATTTCAGCATTGGTCCTTCACTCGAGTCAGCCATTTATCACTCGAAATGGCTTTGACAGGGAACATTTCACTCGGATTTTCTCCAACAGTGCAGTATTCCACTCGCCAATGCTCTACTCTGAGTCTTTCCACTCGGATTTGGTCATTTCTGAGTTATCCCACTCGGATTTGGCCATTTTGAGTCGGATTTCAGTGCTCTGAGTCGGATTTCAGCTTTCTGAGTCGGATTTCAGCTTTAAAAAGAGAATTCTTTCCACTTTGGGCTTGTTCTTCTTGTTTCTTTATCATTTTATGGTCGTTTTTCTCTTGTTTTTGACCCTTTATTACCTTAATTCCTGCAAAATAACATACCCAAGTAGAAAATAGTGGAAAGAAAGCAAAAATCACAATAAATAAAGGAAATACAGTGGATAATAATTAAAATCCTAAGCAAACTAGTACTATTTTATTGTGTTATAAAGCACTTATCACTCCCCACATGTGACATTGAGGTTGGCTTATTATACATATTTATCATTTTCTCCCATCTTTTGTGACTCTTCAATTATTTTTCCCATTGTCTCGTCCTCGTCTGATTCTTCCATTGCACTATTATTTATGCACTTGTCATTTTTGTTGTATGTTTCTTCCTCGGTTGAGTATAATTCTTTCTCTAATAAAGATTCCTCCTATTTGAACTTCTCTACATATTGACATTTAGTTAGAGCCGAGTTTTCTTTAAAGATTCTGAGGTATACATCTTTCGTTGATTTTTAGTTTAATAATACCCCTATTGATTAGGTCTATTTCAATAGTTCTATTAAGAAATCTCGTGTAATCTAACCTTTCCCTTTTATAGACTTGTCTGATGAGTCGACCCATAGTCATCACGATTTTGTTAAAGAATTCATGGTACCATGTGAAACCTGTAATGCCTTAACACTTAACTCATACTACCATGTAACTTGTTATTACTTCTTTATCCCAAGGGTCAAAGGATGGAAACATGGTTTTGATACACTATTCACTCTCGACAACAAGGTCCCAATATTGTTATTTTTAATGTCAGAGACTAATACTAGGTTTGTTGGAAATATTCACTAAAAGCCTATATAGGACGCATCATTTTGAATAAGTCATTTTTTGTTAAATAGTTTAACAACCTTTATTTATCCTTGGAGTAATAGGTTATATGAGAGTTATTCCTAAAATGTCCCTAGTCGGTATTTACGTGGGGACATGTAAATACATTAAGACTAGTGTGTGAGTGTACTGATGATCTGATCTCACGAATCACGGATATAAATGATATTAAGTCTTCACATGGGTACACATTAAGAGTAATGATGTACTGGACAAACCCACCATGAGAACGTTGCATGGATCGTTACATGAATGTCATAAATGATTCTCAATGTGATAATGGTATATGTAGTCTTTTGATCTGAAGTCACTATGATTCCTACATAAGGAGTTTGTTGTTTTAATACAATCAAATGTCTTATGTAACAAGAGGACTATAAAGGTTATGGTTAGGCAATGAACAAATTATACAGAGGGATGTGAGTGATGTAGATGAGATTTGTCTCTCCTATGTGACAAGAGTGATATCTATAGGCCATTTGATGGAATGAGACTAAGGAAATGCATGGTCATGCTAGAAAAAATAAATATTGGATATTTATTCAGATAAAGTCTACTCTAGTATCAAGTAAAATAAATTGGACCGTACAAGGATGACGCGACCATGCCTTGGGCCCAATTAGGATATCGTGACAAAAGGAACAAACATATAAAATAATTATCACTTATAGGTTATGTTGATAATAAGTAATATTCAGACATAATGATGCATTGCTAGATGCCGTTCTTATTTTATATTAATAATAAAATAGTTTATTATTAATATAACCGAGTATTTTACCTATAGGGTCACACACATAGAGTAAGCCCATCAGAAAATAGCTTTTTGTTTTAGTTGGACTAAAATAAAACTATTGGGCCTAACTCATTTAGAATGAGTAAGGAGCCCACTCTTTAGAGAGTAAATTAGGTCAAACCTAAGCCTCTAAATAGAGCATAAGTTGCTCATAGGTGGCTAACCTAAAAAGAGACACAAAATATGCAAAAGTTATAAGAACTACACGCCGTCAAACTAGCATTTGGAAGATGTAGCGTTTCTGGTGGGAGTACTCGTGTGGACTCCTAAAGGACGAGGCTACAACTGCTTCGATAATCTTTAAGAGGTAATCCTAAAATGCAATATTTTTTTTGTGTTTGCCTTATGCTTTGAAACACGATACTTTGCAAATCTTATGGGAATCCTTGTATATCCGCTGCTCGTGCACTAGGGATTCCCTAACAGTGGTATCAAAGCTTGATTGCAAACCTGTGTTTTGGGCAAATGTTTGTTTAAAGAACATGTAAAAAAATTTTATTTTATGAAAAGATTTGCAAAGGTTACATCTTTTATTAGATATGTTTGCAAAGGTTGCATTTTTAATGAGATATTATGTAAAGGTTGCATTTTTTATGAGATATGTTTCAAAGGTTGCACCTTTTGAAAGCTAGTATCAATTTATTTTTGTTTTATGTATATTGATTGCTTTTCTCAACATTTTAATTAAAGAACATGTTTTTGGGATGTGTTGTATTATATGAACATATTGTATGTTGTAATGGTGATTGTTTTATACGTGTTCTAATTATAAGGCATGTTAATTAAATTGAAATCAAGGGTTGTACGCAATGCATGTCTATATGTTTTCTCTTTTCTAATATGAATTGTTCATATGAGATTGTGTTTAGAAAATTTAAGAGTTAAACCCTAGCTGTAATGAAAACTAAGATTCAAAAAGTTGAAACCTATCCGTAGTGATATTTTATTTATTTGTAAATGTTACAAATAAAATATTTGATTTTAATATTATATTTTAAATTCAATTTGTAAAAGTTTCAAATCAAATTTTAATTATTTATTAAATTTAAAGTTTGTAAGAGTTATAAATTTAAATAATTTATTCTTATTAATTTTTAATAAGATTTGCATCGTTTGTGATATTTTTAAAATTAATGTGATGTGTAAGAATTACAAATTTAAATAATTTATTCTTATTAATTTTAATAGGATTTGCATTGTATGTGATCTTTTTAAAATTAATATGATTTGTAGGAGTTATAAATTGATTCATATTTATTAAATTTAATATGATTTATAATTATTACAAATAAAAGATAAGATCTTTATTAAATTTAATAATTTAAAAATCAAATATTTAATCCTTAATAAATTTGATAGGATTTGCAAAATTTACAAATTAGAGATAAGATCTTTATCAAATTTAATAGGATTCAAAATAAAATATCTTGAACTCTAGAGATAAGGTCTAAAATTTAAACCTTGATCGTTCCTAAAAAATAGGATGATTGTTGAGACTCTAGAGATAAGGTTTAAAAGTTAAACCTTGACTATTCCTATTTTAGGATAATTGTAAGGGTCAAAAGATAAGGTTTAAAAGTTAAACCTTGGCTGTTTCAAAATTTAAGATTTCAAATTGTTTGAAATCATAACCGAATATTTTGAGTTGTTAATGGTCAGTGGGACGTTCTGGCTAGGATAGACTTGGTACTTTAGCGGTCACTCCGGACTCACCTCTCTTTCCTGGGAACTGACCTGATTACAGTACTAAATTTTTGGGTTGGAACACCCCTTGACCCTGTCTGTTGAACGGTCAACAGAGCTGTCAAACTTCTTTGCGTAGTTTTCCTTTTATGACCCCGCGTGTTTAATTATGTGTTTTAAAATTTTTTATTTTAAATACAATTGATTACTCTATTAATTGATTAATTAACACGTCCAGCGGTGAATGGTTATGATCTTAGATTTTTTTATTTAATTTTAAATACAGCCTGCGTGTTGTGCCTTTCTCTATTCTTAAATTTCTTCTCTCAACCCTTCATTCGTATGTAAAACGAGTTTTCTTTATTACATTGTAATCTTGGAAAAGACAACAAGGTGAAGACCTAGAAGAAACCTAGAGTGGTGATTCTTGATGGATATCACCTTGAAAGGAACAAAGGAGTGGTGACTCTAGGAGGATGGTGGTTTCAAGAAGTAGGATTTCACAAAGTCAAGACACCATTATTCCTTTAGGTTTATTTTATTTTCTAGGAAGACCATAACCATCTCACAATTTTGGTTGCATGTTTTGGGGTTTTATTTTGCGTTAAAGCGTTTAATGAAAGTCAGTAATGAACAATAAGAAAATTGAAATTCCTCAAGCCCGACAATCATACCTTCCAATAAGTAATAACGTCTAACTTGATATAAATAAAATGCAGGTCACGTCATAGTTGGGTGCCTTTATTTATGTTTAGTAGGACATGATTGGATAATTGGATTATCCAAGTATAACTTATTAAGTTTGATTCAAATAGACATTTTTCAATTGGATTGGAAAAGCCTAAAGGTATAAACAGTCTAAAACGCGTTCTAATAAACAATAGTCATCAATGCTAGTTTCAATAAGGTGTAGGTTCTGCCAAAGCAGGGTGCTTTTATTGATATTAGTAAAGGATGATGGATAATTGGATTATCCAACCATTTGTTATTGGACTTATCTAGGTAACTTTAATAAGATTGAAGAACCTAGAAGTGTTAATATTAAGTTTAAATGCCTTCTAATAAGTAACACTCGTCGAGACTAATGTCAATAAATAGTGGGCTTGCCAAAGCAGGGTGCTATCATTTATACTAGTAAGGCGCGGTGGGATAATTGTAATATCCAAATTGTTTTTATTAGGCCTAAACTTAACTAAGTTTTTCAATTGGATTGAAAATAACTTAGAGGCGTAAGGATTGAGCTTAAATTGATAAGATGAATAAGGGTAAAGAGTTACCCACTCAATCATCCAAGAGTTGCATGAGATGCAATTGGAAATGTGTTTCCTACCTAAATAACCAAGGGTTGGGCGATCAGCCAAAGCTGACTCAACACTAGGCCAAATATGGATCTTGGCCCACTAGAAAAATCTTCCAACGGGATTTTTTATGATTCAGTGAGGGTATTTGTTTTGAATCAAAATAGTGGGAGACAACATATTTATTTAATGACCAAAATTTAAATATGTTTTGAATAGAAGTGATAGATTTGCATGTAATTTTTTAGAAAAACCATGACAAACCAAATATTGTTTTGTTGCAATTTGTCCTTTGGAAGGACACTTTATCTGGAAAAATGCCTAGATAGGTATCGAGACTTGAGAATTATCTTCAATAAAAGAGGAAGTGACAATGTGTCATGTTTGGCTTATATATCATCTATGGTTGGGTCTTGAATACCCTATGGAGTCTGCATAAACTCTGAGTTGTAAAAGGCAATATGAATATATGGGAGATATACGATATGATTGTATATAAACTCTATTAAGGCCGAGTTGGTCTGGAAGTCTAAAAGGTGATCAAGAAAGGAAATTATTTCCAGTTTTAACCAAATAAGACATTGAAATAATTTGTCTAAAGAACTTAAAAGAGTTCAAAAGAAAGGGATGTAAGACTTCCACTACAAGTCATGTTATAGAAGTCAAGTTATTTTACTTCACTAACATTAGTATCAGATACTAGTAGTAGATCTCAAATTTTGAAAGATCAAGGAAGTAGATCACTTGCTAAGGGTGGAGAAATCTGTGTAAAATTGAGCAAAAGTTGATAAAATAAAGATAAGATCTTTACCTATTGGGCTAGTTAGTGAACTAGACATTGTGCATATTGTTTCTTGTTGGACAAGAAATTTTTTATATATATAAAATAACTTTATTTCTTCAAAAGGATGTTGATGCACAATTAAGTAATGGATTCCACATCCTAAATCTCAAAACACTCATCTATAACAACTGTCAAAGTAGGTTAAAATGAGTGATTTTGAACCTTACTTACATGGTATTGTCTCCTAAGGCAAATGAATAAGAAACACATTTCTAAATACCATTAATGTGGTTATATGGACTCTTTTGATTTTGGAATCAATTGAGATATGTAAATCTTATTTATTGGAGAGATAATTGAGACCTCATTCATTGAAAAGATGAGTAATCTATTATTTAATACATGACGATGTATGTGGGCCTATTGGAACAATAACTAGATATGTTTTTCAATACTTTAACATACTAATTGAAAAGTCAATGGGTATGGATTTATGTAACATAAGTTAGAAAGTCTTTGAAAAGTTCAAAGAATTCATAATGAAGTGAAAAACCAAATTGGCAAGACAATTAAAGCTCTTGATTAGATCAAGATAACAAATAATTTGAGCTACAAGTTTGATAACTATCTAATAGAGTGAGAGATTACCTCTTAACTCTCTCATCATGGAATGCCATAATAACATCTCTACGGGGAAAAGTCAAACCTTGTTGGACATAGTTTGATTATTGATTATTATCAAACATCTCAAACTCCTTCAACGTTCCTTTATTAACAAAATTTCCACACCTAACCATGTTCCATCCTAGACTTTCTTAAAGAAACCATATATGATATGTACTCGGAAAGAAACCTAGTATGTCTTTACTAATAATTTTGAACTAGAATGCTTCTAAAGAGCATCCAACTCTGACAAGGTTAGATCCAAATTGGATAAATGTCTTCTATGAGATACCTAAAGAAAGTTAAGGGTTATCATTTCTACAATCCATCTGAAAGCAAAAAGCTTGTTGCTTAGAAGGTTGTATTCTTGAATAAGAGTACATCTCTTAAAGAATCAGTGGAAGGATAGTATAACTTGAAGAAATTCAAGTATCACAAAACATTCAAAAGTCAAGGATGGATAGAAATCACAAAATGTAGAGACATCATTAGCTCCGGTAGCACAAGACTTACGTAAGATCAAATAGGATATCTAATCAAATCTGAAAGATATGGATATCTTATAAATCAGGAAGGAGGCATATTGCTAATTGATCAAGTTTCTTATGAAGAGGCCAATGCAAGTTTAGATTCTAAGACATGACATAAGATCATGGGATTTGAAATGGGCTCCATGTATATTAACAAGGTACGAACCTTGGTTGACGCACCTAAAGGGTAAAACCTATAGGATTCAAGTGGGTTTTCAAAAGGAAAACTAAACATGGATGGTAATAAAAGTACCTTTAAAAGCAAGATTGACAAAATTCAATTAGCTTAAAAACCATTTAGATCCTGCTTGTTGTAGCAGTATACCACCATTATGAGATATGGTAGATAGATGTCAAGATAGAAATCATCTTGAGGATATGTATGTGACACAACCTAAAGGCCTTTTATCCCTGAAACATCTAGGAAGGTATGTGAACTGCAAATGTTCTATTTATGGACTAAAGCAAGCTTTTAGAAGCTAGAATCTTCATTAAAGAATGAAGATAAATCTTGTGACTATAAAAAGGTTAGTAACTGCATAATTATAGTTCTAGTATTACATGTAGAAGACATGCTTCTTCTAGAACTAATAATATTCTCATTCTATAGTTAAGAGTATCCTTAAACACTTAAGAAGGACTAAGGATTTGATCTTGATAAATGGAAGATGAGCTCATTGTAAAGGTTACCTCGATGCCAATCTTTTGATTAATTTGAAAGACTTAAGATTGCAATCAAAATATATGTGTTGTCAAGATGGTTGCGATGTATGCTTAAAAGGTTCAAAGCAAGAAACAATCGTTGGTTCTACTAACAAATCTAAGTATTTTGCTATGTTAAATAACAAAAGAAGTCAATTTACATTTAATCATTCCAAATGTTTTGTACCCTATGAGTTTCCACTGTGATGACAATGGAACCATAGAATAATATAAGGAAGTGGATTAATCCAAGCATATACTTAAATAGTTCCATCTTTGGAAAATGTGAAAATATGCATACCAACAAAATTGTTGGGAACCCACTAGTAAAACCGCTTACATAGTAAAAGCATAAGGGCACTGTAGAAGTCATTGGGCATTAACCTTATCGGCTCTAAGTGCAAGTGGGAGCTTGTTGGAAATATCCACTAAAAGCCTATATAGGACGCATCATTTTGAATAAGTCATTTTTTGTTAAATAGTTTAACAACCTTTATTTATCCTTGCAGTAATAGGTCATATGAGAGTTATTCCTAAAATATCCCTAGTCAAGTATTTACGTGGGGACATGTAAATACATTAAGACTACTATGTGAGTGTACTGATGATCTGATCTCACAGATCATGGATATAAATGATATCAAGTCTTCACACGGGTACACATTAAGAGTAATGATGTACTGGACAGACGCACCATGAGAACGTTGCATGGATCGTTACATGAATGTCATAAATGATTCTCAATGTGATAATGGTATATGTAGTCCTTTGACCTGAAGTCACTACGATTCCTACATAAGGAGTTTGTTGTTTTAATACAATCAAACGTCTTCTGTAACAAGAGGACTATAAAGGTTATGGTTAGATAATGAACAAATTATACAGAGGGATGTGAGTGATGTAGATGATATTTGTCTCTCATATGTGACAGGAGTGATATCTATAGGCCACTTGATGGAATGAGACTAAGGAAATGCATGGTCATGCTAGAAAAAATAAATATTAGATATTTATTTAGATAAAGTCTACTCCGGTATCAAGTAAAATAAATTGGACCGTACAAGGATGACGCGACCATGCCTTGGGCCCAATTAGGATATCGTGACAAAAGGAACAAACATCTAAAATAATTATCACTTATAGGTTATGTTGATAATAAATAATATTCGGTCATAATGATGCATTGCTAGATACTGCTCTTATTTTATATTAATAATAAAATAGTTTATTATTAATATAACCGAGTATTTTACCTATAGCGTCACACACATAGAGTAAGCCTATCAGAAAATAACTTTTTGTTTTAGTTGGACTAAAATAAAACTATTGGGCTTAACTCATTTAGAATGAGTAAGGAGCCCATTCTTTAGAGAGCAAATTAGGTCAAATCTAAGCCTATAAATAGAGCATAAGATGCTCATAGGTGGCTAACCCAAAAAGAGACACAAAATACGCAAAAGTTGCAAAAACTACACGCTGTCAAACTAGCATTTGGAAGGTGTAGCGTTTTTGGTGGGAGTACTCATGTGGACTCCTAAAGGACGAGGCTACGACTTCTTCGATAATCTTCAAGAGGTAATCCTAAAATGCAATATTTTTTGTGTTTGTCTTATGCTTTGAAACACGACGCTTTACAAATCCTATGAGAATCCTTGTATTTTCGCTGCTCGTGCACTAGGGATTCCCTAACAAGATTGTGTCCCATGGTTCTGGATTTTACAAAAATGTATATTCTAGCAAGAACTTCTCTTAAATCATTGTAATGTCAATGTGTTCATGGACTCTTCCCATAAAACTACTTCCCTCTATCCATGGTAAAGGGCTTTCTTTGATAGATATCTCTACCCCTACCTATTTCTCATCTTCCTTTCAAGCGTTTCTTCCTTATTCTCTCTAAACCCTTGCTTTTGGCTCTAATATACTTTACATTACTTATTCTATACGCCGTATAATATTTATTCCTTCATAATCTTTGCATAGGAAACACCTTCAATCCTCATTCTAATGCCTCTACACTCTAGTTTTAGGCATGTTTTCTCCTATTTTGATTTCTTTGACCTACCACCTACCCCATGGGTACTTAGGGATGTTAGCTTCTAGTTTCCCTCTATTTTGATGTTGTTTAGCTTTGTTTCTATTTCTTTAGGTCTCACTAGGTCAAGGAATTGTATGAATTTTGAACCATCTTCCACTTTTGGCTCCTTTCGCTACAATGAACATCTTTCATACTTTACCACATTTCTAGAAAATCTTCCATGGATCCATTTCTTTATTATTGTTTAGGAACCTTGTTATAAATAACAATGTTATTTCTTTCTTTCTCACCCATTTCCTTTTTTCTCCTTTCGGTTACTTTCTCTCTTGGATCAAAAACACTGATTATCCAGCTCACTGGTTATGCTTCCATCAGATTCTTGTTCCTAAACCCTTTGGAGGTTTCTCGAGGGTATCTATATCTTATTCCTTCGAATTTCCCTCAAATTTGTTAGGGTTTCTCACTAATAGGTTCACTCTCGAGGGGGGGGGGGGTTTGTTGAACTCTCATTATAAGAGTCTTTTTAGAAAAGAATTATTCTTTTATATAAGACACTCTTTAAAATTTCTATTTAGTAATTACTTTTTAACCATAATACCTCGATTAATGTATAGCTTTTCTTGGATTAAAAATAATAATAAATAAGATACATTAATTAGATAATCTATTTCTCTTATCATAATTGGATAACAAACGGAGAAATTAGAATGATGGATCCTAATAACCTCAGGGGAAATTTCAAAGAATTCAAATTTCAAGGAAATTTAAATACTTCAACTAAATTAACCAACTTTTTTAATACTTGTGAACTAAGTAAAATGATCTTATATTAAGGGATAAAGGTAGTATTTAACTAATGAGTTAAGATGTGTCTCTTGTTAGACCCCGCCAATTAAAAACATTTATCAGGATAACTTAGGTGATGTAGGAATGTCTTCATTCCTCTTGAATTTTTCATTGTTAGATTGTTTCTATGGATGTAACATCATTGATCAAACATTAACAATCTCATATACTTAAGATCAACCTTGACAAATAAACTTTATGCAGATTTTCTAAAAACAAAATATGAAGAAAATTGAAAATGAAAGGTTTAAAAGATGAATTAAGGAAGAGGCACCACTCAAATGATTGAGATAAGTCAAGATTCAACTTGTCACATGGAAGAGCCTATGATAAGAGTCTTAAGTTCTAAGTAGAAGATAACCATACTTGGAAACTCACTCCACTTCTTGCAGGGCAAAAACTTATTTAATGTAACTGGGTATTCAAGACTAAACTAAGAGCTGATGGCTCCATTGAAAGGCACAAGGCCAAGATTATTGCCAAGGGCTTCACACAAATTGAGGGGATTGATTTTTTGGAAACCTTCAGACCTGTGCTTAAAATAACCATCGTTCGGCTCTTATTGTCCATTACTTCTACACAGGGGTGGCACTTTCATCAACTAGATATAAATACTACATTCCTTTATTTTTTTTAGATGAAGATGTTTACATGGAGCCTCCAACAAGTTTAATACTTCCTACACCTAGTCTGGTTTACAAGCTTACCAAGTCTATATATGGTCTAAGGCAAGCCAGCAGATAATGGAACCTCAAACTCACTAAAGTGTTATTTTCATCTGGCTATTCTCAGTCCAAGGCTGACTACTCTCTGTTTACTAAGCATATTGCATAGGGATTCACTGTAATTTAAACCTATGCAGATGATCTTGTTTTTACAAGCCAGGATTTAGATGAAATTGTTCACATGAAGCAGCTAATACATGGAAAATTCGGCATTAAAGACCTTGGCAATCTAAAATTATTTTTAGGCTTTGAGGTGGCCATAATAAAATCGGGCATCCACTATACTAGAGGAAATATGCTTTAGACCTTCTTCAGGAGACAAGCCTTCTAGCTTTAAAACCAAGAGCTATCCCTATGGAATCTTCTTCCAAACTCAGTCTTTAGTCAGGCACACCCCTTTCTAATCCCACTTCTTACAGAAAAGTAATTGGCAGAGTTGTTTATCTCACCAATATCAGACCAGACTTATCCTTTTCAGTGAGTAAACTAAGTCAGTTTCTTGCACATCCTACCTCTACCCATTATCAAGCTGCCATCAAAGTTCTTAGATACATCAAGCAGTCTCCTGCCAAGGGTTTATTCTTTCCCTCTACATCTGATTTGAAATTGACTGGTTACTCCAACTCTGATTGGGCATCTTGCCCAGATAGTAGAAGGTCTATAACTAGGTTTTGTTTCTTCTTAGGTAACTCTCTCATTTCATGGAAGACAAAGAAATAGTACACTATTTCCAGGTATTCTTCTGGGGCAAAATATCGTGCTCTTGTTTTAGCCACTTGTGAGGCACAATGGTTGGTTTCCTTGCTCAATGATTTTGCTATTCCTCACCCTTCTCCTATCACTTTATTTTATGATAACCAATCCGCAAGGCACATAGCTTCTAATCTTGTTTTTCATGAGCATACTAAGCATATTGAATTAGATTGCCACATCGTGTGCTGGCAAAATTCATCTACTTCGTATACCCTCCAGAACAGCTAGCCGATGTTCTTATAAAACCTCTCGTAATTGGCCTTTTTTATTTCCTTATTTCCAAGTCTGGAATGCATGAAATACACATTCCAACTTGAGGAGGGTTGTTAATATGTATTTAATACTCTCACTAATTAACGGTTAATTAATGATTAGTTACAGTTGGTTAGGATTAGTAGTTTGTTTTCTTTCCTAACTTGTATATAAACATCTTGCATTGTATTTTCTGACTACTGAATAAATCATAATCTTTCTCAATCTTTTCTTCTTCTCTGCTCCCTCTCTCTCTCTTTTTTCACCCGCGTTTCTCTCTACTGTTTTCCTCTGTTTCCTTTGCTTCTGGCCATGGCAGATTTATGATGTTGTGAGAGAGCAGACTCATGTGGTTCATTCAGACTTGGTGAGAGGAGACTCATCCTAATAAGTATGGCTACCCCTAAATGAATCATCTCGCACTCGCTCCATCGCACCATTTGATACAAGACTCTCCTACAATCTCTAGTGCTCCTCCTCTACTCATGTGGCTTTGGCGTTTGCCTTTTAAAATTAACCTACTGTTCTAGAGCAGCAATCCTTCGATCAAAAGAGGCACTGGCTGCACAGAGGGTGCAAGACTCTTGAAGTTGAGAAACGGACCTCCTATATGTTAGAGGCTACCCGTTGTCATAACAATGACCCCAATTATACTCCTGGCCACCTCCCTCCGGATGTCAAACGTGGTGGCTTAATTTCAAATGGCAACTAAAACAAAAATTCAAATTGCAAGTACTTTTGTTACATAGTTCAAAATGGAACTAAATCTATGTACGAGGTAGCATATTGACTCCATGATTCCACGTGCCTTATGGCTCCGGATCTCCCAATAACCAGAATCCATGTAGAAACAGAAATGAAAAAGTCGTTAACAAAAATATTCCATGCTTTGTGAATAAAATCAATGCATATCCGGTTAAGATGTTGAGGATTTATGGCATTCAATAACTGAACATATATATGGTTGGGACATGTGGAAGCCATGTGGCTCACACACGAATCATAACATTTATAGGAGTCTCTTTCTCCCATTCTCAAAGCCAAAGCTGGCCATGTATGACTTTTTAGTTTGTGAGAGTACAAAATGGGCAAGAACTGGGGCACCAAAAATTTCGAATCAGTGCTTGTTGGCTCTTTGCCATGTTTATCTTTGAGTACCAAACAAGTTGAAAGTGAGTGGGTGACCAATCCTCTACCCATAACTAGGCTTTAATAACAATAAATATCATTAGACAGGTTTTTTCAATATGGTTACACACTCATGACCCCCGGAATATTTATTTTAAGAAAATATTAATATTTAAGATTAAGTTTAAATATTTGAAAACTACAATTTATATTGAAAAACTTTTGTTTTGTGAGCTAAAAGTATTGTTTTGGTTACCCAACTCGGTTAGTCAAACTTCGGTTTGACCAACCCTAAAAATAGATCCTACGATCAAACGGAATTTTAACTGTTTCTAACGATGTGAAAAATCAATATCAACCCTTAAATTTCTCTCTTTCCCCAACTGCGTTTCCTTAACTGGAAACCAAACGGACACGATTCTTCAAAATAATCGAAGTGAGTTTTCATTACTTTTTTTCAAAATAAAAATAAAATTATACATTTTATATAATAAATATTGTTACTTTTATTTTTTTTATAATACCCAAACTCATAAACAAAAAAAGAGAATTACCTGTTTAGGCAAAATATAGGATACCTATATAAATCTATAAATGAACAAGAGAAAGTGATCAGCTTATTTGCTAACCAATTTCAAACTCTAACTTTAGCGAGTTCCATCATGAATTCAACACAAACACTAAAAATAACCTTATTTTATAGGCACCAAATTAACCAAATAATAACGAACCAGATACTTATTATTTTTTTTACTATTATTCCCAGAAACTAGCTCGTAAAACTAATTAAAGTTACACATACAATCAATATGGCGAGCAGAAGATATATCAAACCATAGTAAACGCTTATACTAAACAATAATAGACACTGCGCATGAGAAAAATAAATGAGTTTCGTCTTCCATGGCATGCAACTATTTGGTAAACCCACCCCTCGTTCAATTACATTAGGCTTACTTTGAAGTCTTCGATAGAACAATTTCCAACCAAGTAAACTCACTTTAGGAGACATGACTGGAGTCTAAAACTTGTTAAAAAAGATTTAGTGTTTGTTTGATAACCAGATAAAGAAATAGAGTTATAAAAATAAAAAAATTTAATGGTTAAAATTAATCATTTATCATTATAACTATATCCTCTTTGTATTTAGAAGTAGTGAACAACTTTGAAAAAATTCACAAAGCTCAACCAACTTCATCCCCTACTCAACGATCCAACCAAAATCGAACTCGAGCACCATCATCACCTAAAGCCAAACCAAATTATTTTGAAACCAATCAACACCATTTTTTTTTTGAAATAAAACGTGACCAGCATCCTCTAACCCTCTAACATCACAACCCTTTTACAAAAGACTCTCAGCATGTAACAGAGTTTTTCTCCATTAAATAGAAGTGGGTTTTTGATCCTACAAGTCAACGGAGTTTTGATTATCTCGAACAGCATGAAGAATTAATATGAACCTTTAAATTTTTCACTTCAACTCAACTCCGTTTCTCCAACTGCAAACCAAACACCCTCTCTATATTCTCTATGAAACCTAAGCATCCACACCTTGACTCTAGAACCCTATATAACCCACCAAGTATCCTTTTCCCTTAATAATTAAAATTAGGCTAAATTACCTATTTGGTGATGTACATTTGAGGTTAGTTTCTATTTTATTTCGTATGTTTTAAAAATTCCCATTCCATCTTGTATATTAATTTCTAGAAAGTTTTTAAGTAGTCTTGTATATTAAAATTTGATGATATGGCTTAACAGTGTTGATGAGGTTTCATTAAATAACATAAAAAATTTGAAACTAATCGAATAAAATAAATTTTTAAAAAATGAATTTCACTTATCATCTTTCTTCTTCTTCTTTCTCCATTGACTATATCTTTTTATCCTCGCCTTCCACCTTCACTCTCTTTATACCCTTCATATTCACCATCCACACCTGCCTGTTCCACCTTGTCGATACCTCCCTACTTCTCTCTATATATTCATACCACTCGTTATATAAATTGGCAACGATATGTAATTTGTTTGAATTTGGTTGTCGCAAAATTATTTGAGAAATTGGAGGATATATATATATATATACATGAGAATTTAGAATTCCATTTCTCTAAATGATACTCGTTTAGTTGTTCCAATCTGGAGAATATCGCAACACAATTTAATGAGAGTATAAAAGGTAAGTTATAATATGATATAGAAGCCTATTTTATATATCCTTTGTTTTCTTTACTTGCTAACATAACCATAAGAAACAATGACATGTCTAATGAACTTCTTAAAAAGATTTTACAAAGAAGCTGCATAGATCCCGGGGTTGACAAAGCAAATCCAGCTACACATAGCCATTGAAGTTTTGCAACCACAACCTCCTTTCGCCCTATCTTTAGAAAAAGGAGCACCCAGACATTTGAGGAATTCAGAAGGAAGGCTGTGAGGTACATTGGCAGAGACATGCACTTTGCCGCTACCAAGAACAAGATTGCATCCACAGAAACTAATGTTCTGACTCCAGATCGAAGAAGTATAAAGAATGACCCCGGAAGGAGCCATAGCCGGGATTCATCACCTCGACAAAAAGATAGAAAAAGCATCAATTTTACACACTACAGCCCGTTAGTAGTCCAATCTACATGAGATCGGAATGCCAGGACTCATAGTGTATGGAGTCAAAAAGCCAATGCCTATAAAGCGTCCATGAAACACGAGTAAATATTGTGAATTCCATGAACAAACTAGACATAATACTAATGAATGCAGACAATTAAAAGACTCTATCAAAGTATTAATTCGGGAAGGAAAAATAATATCAGTACTTTTTCAGACCAAAATCATCAAATGAGTCAGAATGTGAAAGACCTCGACGTTGTAACTGCTCCTTAGATGCGGATGAAGGAAGAAAAATGAAAAGGCTATCCCCGGTCGATAAAGGAAAGATAGTAGTGGACAACATTGCAAATGAGGATGAAAACTTTGAGATGCCCTCATCCAAAGGAAAGCGAGAGGTTATCGATATGATAGCAGAAGAATTTGAGGGAGGAGGAGTTTCAAACTCGGCATAGAAGAACCATCTCTGCATGGTCATGTCAGTATAGGCGAGGTTGGATAATAGACTGTTCTGAGGTGAAATTCAAAGCCCACCTATAACTTTTATAGACGACGATTTCAGCCTTACAATTCCTTAGGAGATGATGTAATAATGATTGAGGCTATGATCGCGAATGAAATCATACAAAGGTTGCTTGTTGATCAGGGGAGCTCCTACAATGTGATTTTCTATGAGTGTTTTAAGAAAATGCCTGTTTGATATAGACTTACAGCCCTATACCCAAGACTTGATTGTTTTCAATGGGGCTAAGCAGCCTACAAAAGGATACCTTGACACTCACCCAATATTCGAAGGAGAGTCGGGGTGAAGAACAGTCCGGACAAGGATACTAGTCATTGATGTTAAATCACTATTTAATGGAATCTTAGGAAGACTATCGTTAAACGCATTAGAGGTGATAATGTCCACCCCACACTTATTGATTAAGTCCATTGATAAAGATAATCAAGTCTCTTCAGTTAGGGGAGACCAGTAGATGGCCCAGTATTGTTATAACCTGTGCCTTCAAATGATGAAAAATGATGATGGTATCAAGAAGATGAAACTAAACAACGGAGGGTCGATCCCAGGATTAGTAAATCTAATAGACTTGGATCCTAGAGAAGAGTTAGTTTTTGATCCTTTAAACCCAGTTAGGCCAATACCAAAATGGGGCACAAAGGCTACCATCTTCAGTGATGACCCAACCAAAACTACAAGTGTAAACGATAAGTTGGAAGCCAATATGGAAGAGCAATTGATTAAATTTCTAAAAGAATTTAAACATTTTTTCCTAGATTACAATTGATATGCCAGGCATAGATCCTAACTTCTACTGCCATAAACTGGCAGTATACCCAGAGTCAAAAGTCGTAGCCCAAAACAAAAAGAGGTTAGTTCCTAAACCCTAAACCCTAAACCCACACAACCAGGAAACTCAATGTAAATTAGTAATAAAAGCAGTTTTGATCATCTCTCTTGTAAGTTTAAGACTCCACAAAGAGGTCATATAACCCCAAAGTGGTTATTAAACCCTAAGCGGTTAAAATTATTATTACTAACTAACCTTAGAGTGGCTATTAAGCCCTAGAGCGGTTTAAAAAATGAAAACCCTAGAGTAGCTATCAAGCCCCAAAACTGTTAAAAAACTCGAGAATGGCTACTAAGCCCTAGAACGGTTGAAATGCCAAAAACCCTGGAGTGGTTAAGGCTATATAGGCTAGACTTTAGAGCGGTGATAAAGTTAGTACAACTATTAGGAAGCATGATCTAACTTGAATAATTCTTAGGCTAAATTAAGAATTTAGACAAAATAAATAGCGGAATAACTGGTATCAATAACAAAAGTACGAACATAAGTAAAAGATATTTTATTAAACAAAATAGGCAGTGCCCAAATTAAAAAAAAAGGAAGGGCACAACAACCATACCAAAAAAGTAGCAAAAAATAGTAAAACGAAGTTCATACCATTTACAAAGCTTAGAAAAAATGAATAAAGAAATTAAGGGCAACTTGTTTCCCCTTTACCATTATCCCTATCAGGAGTGGTGTCGTCTTCATCTTCAGGCAAATGGACAAATTCAAATGGAACATCGGAGGGCCCGTAGTCTTCACATCGACCACGGTTACCAGTTCACCGATTCAAAATTTGTTACAAAAACCAATTCCGTTCAGGTTAAGGATCTAACCGCGGTTCTGGTATACCACTTACCAAACCGTATGGCTAAAGGACTCCACTACAGCCTTTCCGAAAAACCTCACATCATGTTGACACTTGGTTTGTTCCTCTTGGACCTTGGTGGAGAGGCTTTCCTTCTCGCCCTGCAGAATTGTGTTTTGTCTTTTATCTCTTCAGCCTCCCAAAGAAGCCGTTCTACTTCGCCTTTGAGCTTTTCTTCATTTTTAAAAAGGGCAAATTTCTTCTCGTTTAAGTCCTAAATTCGCCTATGGACTCAATCCTGATCTTCCAGAAGACGGGAATTCCTTGTCCGAAGACGCCCAATCTCCCTGACCGGTCCTTCCACTACAAATGAGTGAAGGACAAATAACCCTTTCTATTAGACCATACCATCAAGTCAAGGGCATGGTTCAGATCTTAAGAATTTAACCCATCCTTGAGCCGGAATGGAAAGACAAATTCCAACTCAAGAGGACCCACCCGCTCAAGCAAATACGAGTAGTCCTTCTCACCAACCTCGTTGATCGGGGTCTCCATGGGGACGGTATTAAGGTTAGTCGGCCCTTTCCCTTTGGCAAGGTCCATCTGTGCCTTATCTACTTTCTTTCATTTTTTCTGTTGTCCCCCGATAGCAAACTTCTACCTTTTCTTAATCTCCCGAGGGGTCGGAGTGTCCCTTTGAGGGAGGGAGATCTGTTTGGCCTTTCGAAATTAGGGATGGTGTGGCTCTCTTGGTCTGGGTTAGTATTAACCCTACATAATATTGCGAAGCTGGTCCAAAGCGCTTCCCACTATGCTCTCTACATCAAAAAGCAAAAATTATAACGGTTAGAATCAAGTCAAAATAACCAAATGACAGTAAAATAAAATAGGTTATATATATATATATATATACCCAGGAAGGCGAGGTACTCCTTCCTCGTCTCCTCAGTCCCTAGTAGAGAGTCACATTTTAAAGGAGCGGCCTGGAACAGTTCATGAAGGGCATTTAAGATTGCCCAGGATCCCTTGCTTAGTTTGTCTTCATCTACTGCGTAGGTCAAGCTCTGCATTAGGAATTGTTGGTGTGTCTAGCCGATATGAATAAAAAATCTCCCTTCCTTATCCTTCTAGAAAAGGCTTTGATCACCCTTGGCAAAAATTTTAAAATACGAATGCTTGAACAAGACACCGACAGTCTTGAACAATTTCACATAAGCCTCAAAATTGACAATGTCACTTTGACATCAAAGGTTAACGAAACCCAGACCCCCACAAGGGTTTCCATGATGGAGGACATGAGCGTATCGGAAAAATAAGGCAACGATGTGAGTAAATTCCAGGTGCTTAGCCAGGACCTCCAGGTAAAGGACGAAGCCCCATCCGTTAAGATGTAGCTAGCTGGGGGCAATATCCAAAAGCTTAATCACCTTCATTTCAAAATTTCTAAAACAAAGTCGTAACCCCACCTTGGTGAAGAGGATCTTGTACATGAACAAAAAACATTCTCAGGGCACATCACAAGCCCGGTCACTATACAACGGGGCAATAATGGAAAAATGGTCTTTGTACTTATTGGCATGCCAGATTCAACTGACATCTAATTTAATGTCGTCATTACCTTTGGCATGGCGGCTAGGAATGTTAAAGATCTCCTGTTGAACCCAGGGTCTTGAGCTTTACGAGCCACCCAGTCTATACCATCCATTAGCATGATGGTGTCCTCTGGGTTGGTCTTTACAATAGGTTCTTCAGCAACCATAGTAGAAACTATATATTGCAGAAACGAAACGTTTAAAAAAAGATCAGCATCATCAGCGTAGTAGTGAACTACGCTAGAGTCTGTATCATGAGTTGGCAAAGACTTCGGAAGAGGAGATTGAACCCTTGTTGGATCAAAGGAGACGGATAATGATTCTTGTAACGGAGCAAAGCCCTCAAGATTTGCATACCTCAGATTAGAGAAGGTAGCCTCCCTTAAGCCCATCCTAACCCACCTGCATATATCTGTTTGTGCAACCCGCAACTTGCGTCAGGGTACCACAGATGGCCACGACGATGGTTTGGAAAGGATTTCCACAGAATCATCCCTTGTGTGACCATCCCCCAATTACCGATTTGACATTGTTCAGAAGCATACAAGTTATGAAGAAAAAAGCTTGGATAAAAGGGCTACCTGTATAGAAACATCATCACTATGACAAGCTAGAGGGAAAATGATCCTGTATCAATATCAATCCCTAAACTAGTAAGAAGATAGGTCGACAAAAAAATGAGGGTCCGAAGAGAAGAAAGACATGGTTGATAAAACAAAAACTGATATGCTTACTAGATAGACCTCGGTTAAAAGCCTACCAACAGATCAGAATATCTAAACAAAGTTTACAACTTGCCTGAAGAAGCAGTCAAGACCTATTAAATATCAAATCAAGAGTTGGACCTCCATTAGACTATAAATACCATCACTCATAATGAATCCAAGATGGTAAGTCCTTTCTATTACACTTAATGCTCCAATATTTATAAAATTCATACTGACTTAATCATCGGAGAATCTTTATAGGTACAACCTCTACTTGTTCCTGACCAAAGTTTAGAAAGCCCCATATCGTCAAGTTGAAGAACACTGAGTTCCCACTAGACCAGTGTTTGATAATACGGGTTCTCACTGAATTAGTGTAAGAGAAGACTAATAGAGAGATTTTATTTTGGTTGTGAATATACCAGAATATCCCTTATATACCGGATTGATAGAAGTATTTCCAAACACAAAGCTCAATTTGTGGCTAGAGATTTCACTCAACAAGTAGGTCTAGACTACAAAGAAACCTTTAGCCCTATTATTAAACCTGTTACCATAAGAGTGATTCTCCTTATAGATATCTCAAAAGGATGGTTCATTAAGCATATTGATGTTAATAATGCTTTCTTAACTGGCTCTCTAGAAGAAGTTTATATGAGGCATCCTGAAGGTTTTCAACATAACAACAACAATCTTGTTTGTAGACTTAAAAGCAATCAATGGTTTAAAATAGGCACCAAGGGGGCCTGGTTTTCTAAATTTGCCTCTACCCTTAATTCTTTTGGGTTTCATCCTACTAAATGTGATAATAGCTTATTCATTCATTTTGGGTCTGGTCATGTTACTTATATATAAGTTTATGTATATGATATCCTAATAACTGGAAATTCTCATTTTGTTCAACATATGATCTCTATATTTAACTCTTTTTTTCCTTGAAAGGATTTAGGCTACCTTTATTATTTCCTTGTCTTGAAGCCAAGGAAGTACAAAATGGTGTCATTCTTCTTAATCAATCCAAATACATCTCATACTTACTAATTAAAGTTAACATGCAAGGTACTAGGCCTATTAGAACTCCACTTGCTCCTAGTTATAAGCTTATAACAGATGTTTCCTTTGTTGTTAACAAGCTGTGTCAATTCATGGATAAACCTTTTAAATCTCATTGGAAGTGTGTCAAAAGGGTGTTAAGATATCTTTATGGAACTCTCAATCATGGTCTTTTGTTTATAAAATCTAGAAAGTTTCAATCTCACTGGTTACTCAGGCTTACATTGGGCTACAAATGTCATTAATTTGAGATCCACTTCAGGATACTATGTTTTCATTGATAAAAACCTTGTCTCATGGGTTACTAAGAAGGAATACACAGTGTCCAAGTCCAACATTAAGGGTGAATTTCGATGTCTGGAAGAGTTAGTTGCAGAAATATGTTGGCTTTAATCTCTTCTCATTGAGTTACATGTCAAGCCTAACATGCCTCCCTTGGTTAGGTGTGACAACTAGGGTTTTGTTCTCCTCACTACAAAACTTGTTTTTCATTCTAAATCCAAATGCTTTAGAATTGATCTTTGGTTTGTTAGAGAAAATGCTCCATTATAGTCAAGCATATACCATCTCAGTTTCAAGTGGTAGACTTATTGACAAAGGCTCTTATTAGTGCTACATTCCTTTCTTTTATATCAACTTTGTATATATAACTCTATTACAGTCTAAGTCTGCCTAAATACTTGGCTTATCAGAGTCTGTTTAGTCTGTCATTTTGACTTAAGTTTATTGAGCTAGTTATTCTTGCTTAGTTGTGTTGAGTTTGTTAGTAAGTTGTTAGTGAGTTTGTTAGTTTGTTTCTAGTAACTTCTATGTATAAATATCTTGGTTCCTTGAGCCTTGTAATCATCTTAGACAATTTGATGAATGCATATTCAACAATTCATGTTCCTCTTTCTTTGTGTTTATTCTCTAACAAGATAAAAATATGTTAGGTAAGAATACAATAATATGGGCTTATGGAGAAAAGCTTTGGCTTGTGAGTCTTGTTCTGTCTAGTAGATTCTTAAGTGAATACTTTTTCTCAATCCTTGTTGTTAGCACCAATCCCTAATCTAAATTTTACACATTAATTTTGTTTGAATCCTTCCTGGATCATCTCTCATGTCTAAAATTCCCTTTTCTAGTAATTCTTGATCCAAAATCATGTCTTGGAACACAAGGATTTACCTTGTTTTGGTCCCATACAATTTCAACGTATCTAGCTTGAGATATGGGTACAAGATGTTAAAACATGATTTTCCATTCCTTTAACATTTTTCAACTTAGATAAATCCTTTTATAGAATTCCAACCAAAACGATTCTCATCAATTTCAATAAAAAAATATTTTCTTAAAATATGAATATGAATTATATACATTCCCAAAAATATTTTCTTGGCCTTTCTACTAAATTCATGATTATAAACTCATTTTTCTTATTGGCTATTACAAACTCATTTTTATGTTTATTAATGATTTGGATATGATACCGGTGTCAGTATTCTCATGTCCACACATGTATACAACCTACAACATCACGCATCAATGACAAAACACCAATGGTATAAATGCTAGTATATTTTCATACCGGTAGCTAAGGCTATGTCGGTATAGTGCTAGCATATACTAAGCACATGTCTCATGAAACCTTTAAATGTGCTAGGAATTATTGTGCTCATAAGAGAGTTTTTTTCATAAAGTATAAAAAAAGTACTGACACCTTCATTATCACATGGACTATTCCTTTAACATTAATAAATAGTATGCATTTATTAATTTTGATATACTCATTATTGATTTAAGCATTAAGATATCGTTTTAGATAATACCTTAATTTATCCTCACATTAGAAAAAGTAATATCGAATTAGATTTTACACCTCTCCCCAGCAAAGGAGAACCTACTGGATTCCCATTTAATTAAGGCACAATATCCTATTCCGGCCAGATCAATTAATGTTCAATATTCAGTATTCATTTTCGTAACAAACATTGGTTTTATCCACAAATGGTCGGCAGAAATGAACAAATATTTAGTGCCTACAGTCATTTTCGTGTGATTGCCGGTACCGCGTGTATGAAAGGGAGATTTTAATGAAGGGATTTTTTGAAAAAAATATGTTCTGAAAAATTCATTTTAACATAAACTATATTCAAACTCATCTGTTCAATCGTTTTTATTTTAATTATAAAATAGATTTTTTGCAAAGATATTATGAAAAGTATTTTTATTTAAACCAAACATGAAAAAGTATGTACAAGATACAGCTTTCGTGCTTGTATGAACTTTTTTTTTTTTATAATTTCCTGCAAACTAACTTCTTTGGTAAATTTTAAACTTAAGTAAATCACTCTGCTTAAAATTCAATTTAAAATTATAATAAAAAGTCAATTTGAAATAAAACTAATTTTATAAAATTAATCCAAATATAAACTTACCAACATTAATCTAAACACATTTATAGTTCATATTTTCAAGGTAAACTAGCTATCTCAATTTGTTAAGTAGAGTGTATGAGTTGTTGTAAGTCATCTAATATGATATGTGTTTGATTTCTAGTGAAACACAAACACATACACATATATTCCCCCTAGATGGGTCCCGTAACACTCCCACCCTCCCCCTATTTTAGGCAAGGATATATTTTAAATCCTACTTTGGTGTAGTTATTTTCCTCTATCCCTACATCATCATGGGTCTACGTCCGAGCCCGTACCTTTCTTTTGCTCTTTGCATATTTCAAGTGTATAAAAAAGTCTAGAAGCTCCCTTCTATAATTAAGTGACACATTTAGAGTAATATATAAACTTAATTCCTTTTCACCAAAAAAAACTTAATTCCCCGGAATGATTCTCTAGGGTTTTTTCCATTATTTTTACTCGTTGTGAATAATATATAATGTTATTTTTTTGTTAACCATCAATATTCTCCACAAACAATTTTATTTATTTAAAAAATTCATATCATAATAAAGTTAAGTCTGTTGAGAAAGATTTTTTTCATCAACAAACTAATTTTTAACTAATATTATATAGTCAATTATTCATTATCACAAACAAACATAAACTTTATCCACAATGGTCGGTGGTAATGAAAAACAAACTATTAAGGGGGGAAGTATTCCCATTATTTCATATTATAAACCCTTAAAATAAAATTTAAGTGTTTATTTTACAAACCTCTAAAAAGATTTTATGAGCATTTATTATCATTTTTTATTTTACATTTAAGCATTTAATATATTTACATGTGTATAATCAATGATTATGAAATTTAATTTTAAATAAGTAGAAGTTTTAAAAAATAAAATTATCTTTTAAAACAATAATCACTATTTTAAAACTATATCCTTTTCCAAAGAGATGCTTATCATATAAAATGGAAACGGAAGAGGTATATCTGTGAAATCAGAAAAAGGGTGAATAAAAGAATTAGATATTTAATATGTTAAATTTTTTAAGTATTCAAATATTGCATGTGTCTTTATCATTTTTTTCTAGGATTGGATTTAGTGACGAGTGGTGATTGGTTGCTTGAACAGCTGCATAAATAGCCCAATGCATTGCAACCCGACGACATAATAAAAAAATATTTAAAAAATAAGAAATAATTAATGTCAATATTAATCCGTTCGTATAGACATGCTATGCCGAGTATTAATTATTACTATGTCCTTGTTGATATTTCTGCACTATGCCGACACCTAAAGACTTGCTTTTTAAAAAAAGTCTTTGAATTGGACTTGGAAAAAATATATAAAGGTTTTATTTAATGTGTATAATTTTGTATTGATTGAAGGATAAAATTAGAAAATTTTTATTTAAAAATATCATTATTATATATTTATATTATTTTTAAATAATCTTTTTATAAATTTTAATAAAACAATTTTACTTTTAATCTCTTATCTTATATAAGGTTGCAAAGGTAAAAAACCAATCATTAATAATAAAATTAGAGGTGTCAAATTTTACGAATTAAATACTATAATTTAATTTTAAATGAGTCAACCTAATTTAAACTTAAAGTTAAATATGATTGAGTTAATCCTTTTAAGAAAATTGAAAAGTAGTTTGTAAAAAAAACTCTAAAATAATTAAACAATATATTAAAAAGGAAAAAATTTAAGATTTGTTTAAATAGACACACAAATTCACTAATTGTTTTTAATTATTACTCTTACTTTTATTTTTTATTTGATTTATTTTAAAATTAGGTAAGTTAATCCAACTCACCATAAGTTGATCCCTATTGTTAGTTATGTGGGTTAGGAGGTAACCTACTTAGATGGTGGGTTACATTTTTTACAATCTAACTTTTGAGTCACACTTAGTTGAGTTGGATCACGGGTTCTAACCAAATTGACAAACTAGATAATCACTTTTTTGTCAACAAAATAAAATCTGGGGATTCATAAAATCACTTGATCAATATTTTATACAACTACATCAAGAGTATATCTCATGTAAGAGTTGGCTTGGACTTCTAATATTCTAGCCAAAATGGAAAATATTAGTAACCAGTTAGGATTGGAGCAAAGATATTTTCAATGATATTTTCTTTAAGATAAAGAAGTGTAAAGAAAAATTAAAAAGGCTTCACTGGTTGCCTTTTACAAAAGATATCAAGAGGAAATGGAGGGGGTGCAAAAGAGCATCAATATGGCATGAGGGGGAACAGGTATATTGATGGTACTAATCCATAGCTTATTGGTTGAACATTAAAGGATAAAAATACCTTTTCTTTTATAGAAAGGCTCCATAAATAAATTGAAGTTAATTCTATTGAGTAGATAATGGATGACGTGCATATGACACAACCCAAAGGCCTTTTATGCTTAAAACATCTAGGAAGGTATATAAACTATAAATGCTCAATTTATAGACTAAAGTAAACTTCTAGAAGTAGGAATCTTCATTAAGAATGACGATGTATCTTGTGACTACAAGAAGGTTATGTAGTCAAAAGCATCCTTAATTACCTAAAAAGACCAAGGATTCAATCTTGATGAATGGAAGGGAAGATGAGTTCATTATAAAAGTTACACCAATTTAATTTCCCAATTGATAAGAATCGCTAAAGAATACGATAGGAATATATGTGTTTGTCTAATTGGTGACGTTGTAAGCTTGAAAAGTTTAATGCAAGAAACAGTTGTTGATTCTACCACCAAATTTAAGTATATTGTTGCATTAAATATTACAAATTAAGAAATTCTATCAATTTACATTCTAAACATTATGTCCATTGTGATGACAATAGAACCATTAAACCTCTTAAGGAACTAACTTGATCTACTCCTATACTTAGATATTCATTCTCAAGAAAATGTCAAGATATACAATATGCATTAAAAACAAATATGTTGGGATCCATTATAGAAACCTCTTGCATAATAGAAGTGTTAAGGAACTAAAGTCATTACATTACATGAAACTAGGTGTGGGAAATAGTCCCATGCCTAAGGCCAAAAACCCACGCTAAACCCCTTAGACGTGAGACACGCCTCGCCATCTTAGTTTCTCCCATGCAAAAGCAATATAGGACACTGACTCCTATGCAAACTTTTAGGTGTGGGACATAATCCCACAGGACAGTGATGCCATCACCATTGTCGTCTTCATCACCACCACCACCATTGTTGCCACCGCCATAACTATTGGCATCTTTATCTATATCATCATTGTCACCACCATATTGCCATCATCATTTTCTTCTTCTTCACCACCACCACCATTGTTACCACTGCTGCCACCACCATCACTATCACCATTACCATTGTTGCTTTCGCCACCACCCCGGCCATCACTTCCGCCACAACTACCATCACCGTTATAATTAACCACCACCACCATTGTCACCCCCTCACCACCACATTTACCACCATCATAACAATTCTAATTTTATAAACCAAATGAATTGTAAGAGCTATCATGACTGAAATCGCGATCGACTCTGAAAAATGAAGTTGTCATCGATGTTTATTTTGAAGGAAAACATCGGGAAAACCTCAAGTTGAGACACTAGTTAAAAAAAAAGAAATTCAACTTTAGGAGTCGAATTACAGGTGGGGAAGGTATTAGCACCCCACACTATCCTTCATAAGACGGTTAACTCAAAATCAGGTGGTGGTTACGACTTGGAGGGTGGGTGAAACCATGAAGGAGAGAAAAAGAGGATGATGAAGAAGGAGGAAGGCGCGGTATTTAGGTGGTGGTTATGAAGGAAATGAGAGGAAAGAAATGGAGTGTGACTTGGAGAGTGGGAGAAGGCCATGAGGTGGGTAGAGAAAAGAGAGAGAGAAGAGAAATGATGGTAGAGAAAAATAATGGCTTTGTGAGTGATATATATAGATATATAAGAGGAAAAGAGATAGAGAAGTGGTGTGGTATATGGTGGTAGAGGAGAAAGGAAAGTGAAGGGAAAAAAAAGAAGGAAATAAGAGTGAGTAAAAGGAAAGGTAAAAGAAAAAGGAATTAGTTTAGGTTGACCAATGATAGTTGGATCTTTTAACCCCTCTCATTAACAACCGAATTAAATCGCCCTTTCAATTTAGTCCCTAAGAACGATCCCAACTAATTCCTCGATTTAATGAGTCGCTTTAAAATTTTAAAGATATTGACCCTCGAATATTGAACTTATTAATTAATTATGAACGCCTGGAAATAAATCGCATGCCTAATTTATTTTCCTAAAACCTTCCAATTGATTGAAATTTAGGATGTTACAAAATTAAGCTTTAAACATTATAATTTTTTCCTATCATTTGTCAATTAATCATATATTTTTCATTACACTATAATTTTCACTTGTGTTAGGACGTTCATAACAACTTACACACCATGCTCAATTAACTGATTTAACATATCTTTTCATATAAGTAGAAATTATTAATGTATATAATAATTATATTAAAAATCATATTTATAATAATTTTTTAGTTAATTGACATAATAAAAATCCTTACATAGATAGTACATGAAAATTTAACTTATAAATAAATATCTTATTTATTATTAGTCTTGGATAAATGTTAATTTTATTTAAGTCTTTATTTAGCATTTAAAAATGTAGATTTTTTTCCTGCTTAACCGCTTGTATTTTCTAATTATTGTAATTAATCATGTTAGAGCCGGACGTGTTTCCCATTCTAAAGTTTTGTACCCAAAACTTAATGTGTCTTATTATTACAAAAACAACTCCTGTTTATAAGATTTATTATTTATAAGTAAACACATATTCAGAAAAGATTTTCAAATAATGATTGAAAAACGACAGTACCAATTTATACCAAATAAAAAAAAAATGGGGGGCTTTTCGTATCTTCAGATGGCGTTTTAACTTTTACTGAAAAAAAGGGGTTTTTTTAACTGATGATGTTCGGAAAAAAACATCTCTAACGATGTGTTTATTTTGGTAGAAATTGACATAAAAAATGACAATAAGAATTGGAATAGAAAATTGTTAGCCTTGCAAAAAGTATATTGCCAACAACGCCAATTTAAAAATCAAGAAATGAGTACCGTAAAAAAAATATCAAAAAATGAGTTAATCCCAACAATATATATATACATAAACATGTCTTGGAATCATTTCTTTAGAAGAAAAAAGAAACTCTTGGAATCGAATAAATGTCGAGACATTTCAACTGTAAAGAGGAAAATTCAATCACATTTGTGGGTCAAGGAAGTGAATGTCACACTCGTATTTTAGCATTTTGTGGGGTTCATATCTAAAAGCAGATCATTAAAATTCTTTAGGACAAATAAGACAAACAGATGCCTTCCTATCCTACAAAGTATTATCAAGGAGTGAAATCCCTTTTTTAATCCAACTCTTACATTTATATATCCCTAAAAATAAATATTTAAATTTGACATATCATTGTTTATATATTTTGTAGAGACTACCTCCATTATTAATTAATTCTTTAATATAAAATTTTTCATATATAAAATTTGAATTGAAACTTTATTCAGAGAGAATTAAACATGATAAATATGTATTATCTGAATAAAATATCTATATCTTTGTAATAAATTACTATTTATTTCTTCAAATATTTAAAATATGAATTTTAATATGTTGGGTGATTTTTAATTTTTAATTTTCAGCTTTTTGAAACCAAAAATATAACTCAAAACTAGAAACTTGAAGTCAATTCATTTTTTTTTAAAAAAACAATTTCATTTAATTTCCCCCTTATTATATCAGGATCAGCCATGTAAAGGTCTATGTAATCTTTCCTTGTTACAATATTACTCTAACACAACAGATTCTGTTAGGTTAGACACATGAATATGTCAAACATTAGAATTTTCCCTCATTAGAAAATGACCATATTATAATTCACTTATTTAAGTATCTTATAAAAACTCTTGGCTTCATGCTTTAGGTGCCCACAGAAATTGTAGCCATGGTCCATATCTTGGAGTTTAACCCAATATTGATCAAAGTACTCAAACATGATGGTTATTTAATCATCATTTTTAAGATATAGTAGCTCAAAACCTATTAATAAATTACAAATGGTCAACTTTTAGCTCAAAGTGTGAAGAAGATTCAATGACGTCCCGTAGCTAATTGTAGGGAGAGAAAAGTGCCAGAAAAATTTCATCTTCTTAATGTTGTGGGCTCTTAACCAAAACCACCCTTACAATGGTATTTTGGTTGAAAGAACATGAATGGGTTAAATTTAATTCGTTTAATCCTTTTGATAATAACCGGATACATTGAACATCATATACGGAGGAACACTTTGTGTGGTGAAGAGTGTGGTTGACTCGTAAAGAGTTGACTTGATTGAGATTAAAAAGAAAAAGGGAACTTCCGAATCCATTCATATCTATTTCGATTTCTCAAAAACACACGAGGTCTAGATGGGATACGAGAAAGTATATGCATATAAAAGAGGCTTATCTATTCAACCTTCAATAAATGAAAATAAAAAAAGGGAGAATGTAGAAGACTCGATAATAGATAGCATGTTGGAAAAGAAATTTACAAGTGGAATATTTTTGTTTGTTTTCCTTTCACGGAAACGGTGATGTTAATTGAAACATGTGCATGCTAAATAATGGGGTTCACAATGCCACAAATCCAAAGTACCACGGCTTTGGATTAAATCTTGGTGAAAAGTGAGTGTGAGAGAGAGCAAAGGCTTGTGTTTTGGTGGCACAGGCAGGTTTCCACCAAACAAGCGGGTATGGTGGGAAGTGTGTGGGGGCAGTCACATAAATTTCGGATAATTTCGTGTCTGTTTGGTATGCAATTGAGGAAACGGAACTATGAAAATGAAAAAATCTAAAGATTAATATTAATCCTTTATATTGTTTAATACAATGAAAACTCTGTTTAATTATAAGATTTTTTTAGGATTGTCAAACCAAAGTTTGACCAACCAACCCAAATGAAAAACTAAACAGAGTTTTTATTTAAATCGAAATAATTTATATTATAATAAAACCAAGGATTGTTTAAATATTTATTGCTTAAATTAACCTTTTACCATTCGGATAGAGGTAATTTGAAATATGGGTGCCCACCGTCCCACTAACCTCTTCTATCTCAAACGGCATGGTATTTATTTCCACTTTTCTTACAAAATTTGTCATGTGTTTGCCGCTTTAGTTTTCTACGTCAATGTTCAACCAAACAATAAATGCACATTTGGTTAAGTGGTTAATAACTAACTTTTAACGATGATTAATTTTTTTTGGTAAACAATAAAAATAAAGGCAAGGAAAACTATATTCTTAAATATGAAACTCCTCTCGCATAATTAAAGAGCGTAGGGTTTAACTCAATCGAAAATGTTTCAAAAATATGCAAGCGATGAGTATTTGTAACTTATCTATTAGTAAGGAAATCAGCGTATTAATTGGTTACCTTGAGGAAGAAAGATCCAAGCAATCATTACCCAAGAGTGGGTAAGTTAGGTAATGTCAGCTTTGGAAAATTTTAACTATTTTTTTTTCTTTTATAAAGACAAAGACTTTATGTAACAAAAATATAAATAAAAGATTAAATTATGAAAGATTCAAAATCTTCTTTTTATAAGATATAAACAAATTAATGTAAGACAACTCAAAAATAAATGTTGGATTCAAATAAAATAAATCAAGTATATTTATAAAAGACAAACCTTTATAAATAAGATAAAATCTTTTTGATAAAGGAATGAGAAGATTAAAATGATACAAAACAAATATTTAACTTACATAGATACGAAGTAAAAAGATTAGGAAAGATTTAAACATCGTGATATATCTTAGTTTGATTACTACCACTGTGATCTAGTCTAGTCTCTCGGTCCAAAGACCTAGAGGTGTCTGATTACAATTTTTGGACTACTTTCCTAAAGATTAATACTACCTCAAAATCTGATTCTAATCCTAACAAGATCAATTAAGTAGGTATCTCTAGAGAAAATTTTCTCTCACCCTAGACCTAGAACACTTAGTCTAAAAGCACAGAAGAAAAAGGTTACAACGTAGAACCTATGATAAAACAATTAAAGTGAACAATAGAGAAACTAACTCATATATAGACAACTAAGTAGTATATCTAAAACCCAAGTGTTCAATTCCTAGAAAAAATTGTCGTTAAATATAGAAATAGAAATGTGCCGGTTAACAAAAATAGGACAGGTCTAGAAAAAGTTCATTCACATATGTTGGTTCAAACCAACAAGCTTAGTAGTTCAAACCAACCCCCTAATGTGGTTAGAACCATACTTGGCTCAGAGTGATTCGAACTTTCTAAGTGGTTTGAACCATTTGCGTTGATTCTATCCAATTTTTAGTACATTAAATACTTCATTTACGCATTTTAATTTTAAATGCACGAGATTAATTTAACTTAACTCACTTTAAGACTTAACTATCTTAACCAAAGGTACCCATCTAAGGGTAAGCTCTAAGGATAAGACCATTCATTTGAAGCTTTGTTCACTCTTTAATCTGAAGGTCCATGGAAAGACTTCTAACTTTAGGTTCATTTAATTTTATTCTAGATAAGTTTGATTCTTCTTTTGTTACCATCAGCCTTCTAAAGTTGAGCTTTATTGAAAACTTTGACTCTCTTAATATTATGCTCACTTTAAAATGTTGATTCATCTATTATAACTTATTTGATATCGTCAAAACTATCATTTTGTTTAAAGCTTTGTTTGTCATCACTAAGACCTTGTTTGTCAACATCAAAACCTATTTCAATATAACATCATAAAAAAGATAGAGTGATAAAAATGGGCATATTGAACTTTGGTCCTATTAGAAAGTAAATTAACCACCTCTAAACAGTCCGAGAAACAATCCACAACTCTATAGCCTTTTTCCCAAAGAACACAAAGGCCAGTGTATAAGGCCATTAACTTTGAATGAATATTGTTAGACAATCCAATATGACCAAAAATTCCCAACCAACCAATGCCCAAGCTCACCTCAAACAACCCTTCCAAATCCCGATGGCCCCGAATTACTAATGGAGCTGCCATAAATGTTGAGGGCCATTACATTTCCTCTCGGAGGTTACCAAGGAATCTATCTAACAACTTGTGATCAACCTAATTAACCAAATTATACGTCGATCCAACCAAGGTTATTATGTCCCTAATCTGCCATAGTAAACCACTAACATCAAAACATGTACCTTGCATAACATGTTTATTGCGATTCTGCCAAATCCACTAGCAAGTAGAGAGAAACTTGTTATGAAACATGATTAAAGAGAAAAGAAAATATAATTGAGAGAATTTGAAGAAAATGTAAAAATATATTAATCTCAAAAATAAAAAATGTGTACATCAAGATGAGAAATATGACTTGTATATCCAATACAAACTCACTAATTTCTTAACTAACCCTTGTATCTCTAATAAAACTAGACCTCATTAATTTGTATTCTATGAATGATCCAACCCCAAAAGGACAATCTATTAAAGAACAATGACGAGTCCACCATCCCTAAACAGTGCCAAATCCTACGAGCAATCTCGGAAACAATGGAGATTAGACTCAATGTCCTAGTTGCATCTAATGCACAACGGGAGAGATGCTCATGCCACAATAGTTGCATTGCTCATTAGCGGGGAGAGACTTATGGCAAGCCTACCATATCATAAAGCAGATTTTTTGAAGGCACCTCAGTTTCTAGATCCACCACCACGCTTCATCCAAGGCCTCTTTTCTTCATGGAAACGTCGCAGCCAATCATAACCTTCATGCACCGAGTAAGAACCTGATACCACTAAACCCCACACCAACCTATCGCGAGAATTTAGATGAACAAAGGTTTTATGGAACACGTCCCTAATATCCTGGCCAAGAGGGGTGAATAACTGCTCCAGATGAAACCTTTAGCCATTCCAAATATCTTTAACCTACAAATCCATGTCGTAATAATGCACTTAAGTGACCTTCTCGTAGACTGGTCCATAATTAGAGTAACACATTGCCTTCCCTCAGCCTTAGTAGAAAACCTTCCCTTGAATAAAGCAAAACAACAAGCACATATTGGATGAGCCACCCTTGTTGCTACAGGTAAGCAAATCACCATGAGGGAAATAACGATTCTTAAGAACCTTCATCCAAAGTTTAGGGTCCTCGTCATTCATTAGTTGCCAACACAATTTACCAATGAAGGCTATATATGTTGTTTAGCATAGCTTTGCAAAAACCCTTCTTGGTTTCGTCATTTTATTCCTACTAATCCAATGTACCCCATGATTTTCCTAATCCTTCCAGACAAAGTCTCATGCTGCATTGCCAATCATCTTGCATATGGAAGATGGCAACATTGCCAATCACCTTCATCCGCGAGGCTCGACATAAATTATCTAACACCTTCACAATTAGCCGGACTTGGTTCGACTTGGCTTTTGCAAATAACAAAACGCCATCGGTGAAAAGTAAATGGGATATTGGGGGGCCATTCTTGGACACAGTAACAGGCCGCGCCAATCATACTTCTCAATGCTAAATGGCAAAAGATACAAATATGAACAAATAGAGGGTGAGAGGATCACCTAGACAAAGACACCAACGAGGAGAAAAAGTGGGCAACATCAATCTATTCCAAATTATTCTTACGTGAAACATAATTAGCAGGAAACCCAAATCAATGACAGTTTACCTTAAGAACACTAGTGCAAAAATTGGATATAACAACGGGATATATTCACGGGTTGAAGAGGATCAGTGATAAAAACATGCGCGGTGACATTTTTGAAATTATAAGGTGAACGTTATAATCAGAGAAAACTATATATCCACGGTTAACATCATAACCGTGATCGTACCCATCAATATATATTCAGGTTGAGAAGTCAACCGTGGATATATAGTACCTGAAATATATATCCACGGTTGTGTGCACAACCGTGACTATATACTCATGGGTATGATCAGGGTTATGATCTTAACCGTGGATATATATTGATGTCTATAATCACGGTTGTATTTCCAACCATGGATATATAGTTCAAGTTTTAGGTTTTAATCACTGGGTACTGTATGTCCATGGTTGTATATATAACTGTGATTATAGATTTAATATTTATCCACGGTTGGGGTCGTAACCGTGGTGATAGAGTTAACATTTATCCACAGTTGTTTGTTTAACCGTGAATATATGTGTAATATATTCACGGTTTCAAGGGGAACCGTGAATATACATCCTTTTTGAAACTTCAAAAGCCGCGCCTTTCAGCCTTTTTTCACTTTCTCTTCTTCTTTCACGCTGGTTGTCGTCTTCTTCCTCGTCCTCCTCTTTCCTAGTCGTAGGCTTCTCCGTTCACTTCCTTCTTCACTCGAGCTGTTAAGTCGTCCCTGTTTTTTGGTTTTCCACTTTCTCCTTCTTCACTCGAGCTGTTTTTCATCTTCCCCATCTGTCCCAGTGTGGTCGTTGTTGTTGTTGCCTTCTTCTTACTCGATTCTTGTCCCAGTGTGCTTGTGCTTGTCCCAGTGGTGCTGCATTGTTCTGTAAGTCCCCTATTTTTGCTCGTCACTATTTTTATTGATCCCTGTTTGGTATGTTAATAATACTTCTTATCTTGGGATGAGAAAGTGAGAACGCATGCTATTTTTGGATTGTCGTTTTGAATAGCTTTGTAACCAGACTTCACTGTATACTCCCTTTCTTTAGTGTAGGGCCACCTTAAACGATTCGTGCTTGAAGTTATCCTAATAGGGGTTTGGAGGGTAGGTAACTAGTTATGTTATGGTAAAATTTGACAGACTTTTGAGAGATTCCAAGAATGGGTAGATTGATTTATAAAGGAGGATAACTTTATAGCAGAATCATTCTAGCAGTTTGGATGTTCATAACAAAGTGCATCATTCAATAGCCAACGTTGTAAATTATCCTGAGAACAAGTGTCCTGTTGAGTTGTCACAGCTGCTGCCAAATTATATATATTTTATGATGCAAGAGTTGCTGTTATATTTGATGATCATCAAACACAAGCCATCTAATAAAATATTCAACATTACATAAGCATGTAAAGGATATTTCACTTATTACCAAAAACAAAAGGGGTTATTTGGCTGCAATATGTAATTTACTGTTCGCTAATTGCTTAGTCATTCTCCCAACTTCGCACTTATGCACTTCCCATTAAAAACACAGAATATTTAAATTGTTTTTCATATTATGTATGATATAGATCAGTCTCCATTATAAGAGAAACATATCATATCTTCTAGTATTGAATTTGATCTATTTAAATATACATCAATTTGGTTCTTATAAAAAAATTACATTAGTTGTTTATCCACTGTAATTAATACTTAAAAATAACGTTTGTAACTTTTATATTATTATATAATTTAGTAAAAATATATTCGAAACAATTACATGTTGTAATGTTTTTTTATTTTACACAAACCAAACGAATATTTCAATTAGGGAGGGATTGACCCATTTATTTTGTTAGTTAAGTATTAAAATTAACATTATTGTTCATTTGGTATGACTAATCTACCCCCGCAACAATACTTGGTCCCTACCGTGACCACTGAATGCTGATCAAGGTTCAATTCGGGACCAAATTAACCTTTGTGCTGTTGTTGTTGGTTGCTCTTATATGTTATTTTTATTGCTGTTGTATATGTGTGGTTGTTAATTAGTATGAAAGTTACTGTGCATGAGTGAACCATAGTTCCCCGTTTGAGATTCGACATAAATGGTCATTAAATTAATTAATGTCATCGTTTGTGTTGAATCTTGAATTGTCCGTTTGGACAGTTTGAGATGAACAATTATTTTTTATACGTCATTGTTAGTATATACAAGTTAGGAGTTATTTTAAAATTTGATAAACTTCCGGTAACTTACATTTTGTGTTGTTCTCTGGGTGCATATTTGGTTGTGGTTGAATTTGATTTGACCACTCTCATTTTGTGTACTTAGAGACCAATGCGAAATGCTGTCGAAATTTTATCAAATTTTAAAACAACTCCTAACCTGTATATATGAATGACGTATAAAAATAATTGTCATCCTGAATGGGTATAGGACCACCACCTTTGAAGAAAAAGTGAGGTTAATCATAGCACCTTGTAAACAGTTGGCATGGATCGGAGTTGGATAACTGCATCACGCCTAAGTCTAGAGTACGAGGGGGGAATTGAATCATTTATAGAATTCGTAGCGAGGAATGCAGTGGAGGTGAATGGAAAGTATTTTTGCCCTTGTGTTAAATGCTTGAACCTGCGTCAGGTAGACTTGGAAGAGGTGCGAGAACATCTACTGTGTGACGGTTTTTTGCGTAGTTATACGCATTGGATATGGCATGGTGAAGATGTGGTGGTGCCAAGTAACAGCTCTCAAACTGAAAATTGAAGCTCGATGCATGACACTGATCTCGACATGGATGACCGACTCGAGGATATGATCCGTGATGTGGGGGTAGAAGGTTTTAAGAAAGCTCGTGTATATACGACTCTGTGTGAGGACTTTGAGCAGCCGTTGTATCCAAACTGTGTCAATTTCACGAGGTTATCAGCAGTTTTTCGATTGTTTAATTTGAAGGCCATAAACGGGTAGACGGATAAAAGTTTTACTGACTTACTGAAGTTGTTGAAAGAAATGCTCCCAGCTGGAAACACCTTGCCGAATCGTAACTATGAGGCCAAAAAGGTGTTGTGTCCTATGGGTTTAGAGTATGAGAAAATACATGCATGCCCAAATGATTGTGTATTATTCCGGGGTGAGTTAGAAATGCTGCATCGATGTCCTAGGTGTGGGGTGTCACGGTATAGGAAGAAGAGGCGGATTCTGATGAGGTATGCACTAAAGGGTCTCCTGCAAATGTGTTGTGGTATCTGCCTATAGTTCTAAGACTAAAGCGTCTGTTTGCCAATACAGATGATGCAAAACTTATGAGATAGCATGCTGATGAAAGGGTTGTTGATGGACTACTAAGGCATTCGGCCGATGGATCGCAATGGAAGAAAACAGATACGATTTTTTCAGAATTTGCCCATGAACCAAGAAATGTTAGGCTTGCACTAGCCACAGATGACATGAACCCGTTTGGGAACCTGAGCACAAACCATAGTTCGTGGCCTGTTTTGTTGTTTGTTTACAACTTGCCGCCATGGTTGTGCATGAAGCGGAAATATGTCATGTTATCGATGATGATTTCTGGTCCACGACAACCGGGGAACAACATTGATGTATATTTAACTCCATTGGTTGAAGACCTCAAAAGGTTGTGGGAAGACGGTGTTGATGTGTTTGACGGGTTTACCGGGCAGTCATTCAAATTGCGTGCCATGCTATTTTGCATGATCAATGACTTTCCAGCGTATGGTAACTTATCCGGGTATAGCGTGAAGGGTCATAAAGCTTGTCCAGTATGTGAGGAGGGGACTAGTTCTGTGCGGTTGCATCATGGTAGGAAAAATGTTTATCTTCGACATCAAAGGTTTCTTAAAGCAAATCATCCGTTTCGGAGGTTGAAGAAGTCGTTTAACGGTGCCCAAGATTTTGAAATGGCTCCTCCACCACTATCTGGTCGCCAGGCATATGAAAAGGTGAAAGACGTCAACGTGCAATTCAGTAAGTGTGAAAAACAGCACCTGACACAAAACAACTGGAAGAAAAAGTCAGTGTTTTTTGACCTGCCATATTGGAGGAGCTTGATGTAAGACACTGCATTGATGTAAGACACAGTTTAGTTAGTACACTCTTAAACATACCCGGGAAGACTAAGGATGGCCTAAACTCGCGTATGGACTTGGAGTTGATGGGTATACGTCAGGATTTACATCCACAATCAAAGGGCAAAAGAACATATTTGCCCCCAGCATGTCATACGTTGTCCAGAAAGGAAAAGCAAAGTCTGTGTGAATCGTTACGAAGTGTGAAAGTTCTGTCTGGTTATGGCTCCAACATCAACTCTTGTGTTTTCATGAAAGATTTGAAGTTAGTTGGGTTGAAGTCTCACGATTGTCACATGTTGATGCAACAGTTTCTGCCTATCGCCATTCATGACATTCTTCCTAAAAATGTGAGAAATGTCATAACAAGGTTGTGTTTGTTTTTCAATGCCATATGTTGCAAGGTAATCGTGCCCGGCGAATTGGATGTGTTGGAACAGGAGGCATCACTTATATTATGTCAGCTTGAAATGTATTTCCCACCCTTTTTTTTGACATAATGGTCCACTTAATCATCCATTTGGTGAGAGAGGTCCATTTGTGTGGTCCAGTATTTTTACGGTGGATGTATCCCGTTGAGCGATATATGAAGATATTAAAAGGGTATATGAAGAACCAGCGTCGTCCCGAAGCTTCAATTGTGGAAAGATATATTGCAGAGAAAGCAATTGAGTTTTGCACTGAATACATGTCACATGCTGCAAGCATTGGTATTCCAATGACTCGTCATGAAGGGAAATTGGATGGGAAAGGAACGATTGGAAAAAAATGAAGAGCATGCCACGTGATGATGTCCTTCAGGCACACTTGTATATTTTAAACAACACAGACGACGTGTAACTATATCTAGCCACTCACAAGGAGCTAGCCAAGAAAACCAACCCTAAAATGACTGAAAAGTGGTTGTTGAATGAACACAACAAGAGTTTCTTGCAGTGGTTCCAAAAGACCGTTCTGAAAGATACATCTGTATCCTCGACATGACATCGACTGGCACAGGGCCCGAACTTTGATGTCCTCACCTTTTGTGGGTATGACATAAACAACTATTCATTTTATACAAGGACACAGGATGAAAAGAGTACAAATCAAAATAGTGGAGTGATGGTTGTGGCTCAGTCAATGCATTTCTCAACTTCAAAGGACAACAACCCTGTGATGGCCGAGTCATGCTACTTTGGTGTGATTGAAGATATATGGGAAGTCGATTACGGTCCCTTCACCGTTCCTGTGTTTAAATGCAAATGGGTTGACAATAAGAACAGTGTCAAAACTGATGAATTAGGAGTTACATTGGTGGACCTCAACAAGATAGGGCATAAGGACGAACCATTCATAATGGCAACGCAGGTGAAGCAAGTTTTTTATGTTGCTGACCCAGCTGACAAACGGTGGTCAATTGTTATCCAAGGTAGACACATTGGAGACCCCAATCTTGATATTGTTGAAATTCCATCGACCACAACACAGATTCCAACATCTATCGTGGAACATGACATAGATGAGTTAGTTGCCAGTCGTCATGACCACAATGAAGGCTTATGGGAAAATATTTCATCTTCATAGGGTATTAATCATGTTAATGAATCATTGAATTACATGTTATATTAATTATTCGTTGTATTAAATGTTATATTAAATATTTGACAATTGTGTTTCCTTGTTTGGACAGATACTTATGGCTGATCAGGATGGACGATCTAGGTTTGACTCACAGGCTACTGATTCCTCTACTCAGAAGAGTAGAGGTGTTACCCGGATGCCAGACATTGCACTTAGGCGACACCGGGGCGAGAGGTTACCTGTTGACACGGATGTCAACACTGGTAGGTTTGGAGGACCAAATGCCGCGAAGTTGAGCAGTTATTTGGGAGTCGTGGCTCAGTCAAAGGTGTCCATCATTATCCCCGACTGGGATAATGTCGAGGAGGTGGTGAAGAACCAGCTATGGAGTGATATTCTGGTAACTTAGATATCATTTAATTTTATTTCAGTGTATTATTTCATGTAATTCATAATAAGAACTCCTTTATGGACTAACTCCTTTCATGTAGGATTCTTTTGACATACCATCACATGACATAGCGAGGAGGAAGATCCTCGGTATTATGGCTGAGCGATGGAGGTCGCTCAAATCCATACTCACCAGGAGGTATATTTGGACTTTAAATTCTTAATCAATGCTTTGCCAAATTGTACCAATCTTTAGTTTAAATGTACCTGAATTGTAGGTATGTATTCGGGGAGGACAAAGGACAGTTCCCCGAAGAGAAATATCCATTCATTGATCAGGAGACTTGGGATGCTTTCGTTGTATCTAGGCATTTTGACCAGTTTCAGGTACATTAGTTTTTAAATGATTAAATTATGTATAATTTAAACGGCTAACTCTGAATATTTGTCTTTCTTGTTGTAGGCGGTCAGAAAGAAAGCCCGGGACATTAGGAAGCTGAATGACTGCCCCCACACACTATCACGTGGGGGTTACCGTAGGTTGGAGGAGCGGCTGGCCCAGGAGAGGCTGAGTCAGTGTCAGACTAGTCAGCTTGACACTGGTATTGTGGATCCCTCTTCCCCACCTACACGCCACGACAAATGGAAGCGGGCCAGGATCAAGAAGACTGGGGAATACACTTCCTCACAAGCTCAGGAGGTCGCCTCACGGATAGTAAGTATTCCCCTTGTATCAGTGTCTGATTTTTGGTTTACATAAAGGAAGTGAATACTAACTTGTTTGGTTTCAGGATTCCTTGGTTGAGCAATCAACCCAAGGGTCTTTCGTAGCCCATGGTAGGCAGGATATTTTGACTACCGCCATCGGCAGGCTAGAGCACCCAGGAAGAGTACGTGCTGTTGGTCGAGGTGTAGGTAAGTTGTAAATAACTGTATCCTTTCATTTTGTTATCTGTTAAACAATTATGGGCTAATCATTCATATTTCACAGGCCTCCATAGCTATTACGGTGCTCCCGACCCTGCCCCCTCCTTTGAGAAGTTGGTGGAGCAGAAGGTGGCTGTTATGAAGGCTGAGTATCAGGAGGAGATATCTAGGCTCCACCAGGAGATGGCCCGATTCAGGAAGGAGATGAAGGTCTCACTCAGCCACCACCTGGAGACTACTACACCAGCTAGCGACCCACAGGTTAGATTCCTTATTCAATTTCCTCGGTTTTATTGTTTGTAATCACTTTCTTTCATTGTTGAATAACTTCTGCTTGATGTGTAAATATGTAGGTACGGAGGGTTAGTACTAAGGGGTCGTGCGCTGCGGCTGACCCTGATGATGATGGGGTCGAGCCACCAGATACCCGTCAATGTGACCTGTTCATTAACGGGTCAGAGGAGCCAGTTGCCACTGGCATGGTCTACAACTTAGGCCCTGTGGTTCACCATCAGACATTACCTGATGGTATGTCTAGGGTCTCTATTGTGCTCGTCTTCGAGGAGGATGCTGCTGTGCCAGTGGCAACTCCAGAGGTGAAGACCGTCGGTCAGGCAGTGGGCCACTTTTTGATGTGGCCCAACAGATTTTTGACGGTTGCCCCTGGACAGGTAAACACCTTAAACACTAACTAATTTTGTTATATTGTCAATTATGGTACAAACTGTGATGGTTGTCAATTGTTTAACAAGAACAGGTATTGAAGAGGCTAGACCCGGCCGACGATCCTATCCAGATGCTATGGCGCATCGGGTATGAGCAAGGAGAGGAGACTGTTCAGGTCCCATGGGAGCCACTAGTGTTCGGCCGTCCAAGTGTAGTACCACTTTACATTACACATTCTGACATGTGTGAGATTATTTTGGGGACGTCGATGCTGAACATCTCCATCATTCAGTTGTGGGAGCTATAAGTATATCGTTTTTGTCCAATTTTTTCATTATACAAGTTATTTGTCGCTAACCATGTCTCAACTTGTTTAGGTTTCTGACAAAACTCTGTGTGGACTTGGGTTTCCAAGGAACTTATGGTTTCTTAGAGCCCTCTTTCATATAGAAGCAAGGAAACACCACGCAGGACACCCAGGCATACATCCAGAATTGGATGTTTGAGTCTGGGAAGGCTGTATACATGGGCCCCTATCATAAAGGGTAATATTCTATTCCATAATTATTGTCATTAATTTTTGCATTTTGAAGTCTCACTTATCACTGGTAACTACAGCGCTCACTGGACGCTTGTGGTGATCTGTCCCCGGGCTTATTTTGCTCTGTACTTTGATACTATGCATCGGCCAGTTCCACAAGACCAGAAAAGTATAGTAGACGGGTAAGTTAATCCCTACAAAATAAGTACAAATTCGATTACATCATTTTTGGACCTATAAGATTCTAACTTATCTTGTGTTTTATTTGATGTAGGGCGGTGGTTGGATACAATCGACTGCTTGGAGTTAAGTTCAGCGAAAGAAAAGTTATGTGGGTGCACCCATAAGTAAGTCAATCGTATTCATTCAAATCTTCAATATATATTTTTTAAGTTGCGAATTCACTTATTCTATATTTTATGTCCATTGTAATCTTACAGGCAGGAGGGTACTTTCGAGTGTGGCTATTACGTCATGCATACCATGCTGACCATCGTCCAACAACATTTAGTAGATGGATGGACAGATGTAAGTCTCATCATTTGGACTACTTTTCTAACAATTTCATCAATTTCATGTAATAAATATAGCTTTTGTTCTAATTGTTTTGTGCATTATTTGCAGTACTTCCAGGACCGGTCATACTTCTCTAAGACACTTGTAGATAATGTTAGAAAGCAATGGGCCTCATACTTCATTGAAATCAGCAAAAGAACTTAGCTAGATATAGGATCTTTATTCTCTTAAATATGTATCTAGTGTAGGATTTAAGGTTTACATTTTATTAGGTTACATTCATCTAAATTGTATATAGTTTCATTTTTTAGGTTGTTATGAATTCATATCAAATTAATTGTTATATATATACCATTCTTTTTATATATGGTTTGTTGTTGGATATGCTGGGATACTGTATATTGTGCTGGTTGTCTAAATGCAGGTTTGGGAAACAATAAAACAGAAACCATATTAAAAAAAAAACCATAGTATTTATTCACGGTTATGGTAACAACCATGATTATAGACCCTATTTATCCACGGTTACTACCATAACCGTGATTATAAATAGTCTGTAAGTGAATTTTTTTACTACTTATATTCATGGTTGTGCTAAACAACCGTGATTATAGACCCTATTTATCCACGGTTACTACCATAACCGTGATTATAAATAGTCTGTAAGTGAATTTTTTTTACTACTTATATTCACGGTTGTGCTAAACAACCGTGAATATAGATTCTCTTTATCCACGGTTTCTATTATAACCGTGAATATAAATTGTCTGTTATATTCACGGTTATAATCGACAACCATGGTTAGATATGATTTATTACCACGGTTGTTAACCGTGGTTAAAGGCCCTCATCTACTACCACAGCTGCAATAACCACAGTTCCTTAACCGTGATTAAAGGCCATTTTTAACCGTGATTATATCCATTTTTTCCACTAGTGGAACCTCTAATTGGCGTAATCGTAGGCCTTTAACTTGAACCCGATAAAGCCCTTTTTACTCCTAGATTACCTCATACAGTGAAGGATCTCCTGAAGAATAATTATTTTTCAAACGCTTCCCTTCCCGGCATGAAACTGCTTTGGATTAAGTTTGTGATAAAGTTATAAACTCTCCCTACAAACACCTTCCTAACAATCTTTAACAGGGTAGAGACTTATATGGGAAGATCCTTAAAATGAAGGGGATTATCTACTTTGGCAATTAACATGATAAGAGTAAATCCAGTCCAGAAAAAGATAACTTTGTTTTACAAGGTTTATGGGGTGTCCTTTTCACCAAGTCAAAATTTACTTGCATTGGAGAGAAGGAAAAATAAAATAAAATAAACGATGTTTTACTATTTTGATGTTTAATAGTAATAAATAACAAAAGAACAAGGAATCCTATTTTTTTAAGCCACCCGCAACGAAATAGAGAGAAAAAACAAGGACGAATTAAAATAGCTATCCTAAAGGAGATGATAGGAAAAACTAGGATATGCAAGATGAAATGGATTTATATGCAGTGTATCAAATGAGAAGTTTTGTTAGTCAAAAGTGAAAGCAACAACATTTAACCATTAATTATTATATGAATGGTCAATTTAAATGGTAAAATTTGTGTAACATTTTTAAAGGTAATTATGCAGGTAATATTTGATAAATTTTTAATCATATTGAATATTTAAATTTTTTATATGATTATATTTATTATTTTGTCATTTTCTTACCATTTTTTAATATTTCTCAACTAATTATATATATATGTATAATCTTATTTATTATATTATAAATAAGTAGCACTACTAATTGATTGTGGCTGGTGTGTTTGGTTACCCGTTGGGGCAACCTGGTTGAGAAAACTAGGGTTTTGTAAATCGGGGTTAAAAAACTAGAGTTTTGTAAACTGGAGTTGAGAAAACCAGGATTTTGTAAACAGAGTTATGTTTGGATGTTGAAAAAAATGGGTTGGGTAAAAGTGGGTTGAGAAGTAGTAATTGTGTTTGGTTGGAGAAAAAGTTGGGTTGGGTAAATGGTGGTTTGATGGAAAATTACCAAAAAGGGTATTAGTGAGAAATATATTGACTATGTACATATATTAATAATTTAAATATATCATATTTCAAAATATGTATGTATAGATAATATTATGTATAATTAGATTATGTTTTTTTAACAAAATAGAATATTTTTTTTAACAAAATAGATTATTTTTAACAAATTAGATGATATTACAACAAATTAGATTAATTTTTTATAAAAATATATTATTTTTTAAATAAATCATATTAATTTTTTTAACAAATTAGATGAAATTATGTACAATTAGAATATATTTTTTAACAAATTAGATTATTTTTTAATAAAATATGTCATTTTTCATTTACATATTTTTTTCAACAAATTAGATGATTTTATATATAATTAGAATGTATCTTTTAACAAATTAGATTATTTTTGTTATGAGGGTAGATTATATTATATATAATATGGAAGGAAATGAATTTATTTTTAATTTACACATAATAAAAATGTTAAATATACATTTATACCACTCTAGCAACTACAATTTGGTCTCTAATGCAGTCATGAACAACATTCATGCCCGACGATGAAATCGTGTAAACTTCATCCTTAATTGAAAAATGTGCCCGATGTTGCGCTCCCAAAGAGTTGTTGTCATTCGCATCTTCGTCGTCAAACTTAGTGTTCGCTAAGTTGCATCTCTGAATGAAGTTATGGATTCCTATTGTCGCACAAACCAAGTGAACTTGGGTCTCATAATTGTAGGTGGGCATATGTCGAAGCACGATAAATCTGTTTTTCCAAACACCGAAGGTTCGTTCTATTGTGCACTGTAGACTCGAATGCAAATAGTTGAAGACTTCATTGTTGTTTTAAAAATCTCATGCGCGTCTAAAGTCCAACAGATGGTATCTTTCACATCGGTAAGGACCCAGATATCTCATCAGCGTCAGATAGCCAGTGTCTACCGAATAGTATTTACCTGTTACATGAAAGAAAGGACTTCATTAACATATTATTATAATGATCATTTCATTATACGGATACATGTAGGGACAACAAAACCATACCTGGGGGCGGATGTGGAAATACATAATGTGCATTGGTGAACGCATCTTTAAAAACATGGGCGTCGTGGGTTGATCCCTTCCATTTCCATCCGGGTAGTGAAAAAATAAAGCACATGTTCATATCACAAGCGGCCATCACATTTTATGATGTGTAACCTTTCCTGCCAATGAACCGTGTAGAATCCCTAAATGGTACAACACACGATATATGAGTGCCGTCAATAGCTCCAATACAATCTTTGAAGAAGTGCCAATATTTACTATCACGTATTTTGGGGGAGACATATGTAAAAGTTAGATCCATAGGCTTGACCATCTCCATTGACAACGACACACATGCCTCTAATATACGGTGAAATTGCCTCCTTACTGTTTCACCTGAATGCTGAAATCTTTCTTGTATTACCCTATTCCCTACACCATGTCTGACTGTGTGCAAAAACACCATTTCATGTACTTTTATATGAGACGAATGAGTTAGTCCATGGTCAAATAATTTGTGGCACAATCCTAAAAAGGCATGTTTACTCATTCTAAACATTTCATGACATCTCGTATTGTTGCCATTAAGTATCTCTTGGACCCATGCTGCTCCCCCAAGTGCACGCGTCTTGCATGGTTCCTTGCAGACATGCTTAATGGCCCACTCTACAATTATGGCTGATACCACCCCTATTGAAATAATAGCCAATTCGACGGGGTCATACTGTGCTGAGGAGCGCTGATCACCATTGAACGTCATTTTCAACCTCTATAAATGATTAAAAACATTACCCTAAAAAAATATTAAACACGTGAATAAACACACAATAATAATACCACAAAATATGTTGATATTTACCAATACACAACAAGTTCAATCATAAAACATTATATTCATGACAAAATAATAGTCCTATACAACATGTTGGTAATACATAAAAAACAAATCAACAAAAAATCCTATTTATTGAATTGGGATACTTCATCTTTAAGAAAAAGCAAATTGATCTTCAGGGTCATCCAACATGTTTAACCATTTTCGCGCATTGTCATCCTAAAGTACCCGAATACACTTTACGTTAAATGTCTTATCCGTTTGGCATTCCGGGATCTATTTCAATAGTCGTAGTGAGGTTGCTATAGAACTGTATCTCGTCATCCGAACCCTTCCTCGTCACTATAGAAGTATGAGAGCTTATGACTCATGCCATCTGAGTCATTGACTTATCGATTAATGACACATTACTCTTTCATGGTTTCTTGTTACTGCTTGTCCCATCAACCCTCTGCCTCTTCTCTCCACTCTTGGCACTGACTGTTGTTTGTGAAGACATGTTCAGGTTGATGTCACTGAACCCTAAATCGCTCAAGCCTTCTCCAGTACGCTGCTCTACTCCAAAGCTTGAATCCTCACTATCACCGGAACCCTCCTCCAACTACTGCTCTATCTACTGCTCACCCTCTTCCACACAATCAGGGATATATTCATTTGCATGGTTGAATGTTGGTAAAACCCCACACGATGGAGCCCATACATACTCACTGGTCGCCACATTATCCTTAAACAAATATGTCAGCTCTTGTGCATAAGGTAGACCCTCGTAGTGGTATTTTAGATAGGCAGGGTTTTCCTGCACAAATAATGATTATTGTTATTCTAAAGGTACCTGATGGTTTGGAGAATAGACTTAGAAGGGAGGGGTTGAATAAGTTTGTTCACTTTTTCAAACTAAAAAGTGATATTCAAGCGCAACAACATTTTGCACAGCGGACTTTTGCTTATACGAAGAACGTGATACTTTGATTGAGTGAGCATAATTTTACCAGACTTTTACTACCAAGTATAACAATAATAATGCACCAGACTTTTGATAGAAGAGTAAGAGAGAAAGAGACAATACACAAGCAATTTATACTGGTTCACTTCTAACGTGGAGACTACATCCAATACCTTCAAATTTGAAGGGTTTCCATCATGTAAAAATGTTTTACATCAGGTGTTGAGTATTATTGACTTCAGCCACTCCTGGCTTAAGCACAGCTCGTGCTTCAAGTATTCTTGACACCGACCACTCTTGGCCCTGAATATTCTTGACTCCAGTCACTCCTGGCTTAAGCACAACCCGTGCTTCAACACACTAGACCCTTTTGGATTCCTATGAGTATTATTTTGCAGCACCCACTCCTGGGGCAGACCCGAGTATTCTTTCACAAGCCACTCTTGACTCAAACCCCAAGTATTCTTTCAAAAGCCTCTCCAGACCAACAATGTTTCCCATACTAACAGAATCTAGCAATACACCAAACCTGTACTACCAGAGGATCAAAAGAATTCATTCAAATAGAATAAGCCCCTTGACTTAGCAGCGCTAAGTGATAAACTACAAAAATGGGTTTATGAAGAAAAGAATGACTTATTTTCCCATAGGGCTCAGTACATTCAAGAAAGTGAAAGATGATGGGAAAATTTACTGAGCCAGAAAACATGACTTGGGATAGTACGAAGGCATATCCCAAGTTACTATGGCATCTAAGTAGGAAGATGATTGCACATAGCGAGCTTTCTTTGTCTTCATGGTAGATCTTCCAGGTAAGATTACTCGTTGTTGAGTAAGCTATCATTTCTTCATTTCTCATGAGCTTTTACGCATGAACGTCTGGTGCTCGTTCATGATAGTTCTTCTTTTTCTATCACATTATTCTTAGCGTGTTCCAGCTCATGTTTTTCTTTTCACAAGCTCTCTCTCTTTTTTTAATCTTTTTCTCATACTCTCTTGTGTTTCTTTTTCTGCTTCAGCTCTCCATATTTATTTTTTGCTCTCTTCGCGAATTCTTCTATTTCTTGGAGAGTGGTATGATAAAGAAATTGATTCTATTTATATAGAATCATCCTGTTGAGCTCAGAGAGAGGTTATCATCTATATGACTATTGAAAGAGTTATTGCATAGGGGACAAAAGCCTTTCTTGTTGGAGATACATAAAGGGCAAAGACTTTTTGTTGTCAGAGAGAGACATTTTGCACAATCAATGTAAATATAAGAGCTTTTAGGATGTGTGCAGTCGTAGGTGGAGTAGATGTAGCATAAGTTTCACCAAGAAGGAAAGCTTAGATTCAGGAAATCTCTAAATGCATAAGATAAAGGTGAAACTTAGGTGTTTTTAGACTTAGACTAGAATCCACCTTGTTTAGTCAATCTTTCTTTCGTGAATCTTTTCATTAAGCTTTTTAATGGAGATGACTTATGACCGTTGATGCTTCATGTATCAGACCATTTCTAAAAAGATTTGAAGAGGGAAGACAGGGTATGATGCTTTCGTATTTTCTAAAGCTTGAATGATGTTTTCCAAGTCTGGCTTTGGTGAGTTATTCTGATGCGAGATAATTTCTTTTGAAGCGAGTTACCAGACTTATGATTCTTCTTTTGTCTTAGATTGTAGAGTTCATGTTACGATTAAGTCATTCAGACTTTTGATGCATGGGCTCCCCTTTCTTTTGTAGCTTAAGCATTATGTTTCATGAAACACTTAAATACCCATATCAAACAATAACATGTGACTTTATTCAAGTTAGAAAACATAATGTTAGTTATCAACAAATCTCATGAGATCTGGTATATATATAAAAATGATTTCATTTTTGACCAGACTTTTCTTCAACAGTACCATTTAAGGTTACATTAAATGATATCCCAATGTGAGTTATGAAATTCATATCCGCTGCTTCGCAGCCCAGCACTCGTCATCCGTAATGAAAGTATGGCGTTCGTTATCCCATCCGAGACCGGTTGTATTCTGGAATAGGTTATAACACGACAACAACTCTTTCCTTAGGTTATCCCATTTTATTTTTAAATTGATCCTTCAAGTAGCATCGACTAGTCTTGGTATTAAAGTACGCCTCCAGACCTTCCCATCCAAGTTTTGTAAGAGATGTTCCCTTACGCTGACCATTTTTTATTTGCTCCATTGCACCCTCAACAAAGATCCTGAGCGCAAACCTATCCCAACTCGCTTTAGCTGACTGCATAGGTGCTTTCCCCTTATCCATCTTTAGTCTAATAAAGGTTACACATAAAAAAATTATTAAACTAAATAACCATGTGACATCCTAAAAAAATTATCAACGCTAATTACGACCACACATTAACATAAACCTATTAACTAACTCATGTTAATGTATATATTAAAATTATGTACATTCCATTTGATAAAATTCCGTTTAAATGATTACCATCCCTCATTAACGTGTAAAAATGTGCTTGTTTTTTTTCACAATGAAAATTGCTTATTTATTTTGCATAATTTGATAAAGGTCATAACTTTTTTCAGATTTAAATCATCATTATCCCTCATTAAATTCATAAAATTATATTATTTTCTGTCTATAATAAAAAATATAAGAATATTTTAAATTTTACACGCATATATAGTTGTTATCCCTCATTAATTTTAAAAATTAAGACAAGATTTTCATTTTTCATAATTATATGACTGTCAACCCTCATTAATTTAATAAACTATGACTACCTTTATTTTTATTTTACCGTTAGTCCATATCGATATGTCAAGTTCCACAATTTAAAAAATATGTTATTGTTATTTTCACAAACAATTCATTGTTATCCCTCGTTAATTAAAAAAGTAAGATTATTTTTCCTCAACATAAAAAAGTTATGATTATTTTTATATAAATGATTATAATGATTATTTTTATTTCATTATTGAAAAATATTATTTATGTGATTACTAAAAAAATATTTATTCCATTATTGGGAAATATTATTTTATGTCAACAATTATAATAATCTCTTATTCCATTACTCAAAAATATTCCATTACTGAAAGATGTAATTATTATTTATGCCATTACTTAGAAAAATGTCATTATTTTCTATTTTTTACGGGAAAATATAATAATTTTTTATTTCATTCCCTAAAAAATGTAACTATTTCTTTAAATAATTATTCTTTATGTCATTACTCAAAAATTTTCCATTGTAAACAAATTAATTATTTTTTATCTCTTAGTCGAAACGGATTGAGTTCCCTAAATCAAAAACGGATCACTTATGCGATGTAGACGGATAAGTGACTAAATGGATAAATTTAAACAAATACGTTACTAAACGAATACGTCACTAAATGGATTCGCCACAAAACGAATAACTTAAAAAAATCAAAACATATATTCAAACAAAAAATAAAACTATATTTCAATTACAAGTATACATAAATTATAGAATCACATCTTCTATTTTTTACACAATAATTAAGGTACATTATAATCAAATGGATACATTTAACCATAATTATTTTTAACATATTCAAATAAAACTATAATGAAAACAATCACACCATACATTCAACCATAAAAAATAAATTCATACCACCAACCAAAAAAAATATAATAAATAAATAATTCATATTATTCCATTTTATGTTTTATACTAAACAAGGTTATGGTATACCCTACTGCACACAGTCCACCCATACACCTCTATAATCCACCATTAACTACAAAATTAACGTGCACCCAGAACCAAAAACACCACTGATGCACATCCAATCACCACCATTCACACCTAGATACTATACACCTATCTCTGTATCCCCATTCATGCACCTCTAATCATATCCATCCATCCCTCCCCATACACCAGCCTCCATCACCACCACAACCCATCCACACACACCCACAGCCACGAGAATCTAAACCCACCACCCACCAACCACCCTTAACCCGACACCCACCACCATAAACCCATCAACCAATTCTCCTTCCACTTGTAACCATATGTAACACCCTCTGTTACATCTCAATAATTTCTAAAAAATTCATAATTTTTTTTACTAAAAATATAATCGTTAAAAGAAACTATCAGAGTAAAATTACATACAATATTTCTGAAATACCTCACGAATATCATTAAAATCTATAAAGTAGTTTTACATTTATCCAAAGAAAATAAATATTAAATATTATTAGAAAGAGAGGAAACTCCATGGCCCAAGAGCAGTTACTTAATGACATTATTTATTCCTTGGACCACGGTATTCATACCGAGCTCCCTTTCTAGAACATGCTATATATACTGTAGAGATTCTTCGATCTTTCCGTCTGTATGAACTATCAATTTAAAACATATGAAACAAAAACACTGAGAAAGGAGTGAGAAACAGAATATAATATTCCCAAATGAGACATAAGCAATAAAGGGACAAACTAGTATAATAATATCAATCACAATCACATACACAATCAATTATGAATGTATGAATGATATGTCATATCTTTATCATAACTTACCTATATATGCGGGCCCTTAAATTTTAATTTGCACTGGGCCAACCAGGAGTTTACATTATTCCATAATTTCAGATAATAATAACATGAACAACTCAACTGGCATGAAAACACTTAGAGACTAGTCAGATTGAGAACGTTTTTATAATGAAAGTACCCAACACTAGGGAGCTACCCCAGATCCCCTGAAGCACCATTTCATACCCTCTCATCCCAAGGCTCACAATTAAGTCTCCTCTAATATATCCTCGGTTTCTATAATACGTCCCCAGACAATATCATTTTGTTTCTCTTTGATGATTCATGATGCATGAACTACTCGCGTATTTAGTTGGTTAAGGCTTTTAGAAACTCAATTATATTATCGGGGCCTACGAATCGTGACATAGCCACCCTAGTAAACTGTACTTTTTTCAAATTCTCAAATACACACATAGAACTTTAGTACAGTTCCTTTTCAAATCACAAATCAAATCTCCTTATAATTTAAGTTTCAAAGCCTTAAATATATTTCACAACCTTCTTTAGAAAGTTTATAGGTCAATTCAAAATCAATTACTAAGAACTCGAATTCGGAATTATCAATCTTTAAAACCTTAGTACTTGAAAATTTTGTATAATATTTTTATACATTTTTAAAATAATATATATATATATATATTAAGAGTTTAAAGTAAAATATTAGTAAAAATTTATTTTTGTAAAATAATTTCTCTTTCTTTTTCTTTCACTAACAAGAAATTTTAATTTTAGTAAATATATATATATATATTTTAAAAGATAAAAATGAGATTTCTAAGAACTTTTGTAGTTTCATTGAAAACTAAGAAATTTTTTAAAAGTAATTTGAATAAAGATGAATAAGTAAATAAGGAAGTAGGAGATAAGTAAATTCTTACTGAATTTTAGCTTTCCGTCATGCTTGCTATATGCTCAAACTCCACATTACAAGATCATCAATCATAATCAAATATTGTCAATCACAATCAAACATCATCAATCATAAATAAATATTAGCAATCATAATCAAATATAATAATTAAACATCAGTTATAAATATCATAATTCAAAACTCAATGGTTATTTAAATTAATAGTCTGTTTTAAGTCCTATAGTCAATTCCTCGCATAGGTCTATGTAAGTCCAAGATAGTATAATAGTCCAAGTCCTTGCATAGATTCACTCAAGTCCTTGCATAGATTCATTTAAGTCCTTGCATAGGTTTAGTCCAGTTCGCGTAGGTCATAATAGTTCAAGTTCTTGAATAGATATTTCAGATTAAGTTACACGAGATGCTTAATTTATTAATAACAATTATTATAAATTTTAAGTTAAAAGTTATTATTTTAAAATAATAATATTTTTATCTTTAAAAGGAGTAAGGGACTTCTCCCAATATTCTTATGTATTTTCATATTATATCCTTATCTCACCCCGTTACCTTGATTTGCTACCACAAGTGAATTCACTCCGCGCCTCTGAGTTCTAACAAAATATTAATACTAATTTATTTCAGTATAGGCATAAGATGAAAATTAAGATTTCTATCAGAAATGATAAATAGTAATTATGCAAAGTAATAGTAAATAGTAACAGTAAATAGTAAATCATCAACAGTAACAGTAAATAGTAATTTTTGAATAGTAACAGTAAATAGTAAATCGTGAATAATAAATTTTGAATAGTAGTGGTAAATGGTAAATCATGAACAATAACGGTAAATAGTAAATTTTGAATAGTAACGGTAAATAGTAAATTTTGAATAGTAACGATAAATAGTAAAATTTAAATAGTAACAGTAAATAACAAATTTTGAATAGTAACAGTAACTAATAAATTTTAAATAATAACAGTAAATAATAAATTTTGAATAATAACAGTACATGGTAAATTATGAATAGTAACAGTAAATAATAAATAGTAACAGTAAATCATAAAAATAACGCATAGTGGTAATCTATTTTTACCATAGTAACTTATTCATAATAGTAATAGTATATTAATAGTTTAAGAGTGCTAAAAAGAATAAACTAAATAATCATAAAAAGAATATAGAAGATATTATTACCTTACACCTCCGGTAGAATCTCTTTTTACCAAAAGAGTTTACTTCCCACTAATTTCTTAAGCACTATCTCTCTAGATTCTCTCTCTAATTTTGGTGTAAAAATATTGTAAATGAGTCATCTATTTATAGGAAGAGAATTTTACTATTTAAGATTACTTAATTATTTATTTTACTATTCATGATGTAAGTATTTACCAACCGGTGACTATTCATGATGTAAGTATTTACCCACCGGTGACTATTCATGATGTAAGTATTTACCAACCGATGATGTAAGCAATAAGTAAGCGATGATGTCGGCAGTGGCATTTTGGTTATTAGATAAAAGGTTAAGGGTATTTTTACCATTCTCAAAAAAACAAAAATATAAAAATTTCCAAAAAATTATAATTTGTATAATAATCAAAAAGTTCTAAAGAACTATAATCAAATTCCTTGGAAATTTTATTTTAAATAAGAAATAATGAAATTAGGGATGTTACAACCCTACTCCCCTAAAAAAATTTCATCCTCAAAATTTACACTTTACAGTAAAACAAATGGGGATGAGACTCTTTCATCTTATTTTCTAGTTCCCATGTAAGATTTTCTCCTCTCGTTTCACTCCAAATGACCTTCATGAGTGGAATTTCCTTGTCCCTTAGCTTTTTTATTCTTCTGTCAGCTATTCTGACAGGTGGTGCATCATATGCAAGATTATCTCTAACTTGTATGACATCAGGTTCAATAACGCGTGTAAGGTCAGATATATACTTTCATAAATTTGACACATGAAAAACGTTATGGATATTAGAAAGAAAAGGTGGTAATGCTATTTGGTAAGCAAGAGGACTAACTTTCTAAATTATTTGATATGGTCCAATAAATCTAGGAGTTAGTTTTCGAGATTTCATTGCCTGACCAACCCCAGTCGTAGGTGTGACTTTCAAGAATACATGATCGCCTTCTTGAAATTCAAGCGGCTTCCTTCTTTTGTCATAGTAACTTTTCTGCCTGTTTTGTGTTGCCTTCATCTTTTCCTGAACCATTTTGATTTTATCCATGGTTTGTTGTACCAACTCTGGTCCTAGCATCAAGCTTTCACCAGTCTCAAACCAACATAGTGGAGTCCTACATTTTCTTCCATATAATGCCTCAAAAGGTGCCATGCTAATGCTAGCATGGAAAATGTTGTTGTAGGTGAACTCTATATATGGTAAGAATTGATTCTAACTTCCTTTATGCTCTAACACACAAGCTCATAACAAGTCCTCTAGAGATTGGATTGTTCTTTCTGATTGTCTATCTGTCTGAGGATGATATGCTGAACTCAGATGTAGTCTTGTTTCCAAAGCCTTGTGTAAACTCTTCTAGAATTACGATGTAAAACGAGGGTCCTGATCAGAAATGATACTTAAAGAAATTCCATGCAATCTCATAATCTCCTCGATGTATAATTTTGCCAGCTTCTCCATAGAGTAACGAATATTAATGGGAATAAAGTGGGAAGACTTGGTTAATCTATCAACTATTACCCATATTGAATCATGTCCTAATGGAGTTTTAGGTAAAGAAGTCACAAAATCCATGGTAATGCTATCCCATTTCCATTATGGTATTTCTATTGATTATAGCATTCCAGGGGTTTTTTGATGTTCTACTTTAACCTTCTGGCAAATTAGACATGCAGCCACGTACTCCGCCACCGCTTTCTTCATTCCAGGCCACTAAAACAACTTTTTCAAATCTTGATACATTTTAGTAGCTCCGGGATGAATGCTCTTATAACTTTTGTAGCCTTCTTCCAGAATTGCTTTCCTTAACTCTACTTATTCAGGAATACATACTCGATCCTTATACCTCAGCAATTGGTCATTTCCTATATTAAACTCGACTTCTTTTCCTTGTTTCAAGAGTTCTTTCTTCTCTTGTAGGAATTCATCCTCTCGTTGAGCCTCTAAAACTTGCCTCAGGAATTCACTTGTCACTTGTAACACTCCTAATCTGTAGCTGTTAGCATTAACCTTTACTGCTAGGTTAAGATCTCTGAAGTTCTTTATCAATTCTAGCTCTTTAATCATCATTGTGGACACATGCAGAGATTTTTGACTCAAAGCATTAGCTACTATGTTCGCTTATCCAGGATGGTATTGCAACTCAGTCGTAGTCCTTTAAGAACTCCATCCATCTTCATTGCCTCATGTTTAACTCTTTTTGGTCGAATAAATATGTGAGACTCTTATGATCGCTAAATACATCGAATGTTGCACCGTATAGATAATGCCTCCAAATCTTTAAGGCAAAAACTAAAGCAACTAATTCTAAGTCATGGGTAAGATAGTTAATCTCATGTTGCCTTAATTGGCGCGACACATAGGCTACAACCTTCTTGTCTTGCATGAGTACACTTCCTAGTCCTTGTTTAGACGCATCACAGTAAAATTCAAAACTTCGATGTGGATCGGGGAGTACTAACACCGGCAAAAAAGTAAATCGATCTTTCAGCTCTTGGAAACTATTCTCGCATTGTGTTGTGTTAGCTTGGTCAGTGGATATGCTAACTTTGAAAATCCTTCGATAAATCTCCTATAGTATCCAGCTAAGTCCAAGAAACTTCTGATCTCTGTGATTGTGGTTGGTTTCTCCCATTTCAAAACTGCTTCCACCTTAGAAGGGTCTACAGCTATTCCTCCTTGACTAATTGCATGTCCTAAAAAGTTCACATCTTCCAACTAGAATTCACATTTCGATAGCTTTGCAAACAATTATTTCTTTTTCAGGATTTCCAACTCAACCTTCAAGTGTTCAACAAGTTCTTCTCTTCTTTTAGAGTACACTAGTATATCATCAATGAAAAGCACTACAAATTTATTTAGATATGGATGAAAAATCTGATTCATGTAATCCATGAATACGGTTGGTGCATTAGTTACACCAAAAGGCATCACTAGATATTCATAATGGCTATAGCGTGTTTTAAAAGCAGTTTTCGGTACATCTTCTTTCTTCACCTTTATTTGATGGTATCCAGACCTCAAATCAATTTTGGAGAACACCGTGGCACCACGTAGTTGATCCATCAAGTTGTCAATCCTTGGCAGAGGATATCTGTTCTTGATCGTCACCTTGTTCAGTTGCCGATAATCTACACACAACCTCATGCTACCATCTTTTTTCTTAACCAATAACACTGGTGCATCCCAAGGGGATACATTGGGTCGTATAAACTATTTCTCTATCATCTCTTCAAGTTGTTTCTTCAACTCTGTTAATTCTAGAGGTGACATTCGGTATGGTGCAAGTGAAATTGGTCCAACTCTAGGTACTAGATCAATGGCAAATTCCGCATCTCTGTCTAGGGGTAAACCAGGGATATCTTCTGGAAAAACGTCAGGAAATTTGCACATGACTGGCAGATTTTTAATTTTTGGTTCTTGCTCTCGTTTCATTGAAAGCAATAACATGAATCCTTAAGCCCCTCCTTTTAAAGAGGCACTCACTTGGTTGGCGGTTAGAAATCTCGAATCCTCTAGATTCAAATTTACAGGTTCTTTAAACATTATGATTTTATTATGACAATCTATTAAAACATGATTGTCAGATAACCAATCTAGTCCAATAATAACTTCTAAGCCAGAAAGGGGTAAGTAAAAGAGATTAGCCTTAAAGTCTGTCGCGACCGGGATCGCGGTAACGGCGGAAGAGGTCGAAACGGAGCAGGGAGTCGCCACCAACGTTTTTATCCATAGAAAAAATATGGGGAAAAAACTTTCACAAAGCACTGGCAAAAAAAATGAGATTCGAGTTCGGGAGTCGGTTACGAGTGGGGAAGGTATTAGCACCCCACATCGCCTGTTAAAAACAGTACCAAAGTTGAAAATGCGCATCATGGATAGCCTTAAAATTGTATTTATTTCTTCTTTCTAAAAAAATCGAAGGAGACGGACGTAATGAGTGAAAAAGCTCAGAGTAAGATCAACAGAACGTTTTGTCCAAATTAATCCTGGCTTTGATGGGTGGAAAATATGGAAAAGAGGAAAGGAAGCTAACAAGACATCTTGTCTAAATTAGTCATTCTTTCGTCAAGATAGCAAATTGGGAAAATGAGGGATTAATAGGACGTCGCGTCCAAATTAATCCCGATTTTTAACGGTGGAATGTACGAAAGAGAGAGAATGCTAACAGGACGTCACATCCAAATTAGTCATTTTCCATCAAGGTATAAAGTTGACCGGTGAAAGGAGTTAACAGGATGTCACGTCCAAACTAACTCGATTTTTGTGAAGAGTGATGACGACCAGGGAAAAGGGAGAAAATCAACAAGACGTCGCGTCTAAATTGATTTCTTTTTTTGAAATATTATTATCTAATAAATAACAACCGATTGAAAATTTAAAAAGGGTAACAAGACGTCTCGTCTAAATTAACCTCTTTTTGATAAAACATTTTTTTAAAAATCAAATAGTAAAAATTTATCAAAAACTAGACGAATAACACACAGACTTACTAAAGTGAAAAATGGGTAATGTTTTTTGGTTGAAGATAATGTTAAGTTTTTAAAATTTTAATTAGACACAGTTTTGAAATAACGAAAAAAATAGAAACTAAATAAAAAAGACATGAACAATCACATTTTGTTAAGCTTTGTACAACCCGATTCTTTCAAAGACGAGCGAGTGCCTTAAAAGAAAATTACACCCTAACTATACAGTGAATGAACTATCTGGAAAAAGAAACAATATACAAACGGCTGATTCCTTGTAATAGGATTAATATTCTGGGCAATAAAATTCGCAACTACCCTTGAAAAATTAAATTTGTACAGAACTAAAATATATACCAACAATTTGAGCAATAATATTGAGCAACAAATAAACAGGAATAGTAATATGAACAGATTCAGTAGCAGAGATTGAGTAGAGATTCAAGCATACATCATAATATCCTACTGTAAAACCAAATCGTAATAACGACAAGAGACAACACAGAAAAGAGAGTCCAATACAACAATACTAATCTGATCCTTATACAAAAATTTGATCTTTTGGAAAATAAACATTGTTTTCACAAAATATATAAAAAATGTTCTTGCTCACTGATTGAGTTCTTGCTCATTGTTGTTGCTGTTGCTCTTGCTGTTACTACTGTTGCTATTGCTGTTGTTACTGTTGCTGTCACTGTTGCTGTGAATTTCTACTGTAAAACATCCAGAAGTGCCTTCCAAAACTCAAGAATATTGACATAATCTTCTCCCTAAGAAATCTTTTCCGAACCTCTCTAGAGAAAAATTTTTGAACCCCTCTTCTTCTATACAGAGGGGTATTTATAGAGCATGTTTCATACCCCCTTCTGTATAAAAAATGTGAAAGTGGAAGCTCCACTTACTGCTTTAGTGGAGGATGAAGAGGATGGCACCACTAGTTGAGTGGTTCTTCTAGCTGGACCTCCACTCTTGCTAGTGGCCTTGAAGCTCCTGAAAATCCTCCCAAAATCCGTTACACTCTCTCTTCTTTTATTCTTTTTCTTCAAAACTTTTATACTCATTTCTTCTCCTCTTCTCTGTTTTCCTTCACTCCCTCCTTCACGTTTTTTTTTCTGTTCTTCCTTCTTCTAATCTTGAACCCCTCTTCTGTTTCTAACCCCCTTCTCTTTCTCTCTTTTGTTTCTTTTAAAACCGTGGCCTCCATGCTTCATTATTTCTCTTTTTGTAATTTTAAATGCCCAACAATTTCCATATAGCCATGAGCTTATTGAGACAATGGACAATGGGTTTAATTAAAAAATTATAAGTGGAGTTGCAAGCTTGGCCGTGGGAATTATTGAAGAGTGGATGGAAGCTTAATTAAGCACATGGGAGCTTGAATAAATAATGCATTGGTCTTGTCCATTTTGCTAGTGTTTGGCCACGTGAATATAGCAAACTATGGTGAATGGGTTGATTAAAATATTGAGTGAGTGGAGTTCTTGTTGACCATGCCAAAAAAAACAAATGATGGTGACTTTTCTTACACATTGCCATGAGACTCCAAGAAGCAATGGACAAGCTTTTTGAAATAGTTGCATTAAAAATTAAAGCATGGAACCTTGCTTTTGATGGCCTTTTCACGTGAAATGGCTTAAAGAAAGAAGAGATGATTTTGATTAAAATATTAGTGAGTGGGATGCTTAGTGTAACTTTGAAAATTATTGGAAAAATTGGTGCATGGATGACATGAACTTGGCTTTTAACGTGAAATCTGCACATTGATTTTTTGTTTGCTTGGAACCTTTATCAATTGGTCAAATTGTCATAGAGATTAATTGGTCATGACAATTTATGACTCATTAGCCTTGTATTTTCACATTGAGAATAGGGGGGCTAATTTTGCTCTTAAAAACAAAAGGCCTAGAAGCTTTGACTTAGTCCAAATTTGTGTGCTTTGTTGTGGGGTCTTGTCTTTGAAATTTTGGCAACATCATTTATGCTTCTAATTGCAAAAAGTGATCAATTTCCCTTGCATTTCAGCATCATTTCACGTGAAGACAAAAGGGGGGCTGTGTATTTTATCAAAATCATGAGCACTTCTTGTGGTGGGTTCCATTATTTTTATCACGAAACTTGCTTGCACATTTGAGGACTGATGCGTGACAAATTTGAAAAAGAGTCCAACATGAGAATTGTAGGTCTTTCTCTTAACTTTAATTTGATATATAGCACAAAACTTTTCATCAAGAAACGAGGGAGATATGACCCATCTATGAAAACTGCTCCAGAGTGTGACGAAAATACATTTGCAAGCAAAATAAATTCACTAGGCAAAATAGGTAAAGAATTAGCTTTTGTGCCCTTCATGAAGTTTGTAGATCTCTTTGATGTGGAGCCACAGAAAAAACAGAGTCATTTCAGCATCATATGAGGGAGATATGAATTTTTTTTTAAAGATGTGCAGAGCAGTCATGAAACTGGAACAAGTCTAGGAAGATTATTAAAACTGTACCAATTGGTAAGGATATAGCTTTCGAGGTCTTCACAAAAGGCGTAGACAATTTTGCTACGGAAATTTTGAGACCTGGTTTGCGTAAATCGAAGGTCGTATGAAGGAGTTATGAATTTTTAAGCGGACCATACGCATAATAAAGTGCCCAAATGATGGAATTGTACCAATTGGCCAGACAAAAAGAGGTGTTCACAAAGTCCCTACCATCAATGACAATAGGGCATTCCCAACAGGCTTTAGAAGTGACAATGAGATTATTCCCAGGAGTATGAACAGATAAATCAAATGGCAATTTTATCACGGGTAATTTTAGTTTTTGTACACAGTCATTAGAAATAAAGGAATGTGATGCACCTGAGTCATACATAACAGTTAAAGGAATTTTATTAATGATACACTTACCTTCCACCATGGAGTCAAAATGGGATGCTTCTTCCCCATGAATTACAAAAACCTTTCCTTTCGCCTTTGGCCTTCCGACTACACTGTGCATGCCTCCTTGAGTATTTATGGATGTACTTGCACCTTCAGGGTTCTCCCTCTTTATCTCTGGGCAATCCTTGATGTGATGACTTGGTTTGTTACACTTAAAGCAAATATAAGTGTTTTTGGGACAATCCCTTTTCAAATAGGGTCGTCCATAGATAAAGCATTTAAATTCAAGTGTAGGTGTCGGATAATAGCTTCCAGATGAAGCTTGGGGTTTGTTAGGAACAGGTGTGGCTCCAAACCGATGAAATGGCACTTGGTAAGGCTTTTTTCTCCTAAAGTCTCTTCTTTGGTGATGGTGAGGTCCTCCACTTCTCATTTCTCCCGCCTTGTGAATGGATTCGCGGCTTTTGGTCATTCTGTCCTTGTGATCCTCTTCAAAGATCCTGTAACGATTTACCAATACAGAAAATTCACGGATTTCTTACATTCGTATAGCTTCTTTGATTTCTGGCCGCAATCCGTTTACAAACTTTGCGCATCGATCACCTTCATTAGTAGAATCATTATAATGAGAATGAAAGCTAGATAGCTCTTCAAACCTGGATGTGTACTCCCCTACGATCATATTTCCTTAGGTCAGTGATAGAAATTTGAATTGTCTTTTCTCCTTAACATTAGCTGGAAAGTATTTTTCCAAGAACATATCCTTGAAATGATTCCAGGTGATTTCAACGTGGTTAACTTCGAATTGTCTACGCATGCTATCCCTCTAATGTTCGGCATCCTTAGATAAGGCATAAGTAGCGAAGACTGTTAGGGAATCCCACCAGGGTCAGGCAGCGAAAACACAAAGGATTCCCAAAATAAGGGTTGCAAATATAAATGTCTCAAAGCATTACGTAATTAAAGTTTTGATTTAGGGATTACCTCTTGTAGACGCACAACGAGTTCCTCGATCGAAGCAATTATAGCTTCGCCCTTAGGAGTCCACACGAGCACTCCCACCAGAAAACCAAAGATCCGAATGCTAGTACAGAATTTGATTGTAATCTAATTTCTGAGCAGCAGCCTATGAGCATCTCATGCTCTATATATAGGCTTAGGTCTTGACCTGAGCTCTCATTAAACATTGGGCTCCTGACTCATTCTAAATGAGTTAGGCCCAAATAGTTTTATTTTTAATCCAACTAAAATAAAACTATTCTATGGTGGGCTTACTATATGTGTGTGACCCTATAGGTAAAATATTCGGTTATATTAATAATAAACTATTTTATTATTAATATAAAATAAGAGCGGTATCTAGTAATACATCATTATGTTTGAATATTATTTATCATCAACATGACCTATAAGCGATAATTATTTTATATATTTATTCCTTTTGTCACAATATCTAATTGGGCCCAAGGCATGGTCGTCGTCATCCTTGTATGGCCCAATTCATTTTACTTGATACGAGAGTAGACTTTACAGAATAAATATCTAATATTTATTCGTCCTAGCATGGCCATGCATTTCGTTAGTCTCACTCCATCAAGTGGCTTATAGATATCACTCTTGTCATATAGGAGAGACAAATTCCATCTACATCACTCACATCCCTCTGCATAATTTGTCTATTGCCTAATCACAATCTTTATGGTCATCTTATTACAAATAACGTTTGATTGTATTAAAACAACAAACTCCTTATGTAGGAATCGTAGTGACTTCAGGTCGAAGGACTATATACCATTATCACATTGAGAACCGTTTATGACACTCATGTAACGATCCATGCAACGTTCTCATGGTGGGTCTGTCCAGCACAACATTACTCTTAATGTGTACCTGTGTGAAGACTTGATATCATATATCCATGGTTTGTGAGATCAAATCATCAATACATTCACACACTAATCTTAATGTATTTACATGTCCCCATATAAATTACAAGACTTGAGTCGTAACCAAATCATAGAGCTGATATATATGTGCCAAGTTGCATCGATCATCGAGCCAAGCGCACCACCCACTAAGCCAACACCCACCACCCCGCACCGGGCCATATGCATCACGTGCCTAGCAACACGTGTCCCGAAACCGCACGACATGCACCCCGCACCAAGGCCCCTGCTCTCGAGGAACATTCAACGGGCACCAACTAGAGATAGGCCGCGACCCAGGGGTCTTGATTAGGGATGTTTTAGGAATAATTCTCATATGACCTATTATTCTAGGATAAATAGCATTAAAATTAGTCTTAAAACTGAAAATACTAATTTTATTGATAAATTAAAATTGATACATTAATAGTTCATAGTGCATACACCAACAAAGTTACTACCTTTTCCTGTTTCACAATAACTGAGACTTGTCATATCAATCACAGTTATTACTAATTCAAATATTCTATTTTCTATCACCTACACAGAGTTTACAGACAAAGCAAGATAGACCTTTCCCCAGGCCTACGGGATTAACTGCTCTGATACCATATTGTAACACCCTCTGTTACATCTCAATAATTTCTAAAAGATTCATAATTTTTTTACTAAATATATAATCGTTAAAAGAAACTATCAGAGTAAAATTACATACAATATTTCTGAAATACCTCACGAATATCATTAAAATTTATAAAGTAGTTTTACATTTATCCAAAGAAAATAAATATTAAACATTATTAGAAAGAGAGGAAACTCCATGGCCCAAGAGCAGTTACTTAATGACATTATTTATTCCTTGGACCACAGTATTCATACCGAGCTCCCTTTCTAGAACGTGCTATATATACTGTCGAGATTCTTCGATCCTTCTGTCTGTATGAACTATCAATTTAAAACATATGAAACAAAAACATAGAGAAAGGAGTGAGAAATAGAATATAATATTCCCAAATAGAGCATAAGCAATAAAGGGTTTTCACAAACTAGTATAATAATATCAATCACAATCACATGCACAATCAATTATGAATGTATGAATGATATGTCATATCTTCATCATAACTTACCTATATATACGGGCCCTTAAGTTTTAATTTGCACTGGGCCAACCAGGAGTTTACACTGTTCCATAATTCCAGATAATAGTAACATAAACAGCTCAACTGGCATGGAAACACTTAGAGACTAGTCAGATTAAGAAGGTTTTTATTGTGAAAGTACCCGACACTAGGGAGCTACCCCAGGTCCCCTGAAGCACCCTTTCACACCCTCTTATCCCAAGGCTCACAATTAAGCCTCCTCTAATGTATCATCGATTTCTATAATCCGTCCCCAGACAATATCATTTTGTTTCTCTTTGATGATTCATGATGCATGAACTACTCGCGTATTTAGTTGGTTAAGGATTTTAGAAACTCAATTATATTATCGGGGCCTACGAATCGCGACATAGCCACCCTAGTAAACTGTACTTTTTTAAAATTCTCAAATACACACATAGAACTTTAGTACAGTTCCTTTTCAAATCACAAATCAAATCTCCTTATAATTTGAGTTTCAAAGCCTTAAATATATTTCACAACCTTCTTTAGAAAGTTTATAGGTCAATTCAAAATCAATTACTAAGAACTCGAATTCAAAATTATCAATCTTTGAAACCTTAATACTTGAAAATTTTGTATAATATTTTTATACATTTTTAAAATAATATATATATATATATATTAAGAGTTTAAAGTAAAATATTAGTAAAAATTTATTTTTATAAAATAATTTCTTTTTCTTTTTCTTTCACTAACAAGAAATCTAAATTTTGTAAATATATACATATATATATATATATATTAAAAGATAAAAATAAAATTTCTAAGAGCTTATGTAGTTTCATTGAAAACTAAGAAATTTCTTAAAAGTAATTTGAATAAAGATGAATAAGTAAATAAGGAAGTAGGAGATAAGTAAATTCTTACTAAATTTTAGCTTTCTGTCATGCTTACTATATGCTCAAACTCCATATTACAAGATCATCAATCATTATCAAATATTATCAATCACAATCAAACATCATCAATCACAAATAAATATTAGCAATCATAATCAAATCAAATAATTAAACATCAGTTATAAATATCATAATTCAAAATTCAATGGTTATTTAAATTAATAAAGTCTGTTTTAAGTCCTATAGTCAATTCCTCGCACAGGTCTATGTAAGTCCAAGATAGTCCAGTCCTTGCATAGGTCTAGTTCAGTCCATATAGGTCATAATAGTCCAAGTCTTTACATAGATTCATTCAAGTCCTTGCATAGATTCATTTAAGTCCTTGCATAGCTTCAGTCCAGTTCGCATAAGTCATAATAGTTCAAGTTCTTGAATAAATATTTCAGATTAAGTTACACGAGATGCTTAATTTATTAATAACAATTATTATAAATTTTAAGTTAAAAGTTATTGTTTTAAAATAATAATATTTTTATCTTTAAAAGGAGTAAGGGACTTCTCCCAATATTCTTATGTATTTTCATATTATATCCTTATCTCACCCCCCTTACCTTGATTTGCTACCACAAGTGAATTCGCTCCGCGCCTCCGAGTTCTAACAAAATATTAATACTAATTTATTTCAGTATAGGCATAAGATGAAAATTAAGATTGCTATCAGAAATAATAAATAGTAATTATGTAAAGTAATAATAAATAGTAATGGTAAATAGTAAATCATCAACAGTAACGATAAATTGTAATTTTTGAATAGTAACAGTAAATAATAAATCGTGAATAATAAATTTTGAATAGTAGTGGTAAATGGTAAATCGTGAACAATAACAGTAAATAGTAAATTTAAAATAGTAATAGTAAATAGTAAATTTTGAATAGTAACAGTAAATAGTAAATTTTAAATAGTAATGGTAAATAATAAATTTTGAATAGTAACAGTAACTAATAAATTTTAAATAATAACAGTAAATAATAAATTTTGAATAATAACAGTAAATGGTAAATTGTAAATAATAACAGTAAATAGTGAATAGTAATAGTAAATCGTAAAAATAACGCATAGTGGTAATTTATTTTTACCATAGTAACTTATTCATAATAGTAATAGTATATTAATAGTTTAAGAGTGCTAAAAAGAATAAACTAAATAATCATAAAAAGAATATAGAAGATATTATTACCTTACACCTCCAGTAGAATCTTTTTTTTCCAAAAGAGTTTACTTCCCTCTAATTTCTTAAGCACTATCTCTCTGGATTCTCTCTCTAATTTTGGTGTGGAAATGTTGTAAATGAGCCATCTATTTATAGGAAGAGAATTTTACTATTTAAAATTACTTAATTATTTATTTTACTATTCATGATATAAGTATTTACCAACCGGTGACCATTCATGATGTAAGTATTTACCCACCGGTGATTATTCATAATGTAAGTATTTACCAACCGATGATGTAAGCAATAAGTAAGTGATGATGTCTGCAGTGGTATTTTGGTTATTAGATAAAAGGTTAAGGGTATTTTTGTCATTCTTAAAAAAACAAAAAAGATAAAAATTTTTAAAAAATTATAATTTGTATAATATTCAAAAAATTCTAAAGAACTATAATCAAATTCCTTTGAAATTTTATTTTAAATAAGAAATATTGAAATTAGGGATGTTACACAATACCCACCACCCACCATCACCCTACACCCGTAACAAACACCCACCACCTACCCCCACCCCCTATCACCCACACATTAAACATGTGGCCTAAACCCCCCACACCCACCACCCTTCCTATCACCCACACCACCCGTAACCCAAACAGCACACCCACCACCCACTCAACCACTAACCCATTCGCCCAACCCAGAACCATAACCCATAACCCATGGCCTCACCACCTCCATAACCCATAGCCTCACCACCCCCACCCGAAACCCACACCCTCACCACCCACAGAAACAGTCCCTAATCCATAGCCTCACCACCGCCAAAACCCAACCCCTCACCCACAAAAACAGCAACGGCCACCTCCCAAAACCCAACCCCTACCCACAGAAACAGATCACCCTCAGAAATAGGGACCCAGAAAAATAGAGGAGACAACCATCGTTTTCCCAATCACAACAGAAAATCGAAGCACATTCATGAGGGAGAAAGGTTACCTGCGAGGCCAAAGTCTCTTCCTTTCCCGTTCAATCGTGTGATTCACCAACCAAGCACCAAATCCCGCTTCCGATCTGCACCAAAACGACGCCCTCACCGTGCCAAAGGTTCTCCCTTGCCGTGAAGTTCAAAGGCTCTCAGCGTGTGAACCCCTCGTCCTTGGCCCTCTTTTTTAACCCTAAACCGGGGGTATGGACGAATTTTCGCCAAGCCGCGTTGCGAGTAGGGAGCCTAGACTTGCCTTCTATGAAACGGAGCTACAGGCACGCCAATGGAACTGCCAAACGTTCACGCATCCAAGGAACAGAGAAAAAAAGGCCTTTACGTTAACTTGACGCCATTACGTTTACAACCAAACACACACTGATTGATAAAATGAACTCATACACATTTATCAATGTATTAATCCCAAACGTCATTGCATCCAAGACAGGATTCTTATGGTTAGAAAAAAAAAATGTAAGACTACTGTGAAAAATCAAACTATTTCTCTAGGTCTTAAACTGTTTTCTGACGCCGTTTATTTATTTTTCCCTTAAAAGTGTGTTGCTGAAAAACAGAAAAAGAAAAGGCGTGCTCGTTTGCCATTTCAATTAGAGAGATTGGGTTTGCAGGGCAAAAAGAAAAGTTACCACAGTACAATTTATTCTTCCATTAAGGCAAGTACAAACATGCCTCATATTATGGAGACAAAACTGAACCTAAATACTTAGGCTATGCCTAGTAGCCTTTTGTCCTTAGTTCTTTTTTATTTTAAGATATGTGTATAGGCCTGTGCTCTTAGTGGGCCTATGAATGTATCATTACCTCCAGTTATATTCCCTACCAAGAAGAAGAATTAATCTTTAAAAAACTACAAGTTCATTTTTTCTAAATTGTGTCGAAGTTTCAGAAATCAATGCTAGCTAGTTGTGGGAAGAAAAAATCAAAATTTTGATCCGTTAACGGAACGGGATTTTGAACCCGACGTGAATCGAACACGCAACCTTCTGATCTGGAGTCAGACGCGCTACCATTGCGCCACGGATCCCTTATAACGTGAGAGGTGAGTTATATGTATATATTTATATTTTTTGTTTTGGTGAATGGAATTTATACTTTTTTTTTGGAAGATAAGAATTTATACTTTGAAATCAAGTCTTCTTTTCCATTATGTGGGCTTGCCGTTGTTTATTTTGTTTACTTTTTTTTTGGTCGAAATTTATTTTGTTTACTTTAAAGCCTGTTTTATAGTTTCTATTTCCTCAAGCAGAGTCAGGCCCAAGTATCCTAAAGCAAACTCCAAAGCCCAAATAATTATTTTTCCTCTTCATTAATCGGGCACCCATGTCAACAAATCTGGATTTCCTTTTTTTTTCCCATCCCTCTGTCTTTGGATCCAAATAAATTTTGGTTCACTAAATATACTATTAGGGTTCTGTATGAATTAGATAAGTCTAATTGCAATTCAAATCCAATTTAAAATTACTTATTAAGATTAAATTTTTAAGTTAATCTACTTTTCTTATATTAAACTGGATTTGGTCCAAATCCAATTTTTTAAAAATGGATTTGTCCAAATCCAATTTTTAAAATTTTGATTTAGTCAAATATGGGTTTTTAAAAACTAACTTTTATCTAAAGCTAAATTTAAAATTGGTTTTTGTTGAATCCAGTTTTAAAAATTAAATTTTTTAATCATATTCCAGTTTTAAAATTAGAATTTAAGTCAAATCTATTTTTTTAGTTGATTTTAAGCTTAAATTCAAACTAATTCATGGCTATATTCTTTTAGTTGCACAAATATGATTGGCAAAAAGGAACGAAATATGAATAGTGTAAATTCTTTATTTATAAGAAAAACATACAAGGTAAAACCCTATTCTGGTCCTCAAATTTGTAAGTTTCTATCATTTCAATCCCACACATTAGTAACAATACATTCACTTTAGTATTTTTTTATGCAGAATATAGTGAAAAACAAAGTAGCAAACGACAAAAAGTGAATGGCTTTTTTCAAGTTAGGAACTGCTAACAAGGTATGAGACAATATTGAAGGGAAAAAAGGAGTGAGGAAATACCTTTAATAACAAGCTACAACTAGTTCTAGCATATTAGTTAATTAAGTAGCACAAAAAACACTTCTTTCCGATGTCATAATATTGCAACAAAGTATATAGTTATTAGTTAAAACTTTGAATAGACATGGGATTTTAAGAATTTGCACAATCTCCATAAATGTCAAGATCTTCAAACTAATTGCCTACTTGTGACATAGCTTTTGTAACATCCCTGATGTTTTAATGAGAATTATACGAAATGGGAAATGATTAGAAAAAGTTTTAGAAGTTTTATTTAATATTTGTTCTGTCTGAGCCAGAGACAAGAAAGCCGGTGTCGAGATCGGTCTCAGAAGCGAGAGCAGGCGGAGTTGAAGATCGGGAGTGTAGCAGAAGAGCGGGCAGGGCTAGGTGGTCTGGTCCAACCGTTGTGAGGAGAGCGCCTCACACGGGGTCATAGCCCGGATTAACCTCATAATGACTGAAACAACGGATGTAGGTAACCAAGAGGTGAGCACGGATGAGATATCCGACCTCTCAGGTTGTAGCTCGGATTTCCGAGGTATGAACACTAAGCTAGGACACCGGGGGGCCGATATTTATATTGGGCCTATACTCTTGCGAAGTATTAGAGAATTGTGAATAATTAAACGTTGAGGGAATAAATAAGTGTAATTGATTTGATAACTATGCAATAGTTTAATATAGTGAAATTGATTAAATTTAGTAAGAATACAAATAAAATAAAGGAAAAGACGATCTTGCCCATGAGCTATATATATATATATATAAGGAGATTCTCTTCCTTCCCTCTTCATTATTTACAAGTTACCTTTGCTGTTGGTCTGTTCCTTCTCTTTCGTTTTTCTCTCCTCTCTTAACGCTGAGTTGCATGCGCTGGAGAGGGACTCCATTTGTGTCCAAACTTCAATTTATTCCCATTCCTGTGATCGAGGCTTCAAGGTGAGTCTACTGATCCGTTCCAATTGTGATTCCCTTATCCCTTTTATTCTTTGGCGGTTTAGAGCCATGCATGGCTATATTCGTGGCTGTTCTCCACTCCTCCGGTGAGTGTGAGCCCAAATGCAGTCCATGAACTAAGGGCGTTGAAGTGACGAGCTGTACTTTATGATCCGTAGGTAGTAGGCTAAGCAACGAAAGACTGAGTGACGGAGTTGAGACTGCGAAACCAGTGCTCAGAGGAAGGAATCGACACAGAGAGCAGATCATCGAAGCGTGGAACCAAAGTAAGGGGGTGTTCAGGTTCTAATTAATTAGAATAGGACTCGCTTCTTATTCAGGTCATTGAGGTAATGTAAACAGGTTAAGGAAAATGTTGCTAAACGTAGTTGTGTGTTTATGCTTGTGCATGTGTGACTGGGTTCATTAATTAGTGGAAGATCGGGTGTGGTTGAGTTTATCATGTTATGATCTTGTGATATCTAATGTTGAAATGATCAGCGTTATGTGACGTCGGGTTAGCAAGCAGGCTACCCGAGTGATGAGGAATTGATATTATTATGTGAAAGGTAAACTGTTGAATGATTATGTGGTGTGGGATGGCCGACGGTATATGATAGCCCCTCATTTCCGGCTCCCGTAGTTTTCGTGCCCAGTTGAGCTACCCAGTGGTCAAGTAGGACCCAGTGGTCGAGGTGGAGAGTCAAGCAGGACTCGGTGAACCAAGCAGGGTTCACGGGGTGTCAAGTAGGACCCCCAGCTGAAGGCCAATCCTTTAGTATCCGGATACTAGGAGTCAGATTGTATGAGAGTCAGTTGTGATCGTGATGAATGTGATGGAATTGTGTGGTTGGTTTAATATAGTTACTGTATGTAATACACTATGTTTCGGTATGCTTACTTTCGAATGATGCTTGATGTGTATGTATAAATATGCATGTATATTTGTTAAGTTCCATTCTATATTAATTACAATGCTAAACACTCACCCTTGCCCTTTTTTTTAGTAACCAGAGACAGGGAGGGGGAAGGAGCCATGGAGTCGCGCCAAGGGGGAGAACGGTGCCAGGGCCCGAGTGACTTTGAGTGACTCTCTATAGAGTTATATATATGTATAAAAACTTCCGAATATTATTAATTAGTTGTGTTTAAACAAGACCGGACCAGATGCAAATCTACATTTTAAAATACATTACTGTCATTTACATATGCTGTCGTGGTAGCTATGACAAACCTTCGATTAACAGAATCATTTTTAGGGTGAGACTTTCGGGAGTCCGTATGCATGTTTTGTCTAATCCGATGTGTGAAAGGTATTCGCTCAAGTGAATAGAAACCTCGTTCAAGCGAGAGTCCGGAATCTCGCTTAGACGAGTAGGGGCCTCGCTCAAGCGAGAAGCCCTGATTCCCTTTCTCCCATCCGTTATGCTTAAATTAACTTGCTCTTCTTTTCTAGACCTCATTTAATTAATCTAACTGTGACTGCTGTCACTTGAATAAGTCAGTAAAAATAAATGTTTTTTTTCACTAAATATCGATTAATTTTCAAGAAAAGGAAAAATTTATCGTAAGATGTAATCGTTTGAATAAAAATAAATGCAAAAATAACCTAGGACGTTACACTTGGTATCAGAGCGGTTCTTTCTAGAGCCGGTGTATGGGCCGATCTAGTGATTGTGATAGTCTTATGAAGGTTGATTGTATTTCGTTGTATTGAGATTGTGTGTGGCCTGGCATCGTTCCCTTGGCACTCCACTGGCGTAGTATTCTATGAATATAAGGTAAATTTACGATCCCCTGACTGATCTTGGTTATTAATGGTGATGTGTTTGCTCATTGTAGAATTACTAAATGGCCGGAGAGACTAGTTCTGGGGGAAGAGATGATTTCTTCTCTAGATTTACTCAGCTGATGAGTAGGACCGAGTCCGGTCCCACTCTGGATAAATTCCTGAAAAGGAATCCTCCGACTTACAAAGGGGGACACGACTATGACGGGGCATACATCTGGATCAGGGATATCGAGCAGGTTTTTGAATATTTTGAGTGCTCTGAAGAGCAAAAGGTTTTATTTGCTACTTACCAACTAAAAGAAGAGGCTAGAGTATGGTGGTCCCGAGTGAAGGTGCAGATGAATGCATCAAATGAGCCGTTGGTATGGGCGAATTTCCGAAGGAGGTTCCTTGTTAAATACTTCCCGGACAACTACAAAATCCGGAAAGAAATAGAATTCCTGAAGTTGGAGCAAGACCGGATGTCTGTAGCTGAGTACACCAGCAAGTTTGACGAGCTGTGTGATTTTTACCACCCTTTCTCGTTAGAAGGGACTGAAGGTAGCAAGTGCGCCAAATACGAAGCTGGACTACGGATTGAGCTCCGTAGTGTAATCGTACCAATGGAGATTAGGGACTACCCAACCCTGGTGAACAAAGCAAGACTGACTGAAGAGGTGCAGTTACAAAGGACGTCCCAGCCGAGAGATAAAAAGCCACTGAAGGCAAAAGGATTCAACTTCAAGAGGATGAGTCAATTCTTCCGGGGTGGCAAGTCTTCTGCTACCTCCTCATCCTCTTCCGGTCGGGGTTCCACTGGTCGATCGGGTAATCCTTCTGGTAATCGTACATGCTACAATTGTGGTCAGGAAGGTCACATTGCCAAACATTGCCAAGCCAATCAGATTGTGTGCTTCCAGTGCGGACAACCAGGGCACCTCAGGCCCGATTGCCCTCAGAGGCAGCAGCAGGGCAGGTCGGACAACCGAACCAACTCTTCTGGGACCCGGGGTTCCAACTTTTCGAGGGGAGGCCGGAACGGAGCTGGTAGAGGGAACCAACAATCGGGAAGATATGATGCCCAATCTAGCAGTGTCCAGAACGCCATGGCCGGGCGTGTATTTACGTTTGATGCTTCAGAAGCTACGAGGAATGACAATTTGGTACAGGGTAAGTGCCTCATCTGTGGTTATCTGGTTGATGTAATTTATGATTCAGGCGCCACCCATTCCTTTATTTTGGAAAGTTGTGTGCGACGGCTTGGTCTGCCAATCGGTTTAATGGAGAACGCTCTTATTGTTTCCACTCCAACTGGTTCCACTTTTCGTGCAACTACAGTGTGTAGAGAACTGCCGATGCAAATCGAAGCCCGTACTTTTCGAGTAAATTTTATCTGTATGCCATTGAAGGACTTAGATGTTATTCTGGGTCTCGATTGGCTTGCTGCTAATCATGTGTTGGTCGACTGTTATCGGAAGAATATTGTTTTCTCTTAGGAACTTGACATGAAGAACGGGGTGAGCGATGTCCTAACCACGTATGTTGTTTTATTCGCTTCGGAGGGTCGGCATAACCTCCTGCTAAGTGATATTCCGATTGTTTGCGAATTTCCTGACGTTTTTCCGGAAGAAATTCCGGAGCTACCTCCTAGTCGGGAGATTGATTTCTCTATTGACTTGATTCCCGGGGCAGAACCTGTGTCCCGAGCGCCATATAGAATGTCTTCGGTGGAATTAACCGAAGTGAAGAAACAAGTAAACGAATTACTAGAAAAGGGCTTTATCCGGCCCAGTGCCTCACCCTGGGGCGCTCCGGTGTTACTGGTAAAGAAGAAGGACGGTAGTATGCGAATGTGCATTGATTACCGACAGCTGAACAAACTGACAATCAAAAATAAATATCCACTACCTCGGATTGACGATTTACTGGACCAGCTGCGGGGCGCCGTTGTGTTCTCTAAGATCGACTTGAGGTCGGAATACCACCAGATCCGAGTGAGGTCGGAGGATATCCCAAAGACAGCATTTCAGACACAGTATGGGCACTTCGAGTACGTAGTAATGCCCTTTGGAGTAACGAACGCTCCTGCCATTTTTATGGACTATATGAATCGGACCTTTCAACCGTACTTGGACCAGTTTGTGGTAGTATTCATTGATGATATTTTGGTATATTCGAGGTCGGACGAGGAGCATGCTCAACATCTTCGACTTGTTTTACAAGTACTTCGGGAGAAGAAGTTGTACGCTAAACTATCTAAGTGTGATTTCTGGGGGAGTAGTGTACAATTCTTGGGGCATATAATTTCCCAAGAGGGAATCTCAGTTGATCCGATAAAAATTGAGGCGGTTATGGCTTGGGAGAGGCCGAAGTCAATAACTGAAATCAGGAGTTTCCTCGGATTAGCTGGATACTATCGACGCTTCATTGAGGGGTTCTCTCGGATAGCACTTCCTCTGACTCGGTTAACAAGGAAAGGAAACCCCTTCGTGTGGTCGGAAAAGTGTGAATTAAGCTTCCAAACTCTTAAGCGATGTTTAACGACTGCCCCTGTGCTTGCACTGCCCGATGTAACACAGGAATTTGAAGTATATTGTGATGCATCCAAATTTGGATTGGGGTGTGTGTTGATGCAAGCTGATCGGGCAATTGCTTATGCTTCGAGGCAATTGAGGCCACATGAGGAGAATTACCCGACTCATGATTTGGAACTTGCAGCAGTGGTGTACGCACTGAAGATTTGGCGTCATTATCTGTATGGGGCTCGCTTTGTAGTATTCAGTGATTACAAGAGTCTAAAGTACTTGTTTGATCAAAAGGAGCTAAATATGAGACAGAGGCGATGGGTGGAGTATTTAAAGGATTACGACTTCGATTTAAAGTATCACCCGGGCAAAGCGAATGTTGTGGCAGATGCACTAAGCAGGAAGGTATTACACGTGGCTTACCTGATGGGTAGAGAACAGGAATTGCTGGAAAGCTTTAGAGATATGAATGTTGGAATTGTTATGGACGCGCCAAACCGAATGACAATCGGAATGTTAAAAATCTCCAACAAATTTCTGGAGTCGATGGTAGCTGCATAGAAAGACGATAAAGAGTTACTGAGGCTGATTGATACTCAGACCCAAGGCAAAAATATGGAGATAACTCGGGGTAACGATGGTATATGGAGATTCAGGAACCGAGTGGTGGTGCCTGCACATGGAGGCTTCAGGCAGGCGGTGCTATCAGAAGCACACAAGAGCTCTCTGAGTATATATCCGGGAGTGACAAAAATGTATCATGACTTAAAAAAGGAATTCTGGTGGCCAAGCATGAAGAAGGCAATAATCGAGTATATGAAATCCTGTGTGATATGCCAGAAGTGCAAGGTTGAGCACCAACGACCTCCAGGTTTGCTTCGACCTCCAGAAATTCCGATCTGGAAGTGGGAAGGTATCACCATGGACTTCGTGTCCGGACTACCCCGCACTCAAACCGGATACAACGCGATTTGGGTGATTGTTGATCGACTAACCAAAAGTGCGCATTTCCTAGCAATAAATATGAAGTGGTCGCTAGATTGATTAGCTAAGTTGTACGTTGCTGAGGTCGTACGACTGCATGGTGTGCCCTCGAGCATTATCTCCGATCGGGATCCCCGATTCACTTCAAGGTTTTGGGGGAGTTTGCAACAACAACTGGGTACTGAGCTCAAATTGAGCTCAGCCTACCATCCCCAGACCGATGGCCAATCAAAACGGACTATACAGACTCTTGAAGATATGTTAAGGGCATGTGTACTGGAACAGGGCGGATCATGGGAGAAATACTTGCCCTTGGTAGAGTTTGCATATAATAACAGTTACCATAGCAGCATTGGGATGGCTCCATACGAAGCTCTTTATGGTCGGAAATGTCGTACTCCATTATGTTGGAATGAGAACGACGATGCCCTTCATCTGGGGCCTGAGATGATTCAAGAAATGAATGAGCAAATCGCTTTAATCTGAGAGAAGATAAAAATTGCTCAAGACCGGCAAAAAAGCTATTATGACAATCGGCATAGACCCCTTGAATTCCAAGTGGGTGATTGGGTGTTCCTAAGGATTTCACCGACTAAGGGTGTAGGTCGAATTTTGAAGAGCCAAAAGCTTAATCCGAAGTATATTGGACTATACCAAATACTAGAACGGATTGGTGAAGTCGCTTATCAACTGGATCTTCCCCAATCGTTGACTAACATTCACAACGTGTTCCACGTATCGCAACTTCGAGCCTACATTCCGTGTGACACCATGATTGTACCAAGTGACTCCATTGAAGTGAAGGAGAACCTGACGGTGGAGGCGGTACCAATCGGCATTGAAGAGCATCAAACCAAACGGTTAAGGAACAAGGAGGTACCGCTGGTGAAGGTGAAGTGGCAGAATTTACATTGGATAAACTACACTTGGGAGTTAGAATCCGATATGAGACGAATGTACCCTCATCTTTTTCAACCGGAACACTGATTTCGGGGACGAAATCTCCTTTTAGGGGGGGTGGATGTAACATCCCTGATGTTTTAATGAGAATTATACGAAATGGGAAATGATTAGAAAAAGTTTTAGAAGTTTTATTTAATATTTGTTCTGTCTGAGCCAGAGACAAGAAAGCCGGTGTCGAGATCGGTCTCAGAAGCGCGAGCAGGCGGAGTTGAAGATCGGGAGTGTAGCAGAAGAGCGGGCAGGGCTAGGTGGTCTGGTCCAACCATTGTGAGGAGAGCGCCTCACACGGGGTCATAGCCCGGATTAACCTCATAATGACTGAAACAACGGATGTAGGTAACCAAGAGGTGAGCACGGATGAGATATCCGACCTTTCAGGTTGTAGCTCGGATTTCCGAGGTATGAACACTAAGCTAGGACACCGGGGGGCCGATATTTATATTGGGCCTATACTCTTGCGAAGTATTAGAGAATTATGAATAATTAAACGTTGAGGGAATAAATAAGTGTAATTGATTTGATAACTATGCAATAGTTTAATATAGTGAAATTGATTAAATTTAGTAAGAATACAAATAAAATAAAGGAAAAGACAATCTTGCCCATGAGCTATATATATATAAGGAGATTCTCTTCCTTCCCTCTTCATTATTTACAAGTTACCTTTGCTGTTGGTCTGTTCCTTCTCTTTCGTTTTTCTCTCCTCTCTTAACGCTGAGTTGCATGCGCTGGAGAGGGACTCCATTTGTGTCCAAACTTCAATTTATTCCCATTCCTGTGATTGAGGCTTCAAGGTGAGTCTACTGATCCGTTCCAATTGTGATTCCCTTATCCCTTTTATTCTTTGGCGGTTTAGAGCCATGTATGGCTATATTCGTGGTTGTTCTCCACTTCTCCGGTGAGCGTGAGCCCAAATGCAGTCCATGAACTAAGGGCGTTGAAGTGACGAGCTGTACTTTATGATCCGTAGGTAGTAGGCTAAGCAACGGAAGACTGAGTGACGGAGTTGAGACTGCGAAACCAGTGCTCAGAGGAAGGAATCGACACAGAGAGCAGATCATCGAAGCGTGGAACCAAAGTAAGGGGGTGTTCAGGTTCTAATTAATTAGAATAGGACTCACTTCTTATTCAGGTCATTGAGGTAATGTAAACAGGTTAAGGAAAATGTTGCTAAATGTAGTTGTGTGTTTATGCTTGTGCATGTGTGACTGGGTTCATTAATTAGTGGAAGATCGGGTGTGGTTGAGTTTATCATGTTATGATCTTGTGATATCTAATGTTGAAATGATCAGCGTTATGTGACGTCGGGTTAGCAAGCAGGCTACCCGAGTGATGAGGAATTGATATTATTATGTGAAAGGTAAACTGTTGAATGATTATGTGGTGTGGGATGGCCGACGGTATATGATAGCCCCTCATTTCCGGCTCCCGTGGTTTTCGTGCCCAGTTGAGCTACCCAGTGGTCAAGTAGGACCCAGTGGTCGAGGTGGAGAGTCAAGCAGGACTCGGTGAACCAAGCAGGGTTCACGGGGTGTCAAGTAGGACCCCCAGCTGAAGGCCAATCCTTTAGTATCCGGATACTAGGAGTCAGATTGTATGAGAGTCAGTTGTGATCGTGATGAATGTGATGGAATTGTGTGGTTGGTTTAATATAGTTACTGTATGTAATACACTATGTTTCGGTATGCTTACTTTCGAATGATGCTTGATGTGTATGTATAAATATGCATGTATATTTGTTAAGTTCCATTCTATATTAATTACAATGCTAAACACTCACCCTTGCCCTTTTTTTTAGTAACCAGAGACAGGGAGGGGGAAGGAGCCATGGAGTCGCGCCAAGGGGGAGAACGGTGCCAGGGCCCGAGTGACTTTGAGTGACTCTCTATAGAGTTATATATATGTATAAGAACTTCCGAATATTATTAATTAGTTGTGTTTAAACAAGACCGGACCGGATGCAAATCTACATTTTAAAATACATTACTGTCATTTACATATGCTGTCGTGGTAGCTATGACAAACCTTCGATTAACAGAATCATTTTTAGGGTGAGACTTTCGGGAGTCCGTATGCATGTTTTGTCTAATCCGATGTGTGAAAGGTATTTGCTCAAGCGAATAGAAACCTCGTTCAAGCGAGAGTCCGGAATCTCGCTTAGACGAGTAGGGGCCTCGCTCAAGCGAGAAGCCCTGATTCCCTTTCTCCCATCCGTTATGCTTAAATTAACTTGCTCTTCTTTTCTAGACCTCATTTAATTAATCTAACTGTGACTGCTGTCACTTGAATAAGTCAGTAAAAATAAATGTTTTTTTTCACTAAATATCGATTAATTTTCAAGAAAAGGAAAAATTTATCGTAAGATGTAATCGTTTGAATAAAAATAAATGCAAAAATAACCTAGGACGTTACAACTTTTCAAAAAATTACATATCTCTCTCTCATCCTCAACAGCCCTATCAGTAACCAGGAAAATAAGAGGAACTACATCAATTGATTTCCCAAATAGCTTTATGGCCTATGATAAAGCACAATATTAAATAAAAAATAAATCTACAAAGGGTCAATAATTCCATAATGCAGAATTCAAGCAATTCTACTTTCACATAACAAACTTACAAAATTTGAACAATTATGGCTTTATGATGATAGTCTTCAATCATCATCAAGCAACACATGATTACTATCTTGGCAAGAAACCATTTTGTAAAAGGAAGAAATATATTTAATTAATTAATAATTACTTTTCAAATCAAAACATAATCATCATCAAACATTTTTTTCTTACCTTATTCAAATTTCTCAAGCTCTGTATAATCCTCACTTAAGAGAAATGGTGAGGTATATCCTTTAAGCTAATCTTAAGTTCAAATAATTACTTCCATTATTTTTGGTGTAAAGGAACTACGATATGGATCCTATACTCTACCACTAGTACTAAAGGTTGATTCAGAGGCCACAATAAAGACAAGTATGACCAATACCTCTCTTGCAATGTTAGTAAAAATTGGAAATCAACTTAAGTTCACCCTCCACCAAACTAAGACATCAAAATTCTCAGAACGATCTAAGGATTCCTCCAAGTACTTAGTCAACTCAATTGTTGTACCCACTTGATTGGTAAAATTGACTATATCCATAACGATAATCAAAGTTAGATTCTTCTTGAGAAAATTCACTATAGCCATAATGATCTTCAGTGACCTGAGATTCATGTGACTCATCACTAGACCCCTCTAACCTACCATCATACTCCTTAAAAAGTGAACGCAAGCAAGCTTCCACTTTCTCATTCAAAGTAATTACCACAGTAAGACCAAAAGCTTGGGTAATCAACCAATTTACAAACTTTAGCTTGTATCTAGGGTCTAATACAACAACTATAAACAACATAATTTTAATGATTTTTCTAGTACTTGTCATACTTCTTCTTCATCCTTATAGCCATTTCTTTCCTACTACCATCCCTAGAATGACACATTTAATTGATCCTTTTTCCAATTCCAAGAGCCACTAACAAATATATATTACTACTCACATATGATGAACCAGAGATGCATAAAGTAGCTTGATAAAAAATCTCAAAAAATGGTAAGAGTGAGCAACATAGTCCCAATCTTCTTGTGTGTGAACACCTTTCCCTTTTTTTAACTCTTCAATATACTTCTTGTCTTGCATCTTAAGTTCTTTAAATGTCTTTAAATGTTTCAAGGTAGCTTCCAACATCAAGTAGGTTGAATTCCATAGGGTTTCAACATAAAAAAAACAAGACCTTTATACTTAATGTCTTGATCAATAGAATTCTTAAATTTTATCAATCGACCCGAAGAAGATCTAATGTTCTTCACATCAACACAAATTTTAAAAATAGAGTCATCAATCTTCTTTAAACCCCCCTTTACTATCAAATTCAAAATATGCACACAACAATTCATATGAAGGTAATCTCCTCTTTGAACTAACCCACTCCAAGATATCAACCTCTTTTTAAGATATTGAATTTCAATATCATTAGAAGAGGCGTTATCAACTGCCATGGTTAATGTAACATCCATGTGTTTTTATATTTAAAAAGAATAAATAAATGTGTAAATGAATTTAAATTATAATAATTTGAGAATATGTAACATTTGTATGATTTCAGAATGAAATGAAAGGAAAAATTATGATTTTTACCTGACGTGTAGTGTCCAGTTGATGTGTATCGTCAAGGTGAAAATTTAGATCTAACGCGTAGCGTCAACGTCGTGATCAGAATTAAAAAGGGAACAGAGACAGCAACGCGGAAACACAAAGACAAAAAAATAGCGTTCTGGGTCTTTCTTCTCTTCTTTCCTCTCTTGGAGTTTAAGACCTCAATTCAAGCCAATTTTTGGTTGGAAATTGAAATTAATTGTGGATTAGAGGTGTAGAACACAAGGTAAACGCATGAAATCCCTCAATTTTAGTTTTGGTGGAAGTTTCTTTTCTATTACCAATTTTCTTTGGGATGGATGTAAGCTTTGAAATTTAAGGTTTTGAACCGGTTAAAGGGTCCTTTAAGGCTCTTAAATGAAAAGATTAAGTGGTGGAATTGAATTCCGCTTTGCGTAGGTTATGAACGAGATGTTGGAAGCTTAGTGGAATTAGGGGTTTTCAAAGTAATTGATGGTTTTGATTATGGTAATCCTGTAAAGATTTAAGAATTGATTTCTAAGTGTTTTCTCAAGCTAAGTTAAGGTTTGGATGGTTAATTCCTAAAACCCTCTTCGAGTTCTTCGTGTTTTTAGTGCTTTTGCGTATCGATGTTTGCAAGTTAATTAAAGAGCATTGAAATCAAGGTAAAGGGAGTGCGGTATTATGTATTTAGTTAAGGTTTTATAGAATTTGATATGGTATTGTAAATATTTTATTTGAGAATATATATATATAGTTTGAAATATATTAACGGTGGTAAATTGAAATTTATAAATTATGATTGGTGTCTTAATGATGATTATAATTGAGAAAGTGATGAATTATAAAGAAAATGAGTCTTATGAGATGATATGATGAGATATGTGTATATGATGCATTTATGAGTAAATGATGATAATTAATGTGATTGATTTATAAATTGAGACTTAATTTGTGACGGTGATTATGAGAAAATATGAATATGTTATAATGTTGTAAGAAAAAGGGTCAATGGATATATATGCCTGGATTTGGTTGATTATGTCCCAGAAGATGGCTTTTTATGCTAGGACAGTTGAGATCATTATATTGATGCTATATGCAGTATTTATTTGTTATGTGGTGTGGATAGTCATTCGGTATTATTACTTCTCGCTTTTGGCTCCCATGGTTCATGTAGAGGCTCAGTTGAGCTATCTAGAGGTTTGTGACCCAGTGGTTGAGGTGGAGAGCCGGTGTGTGGCTCAGTGGATCCTTGGGGTGGAGCCGGTGTGTGGCTTGATGGATCAGAGGGTTCACAGGATGTCAGTGTGTGACTCCCAACTGGTGGCTGCTCCTTTAGTATCCAGATACTAGGTGTCATTTATATGATGTGACCTGAGAGTCAGATATGATTGAAGTATGAGTTTGAGATTGATTTATGAACTTAAGAATCAATTTATTTAGTTATGATTGATTCATGATATTGTGATTGATTTATAATGATGATGATTGGTTTATGATATCATGACTGATCCATGATGATGAGGATTGATTTACGACATCATGAATGATGATGATTTTGATAAAGATATGATTTTGATGATGATTTGTGATGATGATATTAAAAGATATGATAAAGATATTTCAAAATTATGAATGATGATGATTTTGATGAGTTGTGAGCATATTGAAAAGTTATTAAAAAGAGTTATGGAATTGTCTAGTGAGGGATGTGTGAGCTCCTCCAGGTGATATTGTTTCTGTTTCATTTATTTGCTTATAATGCTAAATACTCACCCTTACAATTATGTTTTTTACAGAGAATAAGGAAAGGGACATTACAGATGCCGTATAGACCGATATGAGTGAGCAGCAAAGCAATGCCAGGATATTTATGATGATGTGATGTATATATTTATGGTGTTATATGTATATATTTATGTATGGGTGTGGTTGTATTATATGCTTTGATGTGGTGTTTGTTTGTGTTGTTATCTTTATGATTATGTGTGCGTGGACTGTGGTTTAATAACTAATGACACTGAGTCATTAGTGTTTACCCCTATGATATAGCCAGTGCGAATGCGATATAAGTGTGATATGACATTGAGCCCTTAAATAGTTTTATGCATTATAAGCAGGAATTGTTATATAAATTTGCTTATGGCACGAAGCCATTTAGTATTTGAGATCATGTAATATTGACAAGAATTGTATTGATGGAATATTATATGATTATGTTGAAAGTGTGATGTGGATAATTTATGAAGATTAGGATTGGAATTATGAATTATGATGTTGGAGTTAACGGATTAAAAGTGAAATTAAGAAACTGGATAGGTGAAATAGAGATCCCATGGGATTTAGTATCCCTGGAAATGCCCAATAGGTCCCTGTGGATATTTGGAATTGTTTTCATATTCAATTTGTGATTTAAATGGTTTTAAAGGGATGTAGCATGATAAACGGTCAAAGGTTGGCCTAAACATATTTTTATGCATATCTCATTACTAGACTGAAGTTTTGGGAAACGAACTGCACCAACAGTTTTGGAGTGGGGACAATATAGTGCATATGTAATTTGGTGAAGTTTGGAGTTGGATTGGGCAATATAAGACCTTAATAAGTTGATAAAATGGTTTAAATTGTATGATAACAACATTACTGCTACTGTCATACTTGACGTGCAGTGCCAGGTGCAAACTTTTAGGCTCACGCGTAGTGTAGTGCTGACACGTAGCGTCAGGCCCCTGTTCTTGGCATGCTTTTTTTTATAATAGAACTTGGAATTAAGGCACTAGTAATGTTATATTAATGTTATTTTTGGGTCATGTGAGTTTTTAGACAATTAATTAATTGTCACTCAATTCATTTACGAAAAATTTATTGGTATTTTATTTAAATGCCTAAAATTAAGGGTAAATTAGTGAGGGATTTTACAGTTAAGACTTAGTTTAATCCCTAACCTTCCATGTAGTGCTCAAAATTCTTTGTTATCACCTCTCCTGAAATGATTATTAATTTGACAAAAGTTTAAAATATTCTTATGCAATACCTAATTATTGTCAATAAAAAGTATAGTCAAACACATATAACTGAAATTTTGAGTAGAAGTCTATGTATCAGTTGTGTGGAACACTCTCTGACAATGTTTGGAAAGAAAACTCCTTAACCTTGTTTTGCATCCCATTACACCAAAACATCTCGTGCTAATGTACTACGTGAGACAGTCTGAAATTTTAGATGTAAGACGTATAAAAATCTTGTCAAAGCTACACATTCCACCCATCTAAAAGGAATCTCTAAAGACACAAACAACTTTACCAATTCTATCCGATGAATCTCTTGGTCAACTTTGGGACGAGAAAGGGAGGTAGTAACATGCCTTTCTTTACCATGTGAAGAAGAACATGAATTGTGGGAAATTAAAAAAGAGAACTATAGATGAGTTGCTTAATCACATGGATATGGCTAACTAATTACAGGTATAATGTTGACATCATCTAAGGACTAGGGATATTCCAAGAATGCATAGGTAAAATATTTAATATAAAGATAGGATTTTCAATATCCTGAAGCAAAAGTAAAAAATTAAACACTGCTATTTCTTTCCCCAACATCCTTTTTCTCCTGCTTCCCTACTAAAAATGGATTACGAAAGTAACTGCATCATTTATGGTATGCTATGAAACTAATTAAACTAATCTAACCATATAATTCTATGTTGAAAGTTGTAATAACAAAGTTATAACCAACATTGGTACTCAAAAGAAACAGACTAACCATGGCAGAAAAATGAACATTGATTAAATAAAGTATAACCCTGCAAAAATGACGATGGCATGGTGGTTTCTTAATAGTAGCGTGACGGTTGCTCGACGGTGGATTAACCATGGCAACACTAGTGGCTGTGATGGTAATGACGATTGATGAACAAAGTGAAAGATAGAAAGGCGTTGGATCGGTTTCATTTTATGACAAAATATCATCTAGGGATGGCAAAACGGGCTGGGCCGCGCCACCAAAGCCTGCTAAAAAATAGGCCGGGCTGGCCCGTCCCGTTAAACTAAACGGGCCAAAATTTAAGGCCCGCCCCGCCTAATGGCGGGCCCAGCGGGCCATCCCGCTAAAGTTAAAATTATAATTTTAAAAAAAATGTGTCAAATTAAGATTAATAAATTAGAAAAATAATTTTTAAAAAAATAAAGAACATATTATTAAAAGAAATGTATAAATAGTAAGAGATGTTACTTTTTTTTAGATTTAGAAAATGAAAGTATATTTTTAATAAAATAAAGTATAAATTAGTAATATTTATAATATTTTTCTTTTGGCAGGGGCCCGTCGGGTCGGCCCGCCCTACCAAGGTTTTAGCCCGTCAAATTGGCGGGTCGTGGTGGGAGGCGGGCTAAAAATTCTTGTCTGTCCCGTCAAATTCGGCGGGCCAGCCGTCGGGCCTAACCCATTTTGCCATCCCTAATATCATTTGATCTAATCACTTTATTAAATTACGGTTTGGTTTGGTTCCGTTAAAATGAATGACATCATCCGATCTGATTTGATCAAATGCGGTTCAGATTGGATCAGTTTGTTCGGTTTTTTTATTTATATTTTTTGTAAAATCAAATAAAAATTATAACTATAGCAATTCAAAAAATATCTTAAGTTTTAAACAATAACAAAATCATTAATAAGTAAAACATCTCAAGTTTTCAACAATTCAAACTCAAATATAAAATAAATAAAGTACTACTTAAATAAGGTTCAATGTAAAATACAACATAAATATTAAAAACTAAGTGTTTCCACCAAGATTTTAGTCTTCTAGTTCTTCTTCTAATCTGGACAGATTTTAAAAAATAAGTGTTATTATATAGTTTAGACAAAATTAGAAAATAGTAGAAAAACATGTAAAAATGTGATTTGGTTCGGTTTTCATAGGTGGAACCAAAAACAGAACTGAATTGAACCGATCATGAAAAACGGTTTTTTATGGTTTCGATTTTTTGTGTTTTTGGTTTGATTGGTTTCAGATCGATTAAGCGGTTTTTAGTTATGTGGATCGGTTGATGAACACCCCTAGTTAAAGTCTATAATCTGGTTATTTTTTTAATCTTGTTTACTTTTTGATGGATTTAAATATTTTGATTTGTAAAATTAAAATACAGACTTTGAAAAATCTATTTCAATTTCATAGAAAATGGGCTTTGTAGATTTACTTTGTATAAATCAAGTTTTTTTAATTTACTCTGGGCTTAGATTTAGTTTTGGATCTAAAATCTGGATCTTTTGCACACCTCTAGATACTAGGGATGTCAAAACGGGTCGAGCTCGGCGGGCCGACCAATTGACCAAATTTATTCCGTAGTGAGTTCAAAATTAGCCTGCCCCGCCCCGTATTTTTATGGGTTTTGGGCGGGGCAGGCATGTTGACCGGGCAGGTTATATAATATTTTGTTTTAAAAGATTATAATAAATATTAATAATATCTTATAAAATTTTTCTAATTGTTTTCATAGCATATTACTTCGATTAATGTTTGAGTTAGAATTATTAATATAATTATATTCAAATTTTTTATTTTAGTTGTATACTACTTTGTTTTTTTAATTTAATTTACATTTTCTTATTAAAAATAATAAGTTAATTGATTTTTATTAATTTATATTTTTAAGCGGACTAACCATTAACTAATCTCTTACTAAAAACCTTTTTTTCAAATACTAAAAATAATTTTAATTTTTTAAAGGTTGAAGGGCTAACCTGCCCTGTCCCGCCCCGCCATTAAAACAAGGTGAGTCAGAATTTTCAACTCGCCTCCGATAGGGGGCCAAACTCGCCCTGCCTCATATTTTGATAGGTTGATGATGGGGCTAGATGGGTAACCCGTATTGACATCCCTACTAGATATTATTGGTTAGAATCGGAGTTTAGAGAGAATGAAAAATAATACTTCAAATTGTTAGAAGCTTTCTATTTATGACATCCCGGCGTTGTTGAGGGCGGGGAGTGATTGCCGGTGCATGGACACAGACAGGGAGCGACTCCTAGCAGGCTTCTAGCGGGGAATGTGACATCCCGGGTACTGTTGAGGGCGGGGAGTGATCACCGGTGCATAGGCATAGACAAGGAGCGGCTCCTGACAGACTTCCAGTGGGAGGGACATATGAATGAACTAAATACATACCAGAATAAGAAGGATCCAAAGACTGTATAGGTATAGGACTATACAGTCGAGGATAGCTTAAAGGAATAAATTTGTAATACCTATACCAACAAATGCATTATCCTTTTCGGTGGCCTATCACTTAAGGACTCCAAAGTTAAGCGTGCTTAACTTGGAGTAATTATGGGATGGGTGACCTCCTGAGAAGTTCTTGGGAAGTGTGTGATTGAGGACAAAGCACACTAGAAAGTCTCGTGTTGGTTTGTGGGGAGAGTCGTTCATTTCTGAAGAGCGGCCGGGGCGTTACACTATCCAATAATTACACATTAAGACTTATATAGGAAACAAGTCTCACACTTAGCCAACTACTAACAAACTTAGTAATGTTGTCAATACACACTAGATTGAGCATTTCAACAATAGACTTAACATTACAACAGACTTACAACTTAAACAACAAAATTGCTTTCAACAAACTCCCTTAGTTTATTTCTCCAGCAATCTTTTAACTCTAAGTTTCTCTCCCATTCATGAAATCTTTCAAACTTAAAAGTCTTTGTCAAAATATTTAAATCTGGTCTTCAGACTTGCAATGTTCCAACTTCAAGCTTCCTTTGTTAAATTGATCTCTAAGAAAATAAAATCTGGTTCAATATGTTTACTTTTTCCATGAACTTATGGGTCTTTTGCTAAACTTAAAGCAAATTTATTATCAATCTTCAAAATAATAGGTTTCTCCATTTTAACTTTTATCTCTTGCATCATAGTTTTCATCCATAGTACTTATCAAGCTCCAAAAAAGGTTGCAACATATTTTACCGTACATGATGATAAAGCAACTATGGGTTGTTTCTTTGAACTCCATGAGATTAGAATTCTACACAGCATAAACACATAGTTTGAAGTACTCTTGCTAGCATAACTTCTACTACAATATGAGTCTGTATAACCAACCAGATCGTATTTTGTTGCAGCTGATTTGTTAGGGAACATTAATCCAAAGTCTAATGTCGCTTTCACATATCTCAATATCCATTTTGTAACTAGCAAGTGAAAGTTCTAGGTCTGTTCATAAACCTGCCAATCAAACCTACACTGTAAGCCAAATCAAACATGACATTATTAACATATCTTAATGAACTAAATATCTTCCTATATAGGGTTGCTTCCATTAAAGAATCACTCCCTTCAGTCTCAAGTTTTACTCCCAAGGTAGTTGGAGTTGTTACTAGATTACATTCAGACATATTGAGCCTTTTCAAAACATCAGTGAAATACTTCTTCTAATGCATGAAGATTCCTTGGCTATTTTAACAAATTCCAGTCCTAGGAAATATGACAATTCACCAAGATCTATTAACTCAAATTCTTTCTTCATTGTAGCCTTGAAAATAGTAATAACATGATCACATCCCTCTATTACCAGTAAATCATCTACATACAAGTATACAATGATCAAATTAGCAATAATTAATCCTTTAACATAAACTCTATATTTTGCTTTGTATTTTAGAAATCCCTGATAAGCCAAAAAGCTATCAATCCTGTTGTTTTAAGCTCTAAATCCTGTTTCAATCTATACAAGGGTTTTTTTGAGTCTGTATATTTATCCTTCATATCCTTTCAGTTCAAAGCCACATGATTGAGTAACATAGACCTCCCTATCTATAGATCGATTCAGAAATGCAGACTTAACATCCAATGTGACTAACTATTCTAACTTGTAATCCTAATAACTAATCTGACTATTTCAATCCTTGCTACTAGTGTAAATACTCCATCATAATCTTTCCAACATTTTATTGAAATCCTTTTCTTACAAGTCTAGCTTTTTGCTTGTTAGCATTTCCATTAGGATTTATTTTTCACCTTATAGATCCATTTTACTTTAATAAGTTTTTTGTTTATGGGCAAGCCCATCAATTTCCATGTGTTATTTTTCTAAACTGACTTCAGCTCCTTCTTCATAGCATCCAACCATACAGATTCTTAAACAAGTTGTTCAAATTTTATAGGTTCAACTTCAACAGTTAGTAAAAAATGTCCTAAATCTTCTTCTATAGTAACTTCTGAATCATGAATAATTTTATAGTCATTAAGTCTAGAAGGAATTCTTCTAGTTCTCTAAGGTCTCCCTAGTTAAGGATTAACCTCAGGTTTGTTATTCTCATTCATGGTTCAGAGTAAGACTTAGAAGAGGGGTTGAATAAGTCACAGACTCTTTTTGTGAAAATTAGAACCAAATAAAAACTTGTAATCAGATGAAGCAAAAGAGTAATAAGGAAAGATTAACATTGAGAGTTTATACTAGTTTACTTCTAACACAGTTACGTTAAGTCCCTTCTAACTTGAAGGATTTCCACTATTGTAAAATTTCCTTTACAATAACAGCACCAGACCAGTGCCATAAATATTCTTGACTTCAGCCACTCCTGGCTTAAACCCAAGTATTTTTTCAACAAGCCACTCCTAGCTCAAACTCAAGTATTCTTTTACAAGCCTCTTTAGGCTAACAATGTTTCCCACACTAACAAGTTCTGGCAATACACTAGACTTTACAAATTATTTGTGAAAGAAAGTAACTCTGAGAACTTAGTGTATGACAGATATACAAAAGGAATTATATAGTAAGTTTTGACACAAGACCAAGGTAGAGGCAGAACAAGTAAAGAAGGTTTCTATCTTACAAGAGAAGAATGAACACAAAGAGAATTTGACTCAAGAAAGAAATTGTTTAATGATAGCTCGTAAGTTCTTTGTTTTTGAAGTTCAATCTTCCTTGGTATATATAGAAGCTGGAGGAGATGACCATTGCTGCTTCTTGAAAGGAGATATAGTTGTTGGAAATCCTTTAAAGGTATTTGCCTTAAGCTTTCTGGTACTAGACCTGGTGTTGTTACAGGTTCATGGTTCTGGTAGTAGGCTTCTTTAGTTTTTTTTAGGGAAATGGTTTCTCATGTATCTCCAATGCATAAACCCATTCTTATTTTATTTCTTTATTCAGTGAAAAATCAAAGGTCAACGCTAAAAAGGCTTTCTGAGATATACTGACAATCTTTTTTAATATACTCAGCTTTTCTCTGAATGTGCACAGAGGTGGATACGCTGACATTTGCTATCGAGCTTGATTTTGTTCCTTTCTTTCTCTGATGATAAGCACGCATATGTGATAAGTGCATAAGTCTCAATTCATCACTAAATAAAATTAAGAACGTTGAGAATGGATCTACGATCTTTTGAGTGAAAACATTCCAACTTCAGCAGTTTGCTTCTACCAGACTTTTGATCATCCTACCAGACCTTTAGAGTATTGGTACTCGCCCTTTATTTCATAGCCTAAAACTTATATCCTAAAACACTTAGGCACACAAATTAGTCATAAGATGTACAAACTTTACTTACTAATGAAAATTCTTAATGTGTGATACTAACAAATCTAAGGGTACTAAAACTGTGGTCTAGTCCAAAATAACATATTGAAATTCCTTTCATCTAAACTTTTCTTCAACAATCTCCCCCTATTTGTTGATAACAAATATTAAGTCTTTTTCATAAATTAAGTCTGTAATATTGAGAGGATAAATTATCATATTAAAAATCTTAGAGATCCAATTACAAAGTTCACAAGATCAAACAAAAACAAGTGGAACAAGATGTTCTTCATAATAGATTGCAATGACATACACACGCTAGTTTCATACAAAAAGAAATATCATAACAAACTAGTTAACTTGTCATTAATTAACACAAAAGACTTCTAAGCTATCTCCACCTTTTGATATCAACAAAAGGGGGGCATCACTAAGACCATATCAGCAAACCACGAGTAAGAGTAAAGCTGAAAAGAGGAGATGCAGCTGAAGAGAAAAGAATAAAATAACGAGTCTGAATAACCAAAAGGAAAGACAAATTAAAAAAATAATAGAGGGACGATATTAAAAAATAGGATTAGGAGGAAAAGAATTATAGGAGTAAGAGCCTTTTTCTTGAATAGACCAAAGATAATAGCACCATAGAGTATCAGCATGAGCTTCTGTTTGATTTGGAGAAGACAAGATACTGGCATTGTTGGCTTCCTGAAGCTACCTAGGTCGAAGGAGACCTTTGTAGGGAGGCTTGTACTTGGGGGGCATAGGCTTCTTCAATCTGCCTAGAGAAATCCATTTAGCTGGCAGTGGTTTTCGAGGGACAACAAATAAAATTTTTTTCCTGGGGGTGGTAACAGGGCGATTCCTGATTGTAACATCATCTAGAGAGGCCAAACCATGTTTCAAATCACAAGCAATTGAGGCCTATTCAGCAATAAGTACTTGATGCATAGCAATATCATCATAGAAAGCAAGTCAGGGTAGGCTAGCATTCATTTTATGGGAAAAAGAGAAAAGTATTTGGGTGCAGATGACATGATGTAAAATTTATAAGGATTGAAGTTTGGATTTTGGACAATGAAGAGGTTGTGAGGGTTCTTATAGCCTAGGTCAAAGGGGTCAGTAACAGGTTTATAGAATGTATAGGTAGGAAGAGCGGGGTGGGGAACAAATAGAAGGGGTAACTAAGGCTAATTTTTGGTAGTAGATATGGCAGGGTAAGGAATAATGGCTAGGGAGGATGAGGTCTCTCAATAGGGATGGGAAGAGGTTAAGGGGTGGAAGAGAGATGGAAGGGTAAGATAGGGTTGAGGATACAGGGTCAGATCTTGCTCTCTTTGAACTTCCACCAGAGGAAGAGTCTGATATCTTCCTTTTCAGGGAGGCCTTGAAGACTTGCTTATCACTCTGGTAAGTGCCAACAGTCTCGTAAAAATGGTTTAACCAATCAAGATGTCCCCACCTGCTTACTTTAAGATCTAAGGTATGCTTCAAATAACCACGAATAAATCTTAGATAAGTGAGAAAGCCAGGATACCTGACACACTGTATGAGAGCATCATGATTGTCCTTCATAACCTTCTGGTAGTCATCTCGTATTTTAATAAATTTTCCATTCCATTTTAGTGTAGGCTATCCAGATACAAAAACTTTAGGATGCAAGGTAGTGTAGACTGAAATAAACATCTAGAAGACTTCATCATTAGTCAATTTCTTCTACTGAAGTTGCTGGGGTTGGGATGTAGATTAAAGCTGTAGAGGTTACTGAGGGGTTTGTTGAGCTTTAAAGAGCACAACTTTTTTTTTGGGACCCAGACTATTACATATCAGATCTACATTGTAGCTGACCAATAGGAATGTTGTCATTAGAGTCAGAAGACTCTTTAGCTATTACAGGTTGATAAGGCTTATCAGGGTCTGATGCTGGAGTTGAGGGGGATGGGGGGATCATCTGGCAAGGTTCCACCTTTAAAGGAGAGTCTGATCCATTAGACTCATCAGAAAGAGTAAGAACCATCTTTCTAACCTTGCTTGCTGAACACTTCTTTCTGCTACTTGAATGCTTGGGAAGAGGATTAACAATCTGCTTTGTTGATGCAGACCTTTTCTTCTTAGGTGGAGATAGAGGAGTATCCCCAGTCTGGTCCAAAAGAGGAGAAAATGATGGTAGCTTGCTGACCACGAAGGAGGGTGTTACCAAATCACTGATAGTGGCAATTTGCACATTCTCAAGTGTAAATACCCTCATGAGTACTGCAGGATAAGGGACCTTATTCTACTTCTTTCTGATGGAGGAGATTAAGTAAGTCATAATGACATTGGGAAAACTTACTTGCTCTTTTGTAAGCATGTGATACATATAGAAACGGTCCAGCTTATTAATAGTGTCTTTTGCTCCTTTCCTAGTGAAAAAGACTTATTTCATGACCAAGTGCAACATCTTGACCTTTAGGATCAGATTGCTAGAGACAGACTTGGCAGGTCATTCAGTACCATAGAGCATTTTTTTTGATTTCCTGAGAGGAGACAACTTCAAACTTGAAGTCATCATCATAAACTTTGCTAATAGCAGGACGTCCAGTAACAGTGGCAATGACATCTTCAGAAATTTCTATTGACTTCCCCTTGAGCTTACCTAAGATGATAAACTTTGACTTATCAACAGATGCAATTCTCCAAAACTTCAGAATGAGAGATGGTGAGTAGGGCTCTTGATCATGGTAAAATATTGTCCAACCAATACCATTAATCTCTTTAAAGATATCTCGTTTATCTAGCTTGTGCTGCCTCATGTTGAACACAGATGACTCAACGATTTAAATCCTAGCCTCTGCTAGAGGTTTTGTGAAGATATCTACCTATTGATGGTCTATATCTACAAACTTCATGTCCAGAATCCCTTTTTGCACATAGTCTTTGATAAAGTGATATTTCACTTTAATGTGCTTTCCCTTTGAGTGTTGAATGAGGTTCTTTGATAGGTTTATTGCACTTGTATTATCACAGAATACAAGGATCTCCCTTTCTTTAATTAAATAGTCTTCAAGTTAATACTTGATCCAAAGAAATTAAGAGCATCATCCAGCTGCAAACATATATTCTGCTTTAGTTGTGGAGAGTGCAATTGAATTTTGCTTTTGGCTTCCTCATGATACGAGACTCCTTCCCAAGAAGTGGCATCCATCACTTTACTTTTTTTTGTCAACTATATCTCTTGTAAAATCTATATCACAAAAACCAGATAGGGAGAAAGAGTCTGTTCTCTTGTAGAACAACCCAAGGTCAATTGTGCCAATGAGATATCTCAAAGTCCTCTTCACTACAGATAGATATGATTCCTTGGGATCTGATTGATATTTTACACATATACAAACACTGAACATTATGTCAGGTCTATTAGATGTGAGGTACAAAAGTGAACCTATCATTCCTCTGTACAAGGTCTGATCCACTGATGTACTAGACTCATCTTTATTTATTATGCAGTTTGGATGCATAGGAGTGCTTATGGCCTTAGCATATGCCATTTTAAACTTTTTAAATAACTCCTTGGTGTACTTCTCCCAATGGATGAAAATACCATCATTAATTTGTTTAATTTGCAAGCCTAAGAAGAACTTGTGTTCTCCCATCATACTCATTTCAAACTCTGCTTGCATCATTTTAGAAAAATCTTTATACAGACTATCATTAGTAGCACCAAACACAATGTCATCCACATAAATCTGTATAATAATAAAATGTTCTTGAGAGCTTTTTCTGAATAGGGTTGTGTTAACTTTTCCTCTAGTAAAGCCTTTTAAAGTTAGAAAAGAGTTGAGTCTATCATACCAAGCTCTTGGAGCCTGCTTTAGACCATACAGTGCTTTACTTAATTTGAAAACATGGTTAGGAAGAGACACATCTTCAAAACTAGGAAGTTGTTTTACATAAACTTCTTCTTCAATGAACCCATCCAGAAAAGCACTATTTACATCCCTCTGATATAATGTTATGACTTTAAATACGGAAAATGCAAGAAGTATTCTGATGGCCTCAAGTTTGGCTACAAGTGCAAAAGTTTTAGTAAAGTCTATACCTTTTTGCTGGTTTTAGCCTTGTGCTACAAGTCTGGCTTTGTTCCTGATGACTTTTCCATCTTCATCGAGTTTATTTCTGAATACTCATTTTGTTCCAATAATGCTTTTATTTTTAGGTCTAGGAACCAGGGTCCATACTTTGTTCCTTTCAAACTGATTTAGTTCTTGCATGACAATAATCCAATCAGTATCTTCCAAAGCTTCTGTAATATTCTTTGGTTCCACTTATGAAACTAGAGCAATTGATGATTGGTTTTGAAGGCTTGATCTTGTCCTAACTCTAACCGTGTGATCTCCAATAATGAGGTCTGAAGGATGTTATATCTTAAACTTCCAGTCTCTTTGCTTTTTTGATTTATCATATGATTGATTCTGCCCAAGCTCTTTTTCATTTTCAGCTAGCTTTGGTTGACCATAGTCTATTTCCTTTATTTCAAACTCAGGTTCTTGTTGTAGAGTACGTGCATCATCAGAATCTAGATCTTCTAGTCTCCTGTCAGTCTTTTGAAGATCATCAAATCTTACATCCATAGATTTCTCAATGGTTTGAGTTCGAGTATTGAGTACTCTGTAAGACTTTGATGTGTTTGAATATCCACAAATATTCCTTTGTCACACTTAGAATCAAATTTTCCAAGATGATCCTTAGTGTTTAGAATATAGCAAGTGCATCCAAAAGGGTGAAAATAAGAAATGTTGAGTTTCCTTCATTTCCACAATTCATAAGGAGTCTTATTCAGTATTGGTCTAATAAGGATTCTGTTTTGGATATAATAGGAAGTACTTACAACTTCTACCCAGAAATATTTTAGAAAGTTCTTTTCATAAAGCATAGTTTTGGGCATTTCTTGTAAGGATCTATTTTCCTTTCTATAACACCATTTTGTTGGGTGTTCTTGGAGAATAAAAACTATGAGTTATACTAGACTCATTACAGAATTTTTTGAAAATTTCATTTTCAAATTCTCTACCATGATCACTTCTTATTATACCAATACAAATTCCATTCTCATTTTGGATTTTCCTATAGAAAATCTTAAACACTTTTACAGGGGAGCAACAAGTTTTGGAGAAGAAGTTTGAGGAAGCGCAAGCAAGACGTTTAGAAATGAAAATAAAAACTACACCACAGTTAACAAAGTTAACTATATTGATTTCTTTTACTTATTTTTTTATTGAACATCAAAACATGGCTATGTTAACCGTGCTGATATAGTTTTTACTAATTTCTTTTCATTTCGTAACGTCTCGTTCGCGCTCCTTCTCCAAAACCTAAAAATTTCAAAAGTACCACCACATATTTTATTAACACTGTTTCCTTTTAACCATAACTATAGCTAGTGCTTATATCTACATTTTACACTAGTGATTTTTTAAGACAATTAACCTTTTTTGTCCATATTTTTTGATCAACATTCCATGGATGCAATATTTCTCTTATGATTTTCAATGATTGATTGAAGTACAAATGAAATGCAAAGATTTACAGGTCAAAGTAATCTTGCAATGCATGTAGGATGGAATAAATAATATATACACCAAAAAATTGTGCCTTCGCACTTTTAGTGACTTAAAATATATTTGGAAAACCTTTTTTCCCACCAAAATATACATGCGCATGCGCACTTTTAGTGACATAAAATATTAGTTTTTCTATTTTTTGAACAACTGAAGACGAATACCCACGTACCCATGTTGATTTCTTTTACTTATTTAGTTTTTTATTGAGAAACTAAACACGGTTACACATGTTAACCGCACTGATATAAAATGCGTATGTGCTTTTTAATGACATAAAATATGTTGCAAAAACCCATAACTCAAACACACTAACAAACTACGCATGTGCACTTTTAGTGACTTAAAATATATTTGAAAAAATCTTTTTGCCCACCAAAATACACATGCACATAGGCACTTTGAGTGGCATAAAATATTAGTTTTTCTTTTTTTTTGAACAACTAAGGACGGTTACCTGCGTAAAAGTGTTGATTTCTTTTACTTATTTAGGTTTTTTTTTGGCAACTAAACACGCTTATTCATGTTAACAGTGTTGATACAAAATGCGCATGTGCTCTATAGTGACATAAACTATATGACAAAAAACTCATCACTTAAACACACTAACAAACTATGCATGCGCACTTTTAGTAACTTAAAATATATATATAAAAACCTTTTTTGCCCAACAAAATACGCATACGCATACGCACTTTGAGTGACATAAAATATTAGTTTTTCTTTTTTTGAACTAAAGACAGTTACTTGCGTAACCTGTTGATTTCTTTTACTTATTTACTTTTTTTTGTTAAGCAACTAAACATAGTTACCCATGTTAATCGTGCTGATATAAAAAGCGTTTGCACTCTTTAATGAGATAAAATATATGGCTTAAAACTCATCACTAAAATACAATAACAAACTGCGCATGCGCACTTTTAGTGACTTAAATTATATTTTAAAAAACATATTTTGCCCATCCAAATACGCATGCGCATGCGCACTTTGAGTGACATAAAAAATTAGTTTTTCTTTTGTTTTTGAACAACTATAGACAGTTACCCACGTAACCATTTTGATTTCTTTTACTTATTTAGTTTTGTTTTGTTGAGCAACCAAACACAGTTACCCATGTTAACCGTGTTGATATAAAATGCGCATACGCTTTTTAGTGACATAAAATATATGGCAAAAAACTCATCATTCATAATGTTATCTGGATTTTGTTTGTTTTATTTATTTACTTCAAAGTTCGTCAATAATGTATCTTGGTATTTTTTTTTATTCTTTTGGTGTTAGTAATTTTGGGTTACATATATTATTTAAATGTGTTAAGGTCAATATACAATTAGTCAAAATTTAAAGTGGTCTAATTAATATTAAAGTGATGGCTAAGGGCATAATTGTCATGAAAAATTATTATATAGTAATATTCTAATTTGATAAGGGGCCAAATAAGAGATATTATATTTTAATATGTAACTGACAGAAGTTACAAAAGAGGTTATGGTCCCCATTGGTAGAGGGAGGGAGTTACACTCAGTTTTTATTTTTTCTCATCATCTTCTCAGAGAAGAAAAAAAAGAAGGAAACATAAGGTTCTCTACATCTGGAAGATCAAATACCTACGGTTACTCTCATCACCTTCATTATTCCCAATGGCAAATTCAGGTACGCTTCCGCATTCTGCTTCTCATCATGAATAGGGTATGAGTTTATAAGGATTATTTAGGAATGTGCTCAATCTAAGTTCTATATGGGTAGAAGCATGTGGTTAGGCACAATTCTTAATTATTAGAAATACTCCCAACAATTGGTATCAGAGCCTTCCCATACTTGATTCATGTTTGATTTTAGGAATTTTAAAATTAGGGTTTAAAATTAGGATTTTATTTTATTTTTGGATTAATCTGAAAAACTATAATATCCTAATTTATGGTGAATGTATGTGAATTAAATGGTATCATAATTTAGATTTAATGCAATTTCGATTTAATTAATATACATAATTCATTTACTGTGTGTGGTGCAAATCCTGGAAAATAATTGTGTACTGTAACATGCTAAATATAATTATGTGCATCAATTCATATGTATCCAGCGTGAATTAATTTCAATGGCAAACTAATCCAAGCGAGAATTGATTTCAATTCTTTATATCATTGCTACGTGCACATAATTCATAATTGGAAACAATAGTATAATTTACATATAATTCATTATGCCTATATCATTGGTACTGTGTAATCTTTTCCATGAAAGAATATAGCATAATTTGTTTATTAGCACAGTGCAATTCAGGAAAATATATATTAATGTTATTCTTCCTATGAATCATGGCAAATTAAGTACCGTGCCATATGAAAATTATATACATTAAATTATACGTGTGACATTATGCTATTATGCCATTACCTTTATATATATTTATATATATTTAATTATGTCATTGTTTATAATGTCATTCAATGTTTCGAAAAATTAATAATTTTATATCATTATTTATTATAATGGCAAATTCAGATTTGGAATATTAATGTTCAAATTTTGGTTATTGTTTGTATATTTTATATACAAAAGTTTAACATTTTAAATGAATTAATTGAATCAAGAAATCACCAAAGTGACTTCTCTTGTGTAGATAGTTCATACAAAATGTTTAAATGTTTGTGTGTATGTTTATCCATGTGAGTATTAATTAGCCCAAAGGAAAATTTAACACTTGGCCGGATTGTGTACACACCTGTGATAGTAAACATGTGATAATTATAAGGTTTAGCATGTGCATGATAAATCAATCCAAAGAGGGGTTCATTATGTGACATGTTTAATTGTAAATGTTTGATTACTACAACAAGGATACCACTAGCAATTAATATTACTGTCCAAAGACTTGATATTGATGCTGCACTAGGTGTCTTGCATTGGGTTCTGCCATTATTTGAATATATTAATGATTGAATTTATTGTGTAAGTATAATTGTATTATTTGTCTTGTTCTTTTCAGCTACTGTTGCTTCAATATCTGCTAATCTGAATTCGGTTCCAGTTCTTAATGGAACAAATTTTAAGGACTGGAAAGAGAACATAGAAATTGTTCTCGGCTGCATGGATCTAGATCTTGCATTAAGGATTGAGCAACCCTCTTCTCCTACGGAATCTAGTACCTCTGAACAGAGGAAAGATTATGAGAAGTGGGATCGCTCAAATCACATATGTCTTATGATCATTAAGCGCGACATTCCTGAGGTCTTTAGGGGTACTGTTTCTGACAAGATAACAAGTGTCAAAGCTTTCCTTGCTGAAATTGAAAAGCGCTTTGCAAAAAGCGATAAGGCGGAAACAAGTACTCTTCTTCATAACTTGATTTCCATGAAGTATCAGGGCAAAAGAAATGTTAGAGAATACATTATGGGCATGTCCAACATTGCTTCAAAATTAAGGGCGTTGAAACTTGAGTTGTCGAAAGACTTACTGATACATTTAGTACTGATTTCTCTTCCCTTATAGTTTAGTCAATTTAAGATATCTTATAACTGTCAAAAGGAGAAATGGTCTCTTAATGAGTTTATTTCATACTATGTGCAAGAAGAAGAAAGATTGAAACAAGAGAAGACAGAAAGTGCTTATTTTGTAAGTACCTCTAAAGATAAGGGCAAAAGAAAGAGAACTAAGGAATCCAAGAATGAAGCTGCTAAGGGTCCAACACAAAAGAAACAAACTCAGGGTGACAAGTGTTTCTTTTGTGACATGCCTGGACATGTAAAGAAGAAGTGTGCCAAATATCACGCTTGGCGTGCAAGAAAAGGTATGTTTCTTACTTTGGTCTGCTTTGAAGTCAATTTAACTTTAGTACCTAAAAACACTTGGTGGTTAGACTCTGGTGCCACTACTAACATCAGTGTTTCATTGTAGGGTTGCCTGAGCTAACAAAAGCCAATTCATACTGAAAGAATGATCTATGTGGGAGATGGCAAATCGATAGAGGTGGAAGCCATAGGGAATTTTAGATTATTATTATGTACTGGATTTTATTTGGATTTGAAAGATACTTTCGTTGTACCGTCAGTTAGACAGAATTTGGTTTCAGTTTCTTATTTGGACAAGTTACGTTATTTATGTTCATTTGGAAACAATACATTCAGTTTGTCATTTGATTCAAATATTGTTGGAACTGGTTCACTTTTGGCTTATGATAATCTATATTTACTTGAAGCTGTATCTACCTATGGCGAATCCTTAAATGTAGAATCACGTGGTACTAAGCGTAAAATTGACAACACCATCTCAGGTGCATTATGGCACAAGCGATTAGGTCACATTTCTAAAAATAGAATTGAACGACTTATGTCAAATAGGATCTTAGATTTCATTGACTTCACAAATTTTGACGTTTGTGTTGAATGCATTAAAGGAAAACAGACTAAGTCAAAGAAATCAAATGCGTATAGAGCTACAGACATCTTAGAATTGATTCATACGGATATTTGTGGGCTATTTCCTGCACCTTCTTAGAATGGTCAACAATATTTTATATCATTCATAGATGATTACTCTAGATATACGTATTTATTTCTTGTACATGAAAAGTCACAATCTTTAGATGTGTTCAAATTGTTTAAGGATGAAGTTGAGAATCAGCTCAACAAAAGAATTAAGTGTGTCAGATCTGACCATGGTGGTGAATACTATAGTAGATATGATGGTTCAGGTGAACAACGTCCGGGATTTTTCTAAATACCTAGAGGAATGTGGAATCGTCCCACAATACACAATGCCGGGTTCACCCAGCATAAATGGTGTGGCTGAAAGATGAAACCAAACTCTTAAAGATATTGTAAGGAGTATGATATGTCATTCTACCTTGCCAGAGTCACTCTGGGGAGAGGCACTAAAGACTGCAGCTTACATTCTGAATAGAGTACCGACTAAGGCAGCTTCCAAAAAACCTTTTGAGCTTTGGACTTGGTGAAAACCTAGTCTAAAACATTTTCATGTATGGGGATGTCCAGCTGAAACAAGGCCTTATAAGCCAAATGAACGAAAATTGGACTCCCAAACCGTGAGCAGCTACTTTATTGGTTACTCTGAGAGATCCAGGGGCTATAATATTTATGATCCCACACTAAAGATAATTTTTAAGACGGGAACTACCACGTTCTTTAAGGATATTGAGTTTGGGGGGAAGAATAAGGTAAGAGACTTTGTCTTAGAGGAAGAATCGGTAACAATTCCAGAACCGATTCATGTAGTTGCTATTGATAAAGAAAGTTCAACACCTCTTCAAGACACTGTTGTTGACTTTCCTACTCAAGATAATTTGGTTATTCATGAAGAACAAACTAAAGATCCTCAAGAATCTATGCTTCAAGAACCAATACCTTTGCAGAGATCTACTAGAGAAAGGAGAAGTGCTATTCCTAATGATTATATGGTATTTCTCCAGGAACATGAGGAAAATAATAGTGTAATGGAAGATGATCCAATCAACTTCCGTCAAGCCATGCAAGGTTCCAATTCTGAAAAGTGGATTGAAAGTTTATTTATACATTTACTTTCTTATTTGTATTTGACCGCAATTTAGTAAATATTTTAGATTATTTTTAATTTTTTAAATCTAACTATGTCTTTTAATTTTTCAGTCCTATGTATATTTATCTTAATTATAAGTTTGATAATCTTTTATTTGTTCAAAAAAATCAACTAACACTCTAAATAATGGCATGAACTATTTTTAAACATCTTGCATTAATAAAAAAATTAGTAAGCAAAAAAATAAATTATAACTAAACTAAAACTACCTAATTATATAGTGACCAAACCTTATCATTAAACACATTCGAATAGTAAAAACTTCCTAATCAGAAACCAGTAATAATTCACAGCAGAAAACTAAAATAAAATTCTAAATTTTATTATTCTGACAAATGAAAGTGAAAACCACCAATTCAAACCAATTCAAAGTGAAAACCAATCAAATTTTAAAAACTAGAATAAAATTGTAAATTAAAGGTTACAATTCATAGCTGTTGAAGGTTTACCAAAAGTCAAAGTGAAAACCAAATCTTTTAAACACAAACAATATACACAGACAGGCCACTAATTCTTAGTTCAAAACAATGCATATTGGTTGTGAGAAACTAATGTGATTCAATAAGTTTAGGGAACAGGGCATGGCCACAAAAAAAGCACAATGATAATGAGGGGTCAAGGAACAGGGAACATGGCCACAAAAAAGCACAATGACAATGGGGGTTCAGGGAACAACACGCAGACAATCAGGTTTAGCAGTAAAAGGCACGCAGACAAACATATGATTTTTCTTACACAAAAAATACACACACAGACAGGGATATATCGATATTACCAACAAACTAAACCCAACAGAGACAGAGACACAGATATACAAGCTTCGACTAATGGAGTTAATATAGCACAGATACAACATACACAGTAATAGCAGATGGGGTACATACCAGAGAATGTTGTAAAGAAGACGACTCGAAACCAAACAACGAAGGAAGGACAGAGTGAACGACGTAGACGACGACAAGTAGAGAGTGCAAGCTAGAGAAAATCGCCAAAGATGAGCGTGAGAGAAAAAGCAAAGAGTGAAAAAGAGTATCTGGCGCGGCTTTTGAAGTTTCAGAAAAGATGTATAATCATGGATCCCTTTGAAACCGTGAATATATTACACATATATTCACGGTTGAACAAACCCCCGTGGATAAATGTTACCTCTATCACTATGGTTAATACCACAACCGTGGATAAATATTAATTCTATAATCACAGTTATAGAAACAACTGTGGACATATAGTCCCCAGTGATTAAACCCTAAAACCTGAACTATATATCCATGGTTAGAAATATTACCGTAATTATAGACATCAATATATATTCACGGATAACATCAGAGCTGTGATCATACCATCAATATATAGTCACGGTTGTGTAGTCAACTGTGGATATATATTTCAGGTACTTTATATCCACGGTTGACTCCTCAACCGTGATTATATATTGATGGGTACGATCACGATGATGATGTTAACCGTGGATATATAGTTTTCGCTGATTATATCGTTTACCTTATAATTTCAAAAATGCCACCGCGCATGTTTTTATCACTGATCCACTTTAACCCGTGATTATATGCCGTTGTTATATCCATTTTTTGCACTAGTGGTGGTTAGGCATAATTCTTAATTATTAGAAATACTCCCAACATTTAGTTCTATTGGTGCTGAAAAGTTTGATTAATAATTTCTAAATTGATGTTATAGCATGTAGTATGATTTACGTGATGGAAATGGAACCGGTGACTAACTCATACGATACATCCCTTTCTATATCATTATATAATAAGAATGAGTTTTAAGAAAATTCTTTGTTAAGAACATGATAACATTTTTAGCAAAAAAGCTATCTAACAAAACAAAATAAGCGCAAACCAGACTTGAGGATCCCAACTTAACAATAACATTTATGCAGTAATGCCTAGTTTTGGTATAAGGGACATGCACCATGCACCCACACAAACAAACAGTGCATTCCAATAACAAAGAAGTTAAACAAACAAAAACATTGTGGCATAACAAGGCACCCACACAAAATAACAAAGCATTCCAATAATAAACCTAAACGACAAAGTAAAGAGGGTTAGTGGAAAACTTTACATACCTAAATAAGAATTAAGAGAGTGATCACGTGGTGGAACGATTGTCATAGAATAATGAGACAAAGAGGGTTTTGGTACACGACAGAAACTAAAAAACCAAACTACAAAACATACACCCAACGTCAATGTCACAGCAAAGAACAAAAAAGAATGTCAATGGCACTATGCTCGTAAGAAAACCCTTATACCTTAATGGCAGAGCGAAAACAGAGAGTAGAAAACAGAGAAACAAGGGAGCAACAAGTTTTGGAGAAGTTTAATGACGCGCAAATGAGACGTTACAAAATGAAAATAAAAACTACATCATCACAGTTTACAAGGGTAACTGTATTGATTTCTTTTACTTATTTTTTAATTGAACAGCAAAACATGGTTATGTTAACCGTGGTGATAAAGTTTTACTGATGTCTTTTCATTTCGTAACGTCTCGTTCGTGCTCCTTCTCTAAAACCTAAAAATTTCAAAAATACCACCGCGTAATTTATTAACATTCTTTCCTCTTAACCGTTACTATAGCTAGTATTTATATCTACATTTTGCACTAATGATTTTTAAGACAATTAACCTTTTTTGTCCATATTTTTTTTATCAACATTCCATAGATGCAATATTTCTCTTGTGATTTTTGATGATTGATTGAAGTATAAATGAAATACAAAGATTTACAGGTCAACGTAATCTTGCAATGCATGTAGGATGGAATAAATAATATACACACCAAAAGGTTATGTCTTCGTACTTTTAGTGACTTAAAATACATTTAGAAAACCTTTTTTCCACAAAAATGTGCATGCGCATGTGCACTTTTAGTGACATAAAATATTAGTTTTTCTATTTTTTGAATAATTAAAGACGGATACCCGTTGTACCTATGTTGATTTCTTTTACTTATTTAGTTTTTTTTGTTGAGAAACTAAACACGGTTACACATGTTAACCGCACTGATATAAAATGCGTATGCGCTCTTTAATGACATACATATTGTTGCAAAAAACCATCACTCAAACACCATAACAAACTACGCATAACAAACTACGCATGCGCATAGGCACTTTGAGTGAAATAAAATATTAGTTTTTTTTGTGAACAACTAAGGACAGTTACCCGCGTAAATGTTTCTTTTACTTATTTAGTTTTTTTATTGAGCAACTAAACACACCTATGCATGTTAACCGTGCTGATATAAAATGCACATGCGCTCTTTAGATACATAAAGTATATGACAAAAAAGTCATCACTCAAACACACCAACAAACTATTATGCGCACTTTTAATGACTTAAAACATATATAAAAAAACCATTTTTGCTCATCAAAATACACATGTGCATGCGCACTTTGAGTAACATAAAATATTAGTGTTTTTTTAACAACTGAAGACGGTTACCCACGTAACCGTGTGGATTTCTTTTACTTATTTAGTTTTTTTTGTTGAGCAACCACACACGCTTACCCATGTGAATCGTCTCTTTAGTCACATTAAATATATGGCAAAAAACCCATCACTCAAAACCCCAACAAACTGTACATGTGCACTTTTAGTGACTTAAAATATATTTGAAAAAACCTTTTTTACCCACCAAAATGCGCATATGATGCCCACTTTGAGTGACATAAAATAGTTTTTCATTTCTTTTGAACTATAGATAGTTACCAGTGTAACTAGTTGATTTCTTTTATTTATTTACTTTTTTTGTTAAGCAACTAAAGACAATTAGCCATGTTAATCATGCTGATATAAAATATATGGCTAAAAACTCATCACTTAAACATACCAACAAACTGCGCATACGTATTTTTAGTGACTTAAATTATATTTAAAAAACATTTTTTGCCCATAAAAATCTGCATGCGCATGCGTACTTTGAGTGACATAAAAAATTAGTTTTTCTTTTTTTTGAACAACTAAAGACGGTTACCCGTGTAACCATTTTGATTTCTTTTACTTATTTAATTTTTTTGTTGAGCAACTAAACACAGTTACCCATGTTAACCGTGCTGATATAAAATACGCATGCGCTCTTTACTGACATAAAATATATGAAAAAAACTCATCATTCATAATGTTATCTGGATTTTTTTTATTTTTTTTATTTACTTCAAAGTTCATCTATAATGTGTGTTGGTATTTTTTTTATTCTTTTGATTCTATTGGTGCTGAAAAGTTTGATTAATAATTTCTAAATTGATGTTATAGCGTGTAGTATGATTTACGTGATGGAAATGGAACCGGTGAATGACTCATATGATACATCTTTTTTATATCATTATATAATAAGAACAGATTTTAAGAAAATTCCCTAGTAAGAACATGATGACGTTTAAGTAAAAAAGCTATCTAAAAAAATAAAATAAGCACAAACCAAATTTGAGGCTCCTAACTTAACACTAACATTTAAGCAGTAATGCCCAATTATAGTATAATGGACATGTACCATGCACCCACACAAACAAACAGTGGATTCTAATAACAGAGAAGTCAAACAAACAAAAACATTGTGGCATAACAAGGCACCCACACAGAATAACAGATCATTCCAATAACAAACCTAAACGACAAAGAAAAGAGGGGTAGTGGAAAGTTTACATACCTAAATAAGAAAGAAGAAAGTGATCGCGTGGTAGAACGATTTTCATAGATTGATGAGACAAAGAAGGTTTTGGCGCACGACGGGAACCAAAAAACTAAACTGCAAAACATACACCCAGCGCCAATGTCACAACAAAGAATAAAAAAGAATGTCAATGGCTGATGCAGAACTCATAACAGAACCCTTATACCTTAATGGCAAAGCGAAAGCAGAGAGGAGAAAGCAAAGAAAGAGGGGAGCAACAAGTTTTGGAGAAGGAGTTTGATGACGCATAAGTGAGACGTTACAAAATGAAAATAAAAACTATATCAGCATAGTTAACAAGGGTAACCATATTGATTTCTTTTACTTATTTTTTTTGTTGAACAACTAAACACGGTTACCCATGTTAACTATACTGATATAGTTTTACTAATGTCTTTTCATTTTGTAATGTCTCGTTTATGTATCTTCTGCAAAACCTAAAAATTTAAAAAATGCCATAGTGTATTTTATTCACACTGTTTCTTTTTAACTGTAACTATAGCTAGTGTTTATATCTATATTTTGCACTAGTGATTTTTTAAAACAATTAACCTTTTTGTCCATATTTTTTTTATCAACATTTCGTAGATGCAATATTTCACGTGTGATTTTTAATGATTAATTGACTGAAGTACAAATGAAATAGAAAGATTTTTAGGTCAATGTAATCTTGCAATGCATGAAGGATTAAATAAATAATATACATACCAACAAACTGTGCATGCAAACTTTTAGTGACTTAAATTATATTTGAAAAACCTTTTTTGCACACCACAATGCGTATGCGCATGCGTATTTTGAGTGACATAAAATACTAGTTTTTTTTAACAACTGAAGATGAGTTACCACGTAACCATTTTGATTTCTTTTACTTATTTTTTTTTTGAGTAACTACATAAAGTTATCCATGTTAACCGTGCTGATATAAAATACACATGCACTCTTTAGTGACATAAAATATATGGCAAAAAATCCATCATTTAAACACGCCAAAAAATTGCGCGTGCGCACTTTTAGTGACTTAAATTATATTTGAAAAAACCTTTTTTGCACACCAAATTGCGCATGCGCACTTTGAGTGACATAAAATATTTCTTTTTCTTTTTTTGGACAACTAAAGACAGTTCCCCGTGTAACTGTTTTAATTTCTTTTACTTATTTAGTTTTTTTGTTGAGCAACTAAACACAGTTACCCATGTTAACCGTGCTAATATAAAATGCGTATGCGCTCTTTAGTAACATAAAATATATGACAAAAAACCCATCACTCAAACACACCAACAAATTACGCATGCGCACTTTTAGTGACTTAAATTATATTTGAAAAAACCTTTTTTACCCACCAAAATACGCATGCGCATGCGTACTTTTAGTGAAATAAAATATTAGTTTTTTTTAAAACAACTAAAGACGATTACTGGCGTGTTGATTTCTTTTACTTATTTAGTATTTTTTGTTGAGCAACTAAACACGGTTACCCACTTTAATTAACCGTGCTGATATAAAATATGCACGTGCTCTTGATTGACATAATATATATGGCAAAAACTCATCACTCAAATACACCAACAAACTATACATGTGCACTTTTAGTGACTTAAAATATATGTGAAAAAACCTTTTTAGCCCACCAAAATATGCATGCGAATGCGTACTTTGGGTTTTTGAACAGCTAAAGACAGTTACCAGCATATCCGTGTTAATTTCTTTTAGTTATTTAGTTTTTTTATTGAGAAACTAAACATGCTTACCCATGTTAACCATGCTGAAATAAAATTCGCATGCACTCTTTAGTGGCATAAAATATATGGCAAAAAAACCATCACTCAAACACACCAATAAACTACGCATGTGCACTTTTAGTGACTTCAAATATATTTGAAAAAAAGCTTTTTTTCCCACCAAAATATGGATGCGCATGTGCACTTCGACTAACATAAAATATTAGATTTTCTTTTTTTTGAACAACTAAAGAGTTTTTCACGTAACCGTGTTGATTTCTTTTAGTTATTTTCGCTTTTTTTGTTGAGAAACTAAACATAGTTACCCATGTTAATTGTGCTGATATACAATGCTTATGCACTCTTTAGTGACATAAAATATATGGCAAAAAACCCACCACTTAAACATACCAACAAACTGCATATACACACTTTTAGTGACTTAAAATATGTTTGAAAAAAATCTTTTTTGTCCACCAAAATGTGCATGCGCACTTTGAGTAATATAAATTGTTACTTTTTTTTAACAACTAAAGACGGTTACTTGCGTAATCGTGTTTATTTTTTTTACTTATTTATTTTTTTAGTAACTAAACATGGTTACCTATATTAACCGTGCTGATATAAAATGTGCATGCATTCTTTAGTGACATAAAATATATGGAAAAAATCTCATCACTTAAACACACCAACAAACTGCGCATGTGCACTTTTAGTGACTTAAAATATTTTAAAAAACTTTTTTGCCTAACAAAATGCGCATGTGCATGCACACTTTTAGTGATATAAAATATTAATTTTTCTTTTTTTTGAACAACTAAAGATGGTTACCTGCGCAACCGTGTTGATTTCTTTTACTTATTTAGTTTGTTTTTGTGAAGTAACTAAACACAGTTACCCACATTAACCATTCTGATATACAATGCGCACTTTGAGTGACATAAAGTATTAGTTTTTCTTTTTTTTTGAACAACTAAAGACGGTTACCCACGTAACCATGTTTACTTTTTTACTTATTTAGTTTTTTAGCAACTAAATATGGTTACCCATGTTAACTATGTTGATATACAATGCGCATGCGCTCTTTAGTGACATAAAATATTAGTTAAAAACGCATCACTCAAACACACCAACAAACTGCGCATCCGCAGTTTTAGTAACTTAAAATATGTTTGAAAAAACCTTTTTTACCCACCAAAATCCGTATGCACATACGCACTTTGAGTGACATAAAATACTTTTTTGGACAACTAAAGACAGTTCCCCGCGTAATCGTGTGAATTTCTTTTACTTATTTAGTTTTTTTGTTAAGCAACTAAATACGGCTACCCATGTTTTGTTGTTTTTATGGCAGAGGCGTCTGCCATATGGCCCTAGACGCTCTTCATCCAAGGGTTGGGGAGCGCGTCTGCATATGCCCCTTGACGCATGGACTATCTTCATGTACAATATACTCTTCACTCACCTCGAGGTGAGATTTCCATTAAGGGAGTTTGAAATGGGCGTTCTCTAATTTTTGGAGTGTGTCCCCACTCAACTACATCCTAATGAATTTTGTTTAGGGGTTACCCTAGGACATGCCCCCTTTGGCACCCTTATCTGTAATGAGATTTGATGGATCTGGTATTAATAGATCACTTTCTGCCTGGGGTAGGGAGGAAGTTTTCTTTTCCTGTATTGGCTCAATGAGTAGGCTCTCCTTTTTTTCGGTAGCTGTAAACTCCTTCTAACCTCAGCTTATGTCGGCTTGTGTTAGTGAAAGTTCTAAAGAATTTTAGAGCTCAAGCATAAGATTAAAGAGAATACTCTTACATGTTACATTGATGTGGGGTTGAAACTTCCCACATCAGGGCTCCAACTCTGGAACTATTCCATGCTCTTATGTCGAGGTAGGGCTTGAACCCTTTTTTACTCTAGCGTGAAAAGAAGAACTAGTGGTAACTAGGGGTGCTCGGCTACTAAAGGTTGCAGTAGATGTGGGTCGGTGGCACCTGTAGGAGGTTGAAGGATTGCCAGAGTCCTTCAAAAAACTTGTTGACCGCGTGAAGCAAAGTTCTACCCTTTATGATAAGGTCCAGAGTCTAAACGTCGATCTACAGGCTGCCACCATTGAAAATTCATTGCTGAAGGAGATAGTCAGGACTAAGGACCAGGCCTTGGAGGACGGGCAAACGAATTTATGTTGCGTTTAGTTCATAAGTTTTCTTAGAAAAATAGAAAATTATTCTTAGAAAATTATTCTTAGAAAAATTAAAAAAATAGAAAAATTGTTTATTTACAAATTATTTAAATTTTTTATAGAAAAATAGAAAACGGATTTTCTATTTTTTTAAGAAAATCAAAAAATTCTTTTAAAAGGTTTTCTAAGAAAAGTAAAAAAAATAGAAAAGGCAGTAACTAAATTATAAGATAAGGTAATTGAATTATAAGATAAGGTAACTGAATTACAAGATAAAAACTGTTGTAACTAAATGAGAATATGAAACAAACTGCTACTAATTCGAAAAGTTCTACTGGTACTATTTTGAAATATATTTAAACACAAACTCATTTGCTCTCATTTTAATATTACTTTAAATTTTTGTCATAATTTTTATGTTATGCATATACTATACAATATTGTCATAAATAATATATATATATATATATATATATATATAAGACATATCTTAATTGATTTGAATTAAAGAATGTTTGAAAAAAAATTGGAAAACTGAATGCACTTGAATAACTTTTTTAGTTTTCTAGTTTTGCAAATTGAAAAACTGTCACATTATCTAAACGAGTTTTCAAAATTTTTCTAGCTATTCTAGGAAATGAAAATTTTGGAAAACAAACGGGAAACTTTTCACAGAAAACTAGAATAATTTTCTGTAACTAAAAGCAGCCTTAGCTGCTTTGAAGAAGGAGATTGAGTAACTTAAAAGAGGAAAATCGCTAGCTGAAAGAAGAAAATTTAACGCTCAGCCAGGACAAGGCGGACACTAAAACGTAAGAGCTTGCTGCTCTACCGCCCTCTCAATCTATGGCTCCTGATACAACTTTTCTTGTCGTTGAGAATTCTGAAGCTGCTGCAGAAGAAACGACTATGTCATCCTCTAAAGAAGCTTCATCCTTGTGACTACCTGCCGATTTGAATGACAACTTGGTCCCTTTCTATGTGTGTGTGTGTATGTAAACACATTTTGTTTGAGTTTCATTAGCCTTATTTCGGTATGGGTTCCGGTTTTGTCACTTCTTTTTTAATGTGAATGAAAGTACTTTATCTTCATGACCGTGCTCCTTTTTTGCTATATCTCAATAATGGCAATAGAAGTAACCTAGGAAATTTGTGTTTACTTTTATCGGCGACCTCAAACACAATTTGCCAAGTCACGCAGGACGTTGTAATATGGTGTTGGGATTATTTATTTCTTGGAATATATTTTAAGGATTATATTTTAAAACTATTGGTTAGAAATTATTTTATTGTTGGGATTATTTATTTCTAAGAATATATAATGATAATTAGATATTTAAGAATATACTTTGTATTTTATTGTTGGAATTATTTATTTGTTAGAATAAATAGTTAGAATTAGATATTTGCAAATATATTTGATTATAGGATGTATTGAGTATTTAGAAAATATTTGATTATATTTGTTGGGGAAGGAAAGGATGAAGAGAGAAAGAAAAATTGGAAAGTAAAAGAAGAAAAAGGAAAATTAATAAAATAAAATAAATTTAATTAAATAAATTTATCTATTAAAAACTTTAATTTATCCCAATATTTTTAAATTAAGATGTTACAGTAACAAACTTACAACTCAAACAAAGTGAATTACTTTCAACACATCACATGATAAGATATTTTAGTTACTTACTTCATCCCTTAATCATATGTACTAACAATCCAATAAAACGGGAAATAAGCATGTGAAGATGGTTGATTGAAGATATATTTCGTTCTTTGGTTCGGTTCGTGCAAAAAAACATTACACATAGAAGAAGCACATACTAATGGTGTTGTAGTTCAATTTCAATGATGTTATTTGTTATACCGGTCTTCTCCAATCAAAGGCCCATTTGATAGGGGTGTTCTCTCAATCAAGGGTAATATTGTTGACATTGGGCCGTAGGGGTGTTCATTGCTGATATTTCAAAAAACAAACAAGAGTATTAATTAATAGTACAACGTTTGATTGGTACTCTTTTCCTTCTTTCACAAAACAGATTTTCCCTTCTTTTATTTTTTTCCCCGAAAAAGGAAACATCTTATCCTTTATTATTTTGAATTTAAATAAACTATATATAGAGTATAAAGATATTTTACTTATCCTATCGAAACGAAAAAATAAAATAAAATATAAACAAATGTGGGAATGTTAGGCATTGTAGATGTAAACAGTACACCAGTACTAGGGTTGATGACGTTAAAGCCACCTTTCTAACATGCACGTACTCTACCTGTCAGGGAACCCAATACCATAATGTTACGTAGTGCGTTCCTAGATTTTTAGGAGATAAAAAATTTAAAAAAAAATTAATTAATACGAAAAATATTACTGTTAATTTTAAATGAAACTTGTTTTTTATTTCTTATCATTGCACAAATTTAGTTTATTAGAAGTGATTTTTTTCCATTTATTGAATATGCCTCGAACTTTGGGTTTTATACATCTCGTGTTGTTATCTTCTCCATAAAAGAAAATTCAATGGAATCAACTTTGTGTATGTTTGGCTTTTAGTTAGAGAAATAAAAAAATTTAAGGATTGATATTTGATCATTAACGTCACTTTTAAAACTTTGTTTGACCGTAAAATCTATTTTTAGAGTTGATCAAACCAAAATTTGATCAACTGACTAACCAAACGGCCATGTGAACCGAACCACACTTGGTAAAGAAATTCATTGACGTTTGCAAATTGAGTGAATGTATGTGCACTCACTCGAGTGATGGTGACATCCTATAGTTCTCCACAGAAGAAAAATGTCGTTTTCGCCTGAAAATGGATTTATATTATCAAATCATGTAATGTATCTATAATTCTTTATACAGTTTGTGACCCCACTCTTGTTGCTGTGTGTTGTACTCAGTGGGCCCTTTAATTCGGTTTCAATGGACTAAAGCTGTATGCCAAAGTTAGAAATCTTTAAAAATCCTATTCAGCTCGCATGCGCTCTCTCTCCCATGTTTATGTGCTCTCTTGATATTTTTTCGCAATCAACTCTGAAGTGTAGATATTATTAAATTTTGTTGTTCTAAAATAAGTCTTTTTTTTATATGTATAGTGGCATTCGAATCATGTCAACGTGTTTGAAGATTCATCTATTTATTGATTTTATTGGAATTTATTGGTGTACATGGTTAAAAGTTATATTACATATTCACAATATCTTCAGTTTTATTCAAGTTGATTTTTAGTTTTAAAATTTTTTAAAGTAAAAATTTGTTTTTTCATTTTAGTTTTTACGATTTTAAATTTTAAAAAATTATTATAAAACTTGCATAATTTTAATATCATAAGTATTTTACATGGAGACAACAATGGTAGGGGTGGTGGTGGTAGTGGTGGTTTTGGTGGTTGTTCACATAGAAATTTCAAAACCCTAAAGAAGATACTAGGATCAGGTTTCTCTTGATAGGTTTCTCTTGATAGAATGTTATACTTAACTTGTTTGTGGCAGCTAATGACCTATTTATACATGATGGATCAAACATTATTTTAGGCATCGTTTACATATGTATAATTATCTATAATGCAATATTTATATTAATTATCGAGTGGTTAGAAAGATATACATGATAATTTCACTGAAATGAGCTGGACGAAAACATAGACCATTGGAGACCGAGTGAACCTTTAGGCCATTGACAGGTCCAAGAGCCTTAGCTCAAGGTTTCCCTTCTCAAAAGTATAGGCTCATGAAGGAGTTCCATTTTTTGGTAGATTTTTGTTAACTAACCATGATCTTTATGTATATGATTTTGCGATCAACTTTACATAGATCTACTTCCAGATGACGAGTTGTTTCATTTTCATAAACTTTAAACCCTAAATGGTTTACAACTTATGCTTTAGAATTTAGGGTTAAGAGTTAAGGGTTTATAGTTTAGGTTATGATTGCCCTTTTCGATTCATATTTTGGTCCATATTTTAATAACTCAATAGCCCAACAAAAAGCTTTGGCTTTTGTAGGATTTTACTAATGAGTTGGTCAATCTTACCTATAATCTAGAGGCTGTAGAAATGAGGTATGAGTTTTCTAGAGACCTACACTAGTGTTAGTGTGAATTTTCTACCACTTGGTACCTTAACTTTGCTCCTTATAGTGTGTGATTAATGAAGTAGACGAGTTTATGTTGCTTGTCTTCCTCTAACATTAGAATTGTATTAGTGGCGCTCTCATCGACAGACATGCAATAACAAGTCTTTTCCTGGAACAAGTCGTGCAAGTATAAGGAATGCAAACAAATAATTCTTCAACTCTCTGAATGCCGCCTCATATTATGGTGTCCACTCGAATTGCTCTAACTTACCAATCACCTTGAAAAACGACTTGTCCCACCAAAGAATTTAGATAAAAATCATGAGAGTGTGTCGAATCTTCCTGTCAATCTTTGTACCTTTAAGATGTTGTTAAGGCTTTGTATCTCTACCATCACTTGACATTTATTTGCATTGGCCTTAATCCTCCGCTGAGTCAACATATATCTAAGGAATTTCCCACCTTGTACTCCAAAAGTGCATTTCTCCAGGTTCAGCCTCATGTTATACTTGTGGATTATGGCGAAAGTTTCATATAGGTCTTCTACATGTTTGTCCTAGGTGAGGGACTTGACAATTGTGTCATCCACATAAACTTTGATCTTGCATTCTATCTTCTATGTGAAAATTTTGTCTATCATCCGTTGGTGTATATATGGCTCATGCATTCTTCAGGCCAAACACCATTACCTGGTAGTAGTATATCGTTTTCCTTGTTTGAAAGGTTTTTTGTCTTTGTCATCTAGGTGCATCAAGATCTGATTACATCCAAAGCATGCATACATACAGTTGAGTAGCTGGTAGCTAGAGGTGTTGTTGATGGATATTGGTCTTCTAGACAAGCATTGTTGAGCATAAATGAAGTCCACACACATTCACCATTTTCCATTCACCTTTTACATCATCACCATGTTGGACAACCAAGTGGGATGTTTTACTTCTCTGATGAAGCTTGTTGTAAGAAGTTTGCATACTTCTTCCTAGATAGCTTTATCTTTGTCTCTCTTTTATTTCTTTTTTTGAGCTACCAAAGTGGATCTTAGGATGCACATGTAACTCATAGCAAATCACTCCTGAGTCAATTCCTGGCATGTTAATGGAAAACCATACAAGTAAAATTGTTTGGATGAAACTCTAGATACTGTGTCATCAAAACTGATGACAGGGAATATTTTCCTAGTGCGTCTAATCATATTCACTTCATGGATAACCCTTTTTGTTGATTGCTTCTTAAGGTTACGGGGGAACCCCGCCGCTATCTTATGGATTGTTCTCTTGTCATTTCAACACAGAGGCATATGATAATGGGAATGCTTTATAATGGGTATCTCTACTTCTTCCTTTCCACCTTTGTTTTTGGTGGAACTCAAAAAAATGGTGAGTATCTACCCCTTAGTGTTTCATTGGGTGGTGGAAGGCAAACAAGGTCCATATCATAGATTTCCTTTAGGATCCACTCTTTCTTAGCATTGAGTTGGGTGAAACTACCATACTTAGGAAAAGTATAAGTAAGGGCCTGCCTTCCTGCTTAGGGCGGGTCTCTATCTCAGGGTGTTCAGGTTCCTCGTTGTCCACTCGGGGTTTGGCATTCCCTTGGGCTTGTTGGCAAGAGATTTCACTTCCTCTACATTGATGTATCTGCTACGACGTGGACGACCGGATAACGATTCCCACAAGCTTGGTTTTTCAAAAATAAATTATAAAAAGGTATAGAGTCACCAACAAGATTTTTTTATTTTAAAAGGGTAAAATATTGGAAAAAAATCCTTTAGAGCTCTAGGTTCGGGAGTTAGTTACGAATAGGGAAGGTATTAGCACCCATATTCACCTATTCTAAAGAAACAGTACCTTTATTAAACTGCATAATTATTTTTAAATAATTTAAAAGTGACCCAATAACAAATAAAATTATTTAAGGAAAAGAGGGCCCAATAAATAAAATTAAACTGCATAATTCCTATGTATTCCCAGGTGCAACAAGAAATCAGGGTTACGTAGTTCTTGTTAAAAAAGTGCTCTTATGATTTATTTAGGTGTCGTGTATCCCACGACACGGATAAAGTTATTTATATAATTTTTCTAAAACAACTTTATTGATGTAATGTATCCCACCACACAAATAAAATTGTTTATATAATTTTAGAGCAATTTCTATTAATGTAATCTATTCCACAACATCAATAAATTGTTTATATAATTCTAGAGCAATTCGATTAATGCAATGTATCCCATAACGTCAATAAAATTGTTTATATAATTTTAGAATAATTTGATTAATGTAATGTATCCCATAAAATCAATAAAAATGTTTATATAATTTTAAAGCAATTTGATTAATGCAATGTATCCAATAATATCAATAAATTGTTTATATAATTCTAGAGCAATTTTATTAATGCAATGTATCTCATAACATCAATAAAATTGTTTATATGATTTTAGAGCAATTTTATTGATGTCGTGTATCTCGCAACACCAATAAAATTATTTATATGTTGTAAGGATGAATAATAAAATCAATGAGGAAACAAAATTTCTTTGAGCCTGATAGTTATTTTCCGTAACTTAAATCAAGATGAAATATATGTTAGATAGAAAAATAATGCATAAGAGGAAAAAAATATAGAACCAATCATTCTCAGCATTGATTTCTTTGTTTTTTCCTTTAACAAGCGCGTGGCCTACCATTCCTATCCCTCACGGAGGTTTAATTTGAATCAATTAAATATTCTCTCTCCCTCTCTCTTGCTGTTTTACTTTTTCATCAGCCTATATTTCCTTTTTCGTTTTCCAATCAGGCATTAATTGTTTCTCTTCTCCTCCCTATACTCCTCTTACAGGCAGACCTCACCCTACTTTATGCCTCTTGTCAGAAAGTAACAATACACATTTCTTGCTTCAACATTTAATCCTTTTTATTATAATAAATCATGTATGAATTAATGTCATTCACCACTCATATGATACAAAAATAAAGAAAGCAACACAAGTATAAGAAGAGAGTAGTAATTAGCAGCATACCTAGAGGACAAGCAATTTTCTTTTCCTTCAACTTATTGTACATGAAATAGTGGTTGCTTCATTTGTGCCTATCCGTCTCCCTTTGTGTGTTATTTATAGGAAAAAATAAACTCACAAGGCCTAATATTTTATTATAAAAATAAAATCTAATAACTAAATTTAGTATCTTATCTTGATCTTTTTAACATATCTGATAACCAACTTTGAATTTCAAGTCTTATCTTTATTTTAAAATATCTGATAACCAACTTTGAATTTTAAATCTTATCTTTATTTTAAAATATCTTATAACCAACTTTGAAATCTTATTTAGATTTTAAAATATCTGATAACCAACTTTAAATTTTAAATCTTTATTTTAAAATATCTAGTAACCAACTTTGAAATCTTATCTTGATTTTTTATAAAATCTAAAATTTAAGGTTCTAAATATAAATTTTTTAACTTCTAAATAAAATAAAATAGAAAAAATTGATGCATCAGATTAATTTTAAACTCTAAATCTCAAAAAAGACAAAAGAAAAAATTTACAAGAGCGTATTTTAATTATTTTTAAAATTTTTTTAACTGACCCAGACAAAATTAGGTAGCAATAGCTTGCACCTCTTTACTTATTTCTTACTACGTTGTAGTAAGACATAAGTAAAGACCAAATGAACTAATTTTGTCTGGGATCTTAAAAGTAAACACGAACATTGAATACCGACCAGATTAACTGATGACATATACAACAAGGAATTTTAACACACATAAGGGTGAAGAACATAACCTGCGAGAAAGTTAACACTCACGGTGGGAGCAAGAAAGTTAACACATACAATGAGGAATTTAACATATGGGAGATGAAATTCTACACATACAGTAGGAACAACATGGAACACAATCATACAACACATATGGTGGGAAACATAACACATACAACGCACAACACATACGACGCATACAGCATGAAATACAACACATACGACACATATGGCAAGAAGCACATATGACACATACGACAAGAAACATAGCACATACAACACATACAATAGGGAACATAACACATACAACATATATGGTAAGCATTTAAGATAGGCAAAAACTTAATACATGTAGAAACTTAGCATGGTGGGAACTTATTACAGGAAAAAATTTAACATGGGCAGAAATTTAACACATTGTAGAAAATTTAACACATTTACAAAAATTTAACACATTTGTAAAAATTTAACACACTTGTAAAAAAGTAACATATTTGTAGAAATTTAACACGGTGTGGAAATTTAACACATTTGTAGAAAATTAATACGGTGTAGAAATTTAACATATTTGTAGAAACATGGTGTAGAAATTTAACACGGTATGGAAATTTAACACATTTGTAGAAATTTGACACAATACAAAAATTTAACACATTTCTAGAAATTTAACTTGGTGCAAAAACTTAACACATTTGCAAAAATTTAACACGGTGCAAAAACTTAACATATTTGTGTGTAGAAACTTAACACATTTGTAGAAATTTAACATGGTGCAGAAACTTAACATATTTGTAGCAGTTTTAACATATGCCCACAGGGAATTCTTTATAGCAGGTAAATTATAGCGGAATATAGCAAGAAGCGACTCTTATTAGAAAATTAAAGTCAATTCGATTCCCATCACTCGCACAACCTCAACATTCTTAAATTTAGCTAGGCTTGATTTGACGTTCTTTTTGTAAAATAGTTAAGCAGTGCAAGCCTCGTCTTTTACTTACAATGGAATAGTTGGTAACTTTTTACTGTTACATATGGGATTACTTTGTTACCTGTAAACCATCATTAATGTAACCGTAACACCTTTTTCTTTATTTTTATTTTTAACATTCTAATTGTTAACACATGCATGCTCATAAATAAATAAATAGAAAGTGGAGGGGATAATTCAATGATGAAAACTTGAAATTTTTTATGGTATAAAGAAAACTAAATAGATGGAAGAATCCGGTGAAACCAATTTTGAATAGTCACGTCCCTAAGATTAACTGTCATTCTTCCACAAACTATGACTTTGATGTAACCACTGATCAAACTTCAAAACAATGACTGCCTGTAGATGTTCATATGTCTTTTATTGCCAACATTCTAAGCCTTTTTTTCACTTAGGTCGCCCTTTTGGGTTTTCAACCTAGCAGACACTTCATTTTCTTTTCCAAAGTCCTAACTTTTACCTAGACCGCCCTTATAGGTTTTCGACCTAACGAGCCTTTTTATTTTTCCTTTTTTAAAGCCCTATTTTTTCCTAGATCGCCCTTACGAGTTTTCAACCTAACAGACACTTTTATTTTTTATTTTTTAAAGCCCTAACTTTTTCCTAGACCGCCCTTACGGGTTTTTGACCTAGCAGACATTTTTAAGTATAATATTTCTTGACAGCATCTGAATTCACTAGGTAGGAAAGCTCTTCACCATCCATGTTGGTGAGAATAAGAGCTCCTCTTGAGAAGGCTTTCTTAACAACATAAGGACCTTGGTAACTTGGCATCTATTTCCCTCAGTGATCTTTTTGAATAAGCAATATATTTTTCAGCACTAAGTCTCCTTCATGAAATTCCTTGGGATGAACCTTCTTTTCATGAGCCCTTTTTATTCTCTCTTGATATAGCTAACCATGATAAAGGGGCATCAGTGTTTTTTCTTCGATCAAATTAAGTTATTCAAACCTTGTTTAAACCCATTCAGCTTCATCTAATTCAACTTCCTTTGGGACTCACAAGGAAGGAATCTCTACCCCAAATGGTAATACCACCTCCATATCATACACCAAGCGAAAAAAGGTTGCCCTAGTTGAAAGACAATAGTATGATACCCATGTAAGGCAAATAGAAGCATTTCATGCTAATCCCTGGATGTTACCACTATTTTCTGAATGATGATTTTTTTATGTTTTTATTTGCTAGCCATGGTGTGTCCATTCATGTGCATCCCGAAGGAACCTTCGTGAACCTCTTTCATTACTCAACTCCCTTCTTTAGCATCAACACATCAAAGCAGTATCATATCATGGTTCTTTTTATAAAGCATATTTCCATTCATAAGAAAATTTTATGTTAGTCTTCTTAATGTTCTCTTGTCATTTTCAATTCCTAGGTTGATTATTTCAATCACTTCTTGATGAGGAACCATTTCCCTATCTTCCTGGTCCACCAACCTTCTCAATTCAATAGGAAGTTCCCATTCAATCTCATCTTCTTCCTTAGTTTGATTACAGGTTTATCAAAGTCATAATTTGTAGACAGTTGGTAGTTATTTTCAAGGACATTATTTTCAGACCTGGATTTATTTAAAAAGGACAATGGGGTGATTTAGAGAAAATTATGTTTATTTATGAGCAACCATAGAAAAGAAATAGAAAGCAAAGCGAATAAAGGAGGAGAAAGAACAAGAAATAATTAAAAACAAAGTGGAAACGGAAATGCATTAATTAGCAACTGAAATGTTTTTCCCTTTTATCAAATAATCATCCTAAAGCCTTGGGCAGAACTTACAGGAATTGTACTATAAATAATTACTTTGAAAGAACTACATGTAACTCAACGATTTCCCAATTGTTCAGTTTGAAGCCCGTGGGTATTAGGTAAACCAACACTACTCCTGGACCACTCTTTGTTCGTCTTTTCTATGACATTCATTACTTGTGTATATTGTAGGGATATCGAGCATTCAGTTCTGCTTTTCTTTTTTCAATTTTTATTTTGGTTTTTTAAGGAGAAGGAAATATATATTAGGCACAATAAAAAAAGATGCATGCAACTGATAATGTGTGAAACTAATAATGTATTTTTATTTTTTGTTTATTTTTTGTTATTTTGAAATGGTATGATGCATAATGGTTGAAAAATATTTTTATAAAAAATACAATTAAGGTATGAAATGAGGTTTTGAGGAAATGAAATGTGAGTGTTCATTCAAAGATTTCATTTGATTCCTTGAAAGTATTTTTAAAAACTGCCCTAAATTTTGTGGAATATATGGCGTAAATTTGGCATATTCAATTGAAAATTTTCAATTTGCATACATGAGGTCATTTTCTAATGATTTTCAATTTAGAATTTTACCCCAGTTTTTGTTGAATGGTAGCAAAACTTACATCTTCAATTAAAAATTTCCAATTCAAAAAGGCCTTTTTCTTTAATGATTTCCATTTCAAGATTTTGCCGTGGCTTTTCCTTAGATCACTTGATCAATCAAATATGGTCATGTAGCTTTCAAGCTCAAAACTCATAGATAAATGTTTAATTCCCTCTTTTATACATAGCAAATATTAATGTAATGATCATGCAATTTTAAGAACTTGATAGAAGGGGAAAAAGGCTTTGATTAAATTGAAAAATGAGTCATGTGGCTGTTATTTATGGAGCGAAGATGGATATTTATTGATAGAGAGTGAGGAACAATTTTTATTCTAATGATACAACAAGATCAATGTGGAACTTGAAAATCATTTGTCCTATTATTTTGTTTTTCTTTTTTCAAATGAAAGCATACTTTAAGCAACTTAAGCCAATAAGGTCTTTTAAAGCTTGTAATGTGGCTAGGTTAAAGGTTTTTTGAGAAAAAATTGGAAAGAATGCTTAAAATTAATTGACATCCCTCCCTACCTTACTTCAATTCTCCTTTATTTCTATTTTCAACAAGTCTTATTTCGTAATCAAATGATGAATAAGATTTTAAAGGTTGTAACAGGGTCATGAGGTGAAAATTGTGGCTCATGAAAAAAGGATGTAAAAGATCCAAAAACTATGTCGAGTTTCAATGAAAAAACTTTTATTTGATTTTTTGGGTTAGAGTTTCTGAAGTTCAATAGAATTACAATTGAAGTTTTATCGCAATAATTCCTTTGGAATTTTCATTGCATTTCTTTAACTTCCCTTTTTCTCTTTGTAGGAAAATTATTTTTTTGTCATTCTAGTATTATTTTTTTCAACTCAAACTTTGACTTGCATCTAATAATCATTAAGGAAACAATAACTACTTCTTTTAGTTTGAAATTTCTATTGAAACCCAGGTATTATTTTGTGGGGTAAAAGAAAGAAAAACTTTTGTTTTTATATTTGGCTCAAAAGGGCTTACAAGGGAAAAAATTTTGAGATAAAATTAAGAAAGATAATCCTTTATGATATTTGACTGTAAAACAAATCTTGTTTAAATCTTATCCTTCTCTAGGTTAAACTTTATTAAGGTTAAATTCAAGAAACATTGTTACTCCAAGGCTCAACGGAGTAACAAGAGATAACTTCTTACTTTTTGAGTAGTCAAACAATGCTTATATCATTGACAGAATTTGCTTGAGAAAGTGCTTTAATTTATCATTCATTTTTTTAAAAAAGGACCTGTCATCATTCTCTAAACATCACCTTGGTGAGACCATTTAGAACTGAAAATTATGTAGCGCCCACTGTGATCTTATTTTTGGTACACGAGGAAAGAAAACCAGGTAGGTTGATAAAGATTATATAGGGAAACCACATAACTCTTTATTCTTTTTGTTTTTTTAATTTTTCCAATGAAATAGAAGAGATGAAAGACATGATTAAAATTACATTGATCTTTCATTAATATTTCTTTTCAAAAAATTACTAGATATCCTAATCTCAAACATTTGTCAATGAAGAAAATATGATTTATTTCAAAGCTAGGTGAAAAGCAAGTGTGACATATACCACCATTTTATTTCATGAGAATCATTATTTTAAAAACTTTGGATGAACAAAGAGACCACATTTTATCTGAAGAAAAAAGAAGAAGAAAAAAATTCAAAGGGGATGCATAAAGAAATGCCTAAAAGTATATGATGAAAATAAAGAAAAAAAGGTCTGATTTTATTTGTTGGATGGAAATGCAAATGAGACACTTTTTGTTTATCATTTTCAGATGAGAAAATAGGGATGCAAAAAAAAATTGATGTGATTGTTTTATGAAATGCAAGAATTTTTGCTTCATGGATGTGGTTAACTGTTCCTTCAGTTGTTCGATCTCTTTTCTCAAATCTTCGTTGACTTTTTCTTGGTCATTCGTTGCCTTAACTTTTGAATGAGTGTTGTAACAATGATGGAAAATCAGTTTGAATATTTGTATTTCCTTTTAAGAGTCAAAAACTTGTTAGTAAAACATGTCGCCTTTTTCAAAAACAAATTTTCGAAGGTTATTGCTTGTTTGGAATTATAATCATTGTCACATGATGTTGAGCAAAGAGAATGGAAATTAACTTGGGCCTAAAAAGTGGACTCTTTATTGCCAAACTTCATAATTACACAAGATGAGCTTATCAAGGTCAACAAAAAATACATTCCAGTTGACACCACTGACAACTCTTTTCAAAAGATAAAACAAAATTCAGTTTTAAGGAGTAAGGAACGGAGACACAAATGTCTAGGCTTTGCATAACTTCCTAGGAATCTTCAATAAATTCCCATACTTATTCTCTAAAGCTACTCATTGGTGAGAACTCAATTTCATTTCGAGCTGACTTAAACTAGAAAAATTTATTTTCCTTTCCTTTATCCGGATCTTATTTTTTAGTTGAACTGTCTCTATGTTAATTTCCGTTCTTGTTTTTTTTTTCTTTTTGTTACAAGATTAAGATTCTGGAACGTAACAACAACAAACACATTAATGGTAAAAGAAAGGAAAAAGAAGAAAAGAAAAGAAAAAATAATTGGTGAGTTGTTAATCTCCTGATCCACATATTTTTTTTACTTCTTTTTAAAAAAATCATGGACTATGAGATTGACACCTCATATAGACGTGTCATTAATCCTTTGAACAGACTTATTATTTTTTTGAAAAAGGAATTTGCATGTTTGTCTCAAAGATCAATGATCCATGATATGGATTGATTAAGGAAAGGCGGGAAAAGAAATAGGGGTGTGTCCCTTTAGTGTCCTAATTGGATTGCCTATTGGGTTCTACTCTAGGGCTCTAGGGTATCTATACTTTACATCTCACAGGAAGGCGCTATTATTCCTAAAAGGCCACTAGAGCTCATGACTTTCTTCGAAGTTTACCAAAATAACAAATACATGTCAATTGTGGGACGCCTAAGAAAGCCATACTCTAGTTGGGACTTTCACAGAAGCCAACAGGAAATACATCCCAATCGAAACCGCTAATCACCCCTCTATCCAAAGGTCTATTCATGCTCTTAGGTGTAGAGCCACTCTTGAAAATAAAATCAGTGAAGTGTGTGCTAGGGGACACATAAACCTATTATCCTATCTTTCCCAAACCTACAAAATAGACAAGAAACCAACATAATCCAATCATGGTCATCTACCCTAGGATATAGAGAATATATCACCCAAACAAGTATATACAAGAATAAACATTCATACGCAACAAATATTCACAAACCAATGAAAGATAGGGACTAAAAAACAACACAAATAAAACAAACAAACACAAAGGGTCACAAATAAGCTAACACATGAATTACATAATTTAATTTGAATGGCCTAACTCTCAAAGTGTCCCCAGTGGAGTCACCATCTGTCGCGACGTGGACGATCAGATAACGATTCCCACAAGCTTAGTTTTTTAAAAATAAATTATAAAAAGGTGTAGAGTCGTCACCAAGATTTTGTTTTTATTTTAAAAGGGTAAAATATTAGAAAAAAAACCTTTAGAGCTCTAAGTTCGGGAGTTGGTTAGAATAGGGAAGGTATTAGCACCGCTACTTGCCTGTTCCAACAAAATAGTACCTTAATTAAACTGCATAATTATTTTTGAATAATTTAAAACTGACCCAACAACAAATAAAATTATTTAAGGAAAAGAGGACTCGAAAAGAATTGATCTTGCTCCTACTTATTTCCAGGTGTAATGGGAAATCAAGGTTACATAGTTCTTGTTAAAAGAAAATACTTTTATGATTTATTTAGGTGTCATGTATCCCATGACACGGATAATGTTATTTATATAGTTTTTTGAAAACAACTTTATTGATAATATACCACGACACCAATAAAATTGTTTATATAATTTTAGAGCAATTTCTATTAATGTAATTAATGTATCTCACAACATCAATAAAATTGTTTATATAATTTTAGAGCAATTTTATTAATACAATTTATCCCATAACATCAATAAAATTATTTATATAATTTTAGAGCAATTTGATTAATACAATGTATCCAATAACATCGATAAAATTGTTTATATAATTTTAGAGCAATTTCATTTATGCAATGTGTAACGCCCTCTGTTACATCTTAATAAATTCTAAAAAAAAATTGTAAACTTTTTTTTTTTACTAAAAATATGATTGTTAAGAAGAAACTATCGGAATAAATTACATACAACATTTCTGAAATACCTCATAAATATTTTTAAAACTTTATAAAGTAATTTTACATTCATCCGTATTAAACATTATAAGAAAAGAGAGGAAACTCCATGGCCCAGAAGCAGTTACTTAATAACATTATTTATTCATTGGACCACGGTATTCATATCGAACCCCTTTTTAGAACGTGCTATATTTACTACCGAGATTCTTCGATCCTTCCCTCTGAACCATCAATTTAAAACATATGAAACAAAAACACAGAGAAAGGAGTGAGAAACATTATATAATATTCCCAAATGGGGCATAAGTAATAAAGGGTTTTCACAAACTAATATATAATAATATCAATCACAATCACATACACAATCAATTATGAATGCATGAATGTTATGCAAAAATCTTCATCATAACTTACCTATATATATGGGCCTTTAAATTTTAATTTGTCAACCAGGAGTTTACACTGTTTCATAAGTCCGGATAATAATAACATGAACAGCTCAACTGGCATGGAAATACTTAGAAACTAGTCAGATTGAGAAGGTTTTTATTGTAAAAGTACCGGATACTAGGGAGCTACCCCAGCTCCCCTGAAGCACCCTTTCACACCCTCTCATCCCAAGGCTCATAATTAAGCCTCCTCTAATGTATCCTCGGTTTCTATAATCCATCCCCAGACAATATCATTATGTTTCACTTTAATGATTCATGATGCATGAACTACTCGTGTATTTAGTTGGTTAAGGCTTTTAGAAACTCAATTATTAAATACCATAAAGGTTTACAATATTATCTTAATAAACTGTACATTTTCTCAATTTCTTTTCTGAATTTCTGTCATACAGAAATAAATTTGGTACAGTTTTCAGATTCAAATCTCACCAAAATTGAGTTTCCAAGCCTTAAATATCTCAAAACTTTCTCATATAAAACTTTACATAATTTTTCTCAAATTAAATTTTAGCAAGATCAAATTTAAAAATCTCAATTATTTCCAAATATCTTTAGTTATTAAGTTGGAAAGAAAACAAAATAATTTACTTTTGAGAATTTTATTTTATTAAACAAAAAAATAATTCTTAATTCATTAACTAAAAATACTTAAATTTATAAAACTTTTCTTTAATTCAAGAATTAATTATCTCAACATTTTTATAAATTAATTTTCATAAAATGGTTTCTTTTGAAATAAATACTAGATTTTTTATTCTAAAGATTAAAAGTAAAATTAATGAAAATAATTTCTAAGAAGAAATAAAAGACTAAAATGATTATAAAATACTTTCTCTTAGAATAAAAATTTAAAGAGTAAGGTAAGAAAATTCTTATTGAGTTTTAGCTTTCCGTCATGCTTGTTATATGCTCAAACTCCACATCACAAGATCATCAATCACAATCAATTATTATCAATCACAGTTAAATATTATCAATCAAATATTATCGATCACAATTAGTTATCATCAATCAAAATCAAATATTATCAATCACAATTAGATATCATTAATCAAAATCAAATATTATCAATTATAATCAAATCAAATCAAATCAATTAAATATCACTCATAAATTTAATCCAACTTTTAATGGTTATTTAAATTAATAAAATTGATTTTAAGTCCTTATAGTTCATTCCTCGCATAGGTCTATATAAGTCCATATCATCCAGTCTTTGCATAGGTTTAATTCAGTCTATATAGGTCATAATAGTCCAAATCCTTACATAGGCTTACTCCAATTTGCATAGGTTATCCAGGTCTTTGCATAGGTATTTCAGATCAAGTTACATAAGATACTCAATTTAAAATTTATTATAAATTTTTAAGTTAAATAGTTATTATTTTAAAATAATATTATTATTACTAAAGTTAAAAGGAATAGGGGACTCCTCCCATTATTCTTATGTCTTTTCATGTTATATTCCTATCTCACTCCCCCTTACCTTGACTTGTTACCAAAAGAGAGTTCGCTTTGCGCTTCCGATTTCTAGAAATATTAATACCAATTTATTTCTGTGTAGGCATAAGATGAAAATTAAGATTACTACTTAAAACATAAATGGTAAATTTTGAATAGTGAATAGTGAATAGTAAATAGTAACCGGTAAATAGTAAATCGTGAATAGTAATGATAAAATAGTAAATCGTAAATAGTAACGGTAAATAGTAAATAGTAAATAGTAATGGTAAATAGTAAATCATGAATAGTAATGGTAAATAGTGATTTACTATTTAGAATAGTAACTTAAAATAATATTATATTCAGTATAATAATAGATTTCTAAAACGATATGAAAATAACCTTAAAAAATATAAAAGAGAGGTATTCTTACCTTATTATTTTGGCAGAACCTCTTTCGTTTGGAAAATATCTTCCTCTCTTCACTTAGCACTCTCCTTCCAACACTACTAAGTTTTCAATTTTCGACGAGAAACTCGGTGCCTCGCCCCTCTATTTATAGTAAAATAAGTTACTATGCATTTGAATATTTTATTATAAAAGTATTGTACAAGAATCAAAAATTTCATATAGATTACTGTACAAAGTTTGAAAATTTCATAAATATACAGTAAATTTTCCTGTGAAGATGGCTGAATTATGAGGGGGTGCGAATAGTAATTTAGGGGGTGCAAATAGCAATTTTTACATTTTTTTTTAAAAATAAATTAACTTTTTTAAAAATAAATTCTAAAAAAATATACTGATCAAAAACTTCTAAAGGTCTATGGTCAAATTCCATCAGGAGTTTAATATAAAATTTTTTGTAATAAATTAAAATAAAAATAAGGGTGTTACGTAATGTATCCCATGACATCAATAAAATCATTTATATAATTCTAGAGCAATTTCATTAATGCAATGTATCTCATAACATCAATAAAATTGTTTATATAATTTTAGAGCAATTTTATTAATGTAATATATTCCATAACATCAATCAAATTGTTTATATGATTTTAGAACAATTTTATTGATGTCGTGTATCCCGCAACACTAATAAGATTACACCAATAAAATTGTTTATATGTTTTAAGGATGAATGATAAAATCAATAAGGAAACACAATTTTTTTGAGCCTGATAATTATTTTCCTTAACATAAATGAAGATGAGATATATGTTAGAAAAATAATGCATAAGAGGAAAAAACAAATAAAGAACCAAACATTCTCAGCATTGATTTCTTTGTTTTTTCCTATTAATAAGTGTGTGGCCCATCATTCCTTTCCCTCACGGTGGTTTTCTATGAATCAATTAAATATTCTCTCTCTCTTGTTGTTTTACTTTTTCATCAGCCTATATTTCCTTTTTTATTTTCCAATCAGACATTAATGGTTTCTCTTCTTCTCCTTATACTCCTCTCACATGCAGACCCTGCCTTACTTTATGCCTCTTGTCAAAAAGTAACAACACATATTTCTTCTTTCAACATTCAATTCTTTTCCTTGTTATTATAATAATTCATGTATAAATTAATGTCATTCACCACTCATATGATACAAAAATAAAGAAAGCAACACAAGTATAAGAAGAGAGTAGCAATTAGCAACATACCTGGAGGACAAGCAATTTTGTTTTCCTTCAACCTATTGCGCTTGAAACAGTGGCTGCTTAGTGTGTGCCTCTGCCTCCCTCTGTGTGTTATTTATAGGGAAAAAGAAACCCACAAGGCCCAATATTTTATTATAAAAAATAAAATCTGATAACTAAATTTAGTATCTTATCTTGATTTTTTTAAAATATTTGATTACCAACTCTGAATTTTAAATCTTATCTTTATTTTAAAATATCTGATAACTAACTTTGAATTTTAAATCTTATCTTTATTTTAAAATATTTGATAACCAACTTTGAAATCTTATCTGGATTTTAAAATATTTGATAACCAACTTTGAATTTTAAATCTTATTTTTATTTTAAAATATCTAGTAACCAACTTTGAAATCTTATCTTGATTTTTTTAAAAATTTAAAATTTAAGGTTCCAAATTTAAATTCTTTAACTTATAAATAAAATAAAATAAGATAAAATAGAAAGAAATTAATGTGTCTTTAAATTTTAAACTTTAAATCTAAAAGAAGACAAAAGAAAAAATTTAAAAGAACATATTTTAATTATTTTTGAAATTTTTTTAACTGACCAGGACAAAATTAGGTAGCAACAGTATCTAGCGGCTTGTGCATGTAGCTTGTTCAAAGAATCTCATAGGCTTAACACCCGTCAAGATAATGTATAAGGCTACATCAACAGGTAAGTTATGGACCTAAATGGCGTCAACGTTGAAACATATGATAAACTGCTTCGGGGTTTCTTCATTACGCTGCCTTAAGTTCACTAGACACGTAAAGGGTTTGTATGTTGATCAATGACACATTGATGTTGTCGGGTCAAATAAAAAGATAAATTAATGTAGTATAATGTAAGCAACCTTACTCATTTCTTAAGGACCTTAGTCAAATTAGTTACACTTAATTTTTTTGTAACAAGGGAGTTTTGTAGTTGGATTTGGAATGGAAAATAAAATAACTATATGATAAGCGAAAGTAAAACCTTGGATGGATGATAAATCAAATTTAAAAGCAACCAACCCAAGAAATTAATTAATCTGTACTTGGCTAATCATTGATCATAAATATGATTAAGTCTAATTAATTTCTCAATCTTGAATCACTTGGAATCCCTAAATGATTCATATATTATGTTCTAGAAAGTCTTCTAGAATTGAAGTAATGAACTAATAAGAATAATCAATCAGTATATTCTTATTAAGATCAAAATGACTTTAAAATTATCATTTGGTTAAGTTAAAAAATTAAATAGCAATCTTTTATTCAGTAACTTAATCTTTACCACTTAAATGGATTATTGATTAACTAACCAAAATCATTTTAAATTATAGATTATTTAATTACATACCAATTGGTTATACATTTAAATAATCTACTATCACAAGCATTTGAGAAATAAAGAAAACTAATTGTCTTTAATTAAAACATTAAGAGCAAGAGCTCAAAGCTAACAATAAAAAAAAATTAAACTCCTTTAGTTGATTTAAAAAGGATTAAGCTTCCATGATATTGATGCTCTTGAACAAAGAAACTAAAACTAAATTACACATGACTTTGATTATGCAAGTAAATAATAAAGGATGAAGTTAACTTTAACTCATATTAAGAAAAAAAGATGAAAGAATATAGATCAAGGAAAGAAGGAAAGTGAAGGAAGAACAAAACCTTAAGAAGTTAAAGCAAAGACATAGAAATGTATTGGAAACTTAGACATGTAATATATTATATATCTATTGTGTCTTCCTTACAACTTCAAGCATCAATTTATAGACAAAGTATCATAGCATTATACATTCATGTGTTGATCATTAATGTATTTTTTCAACATTTATGGGCTTGAGATTACATAAATTCAAAGGAAAACAATGGTAGGTGTTAAATTTATCATTATCTTTATATTTTTCATCTTGTATGTCAAAGCTGATCCTCTATATGACATAATTGCACCAAACCTTCAACATGAAAGTTATATATATTTGTCTTATTAAGAATTTGACATAAATATCAAGTCATTTGGACATCTACAACTCATGATGTATGTAAATTAGTGAACTATGTCAATGTTGGTGGGACAGATGCGGATTGATTTGTTCAAGATCTATTTCTTCATTATATTTAGATACAAGACTGTCAAATTTTATCATCATAATATGGATCTTTGTTCTAGCTTTCCATGGACTTCAAGATTAGCCGAATTAGATCACTAAACCCTAAGTTATGACCTAAACAAGGAAAGACACTCAAGATACATTAAAAATACAAAAATTAGAAAATATATTCATAATACTTCAATTAAACTAAATAACATAGAACTTAATTAAAAGACTATCATTAGACATATTAAATATATAATAAACCCCAAGTGTAAAACTATAATAAGTGTATTAAAATTAGTTCATCACCCGACTAATGAGAAATGTGTGATGAACTTGTCTCTTAATTCGATGAAACTCTCGATGGTTTCTCCAAGTATTAACAAGAACCATTGTAGGGAAGTATAACATGTACATGAATGTCGCTAGGTGGTGTAGGACACTAAATATGATCATGTGGGTGAAGAAGGCCGCTAGGTGGTCCATATGATTAGTGGACCTATTGTTTCCATCCATCATGGGTGCCTTCAGGTTGACTAGGGTTTAGGGTTAAGGTTTTTCTTGATAGAATGCTACACTTAATTTGTTTATGGTAGTTAATGGCCTATTTATACATGATGGACCAGACCCTTATTTTGAGCGTAGTTTACATATGTATAATTATCCATAATACAATGCTTATATAAATTATCGAGTGGTTAAAAAGATACATATGATAATTTCACTACAAGTCAAGCGAAAACATGGATCATTTGTGACCGAGTGGACCTTTAGGCTAGTGACAGGCCGAGTGGAAATTTGGGGGAGCAACAATGACGACAATAGTGGTGGTGGTGATGGTTTAGGATGACAATGATAGTGGCGATGGAAATGGTTATAGTAGTGGAGGGTGGCAATTGGTGGTGGTGTGTTTGACTTTAGGGGTGAAAGGGGAGACTATAGTAATAGTGGTGATGGAGGCAATGATTATGGTAGTGTTGGTGATGATGGTGATGGTGTCGACAATGGTGTCGGCTGTGGTGGTGGAAACAACGACAATGGTAACTATCATGGTGGTGGCGGTGGTGGTTTAGGGTGTAAGGTTAGGGATCCATACTTTATAAAACTGAAAATAAAAAATTGTTCCGGTCTTAAAATTTGATGGAAGATGAACCAACATCACTCACGCATTGTGAGCTTCATGTGACAAAATACTTCATGTGACAAAATAAAGAAAGGGGTAGGGGCAATTTTTTCTCTATTAATTGAATATGCTTCTCTATGTTCCAATCACTAATAACTAACCTTGGCTCTATCACTCACCCTCTATCCTCTCCTTAAATTTGAAATAACAATATACTATTAAAAAACAAAATAAAAAGAGTGAGCTTACCTTACTTTTTCTATCACCACCTGACATTTATTTGGGTTAGCCTCGACCCCTCGTTGAGTAAACATATACCCAAAGAATTTCTACTTTGTACTTTGAAAGTGAATTTCTCTAAGTTTATCCTTATGTTATAGCTATGGATTGTGGTGAAATTTTAGACAAGGCTCCTACATGTTTGTCCCGGGTGAAGGACTTGACAATTATATCATCCATATAACTTCCAATTTTGCCTTCTATTTGACCGACAAAAATTCTGTTTATCATCCGTTGGTGTGTTTTTTCTATAAATGATAACATCTTGTAGCAGTATATTGTTTTCCGTATTTAGAAGGTTGTTTTATCTTCGTTATCCAAGTGCATCTGGATCTAATTGTATTCAGGGTATCCATCCATAAAGTTGAGTAGTCAATAACCAAAGATGTTGTCGACCAATATGTCAATGAGAGTGTAATAAATATTGGTCTTTTAGGCAGGTGTTGTTGAACGGAATGAAGTCTATTCACATTTGTCATTTTCCACTCACTGTTTGCACCATCACTATTTGGACAACCACGTGGGATATTTTACTTCTCTAATGAAGCCCGCTATGAAAAGTTTATTCACCTTTTTTGGTAGCTTTATCTTTGTCCTTTCTTTGCTTCCTTTGTTTTTAAACTACTAGGTGGATCTCAGGATCAACATGTAACTCATGGTAAATCACACCCGGGTCAATCCCTAGAATGCCAGTGAGAAACCATGCAAATAAATGCACATTATCGGAAAGGATCCTTACTAGGCTTATTTCTAAGTCAAAAGGAAGGATTGCACTAATCTTAGTGCATTGGTTTGGCTTGGGTCTGATCCTTACCATCTTTAGTTCCTTAATAGTTCCGATCAGGTCATGGTTTCATCTTCTTTTAAATCCCTGGGATCATAACCAGGGTTTATGTCTTTCTTCCACATACACATTTCCTAGGACAATATGGACACTTCCATTTAGTAAGAGGTACTTCATGGTTAAATGTGACATAAAGACAATAACAGGAAGTGAATTCAGGCTAGGTCTTCCTAATATCTTATTGTAGGATTCACTAGGGAGGCTATCACTAAAAAAATGGTTTTGATGCATTTTTGATAGAATTGTTCCCCGACTGACATGCCTAGTTCGATGTGTCCTTTTACCATCACCTTATCCCTTATAAAGCTGAGTAGGGAACCTTTGTCTCTGTATAGGTCCCCATGAATAGTCCTAGCCACTTAAATACGCACCAACAGAGGATGTCAGTTGCGCCACCTTAAGACTTTTTCTATAATGCACCTGTCCACTATCACCTTGAGCACCATTGGATTGTAACTATTTGGCCCATACTCTAGATAGTTTATGTTGCCAAAACTGATGTCAAGGGATATCTACCTGATCGGTCTAATCATATTCACTTTATAGATAATCCCTTCTACCAACCACTTTTTAAGGTTGTAGGGGAACCCTATGCTATCGTATGGATGATTCTCCTATAGTCATTTTTAGGGCAGGGGCACACAAGAACAAGAACACTCTCTTCTGGGTCGCTTCATTTTTGATCCGGTCTGGATACCGGCCCCTATGATGAGACGTCATCTTAGCTGACCTGGAAGGCCAACCGACACCACAGGTCAATGTTCGTACTTTAAAGACATCATGTAAGAGCCTCTTCTACACCGGTCATCCGAAGGTGCAATTAAGACACCGGATATTCGATCCATCCTTATTCTTCCGTCACGTATAATCGTTTGCCTCAGAGCTACGATAAGATAAGCGGAACTATCACTTATCATGATAGATACCCTGCACGGCGGAATGTGTCTATATCATTCACTGAAAGGAGTAAGTACGATTACAGGCGTGATATACGGAAAAGGTGGATTATCCCCATCCCTGTGTCAGAATCGTACACTGATCATTGACCTACCCACTGTCACACTCTGAACATTGAACTACTCTGATTGATACTCTGCACACGGCATCAGAGCTTATGGGCCCATTTGAACTCAACGATTCATTTTCCACGCTCACTATAAATAGCATATTCACCAACACATGTAAGGTTACGTTGTTCTTACTCTTACTATACTATTGTATTGCTCAAGTGCTCTCTGAGTTCCCATACACTCTACTAACTTGAGCGTCGAAGAATCTTTGCAGGTGACACCACCTTTCGCTCCTCAACGACGTGAAACTCTGGTGCGAAGGATCTCCAGGACAACAAGACCGGACTCTCCCATTGAGAGGTCAGATTATAATACCGGATACCTACTATACCAGTGTACAAATATTAAAGTCATCAACTTTTGTGGCTGGATCCCACACCGGATTCCATACCCCGGTTCAATCGAGTTCATTGGCACGCCCAGTGGGACCCGATAGAGTTATTCCCACTTTTCGCAGAAGTTCAGTAGTTAACCATGGAAGGAGATGGACATGATCTGGTTGATGGTCACGTGGAGGATGTGACTCATCAGCAAGCGGGAAGAAGACTTTTTTTTGAATCTTATGTAACCCACTCGAGGAGAATGGTACCAGTTGCAACCCCCAATCCTCGAGATGAAGTTATAAGGCAACTCAGGGAGGAGTTGATGGAGTTGAGAAGGAAGAAAAGGGTGACAAGGGATAGAGTGATGTCTCAGCCTGAGGATACTCACCATGCATCTGTGAGAGAGAAGTCCACTACTCTTCAATATTCGAAGATTCCCACCTATGAGGAGAGGGAACAAACTCAAGACTCTGGAGACAGAGTCAGTGCAAGAAGGAAAGAGCAGGCGGTGGTGACCTCTGGGGCATACAGACTCAACGTTCCTTTCTCAAGGAGGCTCATAAGTGTACTTATCCCCAAGCATTTGCAAACAACCTATCCACTTTCGATCGGAAAGTATAATGGGGAGACAGATCCCACTAAGCATCTTGATGCTTATGTGTATGAGGCTATGTATTTGGGAGCTGATGAACATGGAATGTGCAGAATGTTCCCAAGAACCTTAACGGAGGAAGCACTTAGTTGGTTCAAGAGTTTACCCTCAGGTTCAATAGATTCCTGGGAGGAAATCACAGCTACCTTTGAGAGCCATTTCATTATTTCTAGAGATGTTCCCAGGACTTCTCATACCTTGGCCCAGATCAGGCAAGAGGAAAACGAAACTCTTAAGGAATTTTTGAGGAGATTTTATAAGGAGGCTGCTTTGGTGCCTAACCTCACGAAGGCTATTCAACTTCATATTGTCGTTGAAGCTTTACAACCTGGATCAGCCTTTACCTTGTCTTTGGCAAAGAGTCCTCCGACGACGTTTGAGGAGTTCCGGAGGAAAGCTTCAAAGTATGTGGGCATAGAGATGCACCTGGAAGCCACAACAGCTAGACTGAAGCCGTCAACACCCTTACAATAACCACGGAGAGACAAGGAAAGGGTAAAGTCAGAGAAGCATGCCCAGAGAAAAGATTTCATGAGCACTCGACCTCAACAGCGGGATAGAGGCGTGTAGCTTCTTTCAGTAACTACGCCCCGCTGAACTCCAGGCATTCTCAAATCTTGAGGGAAGTTGGTTGGTCCATGCTCAGTGTTTATGGGATAAAGAAGCCTCCGCCAATGAAAAGACCTGGTAATTCCTGAAAATATTATGCTTTCCACAAACAGGTTGCGTTAAAGAATGCAGTGGAAACCCTCATCAGAGAGGGAAAGCTGAAACAGTATTTATTCAAGGAGAAATCCTTAGACAAACCAGACAGGATGAAGAAGAGAGGGAGGGACCGTGATGACGAGGGCGACAATAGTCGTAATCCGGTCAGAAGATTCACAACTGCTGAGAAACAGAAGGGAGTGGTGACCAGTGAAGGAGCTTAGCAGGATGGCATGCCTCAGCAGCAAAGGCAAGGCCGGCGCGAGGTGATTGATATGATTGCTAGAGGATTTGCTAGAGGGGGAGCGTCAATCACAGCTCGTAAGAACCACCACCGAATGATCCTATATGTGTAGGGAAAGCCCAGGGACAACCGCCCTTTCAGGGACGGCATGATAGCACCGGTGGTGTCGTTTACAGATGACGATTTTGGCCCAACAATTCCAGGAGGTGATGATGCAGTAGTTATCATTGCTGTCATAGCCAACAAAGACGTCAAGAGGATCCTTGTCGATCAGGGAAGTTCTTGTGATGTTATTTTTTATAATTGCTTCAAAAGAATGGGCTTTAATGATGCAGATTTGCAACCATATACACAAGAGCTCACAGCTTTCAACGGAGCGAAGCAGCCCACTGTTAGTCCTCAAATTTACAGTAAAATCTTTAATAAAAATTTCATAAAAATAATAAAAATTAGTTTAATTTTTTAGAAAATTAGGTTTTAAATTCAATAACTAGAATTTTTTGGAAATAATCTGCCCTTGATCAATTTTCTCTAGTTTTGTAGTGAAAAAGTAAAGAATTTGAAGAGAAAATTAAAGATCTGGAAAGTTGAAGCGTAGTGTCAACCCCACGCGTAGCGTGGGGACTTTTGATGCTGACGCTACGCATGGCTGTGACGCGTAGCGTCAGAGCTGTGTGGACTCCACAGCCAGGTTGGCCAAGCACTCAGCTAGTGACCAATTATTGGCCACTCCACTTTGCACAAATGGATACACCGAATTAGGAGACAGGTCCATATGGCACTGCATGATTGAATAAAATAATTCCATAGTGGCCACTTCCAGCTGCGTTTAATGGAGACTGACTCAGGGACCTGATGCGTAGCGTCAGGCTGGCGCATAGCGTCAGGACCCTTCCTCAGCTCTATAAATAGGGTCATTTCCAACACTTCTAGACATCCCATTTTTCAGCATCCCACTCTTCTCTTCTCTTATACACTCGAGTTTGAGTATTTCTTTTATGAGTTTGTAGTTCTAGAATAGTTTTCTAGATACTTGAGAGTGTTGTGTAGTATTGTGATCGTTGTATCGTGAAGTTTCCATCGCCTTCGTAATGTCAATCTCTGTAAGTGTTGTTTTTACTTTCACCATGTGTAACTAATCTGTTTATGTTTGAATTGGTGAACTAATCTATTGAGTATGATGTTGTGAATTCGACCTCTGCATGTTTATGATTCAAGTACATGTTAGTAATTCAATCTTTTATTAGTATGAACATCAAACGGGAGAATAATTTTCATGCATATTAAAACTTGTTTTATTAGTGTGAATGTCAAACGGGAGAATGATTATTCATGCCGTATTGAAACTTATTTTAACGAAAGTAAAAGTTAGAATACCCTTGGTATCTCAATTCTATAGGAGTTGTTAACCATTGTTGCCATAAGGCCAGGACTTAATGCAAGTTTTTACTGAGAAAGCTCACGAGGGATCAGACTTTACGGTGAATACTTAGAATTTATATCACGAGGGATCAGTTATAATGAATTTAAGGTGCAATGACATGAAACTTGATGATTAAATATGCATGTCTTGAGTTCCTCATTGTTATTCTAGATTAGGGATCCAATTTCCAACATAATTTGTCTATCTGTGTTTTATCTCAAGTATCTTACCTATTCTAAATTGCAACACAACTTTTTAGATAAATTTTTTTATTCTTTTTATCACATGAACAACTCAACTATGCAATCTTGTGAATATTGTATAAATTATATATAAATCATTCTTTTGTGTATAAGTTTCTTTAAATTTACCATAGTGACTAGAAAATTACTATTATTATTGGACTTTCAATCCTAGTGGAACGATATCTAAATTTGAAAACTATAAACGATTGGTGCGCTTGCCAATTAATAGACCCGATAGTAAATACACAGAGTTAACAAGTTTTCTACAACTATCCCAGGGCTAACACCCACCAAGGGGTATCTTGATACCCTCATTTCTTTTGAGGGTGAACCTGGAGCAAGAACGGTGAAGTCCAGGATTTTGGTGATCGATGTGGAATCTCCTTACAACGGGATTATAGGCCGTCCTACTCTGAACGCAATGGAAGCAATTGTGTCTACCCTGCACCTTCTTATCAAATTCATTGACAAGGACAATGGTGTGTCATCCCTCCAAGGCGATCAAGAGATGGTCAGGTATTGCTACAACTTGAGCCTGAATATGGTGAAGTTGGAGGCGTTTAACAAGAAGAGGAAGTTGAAGGACAGAAGAACAGCGCTGGGTCTATCAGTTTGATCGATCTTGATCCTAGAGCGGAGTTGAAGATCGACCCTCTCAATCCCTCAAAACCCATGCCAGACGGAGGTTTCAGGGACGTCATCTTAGGGGATTCCCCAGAGAAGGTCACACACATTAATGATAAGCTGGAGGCTGTTATGGAGCAGCGCCTGTTAACACTCCTCTAGGAATTCAAAGACCTTTTTGCATGGACTGCTGTAGACATGCCTGGGATGGACCCTGATTTCTGCTGTTACAAATTATCTGTCAATCTAGAGACAAGGCCAGTTGCCCAGAAGAAGAGAAGATTGGGACCAAAAAAACAGAAGGCAGCTTGCGAGCAGACTGAGGAGTTGTTGAAGGCCGGGTTTATTAGGGAGGTTCGTTATTCCTCTTGGTTTTCTAATGTGGTGATGGTACAGAAGGCCAACGGCAAGTGGAGAATGTGCACTGACCATGTAGACCTCAATCGTTGCTGCCCCAAGGACCCATATCCTCTCCTAAATATTGATCGTATGGTGGACGATTTGTCTGGCTAGCAGTACTTAAGTTTCATGGATGCTTATTTGGGGTACAACCAGATTCTGATGTGGGAGGAAGATTAAGAAAAAACAGTTTTTGTCAATGACCGTGGTGTTTTCTGTTACACCATCATGCCCTTCGGTTTGAAGAACGCTTGGGCCACTTACCAGCGCATGATTAACAAGGTGTTCGAGGGCATGCACACCAAACTGGTGGAGGTGTACATTGATGATATCATTGCCAAGACTCCAGCTGGAGGTGATCATGTTGAAGACCTGCGCCAGGCATTTGCACGCTTAAGACAATATAACATGAGGCCAAACCCGTTGAAATATACTTTCACCATCCCTGCTGGGAAGTTTTTGGGTTTCATGTTGATGCAACGTGGCATTGAAGCGAATCCAGGAAAATATCGAGCGATATTGGACATGCAGAGTCCGAAGAACCTGAGGAAGGTGTAATCTTTAAACGAGAAAGTGGCAGCTTTGGCTCGATTCATACCCAAGATGGCACATAGATCATTCCTTCTATATAAAGTGCTAAAGAAGTCTAAGAAGTTTGAGTGGGGACAGGAGAAGGAACAAGCTTTTCGAGAGCTTAAGGAGGTGTTGTCGAGTCCTCAAATCTTGGTAATGCCAGACCCTGGTGAACCTCTTATATTGTATTTGGCGATTTCAGATGAAGCTTTGGGAGTGGCATTGGTCAAGGAAACCTCAGAGGGGCAGAGACCAGTGAATTTCACTAGTAAGACATTGCAGGAGGCAGAGAGCAGATACCAGAAGATAGAGAAGGCCACTCTCGCACTTATCTAGGCCTCATGAAGGTTGAGGTCATACTTTCATGCACACCCAATTCTGGTAAGAATGGATTTGCCACTCTATTCCGTGCTGAGCAAGCCGAACCTCACGGGGAGGATGATCAAGTGGTCCATCGACCTCTCTGAGTTTGAAGTTTCTTATGAACCGCGAGGAGCCATTAAAGCCCAGGTCCTGGCTGATTTTGTTGTAGAAATAACAGGGGCAGATCCAGCCACACCTCGCGCCCACTAGTCCATTTATGTGGATGGGTCATTAAATAGTAAAGGGTGTGGAGCTGGTGTTATTATGGAGAGTGATGACGGTGTGCACCTGGAGATCTCTTTTTGATTTAATTTTAAAACCTCCAACAACCAAACTGAATATGAAGCATGTCTGGCCGGACTCCGAGTGGCAATTGATATCGGGGCAACAGAGGCAACACTGTGTAGCGATTCGCAGCTAGTGATATCGCAGATTCAAGGTGAATATCAGGTCCGTGAGCCCAACTACAGCTATATTTGAACTGTTTGAATGAGTTGAAAGGAAGATTCAATGTGTTGGAGTTTAAGCATGTGCCAAGAGAAGAAAATACTAGAGCGGATATTCTAACGAGGCTCACAAGTATGAAACATCCTGGCAGTACAACAATAGTGGTCCAGAGTACATTGACATCACCCAACATTCCTTTGTTCCCTTCTTTGAACGCCATAATGGTCAATGCTTCCTAGGAGGATTCATGGGTTACCCCGTATATCCGTTACCTGGCCGACGAACAATTACCCACCGATGAGAAGGAGAGGAGAAGAGTAAAAAGGGAATTGCCATATTTCACCATGGTTGATGGTGTTTTCTATAGAAGAGGATTCTCAGTGCCACACCTCCTTTGTTTAAAAGAGAAAGAGATACAAGGGGTAATGGAGGAGGTACACAAAGGGCAATGTGGGCACCACGCCCGAGGAAGAAGCTTAATGAGAAAAATCCTCAGGGCTGGATATTGGTGGCCCACGATGAAGCAGGATTCCATTGATTTTGTTAAGAGGTGTGATGCTTGCCAGAGATTTTCTAATCTTCATCACACACCGGCCCAAGAACTTTATTCATCTGCGGTACCATGGCCTTTCTATCAATGGGGCCTAGATATCTTGGGCCAATTCCCAACCACACCTGGAGGCATTAAATATCTCATTATGGGAGTTGATTATTTCACCAAATGGATTGAAGTGGAGCCAGTAGTGCATATCACATCAGCACAAACACGACGCTTTGTGTACGAGAATATCATAGCCCGGTTCGGCGTCCCAGGACGGATAGTAACCGATAACGGCACCCAGTTCACGGATAGGAAGTTCACAGAGTTGCTTGAAGGACTAGGGATAGTCCAAATCTTTTCGTCTGTTGTACATCCTCAGACAAATGGCCAGGCTGAAGTAGCCAATAGAGAAGTATTGAAAAGACTGAAGAAGCGCCTTGGTAAAGCAAAGGGGGGATGGACTGATCAGCTGTGTCACGTTTTGTGGGCATATCGTACTACACCCTATTCTTCTACCAATGAATCTCCATACCATCTTACTTATGGGGTCGAGGCGATGATTTCGGTGGAGCTCCAGACAAGATCGGCGAGAGTGGAATACTTTTCTATGGAGGATAATAGTGCCAATTTGGCATCAGAGCTAGATGTTCTCTATGCATTAAGAGAAGAGGCTTTTGTCAGGGACCAGGCGATAAAAGCGAAGGCCGCCCTCTGGTACAACAAACGTGTGTAATATAGAGCTTTCAACACTGGGGATCTCGTTTTGAGGAGGGCGAGTGTGGGAAATAAGTTCGCCCATCAAGGAAAATTGGCGCCGACGTGGGAAGGCCCTTACAGAGTATCTGAGGTGACTAAAAAAGGATCATACCAGCTAGAAAAGCTCGATGGAACACCGATCTGCAATAAATGGAATACTCAGAATTTACGTATTTATTACAGCTAGTTGGTAAGACGGCATGTACTCTTTTTCCTTAGTTGAGTTTTTTCCCATTGGATTTTCTCAAGAAGGTTTTAACGAGGCATGACCCCAGCTACGCTTTCTTTGTAATTCATATTCAATTCAATGAAGGTTTAATTCGTGAATACATTAATTTTACCCTTTTTTCTCTTCTGTATTGCAATTTATAACCTTGACCGGTCTACAAATAAGAGCTCAGGACGGATGATCCCAATCACCAATTCTGTGATTGGCGATGTAAATCCTCGAGTCAAAAAATGGGTTGTAGGATCAAACCTTTTACAAGGTTGTACCAAACCCTATTCGAAGGCTCGGATTGTAGGATTAAACCAAACACCATTTAAGACTTGAGTTGTAGGATTAAATCAAACCTCAAGAAATGGGTTGTAGGATCAAACCTTTTGTAAGGTTTACCAAACCCTATTCGAAGGCTCGGATTGTAGGAATAAACCGAACTCCGAGTACGGTTAGTAGGATTAAACTGAACATCGTTGAAGACTTGAGTTGTAGGATTAAACCGAACCTCAAAAAAATGGGTTGTAGGATCAAACCTTTTGCAAGGTTGTACCGAACCCCATTCGAAGGCTTGGATTGTAGGAATAAACCGAACTCCAAGTACAACTAGTAGGTTTGGCCAAACGTTGGTGAAGTTGTGATCGATATCCTTGTAATTGTAATAATTTCCTCAGGACGGATGATCTCAATCACCTATTCTGTGAATTGATGATGTAACCCCTAGCATGGACAATTCCAATCACCACTCTTGTGATTGAGGGCCCGATCATCATCTTTATGATCGAGGCAATTGCTTATAGCAGGATACTTCTATGGGAAACGATATTGCCCTACGGGCAATTCAACAACTTCACTTATTATCAGGGCGGATTAAATTCCTCATTCCTAAGGAGTTAAGGGTAATATCTTATAATGGATATTCACTTCCCAACGCACCCACACTTGGGGACAGTACTCACATGTCTGCTTCCTCATCCTATTATCTGCTCATCGTAATCCGATCTCAAAGTAACGTATATTCCTAAATTACGTTAAAGTGGTATATGACTTGAAAATATCGGAGACAAAAACTTAAAGGAAATTTCATTCATTCACAAGAAAATTATGGGTTATGATAGAAGCTAGAGCTGATCCCAGTACATAGCAATGAAATAAAAATGCAAAACTAAAAGGCGTGACGCTCTATTATGGGCACTTCCTTCTCTCCCTCTTCATTTCTCTGATCTTGAGCTCCTTCACCTCTGGGCTCCTTATCTTCTGGAACATTTTCCTGAGCAGCATTTTCAGGGCCCGAAGTGACTGGTGGTGGCTCCATGCTCTGACCCTCAGGAAGAGGAGGCAATTCATAAAGGGAACTGGGAGGATCCTCGTGCGAGCCATCACTCTTCACCACAACTAGTTTCCCTCCGTGAAACTCGTAGAACGGATGAAGCCCGTATAAATTGAGTCTCACATCGGGGTTGCGATAGAAGACCTGATGAAGAGCTAGGCCAAAGGACTCAAAGGCTACATTTTTACATATTTCCAAAGCCTTGGTAGCCTTAGCCTTGGAAGCAGCCAGCTTTTTTCGAAGCTTGGCATTTTCTTCTTCCGATGGGCCAGCAGACGCATTCCCCTTCTTCAGTTCCTCGATCTGGGCCAGCAACTCCTTCTTGAGGGCCTCCCATTCTCCCAAGCTCTTGTTGTGGCCGGCCTCTACTGCGGCAAGATCTTCGTTTAGCTTAGCAGATTTCTTCTCTTCAAGCTGGAGCTCTTCTTCCAGGAGGGGAATAGACTTATTTTGCTGTTAAATCTCAGAAACTTGCCGCTCTAAAGACTTGTTTGCCAAATGAAGACGACTTATTTCTTCAGTCTTCTTCTCCACCAGCTCTTTAACCTTTTTCAGTTCTGATTCAACTCCCCTTGCAGTTTTTGCCTGCTTGGCCGCCCAGGCCTCCTTTACAGCGATATCGGCCTCAAGTTTTTCAACTTGTTCCATGTAGTCTGCTTTCTCGCTTAAGGAGTCCAGCAGGCCCGAAAGTTCATCCAGCTGCCAGCGGCCGGCCTTGCAGGCACTCCTTACTTCAGCGGCCTCAAGAGAAGGTCGGAGGCAATATCTAGGTTTGGGGAGTGTGGGAGGCATGGAGCCTTGGAACCGAGGAAAGGAGAGAGGAAGGACCCTTTCGGAGGGGAGCTGATCATAGGAAGCTCACCCTCCGACCCCGCCTCTGAGTCGGTGTTAGAGGGAGGGGCAGAAGAGGATTCAACCAGTTTTTTCCCTTTATCTTTCTTCATACCGGTCTCTTCCAAGGTCCTTTGGCGTTTCTTGGGGGACCCCTCAGCAGAAGGATTTTTCTTCACTGAGGCCTTGACCAGCACCCTCCTCTTCTTCTTTTTCTTTTCGAAAGCAGGTTGCTCTTGCTCTTGTTCCTTAGCCTGCTCCTCGCCGCTCTTCTCCTCGAGGAGGGGCACTTCATCTCCCACATCAGAAGTTAATGGGATCAGTAGAGCATTAGCCTTGAAGGAATTCCTCTTGGCTTGAATATTATTCTCGTCAGAGGAAGAGTCATCATCCGTCAGCATAGACTTTAAAGAGAGCATTTCGGTGAAAACTTTTTCAATTTGTGCTGCAAAAAGGAGAAGGATATACATTAGTACCGTGGTTGGAATGAAAAATGTAATATAAAATAGATATAAAAGCAAGAGAATGGATGTTTACTAAGGTATTCATCCCTGACGTTGGCACTCCCAAGGAGGAGTTTGCAGAAAAACCCCTTTAGGACCACGGAGCAAGACCTCATGGCACTCAGCACCTCTATGGAGTGAAGAGAGAGTTCGTCCTCTTCAGTATAATAAGCACAGGTTATTAATAGGAAGTAATCGTGTGTCCATCTGATGGGGAACTTCGAGATCCCCTTCTTATTAAGCCAGAAGACCGGCTTATTGTTCTTCACCATCCGCGTCTAGTACTGCTTGAATGAATGGCCGTCAATCTTCGCAGATTCGGTGAAGGATTTGAAGTTTATTATCCTTGAGTCACCCCGAAGCGTGATGAACCCGAGGCCGCCCTTCTTGTTCGCACGACGGACCACTTGGCAATAATAGAAGAGTTTTACCACAATGGCTTTGAAGTTGAAGTGTTTCCCAAGAACTTCTAGGGCGTGCACCAGACCCCAACCATTCGGTGTAGTTGCGTGGGGGCGCAATCCAGGAAGCGGAGGATGGCCATTTGAAATTCTGTTAAGGGGAAACGCACTCCCAGATTTTGAAAGACGAAATCGTACATGTACACTAACCTCTCGTCTGGGACCAGATGGCATACTCTTTCCATCGGCCGGGGTGCAAGAATGAGGAAACGTCCCTTATATTTTTCCTCGGAATAGACCCGGAAGCGCAGCTCCATTGGGCTCCCATCCTTCTTGGCGTGTCGGGAGGGTATTTCTTTAAATGCTTCTTCAACCCAGCAATATGGGTGTTCCCTGTTCAGCCTCTCCCAATTCAGCCAGTGTGCAACCACGTTGGCACACCCCTTAGCAGTGCGAAGGATCAGTGTCTTCCCAGATCCTAGAACCTCTATTTTATCTGGTGCACGCTGAAATGCTTCAGTGCTACAGTAAAAGGCAACATCGTCAGAGAGGTACCCTTCTGTACTCGACTCACTGTCAGAGAGACTGATAGCCCTCGAGCTGAAGGAATCCTCAGGGTGGTGCCGAACCACTAGCAACCGCGAAGAAGAAGTTCCAACCCTCTCTGGACGGTGAGACCTAGCCACAGGGAGATTTACATGAATCCTCCCACCACGGTGGCCTGAGGGGGCATGAGAGCTATGTTTCCCCCTGTTCGAGGTACCAACGCTATTTTGCCTAAGACGTATGGTAGTGGTGAAAGAAATTTAAAGAATTGTGAGTTTAGGGATGAAAGAGGTTACCTAAGAAAGAATTTAAAAGCGAGCAGGACTTCACAAAAATGACAGCAACAGGGTCTTCAGAATTTTTGCAGAGTTTCACTAAGCTTGAAGGCAACAGTGAGTTTTGAATCTCGCTAAGTCACCCTTTTATAGGTAACGAAGAAGTGCAACAATCGACCAAAGATTGTGTCGTATACCCCAAAACATAACTTTTCGAATTTAAACAACCCCGTCATTTCATAGTCAAAGGCGCGAAGTGACTACGCCTCGTAAAAAGTTTCGAGTGAAATGGGCCCCAAAATCCAAAGCCCAGGCCAAAGATAGCCTTAACGACAGTTACATTTCTGGAACAATGATGACTCACGTGTTAAAAGACATTTATTGTCTAATCATTTCAGACGCATTAAATGCACTCCAGCAACCACTCAAATACCAAGAGTTACGATTTCAAAAAACTCTTGGGATTTCCCTCGTTACAAATCTTTTTCCAAATCCGCTATGAGGGCATCATGAGAGCGGTACTTTCACTTGTAGAATGGCTGCATGGGCAGATTATCAACATGAAGCTGACATATGTTTTAACGGGTATATTCGGTGCGTCCTACCAGCATCCAGACTTCTTGAGGATAGTGTAGCTTATATGAGCAACTTAACAGTCCCTCACACAAGCTAGGGGACAAATGATCCGGTCTGGATACCGGCCCCTATGATGAGACGTCATCTTAGCTTACCTGGAAGGCTAACCGAAATCACAGGTCAATGTCTGTACTGCAAAGACATCATGTAAGAGCCTCTTCTACACCGGTCATCTGAAGTTGTATTTAAGACACCAGATATTTGATCTGTCCTCATTCTTCCGTCACGTATAACCGTTTGCCTCAGAACTACGATAAGATAAGCAGAACCATCACTTATCATGATAGATACCCTGCACAGCGGAATGTGTCTATATCATTCACTGAAAGGAGTAAGTACGATTACAGGCGTGATATACGAAAAAGGTGGATTATCCCCATCCCTGTGTCAGAATCGTACACTGATCATTGACCTACCCATTGTCACACTCTGAACATTGAACTACTCTGATTGATACTCTGTACACGGCATCAGAGCTTATGGGCCCACTTGCACTCAACGATTCATTTTCCACGCTCAACTATAAATAGCATATTCACCAACACATGCAAGGTTACGTTGTTCTTACTCTTACTATACTATTGCATTGCTCAAGTGCTCACTGAGTTCCCATACACTCTACTAACTTGAGCGTCAAAGAATCTTTACAGGTGACACCACTTTTTGCTCCTCAACGACGTGAAACTCTGGTGCGAAGGATCTTCAGGACAACAAGACCGGACTCTCCCATTGAGAGGTTGGATTATAATACCGGATACCTACTGTACCGTGTACAAATATTAAAGTCATCAACTTTTGTGGCTGGATCCCACACCGGATTCCATACCCTGGTTCAATCCAGTTCAGTTTCTTTCCTTTTATCTTTCATTTTGAGCCTGTGGTCATTGGGGCGATATAAACCCACAACCTAATCAATATATCATGCCAAGTGCCCTTTTGTGATAAGGTATCCAATTTGGTTTTTTAGCAACTAGTAGTCTTCAATGTTCTACCCATATATTTGGTGGAACTCATAAAAGTGATATGTATTTACTGTATTTAGTGTTTTGTCAGGTGGTGAAAGGCGAACAAGGTCAGTGTTGTAAACTTCCTTTAGGATTTGCTCTTTCCTAGCATTGAGTGGGGTGAAACTATCACTTGGTGCGGGTCTTTGTCTCAGGCTGTTTGGGCTTCTTTTTGTTTTCCCGGGGTTTGACATTTCCATGTGTTTCTTGGCAAGCAAACTTTATTTCCTTTGCATTGATGTATATAATGGCCCATGCACGTCGCTCATCCATATTTTTGGGTGGTTTCTTAGATAAAGACTCAAAGAATCTCCTAGGTTTAACACCTACTTGGATAGTATGTAAGGCTATATTAGAGGTTAGGTTGTAGACCTAAATGGCGTTAGTGTTGAAACATATGATAAACTACTTCAAGGTTTCATCACTACATTGCCTTAAGTTTTCTAAGCATACAAAGGTTTTATGCGTCGCTCGACTAGTGCACAATAAACGTGTCTCACAATTTAATGAAACTCCTGATGGTTGCTTCAGCTATTGATGAGAACTATTTCAGGGCGGCTTTCTTTAGGATGGTGGGAAGAGTCTTCAGATGAGTTGGTTTAGGATGTCTTATATGATCATGTGAGTGGAGAAGGTCGCCAAGGCATGGGATCAATGGATCCATCGTATCTGTCCATCATAGGTGGTTTTAGGTTGACTGCAACAAAGATTGTCATGATTGTCATGTTGAATGGGTATCTGACTATCTACAGGTTTCCTGTGGGTGTATTGCTTGGCAATAGTGCTCATTTATTCTTCTCTTCTCCTCAGTTTTTTGTTCTCTCGTCTTAGTTTCTCCATAGTGTCTTGAAGTGCTATGACAGTCACAACAGTTTTGTCTGGCCTTAAGTTCACCTCGTTTTGGGGTATCTCTTCATTCCTTAGTATCTCTATATTGGCTAGTGGTTGCTTTTCTAGTGTCGGTTGTGTTCTCTGATTCCTTCTAGAGTGTCCAGGAGACATCAATAGTGCAAGTCTCTTAACCTTATGGTGGTGATTTCTTCTTGGGGTTGGGCAATGTTTACTTGTGTCCCACGATAGGTGTCAAAATGTTCAGTAGAAATGGTAAAACCTAGAGAAAATACTAGGATTAAGGTTTCTTTTGATAAAATGTTACACTTAATTTGTTTGTGGTAAATAATGACTTATTTATACATGATGGGTCGATCCCCTATTTTGAGTATAGTTTATATACGTATAATTATCCATAATACAACGCTTGTATCGATTACCAAGTGGTTAAAAAGAGACATATGATAATTTCACTAAAATGAGCCAGGAGGAAAATTGGACCATTGGTAACCGAGTGGATCTTTAGGTTAGTAATGGGCCGGGTGGAAATCTGAAGGAACAACATGATGACGATGCTTTAGGATTTAGTGTTTAGGATGACAATGGTAGATGTGATAATGATAGTGGCGATGACAATGGTTATGGTAGTGAGGGTGACAATATGTAGTGGTGGTTTTGACTATGGGGGTGGAAGGGGAGGCTATGGTAATAATGGTGATGAAGGTTGTGGTTACGGTAGTGTTGGTGGTGATAGTGATGGTGTTGACAACAGTGACAACTATGGTTGTGGCGACAACAACAGTGACAACTGTGATGGTTGTGGCGGTAGTGGTTAAGAGTGTAAGGTTTATACTTTATAAAACTGAAAATAAAAAAATATTCTCGTTTTAAAATTTGACTAAAAAAACATTTAAAATGAATTAAGTTAAAACTCAACTTTAACTTTTTTTTTCAAACATATTTTATTTTCAAAAACCAAAAACCAAAAACTTTACCACCAGCATAATTTAAATGTTGTTGGCTGACTTGGCCAAAATGATCCTATAAATTATTCATGAACTGATTCCTTGAAAGCTCAGTTGATGGAAGATGAACCAACACCACTCACACAATGTGAGCTTCATGTGAGTAAATGAGGAGAGGGGCAGGGGCAATTTTTTTTCTCCATTAGTTGAATATGCTTCTCTCTATTCCAACTACTAACACGTAGCTTTGGCTCCACCACTCGCCCTCCATCCTCTCCTTAAATTTGGAATAACAATATACTATTACTAAAGCAAAATAAAAGGAGTGGGCGCAATATATGGTTTACCCCCTTTTTCCTTTTTCATTTTATTAAACACTAAATGTTGGAGTTATGGCCCAATATGAAGTTATGAACAACGGAATTTCTTGTACGGAATCGGGAGACAAAAGAACCGGGTAAACGGCTTTGATGGTGGAATTGTATAATTATCCATACGAAAGGAATGCTTAAAGGTGATAACGAGTTTGACTTCAAAAGGGGTTACCAAAATCATGAGAATTTGTCATGCAACTACAAGCATACCTTAATTTTTCAATTTTCTCATTTATTTTACCTTTGGATCTACAAGCATATGCCAATAACTAATTAATGGCCTCTCTTTTTTATGAACACTTTAGGCGCTTCACTTTTTGTCTTTATAATAAAAAAAATATTAAAGGTTGGTTTGGGCCTTCCGATAGCACAAAGGTTTGATATAATTGGTGTTGCAATTAAATAATTAGTGAAGGATCGGTTGTTAGAAAAAGCAGTGTACAGGTGGAGCACGGAGTGGCTAAGTAAACAGACTACTAATTAAAGCTTAGCAGATAAGACATGGTAGATTTTGTGTCCCAATGATTTTTAAGAGTTAATAGTCTCTTTTATTGAGTCGATTTTCAGCATGTTAATCTGCTTAATTAGTGGGTTCCACCTAATGGAGCAGATGCAAGAGATAGTTGTTAATTTAGGAACCGTAAATGGAATGACTTTTGTGATTAAGCTTATTGCTTGTACAATTCTTGTGCCCCTTCTGTGAGGGAAATTTCATCTTGATCATCAAACTTGTGCATTAGGTTGTTTTTCCTTCATGTATGCTTTTGCAGAAATTTAAAGGAGTGGGAAAAGCAAAAGAACTTCGATGTTCATGAATTAAAAGAAAAACATACGCACGATGACGTGTCCTCCCAAAATTCAATCTTGTGGAATCTCGTTTCTATGGTTCCTCCTTAGTGAACTTTCTTAATTTGTTACAATACAATTAAGAATCGTCCTCGTCCAATTCCAATTTTCTAGGCACCACTGCAACATTAGCCACACCTTTCATAGGAGAAGTCAAATCAACTCAGAATCCTAACTTTGTTGGTCGTAGTCCTATAATATATTTTTAAAATGTTAAACAACATAAATTAATTATAAACTTGATTATGTTGTTTGTACTGTGCAAACAACCATGGGACTTGAGGAAGTCGTTTGGATGGCAAAAAAATGCGACGGGTCTTTTTAGTGGGTTGTTGTGTTGAGATAAATTTGTGTTCTCTTTATAAAGTCGTTTTGAAGAACCCTTTCAGTGTATGGGAGGAGGGGAAATGTCATGTGGTTAATGTATATACTCCATGTGACATCATCAAGAGGTGGCAGATGTGGGATGATCTAGGGGATCGTATTCAACAATACAAACATGCAAACTGCTATGTTTGTGGCGATTACAATGAAGTCATGCATCAACATGAAAGGAAAGGGAGAAGCAAGATCAGTAGGCGGTTGGGGTGTGATGTTTTTGTGGCATTCATTTCGATGTTAGGTTTGAATGATCTGCCACTTACAGAGTGAAGATATATGCTATCACTTAGATGGTTCAACAATGTGTATGTTAGATCGTCTTCTCTTAGGCCGGTTAGCCTTTAGGCCTCCAATATCTTAGAAAGGCTTAAATAAAGATCTTTTTGATCATTGCATGATTCTTTTAAATAGGAAGGAGAAGCATTAGGGGCCTTAACCCTTTTGGGTTTTGAATTTTTTTGTGAGTTAGAGGGTTTTGATGAATTAGTAAAGGAACATGAAAAGGGTGTCAAGTGAAGGGTAGAATAGGTTTTGTGTTGAAGAGGAAATTTAAAATTCTAAAAAATAAGTTATACAAATGGGCTAAGGGACATAATCAAAACTTGAGAGCAAGGTTGGGGTTAAAAAAGATCTTTTGAATGAGTTAGATGTAAGATAAGAGGTTGGTGGGTTGTCTATGATGAAGGAATTGAAAAGAAAGAATACCTAACTGATATTCAAAGATTGGCAGAATAAAGGGAGAGTGTGTTGAAACAAAGATCAAGGGTTACCTAGTTGAAAAAACGGGATGCTAATTCCAAATTCTATCATAAATGTATGATGCAACGAAAGCTTTAAATTACGTTTAAGAGTATGACAGTGTTGGGCTATAGACTAGAGGATGTGTCTGAAGTGAAAAAAAATGTGAAGGGTTTTTTAAGGACTTCATGGATTCATATCATGTGAGGAGCTCATCCATGGATAGGTTACACTTTTCATCTTTATCCTTACTATAACAACAAGTGCTTGTTAGACCTTTCACTATGGAAGAAATCAAATCAACAATGTGGCATTGTCAAAGTAATAAGAGCTTGAAGCTAGATAGGTTTAACTTTGGTTTCATTAAAAAAATTTAAGAGGTGTTTAAAGGTGATGTGTTTAGCTTCATGAGAAAATTTTGTAATCTTGGGATATTGGTGAAGGGTTCAAATGCTTCTTTTCTTGTACTCGTAATAAAAATGGAGAGTCTACAAAGTGTTGAACCCTTCGGGCCCATACAATTTATTAGTGTGATGTACAAGGTGCTCGCAAAAGTGATAGACAACAAATTACGACAAGTGGTGAGTTCTATTATATCTAATAATCAGTTCACTTTCATAAAAGGGAGACAATTGCAAGGTTGTGTTTTGATAGCCAATAAACTAAGGGATGATTTAAAAAAAAAAGTGAACTTTTCTTTGTAAGGAGGACTTCACCAAAGCATATGACTCTGTCAGCTGGGAGTATCTACACTATGTTATAGGAACAATAAGGTTTTCAATAAATTTGAGGCATTAGATCTTCGAATGTCTAACTTTAGCTATAATTTATATTGTTCAATGGAAGCCCTATGGAAGAGTTCAAACCAAAGAGAGGTTTGAGACAATGAGGCTCTCTCTCACCTTGTTTATTTGTGCTAGCAATTGAGGGTCTTAGTTTGATGCTTTGATCAGTATAAAAGGTTGGGGTTTTCACTAGTATGTCACTCAAGGATGGGAATGTCTATGATCCTTTGTCACAATATACTGATAACATCCTAGTTTTTAGGGAAGCTAGTCCTTATAATATGTAATCCATTAAAGTAATCTTTGAACTATTTCAAAGGTATTTAGGGTTAGAGGTGAATTTTACAAAGAGCGTCTTGATGCAGGTTAATGTTTCAAATAAAGTGTTACATGTGGTTGTTGGTGTCTTATAGTGTAGGGTAGAGTTTATCTCATTTAAGTATTTGGGATCACTTATTGGTGTTAATCTAGGTTTTCTTCAAACTTGGATTCTTGTGTTAAGACAAAATCCATTGAAGGTTATCGACTTAGAAAACAAAGCATTTATCTATTGGGGTCAGGGTCATACTCCTTCAATCTGCATTATTAACATTACCTACTTTTTTCTTCTCGTTCTTTAAGGCTCCCTCAAGTATAATTTCATTTATTCATTCTATCTTTATATCTTTCCTATGGGGGGTTGAGCTAAGGAAGAAAATACCTTAGGTAGCATGAAGTGATGTGTAAAAATTTGACGGATGAGGGTTTGGGTTTATGTGATGTGAGAATGTTTAATATAGCTTTGTTGACAAAATGGAGATGAAGATTGTTAAGGGAGGAGGAATCCTTATAGATTAGGGTCCTTTAGGCAAAGTATAGGCCGAAACAGGATTCAAGTTTAATAACCAAAGATAAGGGTCTGAGTGATGGAAGGACTCGTAGGGCTAAGAAAAGGGTAGGGGATGGTTGTTAACTAGTAGGTAAATAATGTTCAGTAGAAAGTTAGGTTCAGTTGTAATACTAGGTTTTGGAAGGATAGATAGTGGCCTCTAAGGAAGCTATTTGACCTATTTCTAGATTGCATTCTTTGGCTTCTAACCAAAATGTTACCGTTTAACAAGTGTTTTCTCCTAACTTGATTAGGATAAGGAGGTTGTTCATGTGGAAGGATAGGATGGTTCAAGGTCTGAAACATATGTTGGATTACGAGTTAGGCATAGAATCCTAGGAAAGAAAGGGTTAGGTGAACGATGACTTTTTAGTGAAATCTACTTACATGTCCCCTAGTGTGTATTATGTTAAGTCACTTGGGTTTTTTCCCTCCTTTTGGAACAAGTACATACATTCCTCATAAGATGATTGTTTTCACTTGGCAATGCATTTAGAGAAAGATTCTTACACTATTGCAAGCTTTAAAAAAGGTATTGTGGATGCTCCAAATATGACTTGTAGATTACGTAACGAGCATGAGGTATCTGTACAACATCTATTTTTTCATTGCCACGAATCTTATCTAGTTTCGATTGCATGTGTTCAATGGTGTAGTCTGTCTACGGTGCTACCTAAACAATAACAACAACCTTTTTTTTGGTTTTTTTAGGTTTTCTAAAAGGTAACAGAGATCAACAACAAATGTGGAATATGTTGTGATTTATAGTTGTATGGTTTATCTGGAAGGGAAAGAACGTTGTCTTCTTCAACCAAAAAACAAGGAATAGACATCAACTTATGGATTCGATCAAATGTATGGTTTAGAGTTGGCTTAGAGGAAGGTTTTGAGGTTATGTTTATCTGTTGATTAATTGGTTAAATACTCCATTAGATTGTATAGGGTAGTTGGTTCTCTTGTCATACATACTCTTTGTATTTTGTTGTACATACTTCTGATACATTTTGTCTTTGTAATACTTTAGTTGTTATCAAAATAAAAATTTAACAAAAGTTTAAAACTGGTAAAAGTATAGTAATATTTTTTATAATAATAGTAAAATAGGCTAACTTGACAACAACCCACCAAAATAGGGTATGATGGTTCGGAGAACATACTTAGAAGGGAGGTTGAATAAGTCTTTTTACTTTTTCAGACTAAAAGTAACTTTTACTTTTGTGAACCATTTTGCACAACGAAATAGGCAACAGACTTTTGTAACCAAGAGAATATTAGCAAGATTGCATCAAACTCTTATAAAGAAAGGGATAGAGAAACCACACAAGAGATTTATACTGGTTCACTTCTAACACAGAAGCTACATCCAGTACCTTTAGACTTGAAGGGTTTTTTATTATGTAAAATTGTTCTTTTTACATGAGCTGCATAGACCGTTGATAAAGGTTAATCAAGCATTACATTCATGTGTTTATTTGAATTATTTTTGTAAGAAATTGAAGTGAATGGATTGATAAATAAAGAAATTTATCATGAAAATTTAAAATGAATAAAATTATTAAGAATTGGAAAAATTTTCTTAAAAACTCTTGAGAAGTGTAGGAATATCAAAAGTCAGAGAAAGGTCAACAAAGGCAACATCACACATCACACTTAAGCGAAGCATTCCCTCGCTTAAGCATGATCGGGCTGGAACAAGACCCTCAGAAGCCATCACGCTTGAGCGTGAGTAAAGAAGCTTGAGCGCGAATGAAGGGACGCTTGAGTGCGAATGAAGGGAGCTTCAGCGCATTAGGATGGAAGCACTCACGCTTAAGCGGAATAAGAAGAAGCTTGAGCAAGGAAGTTACGCTGAAGCGAAAACAAGTCAGTGAACAAAATTTCTCTCACGCTTGGGCGTAACTAGGGGCGCTTAAGCACAACATCAAGGAAGCTTGAACCTTACGCTCAAGCGTATGAAAACCAAGAAGTATCAGGGGTCCTCCATGCTTGAGCGTGGCCATTTGAAGCTTAAAGCGTAGCTACACTCAAGCGAGAATACTCCATGCTTGAGCATGACCGAAGGAGAATGGGCAACTGAATTAATTATTGACCAATGGTGCGATCCCAGCTCACCCACTCCTGCATGTTTCTGACCACTCCTACATGGGCTCTCAGCTAGTGGGGTTTCGCTTAAGCGTGAAAAGGAGAAGATTAAGCGAGACTCCTCTTTAAATAGAGAATAGGAAGAGAACAGAAGGCATCGGGATCACATCATCTTGATCACTTGAATCATTCATCCACCATTCTTTTAGTTATTCTTTCTTGTACCATTTTCTTTCCCATATTCTTTCAGAGATTGATTAGTGAAAATGCAAGCCATGAGTAGCTAACTCATTCATTGGGATTGGTTATAATCCATTTAAACCCCACATAATGTTGTTGTAAGTTTTATATATAGTAATAAGATTTGATAGTTTTTGTATTTCATTCCATACTTAATGCTTGAAAGCATTTGATCACTATTTCTTGTCTATAGTTTTCTCAAGTGTATTGGAAAATAACTTTCAAAAACAGATCTGAATCAAATACTTGTTGTGAGTAGCTGCTAGGGATGGTATCTATTGTAATAAACGTCTAAACAATCGGGCATTAATGTTGGAATGGTTTTAAGGTGATTGAGGGATCAGTAGGTTGAAACCATTCTTATGAATTTTGTAGTCGAGGAATCAATGCAAATGACTTTGATTGTGATGTAAAAATTATCATTTCAAGTTACATACATGCAAAGTTTACACAGCTTATGAAAGGTGAGATAAGATGAAACCAATCCCAGTTTCCCACAATTGATTTTTGTTAAACTTAATATTGTTTGTTCTTTAGATTTATTACTCTCGTTTGATCATTTCCATTATCATCCTTTACAACAAATTAAAATGAATCTTTTGTCAAATCAATTCATAGATTAAGGTTTTCCATACTAACACCTCCTCAGTGGAACGACATCCCTTTTTACTACAACTCTAGTGTTTAAACTTGGCACTAATCTTTCATTGAATCCATATTATACAAACTTAATTCTTTTCTTGAAACTTTATTCAAGTTTCCCTTTACTAAGTTCTGGTAACATTAAATAGTAACCAAGTTTTGGAATCAACTTTTGTATGAGAAAACACTTTACCAACCGTGCCTTTCAGTATTATTAAATCCAACCACTCCTGGCTTAAGCACATCATATGCTTTTTGAGTATTCTTGACACCAGCCACTCTTGGCTCAAATAGAGTATTCTTTACAGCACTCACTTCTAGGGTAGACCCAAGTTTCTTTCACAAGCCACTTCTGGCTCAAACCCAAGTATTCTTTTTAAAGCCTCTTTAGGCCAACAGTGTTTCCCAACAACTCTACTAGACCTATACTTACAAAGATTTAAAAGAATTAACACAATAAGATCAATAAGCCTTTTGACTTAGTTGAGCTAAGTGAAAAGTCTGATTAACAAACTTTGTACAAATAATGAAAGGATTATTTTGTATATGACTTAGTACAAATAAAATAATAGAGAGGTATGATGCATAATAAGTCTGAAAGCTTAATCAAAAAACAATATGCTCACAGAGGAGATGGATTCACAAGTTAATTGTATGTCTCTGACTTCTGGTAATATGGCTTTTGAGATTTGAAATAAGATGCACATAGTCTTTGAAGAGACTTTGAAAAAAGAGTGTTTGAAGAAGGCACCCGTAGTCTTTGCGAACTCCATATAAGCCTCAAAATTAATGATGTCACTCTGACATCAAAGGTTGATGAAGCCCATACCGCCGCTGGAGTTACCACATCGTATCATGTAAGTGTAACGAAAGAATATGGCAACGGTAAGAGTGAAACCGAAGTGTCTGGTGAGCACTTCCAAAGAAAGAATAAGACCCCATTTGTTGGGGTGGAATTGGTTGGGGGCAATGTCCAAAAACCTCAGCACCCCTATCTCGAATTTGGTAAAAAAGGGTCGCACTACCACCTTGGTGAAAAGAATCTCATGAAGAAAAAGTAACGTTCCCAAGGATGTGGCAAACCCGGTCAGCAAATTGTGGAGCGATCAAGGCAAAAGAATCTCTGTATTTATTATAACGCAAGAAACGGCTGGCCTCAAGTTCTTGGCCGTCGTCTGCTTTAGAGTGGCAGTTAGGGATTTCAAGAATCTCTCTATGAACCCAGAAATAGGGATCCTAGGCCTTGAGGGCCATCCAGTCCAGTTCGTCTGCCAGCATGCTGGTATCCTCAGGATCGGTCCTAACAATGGAGGTTCCAGTAGCCATTGCAACTGTGTGTTCTAAAAATGGAATAGTCACATAAAAATCAGTATCTTCAGTGTAGTAATGGACTACGCTAGAGTCAACATCTCGGTTTAGAGATGAGGTCGAGAATGACAACCGAGGTACAAAAAAATGGAATGAGGGTGATGATTCCAAGTTAGGGGGCACGCTTACAGCCTCATTGGCTAAGTTAGAATCTCTAAATGGGCCACCCCAGTACCCCGTCCTAACCCATCTATGAATATCCGCTTAAGCGATCTGCGGTCTTGACCAAGGTTCCTCAAGTGGCCATGATGACAGGTTAGAATAGATTTCTACAAAATCATCCTTTGTCTGGCTGTTGTCAGTAGTTAAATTCGACATTGTAAAAATAATAAATGTAAGAAAAGGCCAGGGTTGAAGAAGAGGTTACTTAGGTAGATAAGTCTTGCAGTTTTTCTGGTATGGGCCAGGACAAAGTACAAGCAAGCAGGACAATGGAGCAGCAGAGTTTATGGGAGGGAAATGACAAGTGAAGAAGAAACTGCCACTACTTCTCCTTTTATAGGCTTTGAATACGCCATAGGTCGAAGGCCAACCGTCACGGCCCATGGATGAAGTGAAATATGAAACGACGTAGCCCATGAGGCAAACGTCGCTTCAACTCCAAAACGGTTAAACCGTTCTGATAAGATGGCGCGTCAGAATAGCATACCAATAGCATTATGCCACGTCAGATTTCCAAAGAATGCCAAATGACACTCATAAATGAAGTCCTAAGCAATGCATAATTAACCCTAATTAAACAATTAAAGTACTGATTAAGAAAATGAGACATCAAGCAAAATATTGCATTATGGCCCAAAAGGTTTGCAACACTAAAAACTAAGTATCTCATTACCGCGACATCGTCACGATAACCAGTTAAGGGGAAAATGATTTGGTGTGCATACCGGCCCCTATGAGTAAGTGATACCGGATCATGTAAAAATAAATAACTTAAGGAAAATAAGGGCTGAACCGCCTAGAAACCAGAATCCACATCATACCCTAGACCAGATTTCTAAGGTCAACCCTGGGACAAAAGGCTGACACAAGGTCAGAGTCAGATACAAGTGGACAATTTGCCTCTAATCAAAACCTGTAGCACTAACAGGAGTCAAATCACAAGTTGCACCATAAACAGTTCTATAAATAAGAAGAATTCATTAACACATACACGACATTGATTACACTTATTAATTACTTTCAGAACTTCATTATTGCTCCATTGTACCCATTACTGACTTAAGCATCACAGTCCCTTTTGCAGGTACAACCTTGGTGTGTCCAATTCAGTATGGATTAGACAAGGACAAGAAAAAACTTGAAGGACATAACAATCCCCACTGGACTTGTGTTTTATGATACCAGACTCCTACCGAGACGGTGTAATGATAGAGATAGAGAGAGAGTAAGGTTTTGACACCTACTGTGAGAGGAGCATCTTACCCCCTACACTCCGGACAGAACAATATACACACACGATATATCATATGAGGAAGATTTTCTTAGATGAAAGTGAAAGGAATAAATTTAAACCATTGAATTATCATGGATGATCGGGATTAAAATATATTGATCACATGACTTTTTAAGTGATCATGGGACTTCAAAAAACTTTAAATCATGATCATCCATGTATGGTTATACAACCTAAATTTGTCCCATTATTCTCACCTAAAAATTTGTATATATATTATTAACTTGTTTTATAGGATTTCACCCTTCCCATTGTCGTGTGTATATGCATACATGTTTGCATTGAGGAAGATATCGTAGTCAGTTAGAGCCTTGCCACTGATGGCAGAGATAATTTGGAACTAATTATAGGATCTGTATATATATGCCTGTACTTATGGTTGTATGTTTTATTAGGTACATTTCCCACTTGTTAAGATTTATTTTCTTTTCACATATTCATGAGGCATTTATGTTAATAAAGACAAAAAAAAGAATACACTTTCATCATGTCAAAGTGATATATATATATATATATATATATATATATATATATATATATATATCAACTTAGAGAAACATACCACGTGTCAGATAGGAATTAGGTCTTGACGGTTAACATTCTTTTTTTAATCTATGCCTTCACTTTAAATATATAATACGAGTTTAATTTTAACGTATTATTATTGTAAAGATGATTATATCATTAGCTAACTAAAAGTTATTTTAAATATAATTTCTAATATAATTATTAAATAAGTCATTGATTTTTACCTACATGTTAAATAGTTAATGATAATATCAAAAAATTTATACCCCCGTGTATCCCAATTAAATTTATGGAAATTTTAAGTTGTATTTTTAAGCTAACTTGCTTAGTTTCGTTGGTTTTCAGTATTTTGAAAATTAATTATAGCATCTATTTTATTTTTTAGAAAGTTTATGGCATCTATTTTATTTTAAAAAAAATAGATGTTCTAGTAAAAAAAAATTAGAGTATCCTCAGTAATAAAAAAAATCCAGCCTATTGCACTTGTAACTTAGCTTAGATTGATGCAGAAATTGAAATGTGTACAACTTGTTTATAATTTTACAGGCCAATAAACAACTTAACGACAGTAATCACTATTGTTGCTATGTCATGAGACATGCTAAATGTCATATTGGGGAGAGTTAAAGATAGTTGGGAACATGTCTTGTATCATTTGAAGATTACATAATATTCAACCTTTTAAGTTAAAAAATAGATGACCTAACATTATAGGATTGTTCAGTGTTTATATTTAGCATCCGAGAGTCATCCTTTTAAGATGAAATTAATGAAGTTCGCAAATGTTTGGCAACTTATGTACTTGAAGTAGGTATACTATGAGTATATATGGACAGGTACATATGTGATTCATGGTCGAGTAAAACATGTATTTTTTTTTGGTCTTTTATCTGAAACCTTGACTTTTCATTTTTTATACATTGGTATTGTTGGAAAAATAGTCTATTTTTAAAAGATATCAAGTCCCACATTGTTTGGACTTGAGATTTATTTAAGGTTTATATACCAAAAGGTGCATAAGCCTTGTAAAATATAATAGAGAGTGTTGGGCCCTCGCATGCATAAAGTTCAAACACAATGTTATTTCTTTGGTGGATAAAGCCACCTTTTCATGGCAGATTTGCTCTTTGGTGGATGAGATATCTATCTTTTTATTTCCTATTTAAAACCCCAAAAATTAATCTTTTCTCTCTCTGTCTTTGCTTGATTACTATAGTTATTTCTTGTTAATTCTGATCCTTAAGGGGTACAAGGGTTCGTACGCCTCGGACTTCATTCTTGTACAATAATTATAATAGGTATTTGTAGTCTTATAGAGAACTTAGAAAAGATGGTCATGTTAAAGTATATAAAGGATACTTACTTGATGGTCATGTTTTGAGTTATGAAGTGGTTTATGAAGAATGATAAGGATGTTACAGCTTGGGACTAGGATTGCTAAGGGGCCTATACTTTATGTTACAAATTGCTCTACGTGATATCTTTCTCTTTGTTTTCTTTTTTTTTATTATTGGTATTGTTGCCTTGGATAAAGTACTATTTTATGTTGTGTATTAACCATATTGTATAGGGACTATTTTAGACCTCTCTATGATCATAATGTGTAATCGCAAGACATGTGCAATGTATAATCATTTTGGTTATATGATTCTTGGTTTCACTTCACAAGTTTTTAATGTATAATTATTGTACTGTAGATGAATCAAACAAAATGTATGTAGTGCATAATCACCAAAAAAACTTAAAAACAAGAGATTAAAGTATAATTATAAAAAAAACAAAAACATTCTAAATCATTTTTTAAAAACCGATAAAGTAAGTCTAATAATTTACATTAGTTTAACATCAAACCGATGTAGAAAAGTTTGTGAAGTTTACATTGGTAATATAGAAATCGATGTCATAGAATAGACATCCTATCAATTTTGTTTTTTTTAAATCAATATGGTATATCATATTATATATTGTTTTTTGCTATAATAATTGAAGTATTTTTATATCAATTTTAAAATTGCTATAGCATGTTTATATATATTTCATATTGTTTAGATTCAATTTGTTTTGAAAATCGATGTGAAAGGATTAAAAAATTATGTAAAAACCTTTATTGTATTAAAGAAAAGAAATTCATCTTCTTTTAATTAAGTTTTTAGAGTTTGATCATTATTTAAGATATATAATTACTTTAAAACTCTAGACGAGTTGTCTCAACCATCGAGATACCTATAAATCAGTGAAGGAAGTAGTCGTCGTGGTTGACAATAAATACCTTAAATTACTCATATACACAAAAAAACTAATATGGTAAAAATAATAACCATTAAATTTATTATTATTAGTCAATGTTAAAATATTAAAATCATGATTTTTTTCTAAAAATAATAATTTTGGTAAGTGATTACTTGACTTTTCTTAACTAATTAGTTTGGGTTTATCTATGTGTGCGTTTGCATATGATAAGAAAATAAAATAAAATTTTAATTAAAATTAACATAAATGCAATCTTGTGTTTTCCATAATAAAGATCAAGACAGATTTCTGTAAGAACTTTTTATTTTGGATTTGTTATCCTTTTGAAGCTTAAATAGATGAAACAAATTCTGATATTAACGTGACGGACAAACTTCCTTTGCTGCCAGATGTTCCTCTCGTTCCCTCCTTCCCGATGTTTTTCATGCCTTGAACTTCGAGCCGGCGCCGCCGCCATCGTTCGTTGTTCTCAATGCTTCCCCTGAATTGCCCCATTTCTGCTCCACAAGCCTCTACATAGCAGTAACACCAATACGCCAAACAAAAACGGTGTCTCTTGTCCCATCATGCAATAAGCACAGAAACCGTCAACAAAATAGAGATTCACAAAATAAAATACTTTGTACAAGCAGCAAAATGTTTTTTTTTTTTTACTTAAGATGATAAAGGATGAGAAAAAAAATCATAAATGAAAAAATAAAAATTAATTTTAATGCATTCTTTTAACTTGTAATAACGCATTTTTATATATATAAAAAAGCAAAAGACTTAATTGTGTTCTTAAAAAATTTTCTAGTTTTGTCAAAAGTTTATGTAAAATAATTTTGGTAAGATTTTAGTACCTATAAAATTATAAATGTTTGTTATAGGTACTTGTTGTTAATGTTTTCTCTTAACGGTTAATGTGATAGATGAAGAAGTCACGTCAATTAAGTCAATACCCTATTATCGATGAATTATTATCCAAATAGACATTATTTAATATTTATTTGATCTGGGTCTGATACCGGCTCAGACGATACTAGCTCATAGCATGTTTCTGACACCTCCTAGTGAGCACTACGCGACACTAGATGGACCCACATGACACTGATCTCTTAATTGAAGTCATTAGGGAATAAAGTCAAGGAAAGGATGAAAAATTTGTTAAGGGCATACGGGTCTGATACTTGCAAAAGGTTTCAGGTCTATGATCGTGTCAACTTTATTCATCTTTTACGAAACCCATACCGACACATGTCACATATAATGTCCTCATCACCTAAGTCTATAAATACCGCCTATTTACTTCTTATTAAGGTACATTCATCAACCACGTTTAAGCTCCCATATTGGTTTATCTAGTATTAATTTGAGCATCAGAGTGTATTTACAAGTAACACTTTACTTCATCCTTCAACATGAGATATCGGTGTGTTGATTAAACAAAATCACGACAAGACTATTAGATCTCCACTAGACTTAAAAAGATAATACTAAATCCCTACTAGACCAATATAAGACAAAGAGAGATACTTGGTATCCATATATGAAGTTTCGTCCCCGATACATGATACATCACCATTAAAAGAATCCTTTGAATCATTTAACAATCTCTTAGAATGAAATTGATTGAATTGCATGTAAACTCTTTTAATGGATATTAAACAGTGTCTACTTGGATAATAGTTCACTAATAACAAGACACATGACTTATTTGATATGGCTTCTCCATCACAAACATTTATAATTTTATAGAGATTAAAATCTTAAAAAAATATTTTACAAAAACTTTTAACAAAAATATAAAACTTTTGAGAGATCAAATACATAATTAAACTTAACCAAAATTACTATTCTACTTTATTTTAATTTGGTCATTTAATTTAATTTTCTTATTTTAATTTAGTCTCTTATTTTATTTTCAATTTTGTTTCAATTAAAGTTGATACGTCAATTTAAACTAAACTCATTGATAAGGGGAATTTAATTGAAATTAAAATATGAGTTTAAATTCGAAACAGGAAATGTAACGTCCCCTTAATGACTCCTAAAATTTATTCCGAGATCTTCTTAAAATTAGAGTAAATTTTTCACATTTAACGTTCCCAACTATAAATAAGAGGACCTTAAGGGTTACGCCACTCAAAACAGCTTAAAAAACTCAAATTATGGCTCTGGTAATCGATTACAGCAAATGGTAATCGATTACCAGCATACAGAATACAAATTTCCCATTTTTGATAGCTGGTAATCGATTATAGATATGTTGTAATTGATTACCATCAGAACAAAAATCAGAATTATGTAGAATTTCACAATTTAGCTAACTTTCGGCCTACCTAACTTGCCTATTTTAATTTCGATTGCTACGAAACTTTACGGACACCATATTTTCCCCATCCCGGATCTGTTGGCGTACTTCGTTTGTCAAAATTCCATCATATGAATAAGATATGCACAATAATATATTAAATTCAATTTCTAGGTAATACCATGCACCAGAGCATTCAAATGGGTTCCAAATCACATAAGGCCTATATGCAATAGTCCTAAATGATGTGGGGAAGCTATTGAACCCCTCCGGGAGTCCTAAATCTCACCGAACTTCCATTTTATCTTTTCAGTTCCTAATTTCACAAATTTTCACCTAATATGCATAATGCCATTTCATTAACCATTTTACTCCTCAATTCTTATTGGATATTCAATCCTTACGCCATGTTTGACATAAATACACTTCTATACCAATACATACAATCAAGCACAACTCAACTGCCCATAGTTAATCATCAAGTTTCATGAATGGCTCCACGTCATTCATACACAATCATAACATCATACATACCAATTTCATCATCACTCATCACATACCACCACACCAGTATTAGCATATATACTACACACTTTCACAGATTCTTGTCCATTATCAATTATCACCAAGCAAGCGTGGCTCAGCGTCAATCAACATATCACCTGGACAACTAACACACATGCATATATATTTAATTAACAATTTTTACATATTTAAGTTAATTTTAACATATTTTAATCTTATAAATTTAAATATATACAAAGAAAATATCATGTGTATTTATAAAATATAATATATCATAAATTATGATTTATTTTATAAAATCATATAAAAGGTAAAAATAACTGACCAAATGAGTTGAAAAAATAAACTTTTTCAAAAGTCTTAGCCTAATTATATTATTAAAATTAAACTTTATATATTATTATTAAAAATAAACTTTAAATAGGCATTGGCCCAACAAATAGTCTCATGTATTCTCATCCTTAATAAATATCATGGTAAACATTATTTACACATGCATCAGAGCTCATAATATTACAAACAATTTTTTTTTTACCCTTATTCATAACAACTTCCAAAATTAGGTCTTCTTTATTTATGGGCCCTGGATCATCGCCCACTCCACCTACCCCTCAAGGTTGATCATAGTAATGCGTAAAATAAAAGATAATAGGTAACAGGTAATAGGTCAATTTTAAAGTCATGGTTAAGGTAACATGTAAAGATAAAAGGTAAAATAAATAACTGGTAAGATGTAACAGGTAACACATAATATGTAACATGTAATATGTAATAGGTAACAGGTAATAGGTAACAGGTAACAAATAACAAGTAACAGGTAACAGGTCAATTAAAGTCATGGTCAAGGTAACAGGTAAAGATAAAAGGTAACAAAAAACAAGTAATAGGTAACAAGCAACAAGTAACATTTGACATGTAATGGGTAATAAGTAATATATAACAAGTAATGGGTAACGGGTAACTTACAAGGTAAAAGGTACTAGGTAGGTAACAGATAAAGAGTAACAGCTAAATGGTAGCAAGTAATAGGTAACAGGTAATACGTAATACGTAACATGTAACAAGTAACAGGTAACATATAATAGATAATAGGTAACATGTACTAGGTACTAGGTAATAAGTAATAGGTAGTAGGTATCAGGTAACAGGTAGTAGGTAATAGGTAAAGAGTAATAGGTAAATAATAACAAGTAATAGGTAACAGATGACAAGTAACAGGTAACAAGTAATAGGTAGCAGGTAGAAGGTAACAGGTAGAAGGTAGCAGGTAGTAATTAATAGGTACCAAGTAGCAGGTGGTAGGTAATAGGTAACAAGTAGCAGGTACTAGGTAACAGGTACTAGGTAACAGGTAACATGTACCAAGTAGTAGGTAGCAGGTAATAGATAACAAGTAAAAAGTAACAGGCAAACAGTAGCAAGTAATAAGTAATAGGTAACGGGTAACAGGTAACAAGTAACAGGTAGTAGGTAGTAAGTAATAGGTACCAAGTAACAGGTAGCAGGTAATAGGTAGCAAGTAATACGTAGCAGAGAAAAAGAAGAACCTGAATGGTAAGGGGATTTTTAGAATTAAGTAAGGTCTCCTTTGATGTTATGGCACAGTGAGAATGAAAAACATATCTACCCATTCTAATTTTTGTTCCTTAGAGACAACAAAGGCCTGACCATATCCCTTCACACCTCCTTCTTCTCTCTTCCCAAACTTTATTTTCTTTTTCATTGGAAGATTAAAGAATTCTGCCTAAACCTGTGTATATGATAACTTTGTGATATTGTTCATAAGGATTGATCTGCTATTGATTAAAGTGAATTACATTTTTTTATAATATATAAGCATTTTAATATCCACAGTATAAAGTGATTTAAGCATTGAATTTAAATAAGACACATATAGAAGGGAATCATAATCATGTGGGCCCATAATTGAATGCTTGCTGCAATTTAATTCATACTAAATATTTAGTAAATTTTTGCAAGAATGAACCTATTGCATATGTTATTTAATAATTTAAACATTTTTATATATACAGGAGAAGATTGAATAAGAAATAAGTCTACAATCTCATTCTACAGAAATTTCCACTAATGATGCTCTTACTAAAGTGTTGGGATAAGATCATTCGAGTCGTATACGTTGCTTAGGATTAGGAGGTCTTTATAGTATTTCTTTTCAATCCACCTCCAGCTTTAGTGGCATAGGTCGTAGTTCCCCAAGTTTTAATTCAGCCAAAAGTTCTAAATTAAAAGAAGAGGTTATTAATTTGAAGACCAGATTAGCTACTTTTGAGGAAAATTTCAAGACATTACAAATTATAATGCTTTCATATGTACGAATGAAGGAGGGACACATCCCAACTGAGTTGGATTCTTTGTTTGGCACTTCTAATCCAATGGTAATAAGTTCACATGCATATCTTATATCTCTTGCTGAACTAGTTCCTTGTTTTTAAAATGCTGCTAACATGATGTGGTAATTTAGGCTTTTGTAGGAAATTTAGGCCCAAAAGTGTCCCAAAGGGAAAATATGACCATGTAAGGCCCAACCTAAAGCCCAAAGGCTTTTCTAAACCTAATATAATAAAATCCTAATTATGTATAAAAGAAAATACAAAGGCTCATGTAAGCCCAACATATGTATAAAAGAAAATACAAAGGCTGATGTAAGCCCAACATATGTATAAAAGAAAATACAAAGGCTCATGTAAGCCCAACAAGTGATCCAAAAAGTTGAAGAAGGCCTAATATCCAATATAATGCAAGATAGAAGAGTGTAGGTCTTCTTAGAAGCTTCTTTGGGCTTAGGCCCATGAAGAGGAAATGTGAGGAGTGTGAGGGCTTGTGTGAGAGCATCCTTAGCCTTCCTACTCCTTGACCTTGTTAAAGGTCCTGAAAAAGACTTCATGGCTTGCTCCACTTTATCCATAACTTTCACTTGAGAGATGTCCTCATTAGCTTTAAATCTTGATAATTGAAGGATATTGGATTGATGATCAAATGATTGTTTTTCTAATGTATTTATAGGAGAAATATGCCAAGAAAATATTCCTTTTAATTTGTCATGAATCATGAAAAGGTATCTTTTCAAAAGGATGTATTGATTCAGAAAATTGAATGAAGAATCATGGCTTTTGTATGTAGTAAATCACGAAGAGATGCATCCTTTCTGCAATTTTAACTTTAGTGAAATTAATTACCATAAATATGTAATCGATTACATGAATTCAAAATTTTAAATATTTTTAACGTTTTAAGTGAGTAATCGATTACCTTGAAATTGTAATCAATTTTATGAATTCAAAATTTTAAATATTTCTACCGTTTTAAATAGGTAATTGATTACACTCAAATTGTAACCGATTATATTCAATTAGTTTTCAGAAAATAGCTTCTTAAAATGCATGTTTTGATGTTATTGTTTAATTCTTAAGGCCATATTATATTTGACTAAGTCTTACACTTTATTCTAAGCTTTGTGACGTGATTCTTCATGTCTTATTTTTATTGCTTTCATGATTGGTCCTTCATCTTTGTTTTGCTTGCATTCTTTGAGCGAATGACATTATCAAAACAATGTCTTGAAACTTTGTGTCTTAAGGACCTTGATATCAACTTTCAGCTCATAAGAAACATCAAACTCAGAAAGTTATATAGCCCATTTGATAATTCTTCCAGCGAGATCAAGTTTTTACAAGATCATCCTTAAAGGGAGGTTAATTAAGATCATAATGGGATGGGTGGGGAAATATTTTCTCAGTCTCTAAGATGCCTAAATTATTGTAATGCTGCCTTTTTTATCTTTTAGAACCAGAGTTTTACCCCTTAAAGGGTTTTCCTGATGAAGTACACCAGCCTTTAGCCTTTAAGGTATCCTTTACTAAAATGACCCCTAGAGCCTTATCAGAAATAAGCAAATACAAAAACAAAATTTATCCAGGACCAAGCTTCACAAATATTGATGGTTTATCCAAAACATCCTTCAAGCTTTGAAAAGTCTTCTATTGTTCCTTCCTCCACTCATATTTCTTATTTTTCTACTAAATCTTATATAATGGCAATGACTAATGTGTCGTCTTGGGCATGAACAGGATAAAGCAGCTATCTAGCCATTGAGGGATTGCACCTCCTTCAAGTTCTTTGGGCTTTGTGATTCCCTGGTAATTTTACATTTATTGGGATTAGCCTCAATACCTCTTAGAGTGAGCATGAATCCTAAGAATTCATCGACCAGTGTTATGAAAGTATACTTGAGATAGTTAAGCCTCATGTCGTACATCTTTAATCTCTTAAAAATCATCATGTGGTCCTTAATATGATCTCCCCTGGTTGGGGTCATGGCAACAATGTCGTTCACATAAAATTCAACTAGCTCAGTATGCATTCCTTCAAACACTTTGTTAATCATCTATTAGCTCCTGCATTCTTCAAGCCAAAGTAATGAGGACACCATCCTGATGTGTCTCTAAAACACATCAATTTAAGATCCATTTGTTAGGCATATTTAGGTCATTTTTCAAAATAATCCCCTAAATCCCTTGGTTGTTTCATTTTCCCCTCATTTGTTACTCTATTTGCTAGTTTTACAGGCTAATTAGGTTTGAAGGCCTCATTTGTAGTCAACATTTGATAAGAAATTCATAGCAAAGCATCTTGTGCCAAAAAAATAAAAAAAAATGAAGGTTTCTAGTGGCCCAGGCAGTTCCAACCATGGCCATGGTTCATGTTATCAAAAAATGGAACAGGGGCCTGGCAGAGCACTCCACGACCATGGTTTGTGCTCTGACAGGAAACCTTATTTTGCATGTTCCACTCTGTATAAAAGCTAAACGTTTGGCCAGATACAAGGGTTCTGTTTTGAAATTTTAAGGCACAAACACTCTATTGAGGCAAAGAGGGACCTTTGGGAAGGATTTTCTAGAGGAATTTCAAAGGAAAAATGAAGGAAAAGCAAAGGAGGATTCAGGAAGACTTCATCACTTTTATGGTTGGTTTTAGGTTTTCTTTTGATTTTGAGTTTTCCTTTGTAATCCTTGGTTTTTGAAAACCATGGATTCAATTATTTGTATTGCGATCTACCAAATAATGTATGGCTAGTTTTTGTTGGGATACTCTATTTTTATCAATGAAATCATTATTCTCTTCAATTGCTTATGTCTTTATGCGCTCAATGATCTAGAGATAAGCTTGGGTGATTTTTAATTAATTAGGGATGGACTGAGAAGTGAACTTGGTTAATCAATTTAGGAAATTGAACGTAAGATTGAAATTACGAAAGTAACTAAATCTTTTGAGGACTCTAAGATTTTAATAAAATGTTAATGGGCCTTGTTTTCAAATTAAACGTTGTTCTTTGAAAACAGAGTACTTTAATGGAGCTCTGAGAAAAGAAAGCTAATAATTTTGGAAAATTTGACCTGACTATATGATATTCTGAGATAAAAAAATCTTTACACATCAATACAAGGCAATTGCATACTAAGATCCCAAGATACGTTTAATTGATCCTTTTTCCTGAAAAACTTCTCATTTGCATTTTTACTTAATTATCTTTTTAACTTTTTAAGTAAAACAACTCTGAATTTGTTGTCTAGATAATTGGGATTGAAATTACGAGTACTTGAGAACATAATCCCTGTGGAGACAATATTTTTTATATTACGTGACACAATTGTACGCTTACAATATGCTGTTAATTTTTTGGCGCCATTGTCAGGGACTGTGTTTCCCCTCAATATTCAATGATTTTGATTTTGTTTAGACTAGACGCCTATACTATTTTCTTTATTTTATTTAGTTAATTTTTACTGTTTGTTTTTTCTTTTTTTAATTTATTTATTTTATAAATTTTAAAAAAATAAATATTATGCTTGGTCTAATTTTGTCTGTGTTGTGCAAGTATATTTATATGAAGGACTAGGAGTGTTGATCCTGATCTTGAGTTTGATCCTGAAATCGAGTACACCTCTCTTGCTAAAAGGTGAATTTAAAGGAAACTCTTTGAAGAGCAACTGTAAACATGCTGAACAAGACAACCAGGCATTAAGGGACTTTGCTGCTCCAAATGCCATAGGTAGAGGGCCTAGCATCACATGACCTGCTATAGAGGAAAACAACTTCGAGCTCAAGCCCTATGTTCTCTTCAAGGTGCAGCAGAATTAGTTTAGGGATTGTCATCTAAAAATCCCAACCTTCATCTGGAAGCGTTCCTAGAGTATTATGATACTCTAAAGGTAAATGTTACGTTGTGCAACATAATCCAATTAAGGCTTTTTCCTTTCTCTTTGAGGGATAAAGCAAGAGCTTGGCTATACACTTTGCCTAAATGGTCCATCTCTACATGGACTGAGCTTTCTACCACTTTCCTTAACAAATACTACCCGAGGAGCAAGACTGGTCAGTTGAGGAAGCAAATAATTCCTTCATGCAAAAGGATGATGAGACCTTGTATGATGCATAGGAAAAATACAAGGAATTGCTGAGAGAGTGTCCCCACCATGGAAGACAATGATAGTTGACAGTCTATATTTTCTATAATAGACTTACTTCTAACCATCAGTGACTTTGGATGTCGTAGTTGGTGGCGCCTTCATAAGTAAGAACATAAAGGAAGGTTAAAAGCTTAGTAAGGAAGTGGCTCAAAATTCTTATCAATGGTCCTCTGAAAGGAGTTTACCTCCAAAAACTGTAGGTAAGTACTCTATGGATGTAATTTCATTATTGACTGCTAAGGTAGAGGCATTATTTATTTAATTTGATAAACTTGGTGTAAGTGCTTCTAACATCATTTGTGAGTTGTATAGAAATACAGGTCATGTGGCTAGCATTTGTCAGCTAGAACTTCCACAAAGCCAGGAACCGGAGGTGCAACATGTGGATGCTATAGGAAATTATCAAACTATTGGCTATGGAAATAATTACAAAGGTCCATCTGGATTCTAAAACAAAAGGCCATTCAACCAAGGTGGTCAAGGAAATTTTAGGCCTTCCCGAGGACCTTTTGCTTCACAAGCCCTATTTGCACCACAAAAGTCAAGACTAAAATCCTTGATGGAGACTTTCATAGGAACTCAAATGAAGCAAAATAAGGAATTCTCAGAAGCTATCAAGAATCTATCTTCCAAAGTAGATGCCATAGCCGTCCAGGACAGGATGTTAGATACACAGATAGCTTAACAAGCCTCATAATCCACAAGGACTCTTATCATTTTTCCTGGGAAGCCCAAAGAAGAGCCCATAAACCACATCGTGGAAATCACGTTGAGGCAAAATAAGGTGTTAGAAGAGTCTGCACCATTATATAAGGAAAAACCTATGGTAGACAAGTTAGATGTAATCTCTACATCTAAATTTGATGAAATGGTGAATGAGAATAAGGAAGAAGTAGAACCTTACTAACCTCCAATTCCCTGTCCTTAAAGGTTGGTAGAAGCTAAAGTAGATAGGTAATTTGGTAAGTTTCTTGAACTCCTTAGGAAACTACATGTTAATATTCCATTTATTGATGCATTGCAACAAATGTCAAACTATGCTTGGTTTCTTAAGGACATTTTGTCCAAAAAGAGGAAAATTAAGGATGCTGAAAATGTTACACTTATCGAGGAGTGTAATTCTGTGAGTTGGAAGAAGTTGCCCCTTAAGCTTCAAGATCCGGGCAGCTTCTCCATACCATGCATGATAGGAAGTACGAGTATTGATAAATCTTTGTGTGATTTAGGGCTTGTTGTAGTTTAATGCCTTTATCTATTTTTAAGAAACTTGATTTAGGTGAGTTAAAACCCGTTAGGATGTCTTTACAATTTGCTAATAGATCTATGAAACTTTTGGTGGGTATAATTGAATATGTACCTGTTGAGATAGGAAAGTTACTCATAGCTACTAATTTTGTGGTATTGGAAATAGAGGAAGATCCTGTGATCCCTATCATTCTAGGGAAGCCGTTTCTTGCCATTGCAGGTGCAGTTGTGGATGTGACAAATAGAAAATTATTTTTGAGTGTTGGAAACAAGAAAGTTGAGGTTTACCTTGAAATGATTATAAAAATTCAATGGTTAATATTAGTTGTTACAAGATTGACAATTATAACCCAGTGGTGAAGGATGATGCCTTAAAAAGCTTGCCTTATGATTTACAAATTTCTATTTTGGTGTCTTCTACTAGTTTTGTAGGTGATCCATTGAAGGAGGGAGATAAGGAACTTTCACCTCAAGAATAAAGGAAGGCCAAGGTTAAGCTCAAAAATGCTTTGAAAAGATGCAAGAGGAAGTACTATTTCTAATCGTGAGAGGCCATAAGCAAGGTGACCTAAAAGTTAGGTGAGCCCGAATGATAAAGAAAAAAGTTGGGAAGGTCGAGCTATAGACCATAAATACAACGTTCATAGGGAGGCAACCCCACAGATTTTAAAAAAAACAAAAATAAATAAAAGAAAGAGAGATGTTTACTTTGACAGAATGAAGGATGCCTTACAAGAGAATTCAGAAGATGAAATATGGAGGAGTGAATAGAAGAAGAGAAAGGGATGCTAAAGTGCTAGTTTGGGGTAGCATGGGAGAGTTAAAGTTAAAAGAAGAAGAAAGAAATTGCCAAAATAGATTGAACCATAACCAGGCCATGGTTTGAAATATGGCCATGGTTTTAAATGTTCCAAGTTGGTCAAATTTATGGTCCCAAAACATAATGAAACACGGCCTACCTATGATTTGAAATATGGCCATGGTTCCCAAGAGGCATTTTAAAAAAATTGAATTTCAAAATTCAAAATTCAAAATTCAAAATTCTGAATTAAAAATTAATTAATTTTTAGAGGGAAATTTGAATTTTAAACTTCAAATTATAAAAATGGCCAACTAGAACGACCCACGGCCAGGTCGTGGCTGTAAATATGACTGTGGTTCGTGTCAGGTGGCCATTTATGGGTTATTGCTTCCAAGTTTTCCCCTTTCACTTGTACGCTTCATATCTTTCTTCTTCCTTTGGTGCCTTAGCTCCCATCTCTTGTCCTCCATAGCCACTTGCTTCCTCCTCCCTCAAATCACACATTCCATTGCCACTTCTTCACAAATGTTTCACTAAAGACTCATTGGCATTATGATTTTATGTGTGGGTTCCTCCATCTCTTCCTCCAAACAAGCACCTAAGAGGAAACACACTTCAGGTAACTCTAACCATGATCTCTTTGACATTGATAGCATAAAACGCTTTACTCAAAAGCAAAAGATGTTATTAAAGACCTTAAGAAAAAGAGAAATAATTTCCTCTAGATTTTTCTGTGCTGACACATTAGAGACATTAGGAATCTTTGATGATTGATATGGTCGGTGGCAAGTTATCCACTATCCATTGTAGTATTAAATAGATGTCGTTCCACTGGGGGTTGCTGTAATTTAAAATATTCAATTTTAAATAGTTTAAGCAGGAATGTGATTTATAAACATGAATATTATGCGGAAACAAAATTTAAACTTGGAAAACTAACATAAACAATAATGTAAATAAAAAGGATTCAAATGATGAGAAACTGATATTGGTTTTCATCTATCTCCCTCAACCATACTTTGGATATATATATATATATATATATATATATATATATATATAAATGGCATTCAAAACTATTAATTTTGATGCAATAATCAAAAGTCATTCGTATCGATTCCTTGATTACAAAAGCCATAAGAAAACTCTTAAAGCATTGATCCCTCAATCATTTTAAGGATTTTTCCAGCATTATAACTAGGTGTTTAAAATGTTCGATACGTCAGGAGCTATTCCTAACAACAGATCGCATCGAGTATTTCATTCAGATCAGTTTTCAAGAATCATTTTCCAATAACTCAAGAAAAACTAGATCAAGAAACTATTTATCCAATAGAATCAAGCATTAAACACAGAGTGAATTACCAAAATTAATAGAACGAAATACCATATATACATATATACAAAGCCAAAGTACGTCGGGATTGAATTGACTACATCCAATCCCAAAACGAGTTTTAGCTACATATAGTAGCCATTACAAACCAAGAAAATGAGGAAAATAAGAAGAAAAACAGCTTCCACGGCCTTCTACGTCAAGTCCCATAAAGATAGAGAATGTTGATCCTTTAGATTCTAAAAGCAGCTCCTTCAAATCTGTGTGTGAATTGCTTATATATTAGCCATCTCGCTTGAGTGAGATAAACCTCGCTTAAGTTAGACTTGTTTCTTCAAAAGTAAATTTTCCTTGTAAGCTGCTTATTCCCTCGCATTGTCACTGAAGTGAGAGTTTCCTCACCGCTTTTCAAGAATGAACGACTCTCCCCACAAACCAACACAAGACTTTCCAGTGTGCTTTGTCCTCAATCACACACTTCCCGAGAACTTCCCAGGAGGTTATCCATCCCAGAATTTCTCCAAGTTAAGCACGCTTAACCTTAGAGTCCTTAAGTGATGGGCCACTGAAAAGGAAAAGACTGTATAGTCCCATACCTATACAGTCTTTGGATCCCTCTCATTCTGGTATGTATTCGGTTCATTCATGTATCCCTCCCACTGGAAGCCTGCCACGAGTCTCTCCTTATCAGTGCCTATGCACCGACGATCACTCTCTGTCCTCAATAGTGCCTGGGATGTCACATGCCCACCAGCTTCCGCCTGGTTCGTCCCTGAACCATACCAAACTAAAAAAGGCCATGCTTTGATACCACTGTAATGTCCCTGCCGCTTTTCAGGAATGAATGACTCACCTTACAAACCAACACAAGACCTTTCTAGTGTGTTTTATCCTCAATCACACACTTCCCGAGAACTTCCCAGGAGGTCACCCATCCTAGAATTTTTCCAAGTTAAGCACGCTTAACCTTAGAGTCCTTAAGTGATGGGCCACCGAAAAGGTAAATGTATTTGTTGGTATAGGTAGTATGAATTAATTCCTTTAAGCTATCCTTGACTATATAGTCTCATACCTATACAGTCTTTGGATCCCTTTCATTCTAGTACATATTCGGTTCATTCATGCGTCCCTCCCACTAGAAGCTTGTCAGGAGTCGCTCCCTGTCCGTGTCTATGCACCAACGATCACTCCCCGCCCTCAATAGTGTCTGGGATATCATAGAGCAAGTTAAGCTTCGCTCAAGCGAGTAAGCATTCTTTACTCTCTAGCCTTTTCTCGCTTAAGAGAGTTAAGCCTCGCTCAAGCGAATAATCTTCTATTGCTTTTTGTCTTCTTCTCGCTTGAGTGAATGAAGTCATGCTCAAGCGAAGCTGACCTCGCTTAAGTGAGTTGGTCCAGATTTCCTTAAATCTTGGCCACTTCATGCCTTTTTTCTCATTTCTTCCTTTTTTCCTACAAAATAGATAAAAATACAGGGATTAAATACTATCAAGCTTGCAAAACCTATGCTTACTCATTCAAATTTAAAATTTTACTATTTTATTAAATAATTCTCATATAAATGAGCAAAATCTCATAAAAATTATCCAATTAACATGTAAAATTTATGCATAATGGACACTTATTAACTTTCCCCAACCTAGAATCTTGCTTGCCCTCAAGCAATAAATCCCTAAGCAACAAGGTCAAAACAAGTTGTTCAAAATTAATCATTCTGACCATGGCAAAGAAACAACCTTTATACAACTAACTTATCTACAAACACATAGTGCCTTCAAAATTGAATCAAGTAGGATGAAAATACAAGCCAAGTAGATCAAAGTAACTAGAAACTATAAGGACAAGGAATCCTCTTTATCTCTCATAGGTGAGTGTTTCACTCAATTAATCACTAACTTTTCTCAAATTAAAATTGCCTGTCATTTCTAATCAATCATTTATGATAATAAATAGCACGAATCTTAAGGTCTTCAGAAAGGTTGTAATAGGGCCAAGGTTTCTGAAGAATCATTGGTTTTTCTCAGACTTCAAAGATGAACATTATAATGAAAAAGAGCATAAATAATGCAATTTCCAACTTGTCATTTGTTAGGGAATCCCTCTTGAATATGCAGCGGAAAAACAAGGATTCCTATAGGATTTGCAAAATGTCGTGTTTCAAAGAATATGACAAATAAAAAAAATTGTTTTAGGATTACCTCTTGTAGAATAGTCGAAGCAGTCCTAGCCTTACCCTTTAGGAGTCCACACGAGCACTCCCACCAGAAACGCTACACCTTCCAAATGCTAGTTTGACAGGGCGTATTTCTTGCAACTTTTTGCATGTTTATGTCTCTTTTGGGTGAACCGCCTATGAGCATCTCATGCTCTATTCATAGGCTTAGGTTTGACCTAATTTGTTCTTTCTAAAGAGTGGGCTCCTTAGTCATTTTGAATAAGTTAGGCCCAATAGCTTTATTTTAGTCTAACTAAAATAAAACAAAAACAAAATATTTTCTGATGGGCTTACTCTATGTGTTATCCTATAGGTAAAATACTCGGTTATAAAATAAGAGCGACATCTAGCAATGCATCATTATGTCCGAATATTATTTAATATCAACATAACCTATAAGTGATAATTATTTTAGATGTTTGTTCCTTTTGTCACAATATCCTAATTGGGCCCAAGGCATGGTCGCGTCATCCTTGTACGACCCAATTTATTTTACATGATACCAAAGTAGACTTTATTTGAATAAATATCTAATCTTTATTCTTTCTAGCATGGTCATGCATTTCCTTAGTCTCACTGCATCAAGTGGCCTACAAATATCACTCCTGTCACATAGGAGAGACAAATCTCATCTACATCACTCACATCTCTTTGCATAATTTATTCATTGCCTAATCACAACCTTTATAGTCCTATTGTTACAAAAGACGTTTGATTATATCAAAACAACAAACTTCTCATGTAGGAATCGTAGTGACTTCATGTCGAAGGACTACATTTATCACATTGAGAATCATTTATGACATTCATGTAACGATCCATGCAACATTTTCATGGTGGGTTTGTCCAGTACATCATTACTCTTAATGTGTACCCATGTAAAGACTTGATATTATCTATATCTATAATCTATGAGATTAGATCATCAATACACTCACACACTAGTCTCAATGTATTTAAATGTCCCCACGTAAATACTTGACTAGGGACATTTTAGGAATAACTTTCATATGACCTATTACTCCAAGGATAAATACAGTTTAAAACAGTTTTAAATTGAAATACATATTTTATTGATAAGTAGAAAAATGATACAAATGGAAAAAGTATAAAAGCTCATAGTGTATACACCAATATCATTCACTAGCATGCACTTTATTTTCTAACAACATTCTTATTCACAACAATTCTTCTTTCAATTTTCTTTCCATGCCCTAATTTTTTTCTTTTTCTTTTTTTCTCTTTTAATGGACATTTCCTTTTTCTTTTTTCTTTTTTCTTTTCTATTTACAATTAGAATGCCACACTAAGCATTGTAACCTTTTTATTTAACCAACCATTAACCCTATAATATTATATACACTTATACTATTTTCCTTTACAGCATGTAGAGGGGTAGGAAGTATTTACACATGCATTAGGCTAGAGATTAAGGTGATAAGAAAGAAAAAATTCACCTCCAAGGGTTTATGAACAAAAAGGATATTATTATATGCAGTTGGCTATTTGGCTCTAGTTAATTCTTAATCTACATAAAATTGCCTTAATTATTTCCATGCTAATTTAAATGATGCACTATGACAGAAAATTGGACAATAAAGATTGAACATAAATCAGTGAGACTCTCGATGTTTAAATAGATTCACTCATCTTACCTGGCATTATGCTTGATTCCTTAATCCAAACAATAAAGGTTTGATTATCTGACAAGTTTATTAACATGTACAAACATTCTAGCTTTCATCATTTTTAAATTCAACCACAGTGTATTTATTTTCAAAAAGGAATCCAGCTGATTGTTTTGCCCTAAACAAGTTTTCTTGATTTATTCACAACTAGTGATGCCTGTTACTTACCCAAAAAAATTATTCTAACTTCTTTAAGTTATTTACAAACTATATCAAAAGATTTTTCTTTAACTATTTATATAAAAACATAAGAACATATAACAACATATCAAAACTAAATACTAATGCGACATTTCAAAAACAAACAATGTGGTATAAACAATGAAAAATCCAAAATATCAGCACCGCACGAGTAATAAGTATAAAACTAAATATCCAACTACACGAGCCATCAAAGTTTAACGGACAATAAAAGTAAACAAAAATAAAAGTAAACCAAAGCAACTAAAAACTGTCTATAAAAGTGATAAAATGCTGAAAATAAACTAAGTTATAAAATCAAAACAATAAACTAGTTTGGGAATTCATGAAGGTCGATCAATCGCCGCCTCTCATGACTTGATCAAGGTCCTCCTCGAACTCAGCATCTTGCATCTCATGTGCTGCTCTTGATGCTTCTCCCTCCTCATGTGTACTAGTGCCAAATGCTCCATCAAAGGCTTCATCACAAGGTCCAGCTACTCCACCCTCCCCCAGAAAAATAGGCTGGTCCTCAGGCCAAGAGATGTAAGAAGCAAAAGAAGCCGGGTCAACCCAAGGGTTGGGTTGACCTTGTGGAACATTGTTGTATAATCCTTGGTGTAGATGAAGGAGGCCTCTACGGTTGGCACTCTGCTGCAAATGGAGATGGGAAATGGCATCCAAAATATGAGAGTAAAATAAATTTTTTTATTTGTTTAGAAAAAAATAAGTGAACTTCGATAGAAATTAATTTATTTTATTACATTTAAAAAATGGAGTGAGATATTTATTTAAAAATATTAATAAATTTATAAATATTATGAAAAATATAAAACAAATTAAAATAATTTTTTATATATTAAAATTTATTATGATAAAAATTAAATTTTTTTAGACAATTATTTTATTTTTATCATTTTTTATTTATCCAATAAGAATTTTTTATTGTTTTCTTTTTATTTCTTTTCATATATAATTTTTTAGGGTTTAAGATTTAAAATTAGCCACTGAATTCTATTTCCGTGGCTATATCTCCTTACATTAGCCACTGAATTTTGTTTCGGTAGCTATACTTCCATAGATTAGCCACCGAATTTCTTTTTCGTGGCTATATCTCCATATATTAGCCACCGAATCTTTTTCCGTGGCTATATTCTCACAAATTAACCATTGAATTATGTTTTCATGGCTATATTCCCATACATTAGCCATTGAATTTTTTCAGTAGCTATATTCCCACACATTAGCCACCAAATTCTTTTCGTGGCTTTATCCCCATACATTAGCCACTGAATTTTAATTTGGTGACTATTTTACTATTTCATTTTTTTCAACTTTTTTGTGATGGATTTTAGTCACGGAAAATTGTCACTATCATTTATTCGGTAGCAAATTCGGTGGCTAATCCTTATAAAAACTAAAATTTGTCGCAAATGTTTTTCGGTGACCAAATTCAGTGACAACTTGCGATGGATAATTTTCGATGGCTAAATTCGGTGGCCGGTTGACATTTTTCAAGTAGTGATGGTAGAAGCAGACTGATACTGTGATGGTGTGGGATCAATGGTGTTTGATGTTGGTGGCTGAGATGCTAGTGGTGGTGGTTGATCCTAAGTGTGGGGGGTCGGATGGCTGGTGCAATAGTGCTAAATCGTCGGTCAATAAGGGGCCTAATAGAGGTAATAGGCTGGACATCCACCTTATTTGCTACATAAAATCCTGTAATAAAAACAGGGAATCCCAAGCTTTCCTTCACCATCTGTCAAGAAACAATGGTCTTTAGCTTCATCCTTGCAAATTTATGGATCTCATCATATATGATCTGAGCAATACCTACAGTCACCCTAGGCCTTAAAATGCAGTAGAGAAGGTTGCACTTTTGGTAGGTCAAATCAGAAACATGGCTAGAAGGAGTCATATTGGCCAAGAGAAATAAAGTCCAAACTTGCGTAAGGGTGGTCATATCCTTACGCACAATACGAGGGGGTTATGGTGACCCTGGCCCATCTAAAAATGATGTCCTGGCAAACACAAAGCTCTTTCCAAATCAGCAGTGGCATAGATCATATTCCTCTTCTGGCCAGAGAAGTAATCATAACAATCATCTTCCTCTAATTCTAATGGGTTCCCAAGATAATCACTAATGGCATCCCTCTTGTATGATAGCCATGTGTCTCGGATATAAGTTCTAAAGTCACCAAACCTGACCTTGGGCTAGGAATTTGCATAGAACTCTCGCATAATGTCAGGGTCAAATTTGGGGCGGGGGTTCGTTATTCAAAGCCAGTTACGATCCTGTAAAACATTTATAAAATTGTCGCACTCACCACTTTTTAGTTCCACTCTGCATTCTGGAATAAAGTTCCAACTATGAATTTCATCAAATCGCTTGGCCCGATCCTTATTATGGAAACATAGGCCTGCAGCTAGTGGATCATCAGATGTCCTAGCTTTTTTCCCTTGTCCCTACGTGTGGATACAGGAGTAACAGCAGCGGCAACCTTGGTTCTAGCCATCCTGAAATGAGAAATCAAAAACAAAACAAGGAAAAAGGTACAACCAACCATTGGCGAAAAATTACGTAAATCAGCATCATAACACTTCTAACAGAATAAAATCAATCAAGCAACATGCTTGTGCTTTAAATTAGGCATAACAGCAATTGCATATCAGCACTTGCAAGAAAATCACTAAGGTAAATCACGACAAAAATGCATGGAATGGTAAAGAAATTGCATATCATCAACAACATGGCTTGCAAATGTAAACAATGAAGCATGTACAATAGTGCAAACCTTAAGAAGGTAAAAATTTAAAGTCATGAACATTATTCCGGCATTTTAGCAAACAATTGGTATGCACTATTATAAATCTATACACAAGCATAGGTTTTCTAAGAGAAGTACAATCATGGACAAGTTGGAAACTCAAAAATGGAGGAAACAGAGCATAGTCATAACAACTCAAAGGAGAAAGGTCAACAAAAAGAGTATATCTTGGAACTCACGATTAGAAACCTTAAAGCAATTCACAAGTAAAACCATGAACATACATAAAAAAAATTTGCAAGAGAAGGGAACTTACATAGTATTGAAAATAAGAGGGAGTAACATTTGCTTGCAGAACTCAAATGCAACAAGTAGAGAGCATATAGGAAATAATGGAGAGTGGGGGAGAAAGATACATTCAAAGAAAATGAAAATATAACCCCCCCATTGTTTGCATAATGGCATTTTAAAACTGACTTTACGCAAGCTCGCTAGAGCGAGCCTGGTCTCGCTTAAGCGAGAAATCTTCGGAACCAACTTAAATGATTTTCGTTCAAGCAAAGTGATCTCACTTAAGTGAAAATATTCTAGTAATCAATTTAATCAGATTCGCTCAAGTGAGGCGAGTCTCGCTTGAGCAAAATTCTTCCAGAATGCCCCTTATAAATATCTCACTTGAGCGAGTAAAGACTCACTTGAGCGATATGATTCCAGAATGCAAATGTAACATCCTCACTTGAGCGAGCTGAAACTTGCTTGACTGTGGGAATTTGAAAAGCTGTAACTATTCCCTCTTTAATTTTTTCTTGGGCGAGTCTTGGCTCCCTTAAGCAAGAAAAACACAAACATTTAAGGCTATTTCACTTAAGCGAGAATTTCTTTCGCTTAAGTTCAAAATCCCTTAAAACAACTCTTCATCTTCTAGGTTGAACGAGACTTCTCTCACTTGAGCAAGAGTTGCTCTGTTCCCAACTCTGTTGCAATAAATTTCCCATGCTTGAGCGAGGTTCACTCGCTTAAGCAAAAAACTTATAGAATCAATTTCAAATTTTATCGCTTGAGCATGTTGTGGCTTGCTTGAGCGAAAAATTCACAAAATGTATTTATCATATTTTTGCTTAAGCGAGGCTACCTCGCTTAAGCAAAAAAATCCAGAAACAAAAGGTCACTTCCTCGCTTGAGCGAGCAAAAGCTCACTTAAGCGAATTTGTCAGACGCAACATTTACGACCATTAAATTCCCTGTCTGCAAGCCTCGCTTAAGCAAGATTGTGCTCGTTTAAGCGAGAACAATAAATTTTGCCCAAAATATAAGATACTTAACACAAATGCTCAAATTACTTCATGTTCATGTAAAAACATACCAAATTGGCAATTTTGACAATTTTTATCATAACTTTTGCGCCAATTTCTTGCATCAATTATCAATTCTAAGCATGCCAAATCAATTACAAACATTCAACACATCAATCATGACAATTATACAATGGTACAATTCAAAGAACAAAGATCAATGATCAATTTGCAATTCAATCATAAAATCCTCATATACACCATTACATAGTATGCCAACTGACTTATCATTGTTCATCAACATTACCATTCACCATGGCTTAGTTTTTAGTTACAAAATATGCCTCACTTCACTAGGCCAACAAAATTTATGCACTAAATTGCCAAATCATGCACATCACTCCAACAAATCCAATGATTGCACACAAAACATGCTAACTTCCACATCCAATGATCACATCATGATATTCACAACCACTCCTAGTCACAAGAAACAAGAATCATGGTATGAACTCCAAACTTCAAACTTAACACAAACAACAAATATGCATAAAACATCACACATAAGGAAGATAAAAACAAAGCTAAAATGTTGGGTTGCCTCCCAGTTAGTGCTTGTTTAACATCATAAGCTTGATGCCTGAATTAATCTGGGATCATGAAGGTGGATAAGAGCAGTAAACCTTTCCATATCTCCACCCAAGTATGACTTCAATCTCTTCCCATTCACCACCCAAGTCCGCTTAGACTCTAGGCCTTACAACTCAACTGCTCTATAAGATTTCACTTCTTTAACAAGAAAAGGTCTAGACCATTTGGATTTTAACTTTCCAGGAAAATTTTTAGCCTAGAATTGAATAGCAGCATTGACTGTCCAGGATGGAAGCTTTTCTTAAGAATCTTCTTGTCATGATAGAATTTCATTTTTTTCTTTGTAAATTCTAAAAGACTCATAAGCATTAAGTCTCTATTCATCTAACTCTTGCATATATAATTTCCTTTTTTCACCTTCTACTTGAGGATCAAAATTAAGAAACTTCATGGCCCAATATGTCTTATGTTCCAATTCCATGGGCAAATGACAACTTTTACCACAAACCAACTGATAGAGAGAAATACTTGTAGGGGCTTTACATGTAGTCCTGTAGGCCCACAAAGCATCATCAAGTTTCTAAGACCAGTCTTTTTCTGCTTTTTGATACAATCTTCTCCCGAATGTGTTTAATCTCTCTATTAGAAACTTTACCTTGACCCTTAGACTGTGGATGGTAAGGAGAGGCTACTTTGTGCCTAACTCCATAATGTGTCAGGTAATTCTGAAGCTGCTCATTACAAAAATAGGATCCTCCATTGTTGATCAGATAATTGAACCTTTTACCATTCCTCTTTTCTTTGGAATCACCTGGATAGAACTTAACTATCAGAGATAGGGTAAATCATGCCTACTTCTAGAAGCTTCATGACTTATTTCTTAACAACTTCTTTCATTGTTGGATTCAGACATCTTTAAGGTTATGTAACTGGCTTGAATTCCTGGTCCATAAAAATCCTGTGCATACAGTAAGATGGATTGATTCCTTTTAGGTCTTCCAATCTCCATCCAGTTACCCCTAAATTTCTCTGAAGCACATCAATCAACTTTTCTTTCTCTAACTTGATAAGGATGCTACTGATCACTACAGGCTTCTGACCCTCTAAATTAAGAAAAACATACTTGAATGAGAATGTAAAGCCTTTAGTTCCAGCTTCTGAACTGTAATTTCAGCCTTTTCAGATAAATTTTCAATAGACTCTGTATTTGGTGGAATGGATTTATTAGCATCAAAATCTTTCAACATTTCCTCCACCTCTTCAACTTCATCATCACTTAATTCTTTAAAAGCACAAATAAGAGCTTTCTCCAATGTACTAGGAGTACTCAACTTGCTTGGCTCCCTCAGGACTGCCTTCTATTCTACATATATTTTACAACAATGCTATTTATCGGAAGGATACTTTATGGCTTCAAATACATTAAATTTCAGTTCATCGTCCTATACCCTAACCTTCAATTTACCATCATCAACATCAATAATTACTTTGGCCATCTTTATGAAAAGTCTCCCTAGGATCAATGTCACCTTTAAGTCTTCTTCAATATCCATTACCACAAAATCCACAAGAAACACAAACTTGTCAACTTTGACCAAAACATCTTCAGCAACGCCATAAGGAAATTCATTGACCTGTCAGCCAACTGTAAGGTTATTCAAGTTGGCTTGACCTTCAGGTCTCTCATCCTCTTCAGCATAGATAATGACAGTAAATTGATACTTGCACCAAGATCCAATAAAGCTTTTCCCATTGGTAAGGCACCAATGGTAACTAAAATAGTGAAACTCCCTAGATCTTTAGTCTTCTATGGCAGTGCCTTCTGAATAATGGCACTGCATCCAGCTTCCAACTGAACTGTTTCCTTTGAAAATATCTTTTCCTTGGAGAGTAATTCCTTCATGAGTTTTGCATAGGTAGGCATTTACTTCATGGCTTCCACAAAAGGGATATTAATCTGCAACCTTTTGAAGATGTCCATAAAATGAGCAAACTATCTCTCCTTATCTCTCATGGAAGGATTTTGATGGTAAGGAAGGTTCTTCAGTCAGACCCCAATTTCCCAAGCCTGAATCTCAATAAAATTAACATAAATAAATCAATAAAATATGAATAAATTTTTCACTTTTTAGAGTTCGAACGCCTAATCTTTAAATAAAGACCTGAACTACAGAAAACCGAAGATTGAGATTAAAGATTTTTATAAACTGGATCGATAAATAATTTTCCCTAGTGTGTATATAAGATAAATGAGCTTATAGTAGAAGAGAAAATGTATACAGGGCATACGCCTAGTCTCATATGTGAAGATATGAGAAAAGACCCAAAAATGAAGAAATGAACAAAAAAATAAAATCCTGACCAATTCTCTTAAGCGAAGCACCATTTGCCTAAGAGAGATCACGAGCATTCGTTTGAGCGGGCTTGGACTCGCCTGAGTGAGAGACAACATACAATTAGACCCAACAATTTTGCTTGGGCGAGCCACATCCGCCCGTGCAAAAGTAGTCCTGAACTAATTTCATAATTAATTTGCTCAAGCGAGACAGCCCTCGCCTGAGAGAAAACATCATAGAACTATTTCCTCGAGAATTCACTTGAGCGAGACCTAGTCCACTTGAGCAAAAATGAGGCAGAATCAATTCTTTAAGAAATCGCTTGAGTGAGCCTTTCTCGCTTGAGTGAAAAATACACAAAATCAAAACCACAAGAACCCGTTTGAGCGACGTGAATCTCGCCTGAGTAAAACCACCAGAATTTGCTTGGGCGAGCCACTCGCTTAAGCGAAATTGGTCTAGAGACCCAAACATTAATACGACGCCCATCTCGCTTGGGCGAGAGTCCGCTCGCTTGAGCAAGTTTATCAGAAAATGCATATTTACATATGTAGCTCACACAACATGATAGGCCAACACTTATTTCATGCAAAATTGACCCAAACCAACATTTGACATACATTTAAACACCTATCTAGGACTTGTTCCAACAAGCCATACACCACAATTTGGACTCTAATTCAATCCATGCATAAATGGCAATCTAAGGGCATTTTGGCCCAACCAAGCATGCCAAATCACAATTTATGCCTATTTGGCCACAACCAACATCACACTTAAGTCACATACAAGTAGGGAGGTCAAAAATATCCACATCCGCGGGTACCTGTGGATAAAAACCCGTCACGGGTATAAAAACCCGCGGGTATGGGTACCCGTGGAAGAAGAAGTGCGGGTTTTGTACTACCCGTTAAGAAACGGGCACGGGTACGGATATAATGATATCCGTACCCGCGGGTACCCATATATAAAAATTTATATTAATACCCTTTATTATTATTAATATATAATTATATTTAGTGGGCCTTTTTGGTATTTCCTAAGGCTAGATATTTAATTTGTAATTTATTTTAATGTTTTTATATTTTTATTTTTGAATTTTTTATTTTAATTAGGTACCCGTGAATATCCGTGGATACTCGTGGGTAGTAACTACCCGAAAAAACCCGTAAAACAGGTACCCGTGCGGGTAACGGGCGGGCACGGGTTTTATTTTTATCCGCGGGCACGGGTAGCGGGAAAGAGGTACCCGTGCCCGCCCCGCCCCGTTGACATCCCTACATACAAGCAATATCAGTTATAGGTAACCTCTATTTGAGGCACTAGTCATTAACTGGGAATATGGCCTTTCCACTTCCCAATGTGCATACCTTTCAACAACACAAACATACACAACCATGCAACATGCTTCATCGAAGATCACATATATTAAAATCATTATTATCTTTCATATGGTGATACAAAATAATCACAAGTTCACCCCTAATGATCCTAGTATATCAACTATCGTCCTAGGATCTCAAGTCATTAAATATTCAATGAACATCATACCAATAAAGCATTCAAGCTAATTCATGGCTCTAAAAATAATGCCATTTACAACCATTTCCTAAAAAGGGATATACAAAAGGTTTACACAAAACATATCGGTCAAGGAAACCATACCATCTCTTCCTTCACACCATACTTCATCTCATTGAAAAACTTTTGCTCCATGGCCATACCCTATAACACAAGGGCTAAAAGATAGACAACATAGAGAATGAGCATACTTTTTCAATGATGAAAATCAAACAAATTGTGATAATATAGATATGAATACACTTTAACACATTCTCCTATCAAGGGAGTTCAATCAACCAATAAGGCTACATAATTCATTACTTCCATTGAACACACATGTTCATGTATAACAAGTCCATTAATCAAGCACATCACTAAGTAAGACCAAATCATCAATTCATAACATTATCATATTCATTACCAAAATCCATAAGCAACATCAAGGGATCATCACAACAATAATACATACTCGGTTAGTGACCACAATGGGGTCTATTTCTCAATTTACACTCTTAATAGGGTATCATTCTCTTAATCATTCTCAACTCATATTCCATGTTCCTATGGCTAATGCATATGTCATACTGTATAATGCATATGCAATGGATCCAATTCGAAACATTTTCTCATAACCCATGCGCACATGGTTTTAATAATAATTACAACCATGCATAGTTGCTTAAGCCTTTATCCCCTTGCAAGGGTGCTTTTCACAAGATCCCGCAAGACCTTTACCATCTCCATATATCAAGTGATCGTAACCACTGAGAAGCATTCAAATACAAGTCCCCCCCGCAAGGGTCCTCTTTCTCATAGTCCCGCAAGACTTTTATCATTTCAATACACTTGTGATCGCAACCACACATAATCATTCATAATTTAGTTTCCCCCATGCAATGGTACTCATTTTCATAGTCTTGCAAGACCTTTATTATTTCAATACACTTGTGATCGTAACCACACATAATCATTCACATTTTAGTTTCTCCCACGCAAGAGTAATCCTTTTTATAGTTAGGCAATACCTTTGTTTCAATATATTTTGTGATCACAACCACATTTAAATGCTATGTCATGCACGCCATGAATGCAACAATGCACATGCTAGCCTTAGATTCACAAGAATTCATCACCCTCTCACTTAGGGGTATAATTCACACTTAACATTATAGTTAGTGGTGTACAACCAATCACAAAGCCATCCAAGGTATATCATTCACATCATTCACAACATAATAGCTAAGGATGTATATTAATATTAATCTACACATGGGAATCAAAGAGCAAGCCAACAATCATACTCTAATTCATGCCTACACCAAATGTGCCAATTCAAATTCAACCATCAATTATGAAATCAATCTCAATCGATAGAACACATAGAGGTAGTACATCCATACAAGGAAAAACATGCAAATATGCATTGATATATACATTATCAACATAAATTGAATCATGTATTTAGAAAACATACTCCTCTCCTACCTCAAGAGAAGTACTCTTCCAGGTTAGATAGTCCCGCCTCATTAGAGTTATCAAACCCTACATTAAATAATTATAGGACCACATCAATGACTCATTAAACATCATTTTTAATTTCTTGTAGATTAATGCATATACATGAGTCTTATCATATTGTAACTTGCGCTAGGTTTCATTTCCTTATTTCCTTGGGTTTCAGGAATTTCCTTCCCTTTAACCAAAATTCATTATATTTAAAGGGGCAACAATACAACAATTAAGTTACCCATACATATCAACTTCTCTTCCAACCTCCTTAGTTGGTTTTCTCATTAATGGCTCCCCACCACCATTATTAACCATCTACCTTTATTTATGGTTATCATCATCATTAATAATTTACCAACCATCATCAATGGCTACCTCTCTTCATTAATAACATTCCCTAACATTAATAAATATGCATTTCACTCATATTTTTCATTTCCCCTAAAATCAAGGGTTGGGGTTTTATCAAAAATCCAACAACCATCATAAATGCATATTATTCCCACCATTAACTATGGCATTTTTGTGTACCCTCATCAATGCTCATAAAAGTTCACATTAATTACACCTCACCTTAAGGTTTGCACATTTAATGACTCTCACAACAACCCACATACATTTAAACACTTACCTAACCACCATAACTCAAACCTAGGGCTTTAACTCATTAAAAATGGTGAGGGACTTACCTCAAGCCAAGAAAAGAGAGTGGATACCAAGAGAGGGAGAGAGAGCATGAAATTTAGAGGAATAAGGGGGAGAACTTCAAGTCACCACCATCTCCTTCAAGCCCAATGGGGATTTTTGAAAATGGAGGGGAGATGCACAAAACCTTCTCTAGGTTTTTGAGAGGAAGAAAATAAAGGAGAGAATGAAGAAAGATGAGCAAAGTGGCTTTTCCTTTGAGAAAGAAAAGAAACATGAAAATTAGTGAAGAAAAGGGCGTTTCTGTTTTATTTTGACCCTTCACTTAAAACTCCTCCGTTTTATAAGAAACACTTAATCCAAAAATTATTCTGAAAATATATTCGGATTCACAATAATATTCTTAACAACTCTGACCAATAGAACCTCAATCAGAGATACTTGGTCCGACACTCATTTTATTTGGGTATTAATTTCGGCTCATTAAGCTTCAATAATTACGAACAATTATAATAAATCCAATTAAATCATTTCTAAACTTTTAAGATATTGGTCATTTCATATATAATTATTAAATATTTATTTCTCTTAATTAAATATTCATGTAAAATTTAAGATGTTACAATAGAAAATAATTCCCTTTACACTTCGAACAACCTAAATGAAAGATGAAAGTTGAGAAGTAGAAGTGAGATATGTGGGAGTGCGCAGCTTTGCTATGGACGGTGCAATGGGCAATGACTAAGTAAGTGTCAATTCTGATCATCCACATTTGCAACCGTTTAGAATTTAAATCTTACATGATGTCAATGTAAAAATTTTGATGGGGAGTGATGTAAATCCCATGCCTCTATATCACCTAAATTTTTCTTAATGATGAAAAAGAATAATTGTTTGATAAATACTCAATCTATCACTAGCTAAATTTAATTAATTAATTAATTCAACTCAACTTTCTTTTTTCAACCATTAATAGTGACTTAAATATGCTTTATGCGTAAATACAATGGTCCGAATCGGCAAAGGGTTCACACTCACTTTAATACTAACCCATCATATTTTGTTATACAGAAATTCTAGTCTCAACGGCAGCAAACCTTTCTACGTAAAATATGCAGAAAAGGCAATATCTTAATACATGCATTACTTGTGTAAGTAATATCAGTATAAGATCAAATAACATAAGAGATGGATACAGAAATTAGGTCTGAATTTTGTTAGTCATTCTTCAATATACTACTTCATCTTTATCTATATATGGAACCATTATTATATTGTAAATCATTTATTAAATTTCTTGACATAACTATGATATAATTTCACGCCTTTCCTAATCGAGCTTTTAATATAAAAACTTTTAAAGTTTAAACAAATAAAGTCTTTCGTTGATATTAATTAATATGAAAATAAATTAAGTTGCGTTTATATGTTTTAATGAGTCCTTATATATTTTTAATGACGTAATTTAAGTCTTTATTAGTCATGGTGATTCATCAAGTGATATATAAGAGGACCACTATGTACAAGTGAGATTAATTTAGGATGCAATATAAGTATCTCACCCGGCACCCTTTTTTTTAACCTAAAAATAAATTACCTCAAGTTTTATAAAAAAAAAATATACAGACTCTATTTTTAACTAATACATATCTCAAGATCTTAATATATTACTGATGTATTATTAGATTAATTAATTTTAATTAATTTTAACAGAATTAACAATAAAAACTTAAATCAAACCGAGTTCAAAATCACAGTTGAAATTCTAAAGAGAATGTTGAAAGAGTAAATAAATCTAAATTATATATATTACATAAAAAAGCAGAAGGATTTGAATGATAATATTTTTTAAAATAAGGCATAAACTAAATTTAATTTAACCTCTAAAAACATATTTATGTTAATATCCATATTAACTAATAATGTAATAACCAAATTACCGTATTATGGATCTTTGGTTGGCATGTAATAAATACCAAAAATTATGTTTTTATAGAAAAAAGTATTTGTATATCATGAACCATAATTTTGGTTGATGCCGATGAAAAAGAATAGGATGAGGAATCAGCCATTGCCCCAATATATATCAACCGACTAATTGTAGTGTGCTTGTGCAAAAAGACACCAAGGAAGAATATTGTTGACTTATGTAACATGCTTTAATTATAAGAATGCTTACACGCCCATGTACACTAAATTTCCCGTACGTGTCATCACATATCTCGAAATGAATTAATCCATAATACAATCTGAAATTATTATGAAAATTTTAATTTTAATTTTAATTTTTAAATATAAGAGCATGAGTCTTAATTATAACTAAACGTAAATAAAAGATACATGTGATGAACACTAAAAAATATATCCCATAATAATTAATTAATTAGTTAATTAAGGTTTTCAAAAGACTATGCTACCCCTTCATGTGTAATATTATAGCTAGCTAGTTGGCCAACACATGGATGGAACCACCACTCACTACTACTACATCACAATCCCAACTCTCTCAAAGCTTTACACACTTTCCTTTTAGCTCTCCTCTAGAAAGAAAAAAAGTGAGTGTGTTTTTTTCTTATTCTCAGGACTCATAACTTTTCCTTTTTCCCATTCTCTTCTTAAATCCATGGACACAGCTCAGTGGGCACAGGTACACAGAAACTTTTTCTGTTTTCTTTCCATATAATCATGCTGATTTTCAACCATAATTTTAGATTATTGAGTTTTTAGCTTTGGAATTTGATTTTGATTATATATTAATTGTTGTTAATTGGTTCTAACGGTGTGTGGAAGTTTTTACTTTATCTCCAACAACTTTTCTGATGTTCTCCCACTAAATTCAATTTTTGTTGCTGTCTTTTTAAGATCTTTTTCTTTCCCTTCCTTAATTTTTTTTTTTCTGCTATTGAAAGTACTGCACCTTTCTTTTTCCCTTTATTTTCCTTTCCACCATCTGTTAAAAGGACCCAAGAAAAAGTTAACAATATTTGTTTGTTTCATTGCTGTTGTAATGCCTCAAAGTGTAATAAAAACAGCTTCTTTGCTTGTTTGTCTTGTTTGTTTCCTCCCTTTTCATTCCTCCCAAGATTGTGAATTTATGGCCTTTTCCTGTCTTTTTGTTTGTATTGTTTTTAATAAAATTTTGATTTTTTTTTTGTCAGGGGATTGGCGTGGTGAAACCACCCATGGAAGGTTCAAAGCCTCCTCCTCCTTCCATGTTGGAAAGAAGGGCAAGGCCTCAAAAGGATCAAGCTTTGAACTGTCCAAGGTGCAATTCCACAAACACCAAATTCTGCTACTACAATAACTATAGCCTCTCTCAGCCAAGGTACTTTTGCAAGACATGTAGAAGGTATTGGACTGAAGGTGGGTCCTTGAGAAATGTTCCTGTTGGTGGTGGCTCAAGAAAGAACAAGAGATCAACTCCATCATCAGCTTCTTCAACACCTTCACAACTTCCATCATCATCAACAACAAAAAAGCTTATTCCTGATTTGGCACCACCACCAAATTTCCCTCATTCTGCTTCTCAGAACCCAAAGATCCACCAGGGCCAAGATCTTAACTTGGCATATCCACCATCTGATCAGGACTATAACAGTGTCTCCAAGTTCATTGAGGTTCCTTACACCACTGAATTGGATAAGGGTACCTCATCAACATCATCTTCTCATCAGTTGTCTGCTATGGAGCTTCTAAAAACTGGGATTGCTAATTCTTCTTCAAGGGGATTGAATAATTCCTTCATGCCCATGTCTCTATCTGATTCCACCACTGCAATGTATAGTTCAACTGTTTTTCCTAATCTGCAAGACTTTAAGCCACCACCTGGCCTTAACTTTAGTCTTGAAGGGTTTGAAAATGGGTATGGAGGTCTTCAGGGAATTCAAGAGGGTCCTACTGGTGGTGCAAGGATTCTGTTTCCTGTGGAGGATTTGAAGCAGCAGGTTCCAACCACAAATGAGTTTGAGCATCATCATCAGCAGCAGAATAGAAGTCAAGGGGATTCAACTGGGTATTGGAATGGCATGTTAGGTGGAGGATCATGGTAGATAATACTATTAGACAAGTATAAAATGAAAAAAAAAAAAAAGGAACAAAGGGGTTGGCTTTTTAGTCTTTTTCTTTATGTTGGGGGTGGTAATTGTGTTTGGACTTTGGAATGATCATGGCTTCTCTTTTGTTTCTTTTTAATCCATTGCAAAAGAAAAATTGGTCTTTCTTTTCCTTTCCCTAGTCCCACTTTGATTTTTGGTTTTTGGTCCCAAGAATGTGGCTGTATTTTGAAGCTACCTTACATTTTATTTAATGTTAGGTTAAGCATATGATCAAGAGTCTCCATATATACTCTCTAGGCCATAACCATAAGCATAACCTATATCTAAACTTTTTAATCTTCTGTGACAATAACAACTGTTTAAGTTTTTCACCAGCAGGATCATCGCCCACGGTTTGCTGCTATCACAGCAAAGAAAGGATTCCCTTCAATACTATGGTCAGGTACAAGAAATATTGGTCGGTTATAAACTACATAGTTGATTTAGCTTAAATAAGGCCATTCAACAAGTTAGTGGCAATGTCTAGTTTTTATTTTTTGTATTTGTAAATTCTAAACTGAGATTTTGGACTGATTATATATATGTAGAGCTGGGACATAAAGTGAGTTGGAATGATGGCTGTCAAATCCTTTACAGCAAAAGTGGTCTCCCTATCTTTTTTCATTTCTTTCTCTTTTCCTTTCTTTTTGCTTGCCAACCGGTCACAAGTGTCAGATCTTAACAGTACCCCCTTTGTATTTCTGATTCTTCCATCCATTCCTTCCCCTTTCACCCAGCAACCAAATAGAATCTATAAACTCCACAGTAACAATATATTGATTGGTACTAGTGCCCATGAATTAATGCTGAGCTAACTTAAATAATAATAGTTAGAGTATATATCAGTAACATAACATGATAATACTGACATATTCAAAACAAGTTTTAGGTTTAATTCTTTATACAAAACTTTAGAAAAAAAACAAAAACAAAAACGTGAAAGATTGGTTCATTCTTTCTACTCTCTTTGTAGAAACGATTTACTAGTAACAAAACCTTGCTAAACTGGCTTCTGAAGTAATATGAGCTAACGGTTCCCTTGTGTTGTTGAAAGTAATTTGTTAAGCCACTTTGATTTAACTTTGTGAACATTATGATTTTTATGTATCCCCACATGGGCTTGATCTTCTTTTTTAGGAGTTTTTTTCTTCCTTTCTTGTATTGAAAGCCAAAGAAGCTGGAGCTTGACTCTGGTCTCTTCCTTTTCCAGTGGAGGGTCCTACAAACATTCCTCTTGGTAACCGTGCAAGAATATTATCCTCCACTGCAGCTCCTCTTCCATATAGAGGATTAGTGATAGAGATTAATCACTTTGTTGAATAACAACAATATAAAAATGTACACTTGGTTAATGTTAATTGATGCTGCCTTCACTTGGGTCTAACGTGTTAGGCATATGTTATTATCTAAATAATAATTAATAAATCAAATTTTACAACCTCGCATCATGGTCATGGAGAATCTTTCTCTCTTGCGCTAAACTTAATTAACCATTCTTGATCTACACCACAAAACACCCACTAACAATTGAACTACATAAGCAGTCAAAAAATAATAATAATTGGGTACATGGGAATACGCGTAGGATAATGTACTACATATCATTCATTTGGATTTGGGAGTGGTAGAATATATAATATATTAAGATCCTAGAAAAACGAGAGTGTCATATTTTTAGGGTTTGGTAAAAGGTTGATTTATTGATCTTCCAATTCTCATATTCTCATTCCTTATGACTAAAGTGATGAATAAAGAGAGAATTTATTTATGTAGGCATTGGATATGAAAACCTAGAGGAGGAATGGATCCTTGAAACCTATAATACTATGGGTTCTTCTCTCCAATGATGACCTTTTTTTGCATTAGGGTTTCTACGTACTAGACATTGGCCCTAACATTAAGGACATAAAGGGTAATAATTCACGTAGCTGCGGGACCATATATGTGCAAGCAGGTGATCATTCATTTTTCTAACGGAATCATGTTAAGAAATGTACACCTTTGGGGTCGCCTCGAACCAATTTGTTTGGCTACATATGGCAACAATTTTAAGTCAAGACACAAGAAAGAATGGGCTACCTAGCTGTTTTGTGTAAATTAATTTTCACGTTGCATATCAATTTAATTATTAATTTATTAATTATTCCTTCTACCCATAAATATTAATGATTATTACATCCTTCTTTCCTGAATTAACTATATGAGAGATGCTTGTGAAGATATAAATAACTTTGGGCCGATTCACGATGTTACTTCTTATATATCAATTGTAGCTGGATTATTATAGCTTTATAGATAGCTATAACCGTCGTGTTGATGCCATGTGATGACCAAACTTTTTAAACTTCTTTGGTCATTTACTACCTAGACAGTTTAATATTCTCAATTTGATACAGGAAAAGAAAAGTCATGCACATTTTAAGTAAACTGAACATATGAATCGTGGTATGGTCAAAATTGAAGATAACCCATGCACCATCTAATTAACCCACCTATGATTTCATGCTTGGTATTTAAACCTTGACGAAGTAACAATTAACGCTGGCTTACTGATACTATTCATAACATCATAAAATATTGTTGATAACATTCTACATCTAATATCATTCATTGGATTAAAAATACTTTTGGAAACATCTTTGAGAAGAAGAAGAAAATCTTAATCGATTTGAAAGTATAATAGAAAGGTCATTCAATCTGGAAATAACCCTCACCCGGATAAGATTAAAGCTGAGTTCTGGGATGAATATCACAACCTTCTTTGGCAAGAAGTAAATGGCTTATCCTTGGAGATAGAAACACCTAGGATGTTATCCAAAATAACTAAAATCTGATCAAATCCCATTATGTGTGCAATTTAGATTAGATTTCAGATCAATATCTAAAATATGAACTGAACTCAATTGAACCGCAATTTTTAACATATTACTCTTATATATATATATATATATATATATATATATATATATATATATATATAATCTTACTAAATTACATATATGACTTAAACTTAAAGTGAAACTTAAAAGACTCAAGAGAATAATTTATGATTTTTTTAGTTATAGTGAAATTTTTTACAATGGTGTTTTTTTTAAGCGGTTATTCTTGACTTTATTTGATTGGAATTATATGTCTTATATTTGATTTTGAAAAAAGATATAATTAATATAAAACCGAACAAACTGATACAATCTGAAACGCATTTTATTGGATTGGATCGAATTGAATGTTACCATACATTTCAACAAAATTACAACTTAATAATAAGATCAGATCAAATGATATTTTGTCTAAAAACTGGATCGATCCAGAATATAAACACCCTTAAAAGTACCTCATTTTTTCACCAAGCTACCCATATTAAGAGCAGAAGAATAGAATCCTTAAATTGAAGGATGATTTTGATACGTGGTCATTTGATGAGTTTGGAATCACAATAATAAAAACAAGTGAACAACGGAACAAATCAGTCGCTAAATTTTATATCTTTATCGCTAAATAAGTCAGCAATAGGTTAGTTATGGAACAACACTCGTCGCTAAAGTGGGTGTTGCAAAATTGGTTAGCGACGTCAATTACGTGACAGGTAGTCACAGTTAGGTGTGAAAAAAAACCCCATACTTATAGATAATTCATGGGTTACCCGCAATGGATACTAACATATTTACCAAACATATGGGTGTCAGTATTACACTATCCACTTTGCAGGTACCCACATGATGATTAATACTTTGCAGGTAGTCACAGTTAGGTGTGAAAAAAAAACCCCATACTTATAGATAATTCATGGGTTACCCGCAATGGATACTAACATATTTACCAAACATATGGGTGTCAGTATTACACTATCCACTTTGCAGGTACCCACGTGATGATTAATATTTATTTTTTATTAAATTTACTAAAATATTCAAGTTATTTTATTATTTTATAATGAGATAAAAAATAATACTTTTTCATGATAATATTTTTAATGTATGAAGTTCTAATGTAGTATACAATATTAATTTATATTATACCATACTAAAATAATACAATATTTAGTATATTATACCATATTTTCTTCTTTATTTTTATTTTAAAAAATATTAAAATTGATAAATACCTATGGGCACTTGTTTCTCTATCTACGAGTACCCATCACCTATACTAAACTCTTGGGTAGGGTAGCGGTAACATACAATCTGCACATGCCCCACTTTGTTGCAGTCCCTAACCACATTAAAGGTAAAACCAAGATTTTATGTTAAAGAGAGCCAAATATTTTGGCTAGAAAAAATTAACATTAAATATAAAGTTTATTAATTAATTAATAAAGTTGTTATAAAAGATAAAATATCAATAAAATAAAATATATGATACAAATAAAGAAAATAAAAGTGAAAAATTAGATAAATTTAAAGTAATTAAATCATGTCATAGGATTTTCTTCTAAAAAATACTATAATTAATTCTACATTAATTTTCTTTTGTCATTTTTTCAACAAATATGATAAGATAATATTCTAAAAAATCATTGTCCATTTTTTTATTTTAATAATATTTATTGTATAAATGTTTTTATATTTAAAAGATATTTTAAAAATAAAAATTGGTATATAAATATTTTAAATTTTGAAGGGCTATGAACCCATATTGCCATAATGTTGTTACACCTCTGAGCCATAGATAAACAACGTAACAAACCTCCACAACATCTATTGTTGAAGTCTTCAGCCACATGTCGTCTTTTCTATAATGGTGACATGGTTGATGACTAACTAATTTGTAGAAAAACCTGTCGATAATTGAAATATCCAAATTCATTTGGCACCAGGTGGTGGTCCATTACTAAATTGGTTTGTCAATGACAAAGGTTGCATAGTCACTAGGTGAAAAATGTGTAGTGACAAGTTATCTTCGTCATTAACCTAATCTTAGTTAACATGGTTGTTGACCTTAGCAACGAGTATATTCTGTTGCTAAAATGAATTGATGTGTGTCACTAAGTCCGTTGCTAATGTTAATAGAAGCCTAGACCTTATTTTATCGCTAATTTTATGACTAACGTTTTAAATTATTTTATTTTTTTTTGGTTGAGGCTTATTACTAGAAGCCTAAACCCATTAAAGCACCTGATAGACAATAATGATAATTATTCTATTTTAGTTCATTCATTCAATTTTTATAAATGAAATTAACTACTTTTAACATGTTAATTGTTCAAAATAAGCATTAAAAATGTTTATATATCATTTACATGTAATATAAAAGTATACAATGATCCAAAACATAAAAAAATAATGCTAAGAAGAGGGTGGGGAAGAATAAGGTTGTTGTTAGTCTTGCTCCTATTAATGCTTTTGAGAAGAACCATCTTGTTGCTAAGGTAGGAAGGAAGCTGGTGGTATCAAGGTGATATGTGACATAGCTAAGCATATGCTCATGCCTCTACACTTGAGCCTCACCCTTTTGTTGCATCTCCTAAAGAACTACAATCTTGATGAACTTCTTAGCTTACCTAAACATAGTCTGGTAAGTGGTGGGGTGTTTGAGGTCATACACATTCCTTTTCTTGATCTTGTCTGTGACAACCTCCATGTAAAGAACGATTTCGTTAGCATAAGAAAAAGAAAAAGTCGGTGCCTCCCTTATCCACCTCACCCTTAATTTAAGCAGCAAGATCTACTTCATGCTCAGCCACCTTCGCTTAGTAGGCCTCCTACATATTTAAAAATAGGAAAATTTTCAATTAAAATATTATTAAAGTAATTAATTTTAGTTATAAAATTGAAAAAATTAGAATGGAACTTACAGCAATAACCTATGCCTTCTCATTCACTCAGTGACCGACCTTGTTTTTCTTAGTCCTCTACATCAGATCATAGGCCATGGGGAACAATCTATCTATCGAGCCTACAAAATATCAAAGATAATTTATGTAATTTATTAAAGTTACTAAATACAAAATAGTGAAAGCTCTTTAAAATAATATTACAAGAGAAAAAATAAAGAGATATAAGCAGGTTGCTGATTCTTAGAATGAGAGAGATTGTGTTCTTCTTTGAAAATGCTTCTTTATATAGGTTTCAAGAAAGTAGACGTTGTGAGATATAGAGAAAAGTAACATCCTTTATGTAACACCCCAATTAGTTAATTTAAAATTAGGTGATTGGCAGATAAGTTATAAATAAATTAATTATAAATTAATTCATATTTTCTGAAATTATTCTTAATTATTATGAATCATATTTAAATAATTAAAGTAATGAAATTAAATAAATTAATTTGATTGTTGATTATAGTATTTCAAAATTTAAATAAATTGGTAGTGGTAAATTTTTATTTACCAAAAGGTTAAAAGTAAAAGGTAATTCATTAAAAGTTATAAAAGAAAGAAAAGAAAATAGCAAATTACCATAACGCTCTTAATGAATTAAAAGGCTAAAATTCCTTCTCTTCTCCACAAGATCAACGTGAGTAAGGCAGAGAGTGAAGGCTTTCATTTTCTTCCATTGGCAAAGCTTCAAGCTCCAAATCGGAGGTTGATTCAGCAATGAAACTTCAAATTGTTCACGTTTTAGGAACTGAGGCTTAGAGGTGAGTCTATTGGTACCCTTAATTTTGAGTTCTCTCTCTCCATCTCTTTCTTTCTCTAGCCATGTGTACCCATTGCATGTAGGGGGTTCGGTTTTGTATTTTATGGTCGTGTGAAGCTTGATTGTGGTTTCAATGACAATGGGTGATTTTGAATTCCTACTTTCCTCTTCCTCTTCGCTATGGGGTTGTATGTGAGGGGTTCTATTTTTCATTTTTATGCATTGGAGCTTGAAAATGGTTTTATGGCAATAGGACATCGTTTACAACTCATGGGTTTTATGTTGCGGTGTCCGTAGGTGTTGGATCGAGCATTGGTGAACCATTAAGCATTATGGGTGTCGAGGCTGGAAGCGGAGTGACGAACAATTTAGTTGTGGGGCGTGATCGACATAGAGAACAATTAGCCGAAGCCTGGAATCGAGGTAAGAGGGTGTTCAGGTCATAATTAATTAATCTGTTAAGGTCTAAATGGGTTCAAATGAGAAATAGCTTGCTTATAGAATATCAAATAATCGATGTATGAATAGGCAAATTATATATAAATATGGTGTTAATTGATAAACGGGAAAGATTGGTGATTTTAGAACCTTGTGAAGAATCTAACTAGTTAATGGTGTATGATATTTTAAGTCGGTGTGTATTATGTATGATTTATTTTGGCGGAGTCAATTAAATGGCGTGGCAATTTATATGGTGAATTACCATCTATTAAATGATAATGAGATATTAATTGATGACATAGAGAAACAATGATTTGAGAAGATATAAAAGTTATGTTAATCAATATATATAGCGTATGATGAACTGAGTTACAAGAGTCATTTATGAATCATTTAGTGTATTTACTAATTAAAGGGTAGAATGTAAATTGTAAATAGAGAAATGGTGGGTTTAGAAGTAAATAAACTATGTCGAAAGTCTATAATTGAATAATATCAATGAATGAGAACTTGATTGATAGTGTGAATAGGTTGATATTGGGATACAATTGGTTGAAGCCATGTGAGTAATAAATGGGAAATACTAAATGTGTGGGAATGTTGAGAATTGATAAAGTGAAGAATAATTATATTACGATGGTTAAGTGATGACAGTTATAAGTATGGGTGGAATTTGTGGAATTTTAGTATTCTATTGAGTAATTTGTTGTTAGTAAATAAGGAAAGGATATAATGTTGAATTGTTAAAAGGTGTAATGAAGAAAATAGTAGTTGATGATTGTGAGGAGTCTATGACCCATGATAATTCTTAGGCGATTTATATGCAATGGATAGGTGTAGTGATTTGTGATAATTATGGTTAACAAGTCCTAGCGGATAGGTAAAAATTGATTGAGAATATATGTTATAGGCTGCCCTTTTGTTGTTATAAATGATGTTTAATGGTGATTAAGCGATAATTTAATTTGTATGAAGTTATATATATAATTTATTATGTTGTGGGTGTGATGATTTACAATTTGAATGGTCATTAATAAATGAAATATGGTAGTTAGTAACTTGGTGTGTTGTATTATGCAATTGAAAGCATGAGAAATATATTGATTTATGATGTGGTTAGTATGATATATTTAAATATGTTAGCAGTATATTATATTTGAGGCCTAGTTTATGTGGTCGTCCTGGTGGAGATTCATGGGACGGGTCTGTGTGACCGCCTTGAATGATTAAAAGACGAGGCTTATATGCTATTTGAATCAAAAACTAAAGAAAGTAATTGATTATGTGATTTTTGTGGTTGAGGACGACCAACGATATATGTTACCCTTCGCTTTTAGCTCCTGTGGTCAAGTAGGACCCAGTTAAGCTACCTAGTGGTCAAGTAGGACCTAGTGGTTGAGGTGGGGAGCCAAGTCGGGCTCGGTGGACCAAGCCACAGGGTGTCAAGTAGGACCCCAGTTGAAGGTCGATCCTTTTAGTAACCAGATACTAGGCATCATAATATAAATTGTTTAAGAGTCCCTGGTGTTTTACATGACTTGACTTGGATGTTATGCATATCGGTGTTATTGAATCATTTAATGTATGTATTGACATAAAATGGGGAATTATTGTAATATGTGTTGATGATTCCTTGATTAAGGATTAAGCGACAATTATGTGAAAGGTATCTTGTTATTGATGCGAATGAGAGTTAGAAAGCTTGGTAAGTTGGTTATGTTGCTGATAAAATGTTGAATTGATAATGTTAATTCTAATTACTGTTCTATATTAATTATGATATTCTAAACACTCACCCTTGTTGTGGTTTTCTTTTCTTTAGTAACCAATGACAAAGAGGACGTTACGAGCCCGAAGGGAAGTGCCAAGTGAAGAGGTTGAGCCAAGGAAGGAGGGGAAAGTGATATTAATTATGGTGACAAATAGGAAAGGATTTAGTTATGTATGTATTATGTTATGATGACTTAATTTAATGGTGTATTCTAAGTTCCGAGTGTAGAACTTGGTATGGGGATTGATGATGATGAATTTGATGATTTAGAATTTTGTATGTTGGAATTGATGTGTTATGCATTAGGTGTTATATTGTTTTATGAATTGGCATAAAGTCGTTATTGTTGGATTTTGATTATTGATATAAGCAGGTGACTTATGTAGATATAGTTGTTGTGATGTGATTGTGTTGAATGGATAATGAGTGAATGGGTTGTTGAGGATCGGTGAATTGACATTGAAAACATGGCATATTGCATAATAGGTGATTTAATGGAGAAGTAAGCAACTAGAGGGGCGATTTTATGATCTGGTGGGTTTTAGGACCCCCAGAAAGAACCAATAGTTTCCCTACCTCAATTAGAACTTGTGCATATAAGCCTCACTAAGTTTGGAGTCCATTTGATAGGTTTTGTGCATTGGTTTGCGTTACTTTTGGTTTAATTTCATTTTGTGCATATCTTGTGCATACGATGGAATTTTTGCAAACAAACTGCGCCAACAATTTCAGAATGGGGAAAACATAGGGCCCATAAAGTTTCATAGCAGTCAGAGCTAAAACGGGCGTTTATGTAGGCCAGAAGTTGGCCAAAGTGTCAAATTCTGCAAAATTGTTGTTGTTGTCATGTTGACATTCTGGTAATCGATTACCAGCTATTAGAAATAGGAAATTTGCATTGTTTTGAGGGGCTTGACCCTTAGGGTCATATTATTTATTGACGGAAATATTAAACGTGAAAAATTTACTTTGTTTTTTAAGCAGATCCTAGGATAAATTCTAGGAACCTTTTTAAGGGGACGTTACACTTTGTGCATGTGATAACTGTTAAAGATATAGGTAGTCAAGAAAGCATATTTGTCCCGGTCAATTCTTACATCAACTTTTGTTTTATGACTTTCCTTTTCTAGGATGTCTATATGGAGGTTTGTACTCATTCTTTCTGGCTAAAAAACTACAAATCATTGCATGTGTTTTAGCTTGTGGCTTATATTTACTGCCTTTTATAAAGAGGTATCTAAGGTTGGTCACTAAGGTGTCTGAATTGTTCAAACATTAGACAGCTTCATAAAAAGCCTTGCATCCTGACTTGTGGCTTGTATTTACTCCAGAACACACCCAGATAACTTCAAAAAGTTAGTCTTAAATAATTTAATGTTTTACTCACAATCAAAACATTTAAGGAGTTCAAGAACTTTATATGTTCTTTGATTACTTAACATTAAAGTGATATACCTTGGTGACACAAAAGGTATATTAAGAACACAAAGTTCTTACTCATTCTAAGAAAGTAAAAGTCAAACTATATATATGTAAAACAAAAAGAAATTAGAGCTTGTACTCATAATTAATTCACCAATGCACATGACAAGTTAAAGGTTATCCATGCATGCATATGTTCCAAACAATTACATGCATCTTGTATATAATATAAAGCAAAAAAAAAAGCTAAAAGAAATAAATGGAACTATTGTCGTTCTAGTTTGGATGGGTAGTAGAAGGAGTATAAAACTCACCATAATGGAAGTAGTAGGCAAAAGTGATTTCTTTAGGTATATTGATGAAATTTAGTTCATAATATAGGCCAATGTTATTTAATGTTTATGAGACTTAGCTTGTTTGTATTTGGCTTGGTTTTGTTTATTTAGGTGCGGTTTTAGATTGTGTTGAATACATATTGTTTAAGAAAGAATTTCATCATTTTAGTCTTTAATCATTGTAATTTGTATCAAAGAAGTCTCTAATGTATTATTTCATTTTCCAAGATTAACATACTACAAATTATTAAAGAAGTTTTCATTTATGTCATTCCTTTTCCATAATATTATATGCATAATGTATGTAACTGTTTCAGACACATGCGTTTGGATAACCTTTAACTTGTTATTTCATTTGCATTATTGTATTTCATGGATAACTTATACTTTGATTCCTCTTCATTTTCCACATGTGTAGTTTTACTTTTACATTGTTAAGGATGGATGAGGACTTTTTATCCTTAATACACTTTTTGTATCACAATAATTATCATTTTAATACCAATTCATTAGATTATGTTAAAACTGCTTAACATTGATCTTATTGAATAACATTTTCTTTACATTATAATAAGTTATAAATAACATCATTACATCAACATAAAGTAACAAATTCTCACATATACATCAAGGTATAATTTGATGTATTTAAATTACCATTAGGAATTAATATGATATGATTACTAATACATTAAGCATTTCTTTGTTACAAATTACAATTGATTCAAGATTATTATGATATATCTTTTTTAATATGGCGCAATGATCAAATTGATATAATATTATATACGTTATGGACCAAATTAATGTAATATTTTATGCCTTAGGGACCAAATTGATGTATTTCACTATTGAAGGTTTGAAATCGCCCATGTCAGCATAAGCATTTAGAACGATATTATGCTAAATCTTATTAGGTTTAGGTTTACCAGTCGTTCTCTAAACAAAATTCCTTTCTCAGTAAAAAAAAACCTATTGATCAAGAACTAAATGCTTAGATTAGAGGTAAAGTTTATTATTTGAATATTTCCAGTGAAGTTGGGAGTGGTGATTTTTGTAAGGAATAATGTGGAAAATGTGGCCAATAAAATCCGATTCAAATTGAATTGGATTGGTTGATATGGCACTATAATTGACGTTGTCCAACGTATGGCACTTCAACGAACGTCATCTAATGATTGTTAACGGTAGAGATCAACTTGATGGACGATTGTAGGGGTGTTCATGGTCTAGATTTGTTCAGTTTTAAACATCATATCATTCAATCCAATCACATTATTAAGTTGTGGTTTGATTCGGTTAGAGTGTATGATAAATGTGGTTTGGATTGTATAAGTTTGTTTGATTTTATATTAATTATATTTTTTTATAAAATCAAGTATAAGAAATAATTCTGGCCCAATAAAATTAAGAATAATTTCTTTAAAAATAGAATCAATATTGTAAAAAATAAAAATTTTAACATAATAAAAAAATCATAAATCAATAACTAGAGTATTTTTATCATAAACTACCTATAATACTTTAAGTTTAAGTAATATATATAATTTAATAAGGTAATATAAACATAGGAATAATATATTGAAAATTGCGGTTCAATTGAGCTCAATTTAATTTTTAAAAATAAATCCAAAATTCGGGGTATCGGATAATGAACAGTTATGAGACAAACGTGGGTTTCATCCATAAAAGTTATGAGTTTGAGTTTAATGCGTCTTTTATTCTACTAAATCCATAAATAAATTGATGTTTGAATGGAACTTATTACCGTACCAGGCTCGCACCTGCAACAGCCAGGGGGAAGTTGCGGAGTTGTCCGAACCAAATGCTCCACAAAGCCAAGCAGTATTGAATGTACGGTAATGGGCAATATTCCATTTGTATTTTAATTTTGCAGGGTAACCCAAATTTCATCATCTTGAAAATATCTTCTAATCTTATTTTTAAAAAAATGGAAGATTAAACGAACCACTGAAAGTACCTATATCTTATTTGTTTTAACAGTTCAATGTTCTGGAGCTTATTTCATAGATGTAGCGAGTCAAGTTTGATTTGTTTTTAAAGTTAATTGCTCAGTCAAATTTCATTCAATCACAGACAATACATCAGACAGGTCAGTCGCAATGTCATGACTTTAACATTCATTCTTATACTCAGAGTTACAATATAATCAAACAAATCAAAACACTCAACATTGCCTAACCAACCCCTCTACCTAAACATTACTCCCCAGTGCCCAATCTACTAGTTACCATAGCTGTAGAAACCCTTTGAAAAAAGGTGAAGTAAAAAAAGGGTGGTTAGAGTAGGAAAAGGAAGGAGATGAAGGGGAGTAACAAACACGCAGGGTTAATGTCAAAAAGGTTTGGGAAAAGGACGGGTTGTCCTATTATATGGTCAGACATAAGGCTTAAGAAAAGGAGAGGTAAGCCCCATTCAAAGTTCAGACATGCTACAAACCTTACGCTTACCGTGATAGTTACAAATAACCTAGCGATTAACATATTGACCAAAACTTAACACTGTTGCTAGGAATTGAACCCAAAACCTTTGTCTACAGTGTTCAATTCTACTAACTAACAGAGGCCATCCTCTTTCCCAATTGTCACACATCCTTTATTATTGAATCAATTTTATTTATGTGAATCTCACTCATAATTTCATAAATTTCAACTAATAGTAGTAGTATATTGGAAAGAGTATTACTAACATTTCTCTCATATTACTTGAAACTCTTAAAATGGTCAAATGCATGGATAGTGAAAATGAAAACAGCCACGACCAGACATGTATGGAGCAGCTTACGTTAAAGCATAACTCTAAAAGTACACTGTCCATAGAGGAAGGGGACCATAAGAAACACCAGATATTGAAGCTCAGCCAACTTGTATTATTATTACCAAATATTAAATTCAACCATAAGAATGGCTAGATTATGTATCCAGCCACAACATCACAAGGCAGAAGATGCAAAACTTTGCATTTCAGTAAAGTTCATCTTCAAAAAATGAAATTTTTAAGATGGGGAATTTTGGACAGGACATTGTTCTTAGTAGATTTCAACCTTGATATTCACAGACCAGAAAATGAATACACAATCTTATTAATATGGAATAAACTGTTTATCTTACAATTTCACTTCTGGTCACAGCATGAGGAAATATAATCAAGTTGGGGAAACAATGACAAATTTCAAATGGGTGAAGGTAAGAACTTCCTGTACAAGATGAACATCACCAAGCATGAACAAACTAACATGAAGACTGGAATGAATGGATCAAGGAGCAGAAAGGGATGCTACCAGTTCTCCTTAACAATTTTTGACTTTTCAAGTATGAACTTTCCTTCCTTGTACTTCTGGGATGCGTCATAAGCTCTTTCATACTTCCAACCCAACAATTCGCGGCAATCACCACAATAAACATCAGCAACAGTGTGGAGGCCAGTCAAGAGATGTCTGTCTTCTTTTGGCCCTGTGACAACATTCATAGCATGGGAAAACAGAAAAGCACGGCCATTTCTTCCCTAGTTATAAAAATTATAACAATAACATCAGAAAGTGATCCGGCACAGCTTTTGAAAAAAATAAAATCATAAAATTAATAATAACAACCAAAATCCTAATTAGAGAAATTAAAACAAGTACAAATACAAAAATAATGATCCCTTGGGAATATTTTCATGTAGGAAACATGAAATAAAGAATGAACAAGATCAGCAATATATCATATCTTTAACACTGCCAATGTCCTCATTTCAAAAGCTGTGTTCAACCAAAAGCATCTTCAACATGCAGATTACCATGAATTGAAAATCACCACAACAGCCACTGTCAACAGACATAGCTACTGTCACTTCGTATACATGCAAATAATTGTTAATAATACTAATATGTCTTCAGGATTCACTTATTGAAAACCCAAACTGCCAATTACTGCCATCAGTCTCACTCTTCCAAAGCATCACAAACTCTGAAATCTGTACAACTTACTACTCATTATAAGTTGGGAGGTTTAGTTATTCTACTAAGCATGTAATCATTACCTTAAGTATAGACGGCCCATAGTGAATTAAAAATTCATCAGAACTAAATGGAAACAGAGCCAGGAATTCCTAATTTAAAACCAGGATAAAAATTAGAAAGCAGCTTATTTCTCATTCAATATAACCTGAATTGATTGCAGTTCACAATACTAGTATTAAGAAAGTAAGAAACACACACGTTTGGCTTCATAAGTGGGCTCACGTGAGCCTACCAGTCACATTGTTGATTCAACAACCACAAAATACATAAATTTGAACTCATTCCCAAAACATGATTTCAAATTTCCTTCCTGTCCAGAAACCACCCTAGAATTTCTCCACTTTACCTTTCTTTGTCAAAAAAAAACATTGTAATAGTAATGGCACCTAAAAATCATGACAGTCAGCAACCACTTACCTTTCCATAGCTGAAGGAGGGTTTCTCAGGTGCCGGATTACTGGCACTGATGAAAAACCATCACACAGCAAATAAGCCAGCAGTAAAAACTCACATGATTTGCACATAAAATGCAAGAATAAGAAACATTCTCTTTAAAAAGTATGGTCCAAAATCATCCAGAAAAGTAAAACACAAACAGAGAGAGAGAGAGAGAGAGAGAGAGAGAGAGAGATTCTTTACATGAAAAGCCTTGGAAATAATATCATCATGGAGTGAGACATGGTTTCTACAATTGCAGCAGCTGTACAGGCGAGGCCCTATCAGTTCCGCCATGAATTGGTAAGAAAAAAAAATGTTCAGATTAAACACCTCACTGCTCCAAACAAACACCAAAAAAACAGTTACCCAATAGAGGAAAAAACAAAGGTTTCAACTAGATATAATGAAGCAGATGGAGAAATCAAAAAAGGGTGAAGAAAAGGGGTGAAATTTCTTTACCTAGAACAAATTCAATGATGATGACCCAAAAGTCTGCAACAATAAGATAAGAAGAAAAATAGGGTGTTAGCGTGCAAGAATAGGAAAAGTGTAAAATTGATCACAGTTGAGTGAAAGATTCCAAATTAAGGGCTTCAATGTACATTATTTGGTCATCAGATAAAGACACAGCCAACCCCTCTTGTGAGTAACAAAACGCCAACACTATGCACAGTATCATCATAATTCATAATAATAATAATAATAGCAAAAGCAAATCAAAATTACGGCAACAATTTTTTTAGATGTTGGATTTACCAACTCAAAAATAAATTTTATAGTCAAACGCACTGTTATTAATAACTTTTATTGAAAATCTACTCAAAATCAAACAGACCTTTACTAAAAAACCGAGAGATCGTTGAGGATCTGAGCTGTAAAAAAAAACCTGGCTATGATTTATCCAAATAAAGTAAAAAGGGGGAAATTAAATGTAATTATTTGTTGCAAATTATTTATGCATAAGATTAGAAAATTTCACATGGAGAATAAAATAGGAGAAGAAGGTGAGTGTGATGATGGGTTTCTTCGATGACTCACTCACCTGAGACTGAGTGTGGGCTCTGTTCTATGGTTGAAAGTGAAACTCATAAAATTATAATAATATTTTCTTTTTAAGCTTGGAGGACCCTTTGTTATTTTTTTAATCAATTGAAATTGCAAATTATTTTTTTAAGACGACATCACAAGTTAAATCAGAAAACTTAGATTTCAAATCTTACTCTTAATCTATTATGTCAAATATTTTTGTTTTTGGAAGTAGGTGTAATTAGGATATTCACAATCACTAATTTTTTATACTGATTTATAAATGAGTAAAATAATTAAATAAAAAATTTAAAGTTATTCACTCCATCGCTTAAGAATACCCGAGTTGCATTATTAAAATATGGAAGGAGTATTATTTAATTTTGGCGGAATTAATAGTTTTGTTTAGGTGGAAATGATGAGGATGACAATTACGTTAATACGTAACAACTAACAAGGTGCGCGTTTTCTAGGGGCGCTGTCTAATTTACGAACCTAAGCCCAAACTGTAACAGTTAAAATTAGACTTGAGTTTCGAATTTTTTAAAATAAGATACATTTAAAATTTTAAAACTCATTTATGTTTCGTGGATTTTTTATTAGGTGTCTTATCATATTTTATTTTTTATTTTTCTTTAATAAGTTAAATATATAATTTTAAATAAATTAAATATATATGACACTTTAATTGAAATAACCTGTTATACACATTAAAATTTTTTATAAATAATAAAATTTATGATTATATAATATTTTGAAGTATATATTATAATTATAATTATAATTATTGAATTTATACATCAGGTGGTAGTTGTTTCTTTCACACTAGTCCCCCTTCACATTAAAATTGAGTTAAGGTCGAGGTGGATTTTTATATATTATTAGTCAAAATACATTTTACCTGTCAATTTTAGGACAAATCAATCTCTACAGGTTTAGATACAATTTTTATACCTATTAGTGATGGATTTTGTAATACTTCAAACAACGATTGTTTCCGTATTGTTTTGCCTTAGGTGGATTGGGTTAGCCATTACTGTTATTTTATTAATAATCATATGACAAATATATAAAACTAATAAATATATTATAATCTATGAAAAGATATTTTTTATAATATAAATTAAAAAATTATCAGAATTTTCACGATGAAAATATTATCTAAGTTAAAATTCATAATTGTTGGTTCGGAAAACAGACTTAGAAAGAGGTTGAATAAGTCTGTTCACTTTTTCAAACAAAAAAGTGATATTTAAACGTGACAGCGTTTTGCATAGCGGACCAGACTTTTACGAGTCAGAGAGCGTGATTCTTTGATTGAATGATCGTTATTTACCTAACTTTTACTATCAAAGATATTAATGAGAATGCACTAGACTTTTGATAGTTAAAGAGGGAAAGAGAAAGAGACATCATAAAAAGCAATTTATACCGGTTCACTCCCAATGCGGAAGCTACATCTAGTACCTTCAAATCTGAAGGATTTCCACTATGTAAAAATCTTTTACATCAGATGTTGAGTATTATTGACTTCAGCCACTCTTGGCCTAAGCACAACCCGTGCTTTTGAGTATTCTTGATTCCAGCCACTCCTACCTTGAGCACAACTCATGCTCTAAGTATTCTTGACTTCAACCACTCCTGGCTTAAGCACAGCTCATGCTTCAACACCAGACCCCTCTGGATTCCTATGAGTATTATTTTGTAGCACCCACTCATGGGGGCAGACCCAATTATTCTTTTACAAACCACTCCTGGCTCAAACTTCGAGTATTCTTTCAAAAGCCTCTCCAGGCCAATAATGTTTCCCACGTTAACAGAGTCTGGCAACGCACCAGACCTGTACTAACAAAGGATTGGAAGAATTATTGTAAACAAAATGAATAAGCCTTCTAACTTAGCTGAGCTAAGTGATCAACCACATGAGTGGGTTTGTAAAGAAAGAGAAGGTCTTATTCATTTAATAGACTCAATACCTGGGTAATATAAAAGATTCCTGCTACAGGTACTAAGTCTGAAAGCATGACCAGAGATGATATGCTCGTAGAATAGCATAGAGATATGAGCGGATGACATATATTTGGTTGCTATGGCTTTTAGGAGAGAAGGAATGCACATAGCGAGCTTTCTTTGTCTTCATGGCAATTCTTCTTGGTCTGATTTCTTCTTCTTTAGCTGATTGCCATTTCATTCTTTTTCTTAGGCTTTCTTATATGAACGTCTGGTCTCGTTCATACTTTCTCTTCTTTATTCATACTTTTCTTAGTTTGTTTGGCCCATCTCCTTTTTCTTCAACAAGCTATCTCTCTTTTTCTATTTTCCATTTTATGTTTTATGTATTTTACTCTTGCTTGAGTCTACTCTTACACCCTTGCTCTATCTTCTTTTGAAGAGATTGATTCTATTTATAAAGGATTTTCCAAAGAGCCCAGGGAGAGGATAACTGTTATAAGTCCATTAAGAGATGATATACTCAATGAGAAAGATGTTGAACAACGGACAACAAGGCTTTTTTTGTTAGAGAGAGACATTTTGAGCACGTAATTGTAGGATAGAGAGCTTTGAGATATGTGCAAACATAGGCAGGGTAGAAGTAACGTAAGTTTCACAAAGGAGGAAGCTTTTATTCAGAGAATCTCTGAATCTATAAGGCACAGTTGAAAGACTTGACGCTATTAGGATATAACATAATCTGCCTTGCTTTGTCATTCTTTTTTTCGTGAATCTTTGCTTTAAAGCGCTTATGAAGATGTTTTCTGACCTATAAGGTTCTTTGGACCAGACTCGTATAGGAACTTTCTTTTAGAGGATTTTGGGTCTGGCGATTCATAAGATGTTGATGATAAGACAATTTTAAGGCATAATTATTTAGATGCCTTCGCAAGGTCTAGGAGCTTTGAAGTACATGTGAGAACAAGATTTGGTGTTTTCACAAACTTTAAGGTATGAGATAATAAATTTTTCAGAATTAGGTCTGGTAAAACATTCAGATGCAAAGATCTCTCTCTTTAAGGTGAATTTCCAAACTTTAAGACTTTTCTTGTTTTGGATCAAAGGATTTACGTTGAGACTAAACTTTATAAAAGTTCTTCCAGACTTTTTACATACATACTCCCCTTTCTTTTGTAACAAAAGCCTTATGTTTTCCTGAAATACTTAAACGCACATATCAAATAATAACATGATATGACTTATTTAAATTAGAATACGCGATGTTAGTTATCAACAAATCTTAAGAGAATTTCGAGTCTTCTTGACTCTAACAATCTCCCCCTATTTGTTGATAGAAAACATTAAGTCTTTTAATTTAAATAAGATGTTGATAATGTAATAATAAGAGTTATAGGCCGAGAGATAGTATAGAATATAGAATAGAGTTATAGAAAACATTTGACAATGAAATATTTTATAGAAAAAAATGTTCAAAACAGACATATGTTAAATTAAAAACAACTTTGGCTACTTCTTAAAAGACTTTCTAAACTTCGTCTTTTCTCCCCCTTTTGATATCAACAAATTTGGAATACAGAGGGTAGAGAAATTGAAAAGAAAATTCTGACTTAAGTAGGAAGTAGGAAGGGTCATGACTGGTCAGAGCTTGAACTCATGCTTCTGCATTAAAGAGTCTTCTTGGTTTGAGATGAGCTTGCTGTGGGCAATCCTTTTTTGATCATACTGCGAGTGATCCTTTGAGATACATTGTTGAAAACTGATGGATTAGCTGAGCTTGAGGTTGATATTGAATGACGGGACCTTGTCTTGATCATGGAAGCAGACTTTTATGGATTGGAAACTGATGGGAACTTGTTATCTAATGGTTTCAAATCATCATTTTGTTGAAAAGCTTCAGGAGGAGAAGTTACATCCGAGAATGTGGGGACATTTGTGATCAGATTCCACACATCTTCAGGTCTCTAGAATTTTGAAGCTCAAAACCATGGAGTTCAAAAATTTTAGACAGAGTCCCAAGAAAAGAGATTTTCTTTTGCCTTTTGGAGATAGATGAAATTAGGTAGTTTATAATCACGTTAGACAGGCTCGTCTTCTCTTTCTTCATCATCAAGACCATATAAAACTTGTCTAGTTTTGTTACAACATCTCTGGCACTTTTCATAGGAGAAAAAATTTGCCTCACCAGAGCATGAAGAAACTTCATGTTAAGAAGTAAATCCTTGACTAGAAGAGTTGGTGGAGACTCTGATCTGTATAGAATTAAGTTTGATTCTTCTTCAGGTATGATGCACCTAATAAAGTCTTCAGAAAACATTCAACCCTCGTCGGGGCACCCGCAAACATAGGCAATGGTGTCAGAGGAGATAACAATTCTTTTGTTTTGGAAAGTTCCAGAAATCTTAAAATCTTCTTTGTTGGTGACAACAGTAGACCAGAAGTTTATCACCAAGAAAGGTGAATATGCATAAATTATGGAACAGAAGGGTAACCAGCCAATACCTTCCAACTCAGCCATGACACCCTTACCATTATTTTTGTATTCAATTAGGGAAAAGTATACTGGTTCTACAATGTCATTTTCAGTGAAAGCAGCCATTGTAGAGATTGTGAAAAAGATTTGAGAAAGTTTTCTGAGAAAAGAGGGTTTAGGGATTCAAAGAAGGGTTTAACGAGTGGAAAATAAATGGTAATAGTGAAAAGGTTTAAATAGAGAGGGAAAGAAGTAGAAGCCAGAGGGTCTTTTGAAATTATTTAAAAAATCATAATAAATGGAGAGGAACACATGGTTTTGTAATTTTTGAAAACATACGTCGTTCCTAATAATTAGGAACAATTTTCTAGAATTTTGAAATAAATGCTTAAAAAATTAATTTATATGAAAAATTACTACAAGGAAACAGTTAGTTTTACCAAATATTCAAGTGACAATTTTTGAAAGAATCTAAACTTGTTTTTAATCTTCTTACAAGGATGTATCTCTGATTTGATGATTTTTGACAATCTTGCTCAAGGTTCGTTTGAACAAAAATAAGTTTAAATAGTTCATGTGAAAATATAAAGGAACAATGAATATAGTAATTTTAAGATCAAGAGAGAGATAATCAAACCTATTCTGCTTTTACTCCTTTGACAATTTTTTAGAGATCTTCAGAGTCTGATGCGTCAGACTTTACGGCTTTGAACATTCCATCATTGTTTGCCAATGTTGAGGAGCTTAATATTGAGGAGCTTGTTGATGCATTTGATCTTTAACTTCTTCGTGCTTGGACCAGTGAAGGATCCTTTTTCTTGAAAAGCTTGTCTTTGTGCTTCCGTTTTTATGATGTCAATCTTGTCTTGTCCTTGAGCTCTTGGTCTTCTACAGACTTCTGAATACTTTAAATAATAAGCAGCTTCTTCTTCTCGATTCTTCTTTTGAGCCTTCATTAGGATGGAATCTTCATGGATCTTCTTCCTCTACACTCATTAGAGTGTTCAACCCCAAAGGCCACGCTCTGATACCAATAATTATATGAGAATATTATTTTTTATGAATATATGAGAATATTATTAAATTATATATATATTGTTTGGTAAAATAGTGAGAGAACCAAAATTCCTACAGTAAATATAACAAAAGCAAACAACTAGGAAAGAAAAGAAAATACCAAAAAACATAAATGTAAGAACAAACAACAAAGAAAGAGAGACACAACAAGATTAATATGGTTTACCACAGGGTTTTAAAGGACACTACAAAATCCACGAGTAATAATGAACTCCACTAAAATAGTGAAAACAAATTACAAGGAGATTACAGCTTCTACGTTCAAATGACATATCCAAGATCTCACTCATGCAACTTCAAACAATTTGTCGGTGCTTCAGACACCCTACTACAAACTTCATACATTTCTTTAAAACTCTCTCTCAATAACTTTACAAAAAAGCTTTTCATATTTTCTTACTTGTACACATTTTATAGTTATATACACTACTCAAAGATTGTTTAAAAGGTTACCCCTAAGAGAACTATGATGACCCTTATTTATAAAGTCACTTAAAAGCTCAAAGTTAATAACTTTAAAATAGAAAGTTGTTACTCTCAAAACAAAAATCTATTACACTTTATAAAAGAGAGGTTCAAGACATTTCATCTATAAATCTTCACCTTGTATTGACACTTCTCTGAACATCATCAGACGAGCGTTGATAAAACTTCAGATGACTGACAAAACTTCAAACAATCAATGAAACTTTTGCTACTATATGTCACAAAAGACTATTTCCAACAATCAACATTAACCAAGTCCAAATAATGCATAAACTTACTTTTAAGAACAAGTTTTGTAAACATTTCAACTACGTTTTCCTTTGTATCTACCTTCTGAACTTTGATCCCCTTCTCCATACGAATGAAATGGCACCTAATATCATTATATTTGGTTTTTTCATGATATACTTGATCATTTTCTAAGCAAATGACATTCAAGCTATTACAATATATCAAAGCACGATCTTGAGGAAAACCAATATTAGAATTAAGTCTTTTAACTATATTCCTTTTTTTGTCATTTCAACCAAAGTCATATACTCTACTAGTATTGCAGATAATGCAACTAAAGGTTAAAAGGTAGCTTTCCAACGCAACAATGAGTTTCCAAGAGTGAAAGCATAACCTGTGACTGATCTTCTAGCATCCAAGTTAACTGCATAATCTGAATTTGAATACCCAACAAGGTAACAACTTATGTTTGCTCCATAAATGAGCCCAATATCATATATACCTCTCAAGTAATAAAAGATACTTTTTGTAGCTTGCCAATGTTCCTTTCCAAGTTGATTAAGAAATCCACTCACCATACTAACAACGTATGTTATATCGGGTCTTATGTGCACCATTGTATACATAAGATTTCATAATAGCACTAGAATACATAACCTTATACATGTACTCCAGATCTGAGGCTGTCTGAGATGTCTAAACCATAGACGAACATGTATTAGTTACCAAATAAGTGCTCAATGACTTTCCTTTATCTATCTCAAAACAAGACAATCTTTTGAATGTATTTCTTTTGCGATAAGAGTTCCTATAGATCTCCATACCAAGAATCTTTTTAGCCTCATTCATGTCTCTCATATCAAACTCTCTACTTAGAAAAGTTTTCAACTTCTGAATTACAAACTTTTCCTTTGCTGCAATAAGCATATCATCTACATACAAGAGTAGATAAACCAACAATCCATCCTCTACCTTCTTGTTGATAGACACAATAATCATAAGGATTTCTACTAAACTTTTGTTTGACCATGAAACTGTCAAACCTCTTGTACCATTGCCTAGGAAAATATTTTAACCCATACAGAGATCTTTGTAATTTACAGACATCATCTTCCTTGCCTTGAACAACAAACCCCCTCCGGTAATCTCATTAAGATATCTTCCTTTAACTCTCCATGTAAGAAAGTAGTCTTTACATTTAATTACTCCAGCTCCAAATCCTTATTTACTAACAATGCTAGTAGAACACAGATAGAGGTGTGTCTGATAAAAAAAGAGTAAATCACTTGATAATCAACACCTTCTTTCTGACTATAACCTTTTGCAATTAAACAACCTGATGGTTTAAAGTTAGACTTAGAAGAGGGGTTGAATAAGTCTTAGACTCTTATGAACTCTCTTTGCAAGAAAAGAAACTTTAAGATTCAAGTAATTAGACTTTTGTTAGCAGACTTGATAAAGGCAAGGAAAGGAAGAATGAACACAAGGAATTTATATTGGTTCACTTCCAATATAGAAGCTAAGTCCAGTCCCTTGAATCTTGAAAGATTTCCACTATTGTAAAGACTCTTTTTACAATTTCAACACCAGAGTGTGCCACAAGTATTCTTGACTCCAACCACTTCTAGCTAAAATACCCACGTATTCTTTCAACAAGCCACTTCTGGCTCAAACCCAAATATTCTTCCAACAGTCCCTTAAGGCTAAATTGTTTCCCTCACAGAAACTAAAGGTTTTACATAAATGCAGGTTTAAAAGATAGATTGTGTTTGGTGTTTCTAAGAACTTAGTGTATGAAAAGATACAAGTGATAAACAGATACACTAAGTAAGAAAGCAAAGAGACCAAGGTTTTCTAGGTGTAGAACAATAAAGAAGTCCATTGCTTAAGAACTAAAAGAGAAGTGAGCTTTATAAACTGATTACAAGATATTCTTCAAATGACTCAATGGTTCTTTGTTCTTCAACTTGAATTTCTTCATATTTATAGGTCACTTAAAAATAACCATTTGGCAATCTAATCAGGACACATAGCCTATTATAGATCCATTGGTGAAGCTTCAGCTTATTGTAAACATCAAACCTTAAAAATATGAAGGGAGGGCAAAAGGTCTGGTGTGAAATGATCATCAAGGCTTACAATAAAATGGAGTTCTTTGATATTTTTAGTGCAAAAGTCCTTTTGTTAGCTTATTTCTTTTAATCAATGCATCCAAAGTATATGTTGTTGACCTCTGTAGGTATTCTGACACAAGAGCTGATTGTGATCAGCTTTTCTGAATCACAAAGAGTAACTACATTGGTTTCTTCATAATAAGGCTTTGGTTGCTTCACTGTTTTGTCTTTTTTCCTCCTTCAATGATAAGTGCAATTTTTCTTGATAGGCACATAACTTAGAGCATTATCAAACAGGATCTTAAACATTGGTTGTTGCAAGCTTGAAGTGAAGTTCTTGTAGCTTCAAAAGTCTAAGGTCTGATTAGTAGAACAAAGGTCTGATCGTACTTAAATCGGATTCTTTTTGAGCAAAGCTTGGAATCAGGCTTTTCTTGAAATTTCTTTTTTGTCATAACTCAGACTCTTGTTTTGATGGACTCCCATTTTTATTTGTAACCTGTGAGCTTAATATTTATATCCCGAAACACTTAATTCAACAGGTTAGATAACACATGGGCAGACTTCATTTCACTTTAAATGTCTTCATGTGTGTTATTATTAAATCTTGGGTCTGGTTAATTAATATTCTTTCTTTCATAAAACCATACTTAGTTCCAACACAAGCCTTGTATCTTAGTGCTTCAACCCTTGGAATTTCATACTTTTTCTTGAAGATCCATTTACAGATGACATGTTATAAAAAAAGAATATGTAAGAAATAGATAAGGGGTTATTGTACCAAAATGGTAAGGCAAATAGGGTAGACGAAAAAAGGGATAATTATGGTAAAAGGATTCGGGGAGCAGGAAGGAGCAGAGAGAAGATTATGGTAATGGGGGAAAGAAGCATTTAATGACCTTTGTCTTGTTTGTACTAAGAAGCATAAAAGGAACAAGGCAAAAGAAGACTCTGGTTATTCCCTCAAGGATCATTGGTATATGATTAGCGAAATGGTTCACCCATTAAACCAAGGAATCCTAAACAGTGCTTTTATACCCTTCTTGAGGTTGGTTTCATAAGCTTATGATCAAAAAGAGAATTCCTAAGACAATGACTCAATAGTAATTTTTGAAATTAAGAAATCAAAAGAGTTCTATATTGACGTACATGAATGTAAACACCATATTTCATTTACTTTATTATTTTTAATTATTAAAAATTAAATAATATTTTTTTTCCTACACCATTCCGGGAAACCAGTCTGGAATCCAGATCTGGTTCCCCACCAACAACATTCATCATCCCCTCTCCATTATCTTCTTCCTCTCGGAATCTACCATACGGGGGGACCCCTTTCCAAAAAGCCAACAACACTCTCATCTCATCTGAACACTCCACCACCAGCAGAAAGAGAAAAAAAATTATAATACCAAACATCCTCCATTACAAACCAGAAAAAGAATAACATATAAAAAAATAAACAACAAAAAAGAGCAAAAGAAAAGAGAAGAAGTGTTGATCGCCGGCCACCCCCGCTCTGATCTCCCTCTCCGTCACTCACCCCCTCTCTGATCTCTCTCGCCTCACTCCCTCCCTCTCCGTCACTCTCTCGCTCCCTCCGATCTCCATCTTCTTCTCCATCACCCACTCCCACCGACGACCGAGCCCCCCTCCGACGAGCCAACGCCGCCCACTCCGACGAGCCAGCCCCGCCCAGATCCTCCACCGTCGACCGTCGCCAGTCCCTCCCCTCTCTCCGTCATGCTCTCTCCCTCCTCCACTCTCGGTTGATCTCTCTCTCTCTCTCTCTCTTCTTTCTTTCTCTCTCTCTCTCTCTCTCTTTTTCTTTCCCTTCTCTCTCTCTTCTTCTTCTCTACCGCCTTCCCCTCTCTTCTATTCCTATCTTTTCTTTCTTTTTTTGGGCCTCAATTAGTGAGGCCCATTTTTTAAATAAAGGGAGACTTCTTTTTTTAGGGAATGGGCTTTAGAAGCCCAATGTCAAATAAATGCTTTAATATTTAGTTTTTATGTTTATGAAAATAATTTATAATAAAGTAATATATATATATATATTAAAAATAAAAGATAATAAATTTTAGTTTTAATCAAATTAAATAAAATTATTCTTGAATTTTATAGACTTATTTTTAGAAGTAAAAAGTAAAAAATAATTTTTTTTAAAATCACATAACTCAAAAATATATTTTGTGATGAAAATAATTGGGTATTAAAATTTAAACTCTTTCCCAAAGATTAAAATAATTAGTTTTGTGTCAAATTTATATATATATATATATATATTCTTTTATACTGATTGTTTCAAAATCTTAGGAGCGATTGTCGAACAAAGTTACTGTTGCCTACATTACTGTTATTAGATTTTACAAGTTTATGCAAGTGTGAATTACTTCACCTTGTATTTCTCGTTCTTCATAAATTTTCTTTAATTATTAAAAATCAAAATTAATCAAAAACAATTTAAATATTTTTTTCTTTGAACATTAATTTCCCCAAAGAACTACGTGACCCTGATTTCTCGAAAGCTCGAGAATACGTAAGAGCGGGAAGCAGTTCCTGTCGGGCCCATCTTTCTTTGTTTAATTTTTAGAGTTTCCATTTTTGTCTTGTTACTAAAGGAGGAACGAGGTTAATTTGGACGAGACGTCCTGTTAATCTCATTTTTTTAATAATATCTTTTTTAAAAAAAAGGGAGGAGCGAGGTTAATTTAGACGAGACGTCCTGTTAATCTCATGTTTTTTTAATAATATCTCTTTTTTAAAAAAGAAGGAGCGAGGTTAATTTGAATGAGATGTCCTGTTAATCTTATTTTTTTAAATAATATCTCTTTTAAAAGAAAGGAGGTGCGAGGTTAATTTGGATGAGACGTCCTGTTAATCTCATGTTTAAAAATTTTGTGTCTATTTTTATCTATTTTTGTATGCTTTATCATTACATACGTTTCTTCTCTGAAGAAGTTAAAATAATTTTTGGGCTAATTATAATGCGCGCTATCATCTTGAGGTAACCGTTTTATAACGGACAGTTGTGAGGTGCTAATACCTTCCTCGCCTGTAATTAGACTCCCGAACTTGAAATTTCATTTTTATGACCAATGCTTTAATAAAGGTTTTTCCGGTATTTTGTCCTTAAAAATATTGGTGGCGACTCCCTGTTTTCTTTTTGAAAGGATTTCGAAACTCCGTTTTAATTTTCAAGGGTCGGCTTTCCCGTCGCGATCTCGGTTGCGACAGATGGCGACTCCACTGGGGAATTAGAGAGTCAAGCCAGTCAATTTGATAGGGCATGTTTTAAATAGCATATTAATTATTTAACTTCTTCCTTTATTTTATTTTCTGTAAATGTTTGTATGTGGTTTCTATTTTTTTTTGTATTCTATCATTTACGTTCTGTTAATGTCTGTGTGATTGTTGAACCCTAGGGTAGACGACTTTATTTTGTTGCTCTGTGTTTGTTCTATGTGCAGGATGAGTAAGGTACAGGTATTGACTGCCTCTTTCACACACTACACTCACAATTTGCACACACTTTTGAGTGGGACCCTATACCCAGGCCCAAATGAAACTTAAGATTAGGGGAGGTTGATAGCAGAGCCATTTGGGATTTACTTCCTGTCTGGTTACCGTGAGAATCTCAGTTAGAGTTCAACTTATTCATGGTGCCCACACCTAGTAGACTTCCTACTGTTGTGGTCAACATCATGAGTAGGATCTTGGCTCTAGTGACCTTTAGAAGTTTTAGAACAAGCCACCTAAAGTGAGATATCACTGTTAGACAAACCTTAGAACCATTAGGAGACCTTCAGAAAAACCCGACTTAAGGCACGAAGAGGTAAACTTTACTTCTACCTTTTCCCATTCTCACTTTCCCTTCTGATCTAAATTAGAGGACCACTTGCCTATTTAGTGGATTACTTTTTTTGAAAATGACATACTTTTAACTAGTGATCCTTTAACGGGCAAGTAGTCCTTTCCTTTTATGTACAAGTCTTTGGGCCTTGAGTTACGGATGTTTCGAATCATCAAAAAAAAAGAAGCAAAAGAAAAAGAACAAAAAAAATATATAAAAAAATCAAAAGAAAAAATCAATTCTCTTTGTATTGACGATGATTAGAAAATCCATAACTCACATGACCTTTGATTTGTCGCAAGTTTTGTCAAATCGTAACCTCCCTAAATACAAAAATGTTTTCAAGAAAGTTACTAGGGGAATATCGATTTGCAAAGCACGTCAGTTTCCAATGACTGATTTTCTCATTTCTTTATGTTCTTACAGGAAGCTATCAAGAGCTTAGCCAGTACCTCTGAGTGAAAATATGGAAATTAACATGAGATCAGATAGTTGTGGTAAGAATATACCCGAGTTGAAAAAATTACTACATGTTAAGGCTAGGAAAGTCGATACAACCAGTTTGCAAGCATTAGGGAAGAAATTGGATATGAATCAGAAAATGACCTTCTCGAGGAAATATGGGAGGATTTTAAAGCTGCTAGAAGTGGAGGGACAAGTCGAGGCAATTACTGCTTTGATTCAGTTCTATGACCCACCTCTCCGTTGTTTCACCTTCTGAGATTTTCAGTTGGCTCCGTCTGTTGAAGAGTTCGAACAGATTCTGGGGATGTCACTAGAAGGACAAATGCCTTACCGCCACCTTGGACATCATGCAAATATTGTTACCATCGCTAATGTCCTAAGGATCCACCCAGAAGTGTTAAGGAGTGCGCAACTAAATAGAAATCAGACCCTGGGGTTCGATCGGGAATATTTTGAGAAACATATGCACTTGCTGGCTGAGAAAGGAGATTGGGAAGCTTTCATGGATACCTTGGCTCTCACCATTTATGGTGTCATCTTGTTCCCTAATATTGACAATTACGTGGACTATGATGCTATTGGCGTTTTCCTTGCCCGCAAGTTTAAATCTGAAAATCCTGTCACTGCTATCTTGGCAAATATATACTGCACCATGGACTTCTATTATACACAAGGTGGAAAGAGAATCATTTGTTGTCTACCTGCTCTGTATGTGTGGCTTACGTCGCATGTCTTCCACCAAGTCGGTAAAGTTGAATGTCCTATTTTTGATCTGAAGTTATGCCAGTTAGTAATAAAGAATGGGCGTGAATGGGCCAATCACCTGATAGGGTTCACGACTGATAAAGTAAGATGGTATCCGCAGTGGTTAAAGGTTGACACCATTATTCACCATTGTGGAAGCCACCCAAACGTTCCTCTCATAGGCACTCAGGGATGCATTAATTACAACCCTATCATAGCCAAACGTCAGCTAGCCTACCCATTACTTGGGCCACCCGATGAAGAATCCCTTACTCTTTTTATCGTTTACTACTCAGAAAGAGATTGTACCTCTGGCATTCGAGATATAGGAAATGCATGGAAGAAAGTCCACAAACAAGGGAAAGAACTAGGAGCTCGAAGCCACGTCGTGAAGGAGGAATACTACCAATGGATCTTAAATAGGGTTTCTATTGTCAAGCTGCCTTTCAAAAGTCCCTCCTATCTCCCAACATGCACACCTGTTCCCCCATCTACCCTTGAAGAGGAGGCAATGAGAGACAAGATAGAAGAGCTAATTGCCAAAAACAAGAAGCTAGAGAAAGACTTGCTGATGTCTCAACAAGAATGCGCCCTTCAGAAAAGGGAAAACTTAGAAAGCAAGTAAACCATTAAGGAGATTGGAAAAAAGCGGAAAATCGAAAGGGATTACTTGAGGAAGCAAAGTCAATGCCTCCGAACAGCTAATACTCAACTGAGAATGAAGAGCAAGCAAAAGGATACCATGTTGGCTGACAAGCAACTCTTGAGGGACATGTTGGCAAAAGCCAAAGAGCACGAGCAAAATGCCCTGGTGTAAAGAGAGCTCCTACAATCGCAAGTTAGCCAATTAGAGCATCAGCTTAATGAGGTGGTAGAAGCTTGCTAGCATGAGATAAATGGCGAACGGCATGGCGCAATGGATATTGAGCAAGACTGTCGTGAGACTATCCATATCTTGGAAGCTAAAATGACACAACATGATAAAGTTATTCATTCATGGATGAACCGCTTCGCCCACTTGGCACATTTGGCTAATCGGACTCTGGAAGACCTCCCGCTCCTACTTAAGCAAGCTGAGGGGATGACTAATCCTCTTACCACCCTAGAAGAAATTGTAACCTTCCTTGATTACTGTAGAGAAAGGATTTGTAAAATGAGGGCCATGATTGCCTGACCTAGGAATAACTGATTTACTTTTTCTGCATAAAAAATAGACTGGCAGCGGTAATGTATTTTGGTTGAGTTCATAAAGAAGGATTCTTTTGTCTCCAAAACTATCTCATGTTAATTTCCACTTATCACATACTTAGTACTTTTGAATGTGACGTTCTGAGAAACGGTTGGAGGATACTGGTCAAGTTTTGCGATCGCTTCGCGCACCATACTATTTGTTTTACTGCTTTTATTTAATGCTTTCTTTTTAACAATTTCCTGTTTTGACTTCCATTAGACATTACGGGTAAGCATCCTTACCAGACCCGACTCCAAACGAGACTCATAGCCGAAGCAGAAATCAGGGACGAAGATTTCAGAAACGAATTCAACCAGCTAAAGGAACAGGTAGCTGAGTTGACTAAGCTCCTGGAAAAGAGAATCATAGAAGGGGGCTCCTCTACAGGTATTGAGGACGCCCAACAATAGCCTACCACCCCACTATATCCCCCAGGTTTTGGTCTGACAAGGACTCAATTTCCCAATCCAACGGCTCCTCCTCTCACTATCAATGTCGGAAGGCCTAACCCTGCTGCTGATCCCCAACCACACTACAACATGTCCTATGCGCAACAACATACATTTGTTGGCCCAGACAGTAACCTGATACCCTTTCCACCTTATGGCTTACCACCGGGATACTTTCCCCCACTGGTCACTAACCCACAAGACATCCACGACCACCAAACAACAAATCCCCACACCTCGAACCCCGCTCAGCCCACTATACCACCACTTCATGAGCCACAAGTCGCCCAAACACAAGCTGCTCAAGCTTAAGCCACCCCAGCCCAAGTCACCCAGATAGCCCAGCCAGTCTATACTGCACAACCTACAGGCCAATCCCAGGGTCCTCCACTAAACACTAGCCTGACAAACCAGCCTCATACATCTACACCTTTCCACCAGCTTTATAGTTATCCATACGGGTACATGAACCCCTATACTGCCAATCCGCAAGGCATGACTCAAATGGTAAACCCAGCCACCGACCCTAGAACAGTTGATGTCTCCCAAAAAGGGAAGATAGAGATCTTGGAAGAGCGGCTAAGGGTTGTAGAAGGTGTGGAAGGTTTTGGATTGATTGATGCCTCCGAACTCTGCCTAGTCCCAGATGTCATTATTTCCCCCAAGTTTAAAATACCAGATTTTAACAAATATCGGGGAATGACTTGCCCAAGAAATCATCTCACAATGTACTGCCGGAAGATGGCGTCTCATTCATCCGATGACAAGCTGTTAATCCACTGTTTCCAGGATAGTCTAGTTGGGGCTGCCCTCACCTAGTATGCCCACTTGGAACGAACCCGTATTCGCTGTTGGAAGGACTTGGCGGACGCTTTCATGAAACAGTATAAATATAATTTAGACATGGTGCCCGACAAAGTGCAGCTACAGAATATGACAAAAAAGGATAATAAGACATTTAAGGAGTATGCTCAATGGTGGCATGAAACTACTGCACAAGTTGACCCCCCGCTGTCAGAGAAAGAAGTGGTAGCGATGTTCATCGATACGCTTCAGTCGCCCTTCTATGACAAAATGATTGGTAGTGTTTCCTCAAATTTCTCTAACATTGTGACTATTGGGGAGAGAATAGAAAGCAGGGTGCGAACAGGGAAGATTATCTGGGGCCCATCTGGGGTATCCAATGTGAAAAGACTAGCACCAGGCAATGGTAGGAGGAGAGATAGGGAGACCAACTTCGTCTCTTATGATCAAAGAAGGGACCAACCAAGACCATTCACCCCCACCGTTTTTTAAGCCCTCAATTCTCATGCACCGAATCCATATGTGGCCGCTGCCGTCCACAACCCAATCTCTTATCCTCCTCATTTCTGTCCACCCATTGTCAGAGCACCTATACCGTAACCTATGCCATATCATCCTCTACAACAAACAGTTCAGCCACCCAACCCTAATCAGAATGCAAGGAAACCTAACAATGACCGCACACCTATGTAATTTGATCCCATCCCAATGACATACACTAAACGTTTGCCTCTCCTCATTCGCAATGGTTTAGTGGCGCCCTGCCCTTTAAAACCAGTAGAACCCCCTTACCCCAAGGGGTATCATCTTAACGCCCGATGTGATTATCACGCCGGAGCACCGGGGCATTCCACTGAAAATTGTATGGCATTGAAGTATAAAGTAAGGGATCTGATTAAAGCTGACTGGATTAACTTTAAGGAAGGCAGCCCAAATATGGCTACGAATCCCCTACCTAACCATGGAAATTCAGGGGTCAACGCCATAGAAAATGATGAGGAGTGCGTTAAGAATGTTGCTGACATAAGAATGTCGTTAAGGGTAGTTCATTCCCTTTTGCTTGAAAGGGGATTAATTGAAGGGACCTGGAGCTTGGAACATGAAAATAAGCAGACTGCCGAACGCCAAAGCTTCTATAAGGTCCTTCAGAGCCTCATGAACGGTCATCTTGTGCAGGTCTGTAAACACCACAGAGGTAAGGTCAACATGGTCCAGGAACAGTCAGGGACACGAGTCCTTAAGCCTTTGACAATTTTCTACATCAGGAACCCTCCAACAGCTCCTGTTTCTATACAACCAATCATCACTATTCAAGCACTTACCCCATTTGCGTTCAAAGATTCTTGGGCTGTCCCTTGGAAGTACAACGCAGATACGACCGTTGCAAGCTCGACAATGAGCGACCCGTCTCCGTCGTCCGTCACAAATATTGTTGGGGTAGGAGGTGTAACTCGAAGTGGAAGCGTATACGCCCCTCTAGAGCCAAAGAAGGATTAAATTGCCGGGAAAGCCAAGGTAGGTGGAGAAGGAGCTAGTGGTGAAACCAAAAGGGCCGTGACTGATGAAGAAGCCCATGAATTCTTAAAGTTTATTCGCCAGAGCGAATATCAAGTGCTTGACCAACTGACCCATACTCTTGCAAAAATCTCTCTGTTATCATTGCTGATGAGCTCCGAGCCACATTAGAAGACATTGATGAAGGTCTTGAACGAGGCCCATGTCAGTCATGACATTCCCGTCGATAAGTTTCAGGAATAGTGGGGCATATTATTGCAGACAACTGTCTGACCTTCACTGACGATGAAATACCGTCACAGGGAATAGGGCATAACAAAGCTCTCCAAATCTCCGTAAAGTACCGAGATTACATCTTAGCAAAAGTACTTATTGACAATGGGTCATCCCTCAACGTCATGCCAAAATCTATATTGGCCAAGTTACCATTCGATGGGACTTATATGAAGCCGAGTGCCACGGTAGTACGACCTTTTGATGGAACTCGAAGGGAGGTCATGGGCGAGATTGAGCTACCCATACAGGTTAGGCCATGCACGTTCCAGGTCCTTTTTCAAGTCATGGACATCTCGCCTGCCTATAGCTGTTTATTAGGCCGGCCGTGGATCCATTTTGCTAGAGTGGTCCCTTCTACCCTCCACCAAAAACTAAAGTTCATAATTGGCAACAAACTGATAATTGTTTCTAGTGAAGAAGACCTTCTGGTTAGCAAACCTCTGACAACCCCTTACATCGAGGCAGCGGAAGAGGCCCTTGAAACCTCTTTCCAAGCATTGAAGATAGCAAACGCCACCTATGTGGGGGAAGGAGCCACATTGGTAAAGGCTTACATGCCAAGTGCATCTTTAGTGATGGCAAAGATAATGCTGCGTGAGGGGTATAAACTTGGAAGAGGGCTAGGACGTGCTTTGAATAGAGAAGTGGAACCTATACGCCTGCTTGAGAATAGAAATGGTTCTGGATTGGGATACCGACCCACAACCACCGATAGAAAAAGGGTGAAAGAAGAAAAAAGAGAAAGAAGGGCTGCCCATCTTGCCGGCAGGGAGCCTCATACCGTGAGAGTCCCCATCTATGATCTCTACAAAAGCTTCCGGAGCGCCGGACTGATGCCTCCAGACCAAGTGGCCGTTATTGAAGAAAGTCTCTATGATAGTGCTGATTTTGTAATTGCTTGTCCGCCAGGCCAAGAACTTCATAACTAGGAGGCAGTCGAGCTCCTCACGACTTTGAATGTTTCACCAAAGTAAATTGTTTATGCTTTAAGTACTTGTTCGTCCCTCTGCTCTGCCTAAGGCTTTGGGACTCTTCGATGTAATAAGGGCGAAAAAAAACTTGTTTTTATCATTTTCATCAATAAACGCGTATCGAAAGCCATAAAAAAAACTCTTCTTGTTTCCTTTATCCTTGCTTTGAATCCTTCTCTTTACTCGCTTGTTCCTTTTTTTCATTTTCCTTAACACTCTAAATTATAGATCTGAAACTGACTTTCTTGAGAATAGTGAGGTCATAATCCCGTTTCACAACTTCAATCACCTAGTTGATTACGCTAGTGAGGAAGATGGGGAAAATTGTGAGCCACCGCCCAAGCTGACAAGGTTGTTAGAGCAAGAGGATGAAGAGATTCAACCCTACCTAGACATAGTTGAGATCATCAATTTAGGGAATAAGAAGAATAGGAAGGAAGTCAAGATCGGCACTGACCTGAGTAGAGAACAAAGAGAAGATTTAATCAAGTTGTTAATAGAATTTTGTGATGTCTTTGCTTGGTCTTATCAAGATATGCCTGGACTCGATGCTAGCATTGTCGAGCATAAACTACCCTTAAAACCTGAGTGCCCTCCAATAAAGCAGAAGCTACACCGAATGAAGCCAGAAATGTTCCTAAAGATCAAAGAGGAGGTTAAGAAGCAGTTCGATGCTGGGTTCCTAACTGTGGCAAAATACCCTCAGTGGGTAGCCAACATTGTCCCTATTCCAAAGAAGGATGGAAAGGTACAGATGTGTGTGGACTACTGAGATTTGAATAGGGCTAGTCCCAAGGATGATTTTCCCCTACCACAGATCGATGTTTTGATTGATAATATAGCTCAGCATTCCATTTTCTCATTCATGGATGGTTTTTCGGGGTATAATCAGATCAAGATGGCACCTGAAGATATAGAGAAAACCATATTTATTACCCTATGGGGCACCTTTTATTACAAGGTGATGTCCTTTGGGTTGAAGAATACTGGGGCAACTTACCAAAGGGCGATGGTAACTCTCTTCCATGACATGATGCATAAAGAGATAGAAGTCTATGCGGATGACATCATTGCCAAATCTAGGACAGATGAAGGGCACATTAGCGATCTAAGGAAGCTTTTTGAACGGTTGAGAAAGTTCAGGCTCAGATTAAACCCTGCCAAGTGCATGTTCGGCGCAAGGTCAGGTAAGCTGCTGGGGTTTATAGTAAGCGAAAGAGGGATAGAGGTTGATCCCGACAAAGTCAAGGAAATTCTCGAGATGCCTCCTCCCCGTACAGAAAAAGAAGTCTGAGGATTCTTGGGAAGGCTAAATTATATTGCCCGATTTATTTCACAATTGACAACGACTTGTGAGCCAATCTTCAAGTTACTCCGTAAAAACCAACCGGGGCAATGGGATGAGGACTGTCAAGCAGCTTTTGAAAAGATTAAGCAGTACCTGCAAGAACCACCAATTTTGGTGCCCCCAACCCCAGGAAGGCCACTTATCTTGTATCTGGCTGTATTGAACGAATCCATGGGTTGTGTGTTGGGACAACACGATAAAACTGGAAAGAAGGAACATGCTATCTACTACTTAAGCAAGAAGTTCACTGATTGTGAAATGAGGTAATCCGCTTTAGAGCGAACTTGTTGTGCGTTAGCATGGGCCGCTAAGCGCCTAAGGCAATACATGTTGAGTCACATCATTTAGCTAGTTTCTAAGATGGACCCCATCAAGTACATTTTTGAAAAACCTGCTTTGACTGGAAGGATCGCTCGTTGGCAAGTGCTATTAACTGAGTACGACATAATATATGTCACTCAAAAGGCCATAAGAGGAAGTGCCCTGGCAGATTACTTGGCACACCAACCCATCAATGAATATCAGCCCATGTAGTTTAACTTCCCGGATAAAGATATCTTGGCACTATTGTTAACCCGGCAACGGCGTCTCAACGGTTCGTTTCCACCATCGGGTTTGTTAATTGGCAAGCGCACCAATCGTTTGTAGTTTTCAAAATTTAGATATCGTTCCACTGGGATTGAAAGTCCAATAACAACAATAATTTTCTATTTACTATGGTAAATGTGAAGGAAATTATAAACAAAAGAATGATTTATATACAGTTTATACAATATTCACAAGATAGCATGATTGAGTGATTCATAAGATAAAAGAAAATAAAATCTATCTAAAAAGACGAGTTGTAATCTAAAATAGGTAAGATACTTGAGATAAACACAGATAAACAAATTATGTTGGAAATTGGATCCCTAATCTAGAATAACAATGAGGAACTCAAGACATGCATATTTAATCATCAAGTTTCATGTCATTGCAGCTTAAAATCATTATAACCGATCCCTCTCGATATAAATTCTAAGAATTCACTGTAAAGTCCGATCCCTCGTGAGCTTTCTCAGTAAAAACTTGCATTAAGACCTGGCCTTATGGCAACAATGGTTAACAACCCCTATAGAATTGAGATACCAAGGGTATTCCAACTTTTTACTTTCGTCAAAACAAGTTTCAATACGGCATAAATAATCATTCTCCCGTTTGACATTTATACTAATAAAACCAGTTTCGATACACATGAAAATCATTCTCCCGTTTGACGTTCATATTAATAAAAGGTTGAGATACTAACATGGACTTGAATCATAAACATGCAGAGGTCGAATTCACAACATTATACTCAATAGATTAGTTCACCAATTCCAACATAAACAAATTAGTTACACATGGTAAAAGTAAAAACAACACTTACAGAGTTTGACATTACGAAGACGATGGAAACTTCACGATGCAACGATCACAATACACCGAAACACACTCAAGTATCTAGAAAACTATTCTAGAACTACAACTCACAAAAGAAGTACTCAAAGTCGAGCACAAGAGAGAAGAGAAGAGAATGAAATGCTGTGTATGGGATGGGATGAATGGTGTTGGATGGCCCTATTTATAGGGCTGAGCAAGGGTGCTGACGCTACGCGTCCCTGTGACGCTACGCGTCAGGCCCATGACTCAGCTTCCATTAAACAGCTGATAATGGCCACTACAAATTATAAAAATCAATCATGCTTGGCCACTTGGACGTGTCTCCACTGTGTTTTGGCCATTTGTGCTGAGTGGGGTGGCCCTTGTGGCTGAGTGGAGTGCCCATTATTGGGTCCAAGTGGAGTGGTTGGTCAAAGTGGAGGTGAAGACCACGCAACACTGATGCTACGCGTGGCTGTGATGCGTAGCGTCAGCATCAAAAATAGCTATTGATGCTAAGCGTGGGGTGAGGCTACGCGTCAGCTCCTCCAGTGTAATTTTCTCTTGATTTCTTAACTTTTTCACTGTAAAACTAGAGAAAATTGATCAAGGGCAGATTATTTCCAACAACACCCATTTATTGAATTTAAATCCTAATTTTCTAGCAAATTAAACTAATTTTTATGATTTTTATGAAATTTTTATTTAAGCTTTTATTGAAAATTTGAGGACTAACAAATACCCCCAACTTGAGACATTGCTCGTCCTCGAGCAAGAGAGAAAAATAAGAAAAATAAAAATTTGAAATCAAATTTTTAAGTTAGTCCGAAAATTTATCACAAAAAATAATTACACAATTCTAACTATTTTGTAATAATCAAAAACTGATATCAAATATAACAAAGGTTTAATGATAAAATTGTTTACAATATTCTATTATCAATCAAGCAGAATTTCAGGCTTACCTCACAAGTGTTTAGCTCTATGCAATTGGTAATCTGTTTCACTCAATCAATCATAAAATCAAACGAATTTAACTTTGTTTGTCATCTAATTAATGGTTATTTATACAGAGTTAATTCGAAAATCACAAGGTCTTTTCACGGGTTGTAATGAGGCTTGGTTTACAAGAATCAATGGTTTTTCTTGGAATTCAAAAACCTCAAATCATAAAAGAGCATTTTCATAATTTTTAGGCTTTTTTCTTGATCCAAACTCTCATTTATTTTTTTATTGATGAAAAATAAATACCCCCAACTTGATTCTTTTCACTATTTTTGACTTTTCTTTTCCATATTCTATTTTTTTGAAAAGAATCAAGTTGCTTATTTTCACTCCCCATTTTTGTAAGAACACTCAAAATATTTTTCATTTATTTCAACTGCTCTTTTAATCAATCAAGTATAGGGAATGGTTAAAACAAAATTAGGTTTTTAAGGGTACCAAAGAATTTTATTTTAGGCTCAAATTGGCTTGCAAGGGATAAAAGATTTTTTTTTACCAAGGTAAGCTGTTTGGCCCAAGGTTTCGTTTCACCAATAAATGTACCTTGATCATTTTCCCGAATTCTCTGTACAACAACACAAATCAGAGATTAAAGCAAAATCAATTCGAATTGAAAATATGTCGATTAAACCCTCAAGTGTTTAAAAAGATCTCTCAACTCACCGGGTTATTGAAATTTGCTTGATGGTTAATAAACTTATTGTAATTAAATTTATCAAAATTCCTAAGTTATAAAGAAATTGATAATTGATTTTACAAAATTGGTTTTATTGTGTAAAAACTCTAAGTGTATAAACTAACTTACTAACAAAAATTTGATTGATTTATTAAAAGAAAATTTTAAGATTATTTTTTTTTATTTCGAATATAATATGCAAAAACAAATAATTACTTAAAAACACACCACACAAATAATAAAATACCATAATATAAAATGTAAATGTAAATGTAAATGTCAACTAAAAACAAATGTACTCAAAATAAGATGAAGATGGCATCCTCAATCCTCCATCTGATCATCATCCTCCTCCTCCTCATCATCACCATCGCCATCAGAGTTAGCCTGTGCGCCAGATGATCCACCAGTCTCGGGGTAGGTAGGCAAATCTCCGGGCCAAGCTACATGTGCTGCAAACTCGGCCGGGGTAACATAAGGTGCTCCCTCTCCCTGTAACCTGTACTGATAAAATTCATCGTGAAGATGAATATAAGCTCTATGAGTGGCAGCCATCATCTGCATCATATGCTGATGCTCAAGTGATATCCGGGCAAAGCCCTGTGTGACAGCATCAGTAGATGGAGGCTGCACTGGTGGTCTCCTCCTCCTAGGTCGAGGCTGAGCCTCCTGCTCTAGTGGTGGAAGCTCGCACTGCTGCACAAAATAATCTCTGTTCACTAGAACTTTAGGGACTCTCCCCGAAGAACTAGTAAACTCTGGTGAAGGTACAATGACTCCCTGCCTCCTCAGTAAGGCAGATATGATGAGAGGAAAGGGTATGGGGCGATTCACTTTATACCCAAGGGCATAAAAGTGAATCTGCTCAGATATAAGCTCAACAATATCGATGGTGTGGCCCTGGAGGATAGAATAGAGAAGGCAACAACGATCAACTGGAAGGGATGAAAGGTGGGTGACATGAGTGATATTATGAAGCATGAGGTGGGACCACGCCTGGGCTATGGGGGTCAGCTGGGTCTTTAGGAGGTTAGATGGACTCCTTCCAACCCTACTTAGGTTGAAAAAGATTCCATCCTTGCTCAAGAAATGAGCAACCTCCTCGAGGGAGTATCCTAACTCTCCCTCAGCAGCAATCTTGTTTCTGTTTTCTTTCCAGAAACAAGTGTCGTCCTCGGGAGTAGGCTCCCAAGGGTTACCCAATAGGGTGCTGATAGTGTCCCGGTCATATGAAATATGCCGGCCCCTCACCCAACTCGTCCGCTGCTGCCCTATGTTTGGTGCGTCCTGGCGGGTCCTGAAAGCATTTGCATAAAACTCCATCACTAAGATGGGGTCCCCCTCAGTAGGTAGAGAGAATAGAGGTCCCCATCTCCTCTGCTGAATTCCATCTTGAAGCTCAGGGTAATCTCCTGCACTCAGATCAAGTACCCTCTCCCAGATCAGTCTCTGGCCCTTGATCTGATGAAACCTTGCCCACTTCACATCAGTGCGAAATCTGGTGGGATCCCTTGGTCCTAACACCTCCTGTCCCTGAAGATCAGGATCCTCAGAGGTGGTGTCGGTATCTGTGGTCTTCCTCTGTCTTTTAGAGGGACCAGTAGTGGGAATAGATTTCTTTGGTGCCATCTGCAAAAATAAAAAGTTAAAATTAAACACACATTAAACAATAAATCACACATTAATCCATAAAATATTTTTTTGGTTTTTCTGAAATTGAAATTCAAGTATACTACAACATATTTTTGTATTTTTTTTTATAAAGAAAGTCACACACATATTTTCAAATAATTTTCAAAACAAAATACAATTTATTCAAAATTTATACAAATTTGTTTTTATGCAAGAAAGTATAACAAATACTAAATATGAAAATTTATTAATTAAAAAGAAAACAACAAACAACAAACACACAGCAAGAATTAAAAACAGAGGCTGACGCTACGCGTGGTGTAACGCTACGCGTCAGCCTGTTTTGCCCACGCTACGCGTCTGTGGGACGCTACGCGTGGGCTCACAGTTCATCCTCACGCTACGCGTCAGTGGGACGCTACGCGTGAGTTGCGCAGAAAAAAGAAAAACAGGGGTTGCGCAACAGCAACCCCTTTCCAAACTATACTATATCCATTCAATTCCTAATTCCTAACAGCAATCAATCCCAATGGTCTTCTAATCCTAATCCTAACCACATTTATTTCTAAAAATTGAAATTTTTTTTTTAAAAAAAACAAAATTAACGAGAAAGGATTAGAATACTTACTTGTGGTTCCTTGAGCAATAGGATTGAGAAGGTTTGGAAGAGAGAAAAGGAAGTTTCTTAAATTTGGTTTTTGAAAACTAAGTGAGGCAGAGAGGAGATTTTAGGTTTTAAAACCTAAGATGGGCCTCTCTGGTTCAGTTTTAAAAACTGAACGTGGGCTCTGACGCTACGCGTGGATGGGACGCTACGCGTCAAACCCAAAATTCAGAGTCCACGCTACGCGTCAGTGGGCGCTACGCGTGGGCTTCTGTTTTTGATTTTCAAAACTTTGATTTTCAAAAACCTTTTCTTTTAAATTTTAAACTCCTTTTCTTTTCAAAATAAATTTTCTATCTAAGATTTTTGATTTTTGATTTATTTATTTTTTTTTTAATTTTAAAAACATTAAAAATAAAAAGAAAAGAATGGGTTGCCTCCCATTGAGCGCTAGATTTAATGTCTCCAGCCAGACATTACCTCTGATTTAATCAGGTGGTCTCCCAATATCCATTGAGGAATCACCTGTCTTCTTCTTTCTTTTTCTTCTTTTCCGATGCTTAATTACCTATTTTTCATCTTTCAAAGCATCGGTTAAGTTAAAACAATTTAATTGATTGGGAAGAGATATACCTGGTTCGGTTGAAAGGTAAACTTTTGCCTCATTACTTATCCTGAGGTGTTCATGAGCATTGAAGCTTACCTCTTCTTCATAAACTTTGACTGCAACCGTACTTAGATCAACATCTACTCTGATTCTTGCAGTCTTCATAAAAGGTCTTCCTAGGATCAGGGGGATCTCAGTGTCCTCCTTCATATCCAGCACCACGAAGTCAACCTTGAAGTGGTACTTGTCAACCTTTACCAGTACATCTGCCACAATCCCAAAAGGCTTTTTGACAGAGCGATCTGCAAACTGTAATTTTGTCTTTGCTTCCTTCAACTCATATTCACCAATGCGTTTTATTAAATCTAAGGGCATCAAGTTAATGTTAGCCCCTAAATCTAATAACGCATTCCTGATGTTGATATTTCCGATTGTCACAGGAATGGTGAAACTCCCCGGATCTTTACATTTTTTCGGGGTTATACAGTTTGTTTCTTGCTCTGTATCTCTTTGCACATTTTTTTCTTTTTCATTTTTTTCATTTTTTTCTATTTTTTCACTTTCTTTCTCTTCTTTTTCTTTCTTTTTCTCACTCTTTTCTTTACAATCATCAAAAGAAACAGCATTACATTGTTCCCTTGGGTTTTGAGTGTTTGCAGAAAACCCAGAACTCTTTAATTCGGCTATCTCTTTTGCAAGCTGACCCATTTGTATGTCTGATGCTTTACGGGCAGCTTCATTTGTCTCTACAAACTGCAATAACTGTTGAATAGATTCCTCTATTCTTGTCAATCTTGCATTGTCAGTTTGTTGTTGCTTGAATTGATTGTTAGGAGGTCTGTTGGAAGGTCCAGTGTCTTGTCTCCAGCCAATATTCTGATTTTGCCAACCCTGCAGGTAATTGTTAGGGAAAGAATTTCCATGATTAAAAGGAAAATTACCTAAGGGTGCTCTTTGATGGTTCATGAAATTGGCTTACTCTTGCTCATTTCTATAGTAACCACATGGTTGTTCTCCCATGCAGTGCATACATTTTTAAGTTGAGCAGGGGGTGGTGATGCTACTTGAGCAATTTGAAGTTTTTCCAATTGCTTGCTCATAACTTCAATTTGTTGGGTCAGTAATTTTTGCTGAGCCAACACTGCATCATTTACTCCCAATTCAAGCATTCCTGGCTTCCTCTGCATATTACCTCTTTCATGCTTTGCTTGGCGGTCACTAATAGCCATTGATTCCAATATTTCTATGGCTTCTTCCACAGTCTTGTTCATTAAAGAACCACCTGCACAAGCATCTAACATCATCTTGAACTGAGGCAATAAACCATGGTAAACGATTCTTACCTTTTCGGCATCATTCAGGTTGTGGTTTGGACACTTTCTCAAAAGTGCCTTGAATCGTTCCCATGTCTCTCCTAGTGATTCATCATTATTTTGAGAAAAAGAGTGTATGGCTGTCATTGCTTCAAAATATTTTGAAGGAGAATAAAATCTTTCCAAAAATTTTCTTTCAACATCGGACCAGTTTGCAAAACTACCCGGTGGACAAGATTTAAACCATTCTTTTGCTTTCCCAATCAATGAAAAAGGAAAGAGTCTCATGTAAACAGACTCTTCTTGATTGGGTTCAAAACCAATTGTGTTGCATAACTCATAAAAAACAGTTAAATGTTCATATGGTTCTTCATGATTTAAACCAGCAAATTGGTTGTTTTGAATTATGTTTAAAGTGGCAGGTTTAATTTCCACTGGTAAAACTGGTCCTTGAAACATTCCCAAAACTCGGGGTGGACCATTTATAGCAGCAAACTGTCCCAATGTTCTCCTTTCAGCAGCCATATTTGAATTTTCAAAAGTCTTAAAAGTAGAAGAAGACTTAGTTTGTGTTTTAGATTTCAAAGACTTGATTTTCTTTACAAACTTTTCTATCTCAGGATCAAAATAAATTTTACCTGTGGTAGATCGAGTTTGCATACACAAACTAGACAAAGAAAGTTAGTGTAATAATGATAAGAAATAAATAAAAAAATTATCTAAGATAAAAAAAAATATTTACCACGGTAATTAAAATTTTACTGTTTTACTGAAACAATTCAATCCCCGGCGACGGCGCTAGAAAACTTGTTAACCCGGTGACGGTGTCTCAACGGTTCGTTTCCACCACCGGGTTTGTTAATTGGCAAGCGCACCAATCGTTTGTAGTTTTCAAAATTTAGATATCGTTCCACTGGGATTGAAAGTCCAATAACAACAGTAATTTTCAATTTACTATAGTAAATGTGAAGGAAATTATAAACAAAAGAATGATTTATATACAGTTTATACAATATTCACAAGATAGCATGATTGAGTGATTCATAAGATAAAAGAAAATAAAATCTATCTAAAAAGACGAGTTGTAATCTAAAATAGGTAAGATACTTGAGATAAACAAATTATGTTGGAAATTGGATCCCTAATCTAGAATAACAATGAGGAACTCAAGACATGCATATTTAATCATCAAGTTTCATGTCATTGCAGCTTAAAATCATTATAACCGATCCCTCTTGATATAAATTCTAAGAATTCACTGTAAAGTCCGATCCCTCGTGAGCTTTCTCAGTAAAAACTTGCATTAAGACCTGGCCTTATGGCAACAATGGTTAACAACCCCTATAGAATTGAGATACCAAGGGTATTCCAACTTTTTACTTTCGTCAAAAAAAGTTTCAATACGGCATAAATAATCATTCTCCCGTTTGAATTTTATACTAATAAAACCAGTTTCGATACACATGAAAATCATTCTCCCGTTTGACGTTCATATTAATAAAAGGTTGAGATACTAACATGGACTTGAATCATAAACATGCAGAGGTCGAATTCACAACATTATACTCAATAGATTAGTTCACCAATTCCAACATAAACAAATTAGTTACACATGGTAAAAGTAAAAACAACACTTACAGAGTTTGACATTACGAAGACGATGGAAACTTCACAATGCAACGATCACAATACACCGAAACACACTCAAGTATCTAGAAAACTATTCTAGAACTACAACTCACAAAAGAAGTACTCAAAGTCGAGCACAAGAGAGAAGAGAAGAGAATGAAATGCTGTGTGTGGGATGGGATGAATGGTGTTGGATGGCCCTATTTATAGGGCTGAGCAAGGGTGCTGACGTTACGCGTCCCTGTGACGCTACGCGTCAGGCCCATGACTCAGCTTCCATTAAACAGCTGATAATGGCCACTACAAATTATAAAAATCAATCATGCTTGGCCACTTGGACGTGTCTCCACTGTGTTTTGGCCATTTGTGCTGAGTGGGGTGGCCCTTGTGGCTGAGTGGAGTGCCCATTATTGGGTCCAAGTGGAGTGGTTGGTCAAAGTGGAGGTGGAGACCACGCAGCACTGACGCTACGCGTGGCTGTGATGCGTAGCGTCAGCATCAAAAATAGTTGTTGATGCTAAGCGTGGGGTGAGGCTACGCGTCAGCTCCTCCAGTGTAATTTTCTCTTGATTTCTTAACTTTTTCACTGCAAAACTAGAGAAAATTGATCAAGGGCAGATTATTTCCAACAACACCCATTTATTGAATTTAAATCCTAATTTTCTAACAAATTAAACTAATTTTTATGATTTTTATGAAATTTTTATTTAAGCTTTTATTGAAAATTTGAGGACTAACAACTATTCAATGAGGAAGGTGGTCAGAAAGATAAATGGACTTTGATATTTGACGGAGCTTTTAATGCATTGGGGCATGGAATTGGGGCCATCCTGATTTCACCCGATAAGGAGTTTATCCCTATTTGTGCCAGACTGTGTTTTGATTGTACCAATAACATTGCTGAATATGAGGCATGCTCGTTAGGGATCCAAGCAGCGTTGGTTGCAAAAGTAAAATCATTGGAAGTTTATGGGGACTCCGCTTTGGTCATCCACCAATTGAAAGGTGAGTAAGAGACTAGGGACAGCAAGTTAATTCCTTATCATGCTCATATCAAGGAAATGATCAAAAAGTTTGACGAAATCTCTTTTCATCACGTTCTCCGGGATGACAATCAGATGGCTGATGCCTTGGCTACCCTTGCCTCAATGTTTGAAGTAAGTAGTGACTACGATATGCCTCTCATCGAAGTAAAGAAGCATTGTGAGCCCGCATACTGTCAAATGATGGAAAAGGAGTCAGATGGGAAACCATGGTACCACGATATCAAAAGGTATGTACAGAGTCAAGAATACCCCGAGGGTGCTACAGAGAATAATAAGAAGACCCTAAGATGACTTGCCATGAGTTTCTTCTTAAATGGGGATGTGCTTTACAAAAGAAACTATGACTCTGTCCTTCTTCATTGTGTTGATACTGTTGAGGCAAACAAAATCATGAGGGATGTTCATGAAGGATCTTTTAGGACTCACGCTAATGGACATGCTATGTCAAGAAAGATCTTGAGGGCCGGTTATTACTAGATGACCATGGAAATGGACTGCTTCGCCTATGTTCGAAAATGTCACAAATGTCAGATATACGCTGACCATCTTCATGCACCCCCGCCATCCCTAAATGTCTTGTCAGCACCATGGCCCTTCTCAATGTGGGGCATGGATGTCATTGGGCCCATTGAGCCAAAAGTCTTAAATGGTCATCGTTTTATCTTGGTCGCCATCGATTACTTCACCAAATAGGTAGAAGCAGCTTCATATGCCAATGTAACAAGGAATGTTGTGGTCAAATTCATCAAGCGATAACTGATATGCCGATACGTCCTACCAAGTCAGATCATTATTGACAATGATACAAATTTAAACAATAAAATGATGAAGGAACTCTGTGAAAGCTTCAAAATTCACTATCACAATTCCTCTCCTTATCGACCTAAGATGAATGGGGCAGTGGAGGCGGCTAACAAGAACATCAAGAAGATAGTACAGAAGATGGTTGTCACCTATAAAGATTAGAGCGAGATGCTTCCTTTTGCTCTACATGGGTATCGCACCTCGGTCCGAACCTCGACAGGGGCAACCCTGTTCTCTCTCGTATATTGCATGGAAGCCGTCTTGCCTTTTGAAGTAGAAATTCCATCCCTCCGGGTGTTCATGGAAGCAAAATTGGAAGAAGCTGAATGGGTTCAGGCTCGACATGACCAATTAAACCTAATTGATGAAAAAAGACTAACTACCCTCTGTCATGGTCAGTTGTATCAAAGACGTATGAAATGAGCATTCGAGAAGAAAGTACGACCTCGAAAGTTCCAAGAAGGAGACCTGGTCCTCAAAAAAATTTCACCGATTCGAAAGGACAATCGGGGCAAATGGACTCCTAATTATGAAGGACCATATATCGTGAAGAGGGCTTTTTCTGGAGGAGCCTTAATACTCACTAATATGGATGGCAAGGACCTGCCGATGCCTATAAATGTAGACGCTATGAAGAAATACTTTGCGTAAGAAAGGAATCTCAGAAACAAACAAAAAACAAAGAAAATAAAGAAAATAAAAATGATGCTCGCTAGGCTGAAAACCTGAAAGGGCGGCCTAGGAAAAAGTTAGAGCGACCGGTGAAGTCGAAAACCTGAAAGGGCGGCTCAGGCAAAAGTTAGGGTCAAATTTTTGGTAATACGAATAAGGCCTCTGACTCAAGAAGTGCAAGTCCGAGCTGGGGCATGCGAATCATCGTCAAACTTACCCTCTCAAAAGCAAGGTCGAAGGGTGAATATGAAGTCGTGTTGGGGATTAAGATTCTCGCTAGTCTTAGAGATTCACTGGAGGATCTATGAACCCTCCCTGTTTCACCTGTCCTTGACCTGTTCTATATGACCTCATTCATTTCATTTATTTTCATTGTTCTCCTTTCTCTGTACTTGTTTGACATACATGAATAAAATTCACCCTCTTCGATACGTGTTATGAATTTCGTTGATCTGATAAAACATGTGTTTTAATAAAATAAATAGAAAAATGGTAAACATTTAAAGTCGTGAGGGACAAGATGCTCCTACTACTTGACCTCATCTTGGGCGATCATCACAGAGACTTGACCAAGCACGCGCTCTGAGACTATGGTTGCCTCGTTCGTTCTGCTTCATCCATGAGTCATCTCAAGGGTCGCGGTTTCATGGAATTTACCCGATTTTCAATTTTATCTCTACACTACTTTTTTTTCTCTTCTTCTGCAGATTATTGTAGCAGACAACATGTCGAATATCGACACCTCAATCAAGTCCTTTCCCCAATGGAACTGTAATCACCAAAGCTGGCACTTCTTGAATTGTCTTCCCCAGTGGAACCGCAATCACCAAAGCTGGAACTTCTTAAAGTTTCTTCCTCAAACTGCCAAAGCTGGTACCTTCAAAAACGCTAAAGCTGGAACCTCTAAAAACCTTTCCTCAATCGCCAAAGCTGGCACCTTCAAAGTCTCTACCTCAACTGCCAAAGTCGGCATCTTTCAAGTTTCTCCTCCCTAGTGGAATCGATCGCCAAAACCGGCACCTTCAAAGTTTCCTCCTCAACTGCCAAAGTCGGCATCTTTCAGGTTTCCCTTCCCTAGTGGAATCAATCACCCAAAGCAGGATTTTCTCAAGTATCTCTTCATAAATTGCCAAAGCTAGCGTCTTTTAAGTTTCTTTTCACAAATTGCCAAAGTCGGTGTCTTTTAAGTTTCTTTCCCTAAAACTGGCATACAAAGCTTTCACTTCAATTGCCAAAGTTAGCATGCTGTTCATTCTTCCCAATTGCCAATGTTGGAATCGTGTTTGTTCTTCAATTGCCAAACGAGGCACCCTCTACTTTCTAGTCGTCAAATAAGGCACCCTTCCTGTCAGGAAGCTCAGGTACACCACTCCTAGGCTATTCCATTTCTTCATTAGAACCAGGGGCATCCCCCGAGTCATTTATTTTCTGTCAAATAGCTTTAGGTACACCACTTCTAGGCTATTCCATTTCTCATTAGAACCAGGGACATTCCCCAAGTCATTTATTTTCTGTCAAATAGCTTTAGGAACCCACTCCTAGGCTATCACATTTCTCAGTCTGAGCCAGGGGCATTCCCCAAGTCATTTATATCCTGTCAAAGCTTTAGGAACCCACTCCTAGGCTATCACATTTCTCAATTTGAGCCAGGGGCATCCCCCCAAATCATTTATCTTCTGTCAAATAGCTTTAGGAACCCACTCCTAGGCTATCACATTTCTCAATTTGAGCTAGTGGCATCCCTCTAAGTCATTTATCTTTTGTCAAATAGCTTTAGGAACCCACTCCTAGGCTATCACATTTCTCAATTTGAGCCAGTGACATCCCCCTAAGTCATTTATTTTCTGTCAAATAGCTTCAGGTACCCATTCCTAGGCTATATCCTTCGATCCAAACGTGTTGGGACAATCCCCTCTGTCATTCATTTTTCTTCGAAGCTTTAAGTATCCCCCTCGAGGTTACCCCATTTTCAATATCAAGGAAATATCCTCTGATTTATTCATTTTTCAGGACAAAGATCTAACTTCTGTCGTCAAACTTGGAACCTTATTCATCTTCCCTAATTGTTAAAGTTAGCAACTCTTCAAGCTTCTCTAGGACTTTTGGGATATTCAGTGTCGAAGTTGACACTTCATTAAGTTTCCATAACACATTTTAGGTTTTCTTATTCCCAAAATTGACACCTGTTCAAGTCTTCATCGCACCTCTTAAGCTTTCTATTTACCGAAGTTGGCTATTCTTTAAGTCATCATCACCAAAGTTGGTACTTTCAAGTCTTTCTTATTGCCAAAGCTGGTATTATTTGAGTCTTTTATTTGTCAAAATTGTTACCTCTTTGAGGTTGTTAGTGTCAAGATGGTGTTCACGTCTTTACTTCCTTTTCACGATATGAATGAATCATTCATATTTTCATGAAAAGAAAGTAAAGAGGGGCAGTTGTAAACACCATATGTCATTTACTTTATTATTTTTAATTATTAAAAATTAAATAATATTTTTTCCTACACCATTCCGGGAAACCAGTCTGGAATCCGGATCTGGTTCCCCACCAACAACATTCATCATCCCCTCTACATCATCTTCTTCCTCTCGGAATCTACCATACGGGGGGACCCCTTTCCAAAAAGCCAACAACACTCTCATCTCATCTGAACACTTTACCACCAGCAGAAAGAGAAAAAAATTATAATACCAAACATCCTCCATTACAAACCAGAAAAAGAATAACACAAAAAAACATAAACAAAAAAAAGCAAAAGAAAAGAGAAGAAGTGTTGATCGTCGACCACCCCCGCTCTGATCTCCCTCTCCGTCACTCACCCCCTCTCTGATCTCTCTCGCCTCACTTTCTCCCTCTCTGTCACTCTCTCGCTCCCTCCGATCTCCATCTTCTTCTCCATCACCCACTACCACCGACGGCCGAGCCCCCCTCCGATGAGCTAGCGCCGCCCAGATCCTCCACCGCTGACCGTCGTCGGTCCCTCCCCTCTCTCCGTCGTGCTCTCTCCCTCCTCCATTCTCGGTTGATCTCTCTCTCTCTCTCTCTCTCTTTTTTTCTTTCCCTTTCCTCTCTCTTCTTTTTCTCTGTCGCCTTCCCTCCTCTTCTATTCCTATCTTTTCTTTTCTTTTTTTTAATTTTTAGGTTTTCTTTTTTTGGGCCTCAACTAGTGAGGCCCATTTTTTAAAAAATGGAGACTTCTTTTTTTTAGGGAATGGACTTTAGAAGCCCAATGTCAAATAAATGCTTTAATATTTAGTTTTTATGTTTATGAAAATAATTTATAATAAAATAATATATATAAATATATATTAAAAATAAAAGATAATAAATTTTAGTTTTAATCAAATTAAATAAAATTATTCTTGAATTTTATAGACTTATTTTTAGAAGTAAAAAGTAAAAAAAATTTTTAAAAAAATCAAATAACTCAAAAATATATTGTGATGAAAATAATTGGGTATTAAAAAATATATATATTTTTTCTTTTATACTGATTGTTTCAAAATCTTAGGAGCGATTGTCAAACAAAGTTACTTTTGCCTACATTACTGTTATTAGATTTTACAAGTTTATGCAAATGTGAATTACTTCACCTTGTATTTCTCGTTCTTCATAAATTTTCTTTAATTATTAAAAATCAAAAACAATTTAAATATTTTTCTTTCAACATTAATTTCCCCAAAGAACTACGTGACCCTGATTTCCTGAAAGCTCGAGAATACGTAGGAGCGGGAAGCAGTTCCTGTCGGGCCCATCTTTCTTTGTTTAATTTTTAGAGTTTTCATTTTTGTATTGTTACTAAAGGAGGAGCGAGGTTAATTTGGACGAGACATCCTGTTAATCTCATGTTTTTTAATAATATCTTTTTTAAAAAAAGAGAGGAGCGAGGTTAATTTGGACGAGACGTCCTGTTAATCTTATGTTTTTTTAATAATATCTCTTTTTTTAAAAAGAAGGAGCGAGGTTAATTTGGATGAGACGTCCTGTTAATCTCATTTTTTTTAAATAATATCTCTTAAAAAAAAGGAGGAGCGAGGTTAATTTGGACGAGACGTCCTGTTAATCTCATGTTAAAAAATTCTGTGTCTATTTTTTTATGTATTTTTGTATGCTTTGTCATTTCATACGGTTCTTCTCTGAAGAAGTTAAAATAATTTTTGGGCTAATTATAATGCGCGCTATCATCTTGAGGTAACCGTTTTATAACGGGTAGTTGTGAGGTGCTAATACCTTCCTCACCTGTAATTAGACTCCCGAACTTAGAATTTCATTTTTATGACCAATGCTTTAATAAAGGTATTTCCGGTATTTTGTCCTTAAAAATATTGGTGGCGACTCCCTGTTTTCTTTTCGAAAGGATTTCGAAACTCCGTTTTAATTTTCGAGGGTCAGCCTTCCCGTCGCGATCTCGGTCGCGACAATGAGTAACCTCTTTGTTTATAACTACATGAGTAATCCTGAATCACTTTAATTCTTATTTTAAGATTTTATGGAATATAAACATCATTATTACAATTAGTCTGGTATCTTAAATTCTGAATTAGATTAGGCCATATCTTCTCTTAAGAGATAATTGGTTAATAATTGATAGTAATAGAACATATCTATATAATTATATCTCATAATATTTGATATGTTGATAATAGCCTTACTTGATAAATATATTTATATTAGATAAGAGAAAAGATAAAGACCAAGTTCATTGAGAACTCAATAAATAGAGATTCACCTTACTCGTAAGATAGGTTATTCTAACCACTCTAATGTGTCTTAAGTACTTACTAACTTGAACGTTGGAGTCCTTTCATGTACACATAATTTTTCTAGGTCTAAAGTGCACATAAGTATATGGTCAAGATACGCTTAAGAGAAATCATGATCTCAAGCAACACCTTTCTTGTGTTGTTGGGTTGAGCCTTTAAATCCAAGTAACAACATTGACGTCTTCCATAAATACACAAGTTCTATCGTGTAATAAAAAGTTCTTGGTCGTATAAGGACCGCATCACTGAGCACCAGTAAGTTCTTGGACTTTAGTTTAAGCAATCATAAAAGGTTGAATTTTAAGAATTAAACTAAAAAACAAGTAAAAATAAATAAATTTCACAATGGAGAAATAAAATAACAAAAGCACTCTTATGGGTTTTATTTCATCTCAACTATCGAAACTAGTAACTTATGACTCACGATTCGATTTTGTGTTTGTGAATTCACTCATGTTCACTCATTAATACCTCCCTGAGGTATGCATATATCCTAAGTCTAATTGCAGGATTCCCTCATAAGTAACTAACCAAATCAATTTCAAATGGTTCTCAAAAGTTGTCACAAATTCCTTTTAGAACTTAGATTAAATGTAAATATATGGAAAAACTCAAATTAATAAAATATATTCGATACTGGAAATAATGAAGTTACATTATTTATCTATTTGGATTACTCTTACATCCTAACGAGTAAATAAAACTACTCGTTCACGATGATGGAGGCCACAAAGCAATTAAGATGACTAACCATCATGAACAAGAAAAGAAACAAAAAGTGAAAACAAAAGTACCTTAGACAAAAGAAAGGAGAGTCGTTGTGACCTTTCCATAATACTCTAAGCACCAAACTAAAACATAATAAAAGTTTATAATCTTAATTGTCTCACCCCTATTAGGTCAAAATAAACTATCTAACACTAATGTAACTAAACACAATTAGGCTTGGTCCAAACAGAGACAACAAAATTAGGGCTTGCTTGAACTCCACATCCAAGTAGGGACGCCAACGGCCAGGCTGTAGAGTTCACTAATGGTTGTGGACTTTTCCTTTGACTCCCCTTGGCCCGTTGGGCTCAACTTCAGGCTTTTTTAAACCTCGATAATCCTTAACTTATGTCTTGCACTCCTTTTGAACCTAACTTGGGCCTTTTGATAATTGTTTACCTGTAAAACACAAAAATTAAGCATAGATGGTCCAAAACATAAAAAGAGATCAAAAACTACTAAAATTAAAATAATTCCTAAGTTAATTACTAAAAATCTTATTAAAACTAGACTAAAAAACTACACATTTTAGGAATGCATCAACGTCTTCATACTTACAAAAGGTAATAATTGGTTTTTGAAAATTGTAGTTATAAGTTTTACCTTTCACAACTAAGAGACATTGCAAGTTATGTGAGAAACAATTTTTTATTTTTTTGCTAAGTAAAACAAATCACACTGAAAATGGGGAAATTGTATCACTACTTACAAAACATCCAATATATAAGGATTGGGTACAACAACTGAAATGAAATAAAATAATATAGTGGAATAACATAATACTAACAAAAAAACCTCATAGTTCATCCCATACATAGACTATATGAAGTCCTACCTAGTCACTTTTATTTGTCACTCAGTCTAAGGGCCACTCATCACCCACCATCACCATCATCATCACTGTCATCGTTGTCCTCATCTTCATCCATGTCACAATCAATATCGTTGTAAACATGCCACTTCATTTCAATGTTGAAACTAATTGATAAGGCTAAGTTCCTGTTACTCTTGGCCATCCTCAGTTAATTTCTTACAGGGTCGTAATGTATCCATATAGATGTCCATCAAGATTCGTTTATGATGCAATGGATTTTATGTGGTAGCATGTTATACGGTCCAAATAGTTTAGCTAGGAACATGGGGTATATCTAGCACCACTTGTCTCATATGAGTGAGAAAAACACATAACTCCTCATACTCCTTAGGTATAAAGTCAGGTTGTCTTAATATTTATCCATTAGTATGAAGAAGAATAGGCAATGAAGCTACTACATGCTCATCGATTATTGCCCTAACGAGGTGTCCCTTAAGTATTACTTACCTTGTAGGTTTGATTTGTTAAGGATCTACTTGTATTTCATCTTCCTCAATGTCTTTCTTTGGATCCCACTCTAGGTTTTCTTCTATATTTGCCTTGTAAGATTTCTTCGAGTCAAACTCTTTGTCGGTGTCTTCATTAGGTAATTAGGAAGTCTATTGATGATCCAACTAATCATGAGAGTCCTTGCTTCGAACAAGATCTTTTAATGGTTCAAGTATAGGTGGTAATTATTTAAGGGCATGAAGTATATCTTGAATCACATTCTATAAAGAGGTAAAGATATGGTGATTGTTTATGATGTTCACCTTAGCATTATCGTTGGACTCTTTAGTGGGTTTTTTACCAAAATTAGGTTTGGGGTCTGTTTAGGGTTGTTTACCTAAGGTTTCACACAAGGTTATGCATACAACGATAAAAGGTAGGTGAATATAATACTCCAATCTTTTTTAGGCATAACCATGGGTACAATATCACAAATTACACTTCAAAAAATTCTTACAAACATGGTTTCTACCATTCTAAGCTACTTAGTCCTAAGAGATACTAATCATATGGGTCAAGGTGATGTTAGCATGCATAATGCCACGCTTAAGGGTTACTAGTTATAAGATTATAATTGTTAGTTAAGTGTCATGATGCATAAGGGCCTATAACAATTATTCCTCCTAGCTATTATATATCATCATGTAAGCAAGCAATAGCCTTTAATCTTTACTAGTGCACTGGAACTTTATCAACAAAATATTAGCAACAAGTTTAAGATCCACAATACACAGTTATAGATATGACAGTTTAAGAGAAAACATACTAGATCGGTCATTGGCTGCTCAACATGGGCATGACTCATTTCCATTGAGGGGCTTAACACTCGATGGTGTTCACAAGATCTTCATTAGAGGTTGAACATGTTGGAAAGTGGCTTCAAACTTAAGAGGGGTGAATTAAGTCTTGGATTTTTCTCATAAAGAGCAGAAGCAAATAATAAAGAAGTATATTTTAAATAACTCTTTTTATAAAAAAACAAGTTTGAAATTGATCTTTGAGAGAAGTATAAATAAAAATCTTTAGTAAATATAATTTAAAGAGTAAATAATAGACAATGGAAAAATAAAAGAGATAAAGGAGTAGGAATAAGAAAGAGTACACCAAGATATATCCTGGTTTTATCACTACCATTATGATCTACTCTAGTCTCTCAACACGAAGGCTTAGAAATTTTCATAATAAAATGAAACAGTTACAATGGTATTTGTTTACAACTCTTGAACTACTTAGCCCAAATATAAAACTTTCTCACAACATGTTTCCCAAAACCAACAAGATCAAAGAAGTCTTAAGGTATCCTAGAGATTAATATCTCTTACCTTAGACCTGATCACTCTAGTCCAAGAGCACAAATAAAAAAATAAGATTACACATGAATCCTTATAACAGAGAAAAGGCATAGAAAAAATCAAAAGGGAAAATAACTCGTGTAAGAGAATTACAAAGTAGTTAGTGTATCTTTTTCTGAGAACTGAGCACTCAATTTATATGAAAAAAATTTGTCAGAAATGTGGAAATAAAATGTGCCCAGTTTCTTGAAATTCGACACTTACCAGAAATTAGTTAGATGGTTAAAAAAAAGCTAGATACAAAGCTGGTGGTTTGAACTAAGACCCATAATGGTTCAAATTGAGCATCCTAGTTTTGTCCCAAAAATCATTTTTCAGCCTAATAAATTTGTTGTTTGGTCCTTCACTAATTTTTGGTTCATTCAAAAAAAGATTTTAAGACTTAGTTAATTTTCCTTTGCTCAATTCATGGCCCTTTAACCATCTTAACAAAATTAATCATTTTGTAAGGCCAGAATAAAAAGAAACAACAATATTGAGGCACTTCTGGTCCTTAAAGCTTGAAGCTTCATGAATGGACTTTACTTCATAGGGTGCGTCTCAGAATTATTTCCTTTTATATTGAGCTCAACCATGCCTTAGTTCCATTTCAGTCTTAGGTTCCGTTTAGTTTTCCATTATCAAAATACCTACCTATACACACAGGAATTATAGAACATTGTTGTTGCTCAGCCTACTTATACATTATGGCTTTTACAACTTTCACATATGATGCATTATACACGTATGTATGTAGGCCTAATCTTGGTGTTATATTTGTTACTAGCTCATATCATCATCTTCTAACCTTAGTCGTCATAGTCCTTATAATGCACATCCATTATAGTTTCCTTTCCCACTTTTGTACTTGTTTTCGATGTTTGAAGAGTTGTCTTTGAGAGTGTCTTATTGTTGGTCCTTTGGCAAGTGTATAAAATTGATTGTAGTTTTGATAAGTATTTGAGTCATCGTATCCACAAGGACTTGTATATTATTTGGTAATAAAAATCTAATTTCTTATAAATCATAATAAATATATGTATATTATCTTCAAGGTTTTGATTTCAAAAGTCCAAAGCAATAAAATTAAGATAACAATTAATAAAAAAATGTTGGGATTATCTTGTTCTATTTAATCTTCTGAGATCTTATTATGTATGGTTAAGCATTTAATCAAGTTAAGGTGACATAAAAGTCATTAAACCTAATCCCTTGGTGAATAAATTTTAAACCCTAACATCAAGTCTTAATCCTTTAACAACCTAATGCTTAAATTTGAATTAATAAAATGTCTTAACAACCATTAAAATTAACTTTATCCCTAGAAGAAGAATCTAATGAGAATTTCATCCTTAAAACTTTTTTTAAATACACGTAAATAACATTCTCCTGAATAAGAATAAGCATTAGACATAAGAAATAAAATACTAAAATGATATAAATGCATAAACATACAAAATATTTACTATAAAGTCATAAATAGAAATGAGTTTGTCCAATCTCAACAAAAGAGGAGTCTAGCCAAGTCATGAAGGCTAACCCTAAATACACTAATGAAGAAAAGAGAAAGAGAAATAAACCCTAGAAGAAGCTCTAAGTCCCTTGAAGAATAAAAAGAGACTTCCAAAGGTCCAAGCTCTATCCTCCAATGTAATATCCCTGATGTTAAAGTTAAATTAATTGTGCCATGTGAAATAAATTAAATATTATGGAGTATTAAATTAAATTAATTTGGATTTAATTAGGAATTTTTCCTAATTTAAATATAAATTAATTGGGAGTTGTCAAGGGGTTAATAAATTTTGAATAATTAATTTTGGTGATTTAATTTGTAAAATAAAGTTGAATTAATTTGTGGTAGTTAAATATAGGTTACCATGAAGTAAAAGTAAAGTATATTTATTTAAATTAAATGAAAAAAGAGAAAACGAAAAGAGAAAAGGAAAAGGAAAGTAAATGAAAAAGGAAAGGAATTAGGAAATTACTAAAATACCCTTAGCTTTAAAAACAATTTTCTAATTCATTTTCCTCTTCATGCACGTGAAATGGAACACAAATAGAAATAGAAGCATTCCTCCATCGTAGTGGGTGATGTAGCTTGATTAGGGTCTCAATTCTTAACAAAATTAGAAATTGATCGCGTGTTCAGAACCGTAAAAGTGAGGTAAGCCTAATGGCAACTTCAATTCAAAGTTTTGGTTAAGTTTTCTTTCATCCTAGTTTCTAGGCGCTTGGGTATTTTGTTTGAATTTTGAGAATTTAAACTAGTTAAAAGGTCCCAAGTAGCTCCCGTATTGCAATTTTGTTGATTGGTTAAAATTCCGTTCAATGTAGGTTTCGACTCAAGCACCAGAGGAACATTAAGCAAAGTGAAACTTGCGACTGAGGTCAGAATCGATTGGGGTAAGTTTTAAAGGTATTAATATTAAGTTTTAAGGTTGTTCTGATAAAGAAAATTATGGTTTCAAAAGTCAAAATGCTAAATCCATTTTGTAATTTTCTTGAATTTAGATATTGAACGTATTCAGAACTAAAACCAAGTAATAAAACCTTGGAAATGAGATAAGAGGGTTGTACTCGGGATATAAATTAATAAAAATAATATTTAGCACCAGGATCAACGTATGGAAAAGGGCAGAATAATTTGTTAATGAATAAACCTTTTAAATGCTTGTTTTAATAATGTGAAAATGATGTGTGGTGAATTGATTAGTGGTGTTAGAGTATGATATATGTTGCGAGAGTATAAGTATGGACATGTGAGGTTGATAAATTCTAAAAGTTAATTATATAAATATGTATGTTTGATGATGATTATGATGTGGATCGAGAAATTATATGTTGAAAGCGTGAAAATTATATTATCATAAGTTTATATGGAATGAATGACATGTTGATGTGGGATGATGAAACAAAATAATGATCTGTTAATTATTTGAGAAATTGAGATATATTGTGAAATGAGATAAAAAAAGAAATAATATGTCTGCGTGGCTTAGTTGAGATCCCAGGTTGATGGTTGTAGTACCGAGATGAGTTATTGAGAATTAATTGAGTTAATATTGTAATAAAATTGACATATGTGCATATTGTATGATGTGGGCGGTTGATTGATATATTTTACCACTCGTTTTGGCTCTAGTGGTCGAGTGTGAACCAATTAAGTTTCCTAGAGGTCAGGTAGGACCTAATGGTGAGGTGGGGAGCTAGGCAGGGCTTGGTGGACTAGGTAGGATTCAGGGTGATCGGGTAGGACCCTAGCTAACAACCGATCCAATTTAGTATCCAAATACTAGAGAGTCTTATTTATATAGACTGAGAGTTAGTTGTGCATTATATTGATTTTTACTATGGACATTCAATGGTGTAATGAAGTTTTTTGAAAATGTGACATATGAGTTTTGATGTCAAAATAGCATTGATGACTTAAATTGATGATAGTGTTGAGTAAATTGATTGACTGAATAATGGTTAAGGTAAATGAATGGTGATAAGAATGTGGAATATAGAATTCAATGTTGTGGTAATATGACTAAAATCTAAGAGTTTGAATGCCTTTCTAGTGTTAATTAGAGAATTGATGAAATGATTAATTGGAGGGTCACTAGGTGAGAATATAAGCTAGTTTATGCTTTTCCAACATTATGAATTATTTTCATTAATTTACATTGTTAGTCAATCACCCTTACTTGTTGATTTAATGGCTAAAGACAGGGAGCTTGCTAACGCCATAGAGACTAGTACTAAGTGAATACTGTGGAGCAATGCCAAGTGGGGAATGTGTTTATGATATGTTTATATATTGTTTTGAGAATTTGTAGATATCCTAGTGTGTATATAATGAGGTTGATAATTTGGTAGCATTCCGATGTGTTGTGTGTGTGTGTGACTTTGTTATGATAGTCATGATAGCTGATGATGGTTATTTTGAAGCTTGATGAGTGATGGGCGTGACCCTGGATGGATTTAGAATATGAATATGTTAGAGTGAATATGGATATGCTTGATGATGCATATATATTTGATATGTCCAAAAAACTATGAATATGCTATGAGATGACATTGAGCTAGCATAGTATTGAATTGTATGTTGATAGGCATGTGATAGTCATGTGTGTATAGGCATTGAGCCTTAGTGTGTTGTTGAATTGTTTATGGTGATATATCAAGTGTACTGTTATTTATTGAATGATGTAGAACTGGAACTATATATCTTCCGATGCATTGGTAGTGGAATTTAGGTCGGGATAGTGATTATAGTTAGCAAAGAGATAATTAAGTGCTTGATAGGTTAAAATTATGAATTAATTTATCTAGTTATGAGAAAGGGTATTTTTAGAAGAGAAAATGACTAATTAAGCCAACTAAGGGAGTGATTTTGAGTTCCAATGGGATTCAAAGTCCTCAGAAGGCGTCAATAGAGTCCTAGGATTATTTAAGACTTATGTGCAATAAGAAAGTGCCAATTGAATGCAGCTTGGTAAGGTTTTGGCATGACATTTAGGAGGAATTAGTCAAATTGCATTATTTTACATAACTCCGTGATACAGAGGAATTTTTTAGCACAGCCTACGGCAGCGGGTCCAAAATGAGTCTTAGATAGTGCCCATAAAGTTTCACAGCATTCAGAGATCAAAGTGACAAGTTAGAAGTTGCGAAAGTTGGCCCGAAGGTAAAAATCTGTATAAAAACTGCATCTGTACTAATGGTAATCAATTACAAAATTCTGGTAATCAATTACTAGCTTATTTTTGAAATTACGTTTGATATAGGGTGAATAAGCCCTTACATTCTTCACAAAAGCTATATATATTTGAGTAATGGACATTTTCCCTTTTGATTCACCTCAAACAGAGGTCTATAGCTTAAGTTATGCCTAAAATACTACAAGGTGTTCATGCTGAAAATTGTAAGCAGAAAAGTTTTACATTTTCATGAATTGGGCAATCTTAGAGACATAATTGACCTTGGACCCTTTATAAAATTTATAGATAATTGAGTTTCGGAGATGTAGCAATTAGATTCACCTCGATTGGAGTTTTATAGCTCTCATTAGGCATAAAATACTAAACAATGTGTAAGAAAAATACATCTTGAAATTTTTTTAAAAAGTTTTCTCATGTTATTCTTTAAATTTTTAATATGTGCTACATTATTTAAAGTAAAACCTACCAAATTGAGGTTAAAGCCTCTAATTTAAATTAACTAAATGTGGTTAGACGTCACATTTAATGTCAAAAGATAACTTAAAATATATGTTTTATGGCTCTTAAACGAGCCCCGCTATGCATGATCGACTCAAGCGGCAGGTGTGATGCTTGAGCATTTGGTCTTTTAGGCTAGGGTTTGTAATCAACATATAGATTTATTTACTAAATGCAAGAAAAAAAATCCAAATTTAAATGCCCTAAGATTAAAAAAGAACAAATCTTTATTTTAATTACCAAATAAACAACAAATTAAGAAGTAGATATCATAGGGCATAGATGATTTCACCATAACAAAACTACAAAATGAATTCCTAATTACTAACACATTAAGAGAAACACAAATAAATTCTTGAGAATTCTCAAAACCATAAATAGTAACTCATGACGGAATTACAACTAACATCACATAAAAGAAAAGGAGCAAGAAAGGGAAAATATAAGCTTACTTGGAAGAGGAGGTGTTGCTTAAGTGATGGGGTACCTATGTAGATTTCAACAACTCAATTCCCCTACAACCTTAACATATATGAGTAAAAACACGAATTTGACAAGAGACAACTATAACTTTTCAAACTACAAAATCAACGATTAAACACAACAAAGTTACTAAGTCGACTCACAAATCTAGTTCCTACATGCAATATTAAACTAACAAAAACAAAACTCGTACAATCAAAATTTATCATAATACACCCAAAACTTATTCATAACACCAAAAGTACTAGCTTAAAACACCACAAAACACATATACAACCTAAAGTACATAACTTTGCACGTTTACCATTGACAAGACATCAACACAAAATTACCACATAAAATTACTCCAGCATAAACACATCAACACATGGTGTTTAAGGTAACTAAAGAGGGAAAAGGTTAGACAACTAGGTTGCATCCCGATAAGCACTTGCTTTAATGTCCCTTGGTTAGACGGTCCATTGTGGGCTCAATTTCTACCCTCAATAGAAATTGTTTGATCATAGGGCATCATACATTGCCTTTTCACAATCCATCTTCTTTTGGTTGATAGATCCTTAATCTCTAAACTGCCATTTAAACTCAAATACCTCACCAAGAATGATCTATATTTTTTAGGTCCTAAGTTCTTTGGAAGAGACTTGAACCTTAATTTTTATAATTAAACTATCTTTCTCTTGAGTGGGGTCTCTTGTACCACATAAGCATTCAAGCATTCGTCACCCTCAATAGCGTGTGTTAAGCCTCTAAATGCATTAAAGTGCAGCTCCCTCTGTTGAGATCTCAAGGTAACCTCACCTTTATTAATGTTAATATCGACTTTTACGGTTTTCATGAATAACCTCCTAAGGTGGAAACTTCCACCTTCACATCCTTCCCAACCCCATATGGTTTTTTAGGGAACAATTAACAAGTTATGGCTTCATGCTAGTTGGGGACATGTATAGGCCCTTCATCTTCTAAAATAATTTGACAATTATCAAATTAATGCTTGCTCTAAGGTCAAGGAGTGCATTATTGATGTCCAAGCCTCCTAAAGAGATTGGCAAGGTGAAACTACCTAGATCTATTAACTTCCCGGGATGGGACCTTTCAGAAGGTTATTGCATCCTAACTTCATAGTTGAAGACTCCTTCATAACATAATCATGCTTCTTAGTCAAGAAGTCCTTCATGAAGTTGGGTAACTTGTGAAAATCCAAGACTTTGATAATGACAAAGACATAAAAATATAAGCAAACAAGAATATCCATGAAGACAAAATGAAGATTTATTGAAGAATCATGCAATAAGGTCTAGGAAAATATGTAAGACTCACTCACAAAGTAGCGTGACCTTAGAAATATTCTAAAACAGCAAAACATGCACTTTAAAATTACATTTTATGAAATCTGACTCGAAGTAATCGATTATAAAAAAGTGTAATCGATTATTAGTGTGAACGTTACAATTATTCAAATTTTGAAAAACCAAGTAATCAATTACACATTGAAACGATAATGTTTTTCAAATTTTAAAAACCATATAATCAATTATAGAATTAAGATAATCAATTACACTACAATTAGAATTGTGAAAAAGGTGTGCCTTCACGATTTCTTGCATGAAAAGACATGTTTCATCATTCAAAATTTTGAATTATTACATCCTCTTGAAGAAGCATTTCTTTATTATTCATGTCTATTCAAATGACATCTTTTCATGACTTTTTCACATCTATAAATAGAACAGAAAGCAAATATTTCTAATACACTAGTTCTTTCTATCATACAAAAATTTCAAAAGCTTTAAGGTCATACTATATCTATGATTAAGTCATTAGTTCTTCAACTTGTCTATCTACTCTTTTAAGAGTTTTTCAATTGTCAAAGTTATACTTTATCCTTGGTTTGAGATTGTATTTGGGTGCAATATCCTAAAGTCTATTTGAAACAAGAGTAAGGTTTTCTCTTGGAAGTTTACGTGCTTTAAATAAGGGAAATGAGTTTTTGTGTGTTAGAGTACTTTGTTGTTGTAATAACTTAAATCATAGTGGAACTCTCAAGTGGTTGCTTGAGAAACTGAATGTAAGTAAGTGGTTGGCCAAAACAATATAAAATTGAGTTTTCACTTTCTTTCCCTATCTCTACAGTCTTTATTTTAATTGCATTATTGCTTCTATCTTTTATTTCAAGTTTATATAAAAATTGTTAAGTCTTGAAACAAAAATTTTTGGAACTCAATCACCCATCCCTCTTTTGAGTATTAGAGGCCATTTCAATAACAACTTGGTATGTGCTCCAAAGCCTCCATGAAAGGGATGGAGATTTCTAAACCTTCCAAAATCCCTATAAATCTTTTAAATGAGTCCTCCTTAGCCTTTTGGATGGGCCAGAGGATATGGCAGCTTTTGTCAAAGTAACCTAACCTTATAATCCAATAATATCTTCTCTAATTCTTATTTTTCTTTTTTCTTTTTTTTCTTTTCTTCCTTACTCTGTTCTCCCACTCTCATTTTTATTCTTTTCCTCTTCCTTTTCTCTATTTTTTCTTTTCACGCTTTGTCTTTTCATCCTTATTTTCTTTCTTTTCATTTTTACTATTTTTCTTATCCTTTTCATTATTATCTTCTTCAATAACAACTTATAAAATCTTGCCACTAGAAGTAGCAACAACTCCCTATAAAATCTTGACCTCAATTGAGCAAGTGATTTGGTGTCATGTTGCTCAAAAACTTTCTTGCCAATTGGCCAACTTGACTCTCTAAATTCTTGATGGATGCTTTGATATTTTTTTGGTTAGTTAAGGATTGACACGTAAATTAGGTTAACATGTCCTTTAATACGGTGATTATATCAAGTTTGATATTGGGGTTATGGTCTGTTTGATGGATTAACTTCTTGATTCCACTTTTGGCCTTGGTTATTACCCATTCAACTTGTTGAAAGTTAGAGTTGTTGGAGGAGTAGCTTCCTTGAGGTCTTATTTGGTCACCCATATAATTGACTCGTTCCATGGTGACATCCTCAGGTGTTCAACAACCATTGGGGTGATTTCCCACCGTAGAAATTACATTGCACCACTTATTTAGGGAGAAGACTTGGGCCACTTACAGCTTCACCATTTATTTATTTAGGGCATTTATATTTGGATGGTGACTTTGTTTTGAGCAAGTATGGCATCACCTATCCTCAATTCCAAAATCCCACCCTTCCTTTGAATATAACCCATATCACCCTTTTACTGATGATCATGGGATGTCATGGCTTCACCAATCACAATGGCTTCCTCCATGGTCTTACTCATGATAGAACCACTAATGAGGTATCTAAAAGTACTTTTGTTTATATTTATATATTTTTTTAGGTTCATATTTTTTGATTAAATATGTGTTATTATCTATAAAATAAGAATATATACTTACAAGACTATATATTTTATATAAAATATATTAATGTTTAAATTATATGAATAAACTTTTATGCGATACTTTTTTATGAATAAACTTTTATCCTATATAGAGATAAAAAAAGTATCTTTTATAATTACATTCTCTTCAGTCATTGATATAAGAAGTAAAATACTAAATTACTTGGATTAATATTAGCTATTTGAAAATTTAGTAACAGACATAAACTTTGATAATTAAAATGGTGAAAAATATCATGCTTAAGAAAGAGTGCATTATTTGACCCTAGTCAAATTTGAAAGGAATTTTGAATTTGATGACTAATTATTTAGTTATAAGATGGTTATTTCTTTGTGGACTATGATAGTTTTGAAGATTTTTAAAGTTATATAGCTTTTAATTTAGCTTTGTATATGAGGATCTATATCATATAAACTTGTCAATATTTATTAAATTTGTCATGGCATTTGCTACGTTCTCTTTAGTATGGATTTTCTACATATCCAAACTTCCTTCTTGTACTACTTCTTGAACAAAATGATATTGAACACCTATATGCTTCGTTCTGGAATGAAAGGCTAGATTCATTTTCATATGTAAGGCACTATAACTTTCACAATAAATAGGAATATTTTGTTGTTTGTGCCCAAGTTCTTCCAACAACCTTTGAATCCAAATTGCCTTCTTGCAAGCTTGCATAACTGCCATGTATTTAGGTTCTATAATAGACAAAGCTACAATAGTTTGTAACTTTGATAACCAGCTTACTACTCTTCCTGGAAGTTTGGATACATAACCCGTAGTAGATTTTCTTTTATCAAGATCGCTTGCAAAATCTAAATCAACATATTCTCTGACAATAAACTTTGATCCTCCAAAACATAATGCAACGTTTGAGGTTCCTTTAACATATATTAGGATCCTCTTAGCAACATTCCAATGCTCATTCCAAGAATTTTCCATAAAATGACTAACATTCCAAACTGCTTGTGCAATATCTAGTCTAGTACAAATCATTGTGTACATTAGGCTTCTCATTTCTAATGCATACAATACTCAAGATATTCTTATCCTCTTTGTTTTATCACTAGGACACATACTTAAGGGTAATTTATAATTGATAAAAAGTAGGGTAGATATTGGCTTACAGTTTTGCATGTTGAAGCGTGGTAAGATTTCCTTATATAGTTGTTTTGAGAAAGCCAAATCTTCCTATTTTTGTGTCTCGGTAAATGTGCATCTCTAAAATCTTGTTTGTTGGTCCTAAGTCCTTCATATCAAACTCCCTAGCCAATCATTCCGTCAATTCTTGAACTTGATCTTTGTCGAGGCCTACAACTAACATGTTATCCATATACAACAACAAAATGATGAAATCATTATCACAAAACCCCTTGTAGTACATACAATTTGAACTTAGCCTATTGTATCTAAGGCTAATAATGAATGAATCAAATATCTTGTACCAACACCTAAACGCCCACTTTAAACTGTACAAAGATTTGGCCAACCTGCAAACCAAGTTTACTTTTCTTTTGTCTTCAAATCCTTATGGTTGGAGTATATATATTTCTTCTCTAAGTTTTCCATGAAGAAAAGTGGTCTTTACATCTAGTTGGTTGAGATGTAAGCCAAATGCAATATACATAGCCAAGACTACTTTGATAGATTGTACTTCTTACCACCAGAGAAAATATTCCATTGAAATTAATACCTTCTTTCCAAGCATATCCCTTAACCACCAATCTTGCCTGATATCATTCCACTTGATCACTGTCATTATGTTTGATCTTGTAGACCCATTTGTTTTCAATGGTTTTCCAACCTTCTATAAGTGCAATAAGTTTCTATGTCTCATTTCTATGTATGACCTTTATTTCTTCATGCATTGTTGTTGTCCAAAGAGAAGCATGTAAACTTTTCATGGCCTCCTGAAAGATGGATGACTCATCTTCTTTTGTAAGAAGCCAATATGTATCGTAGCTTACCATAACATAGTCTTGGAATCACGATGGTATCTATGTATATCATGTACTCCATTGAACATTTACATCATCAACCTCATCTAGTTCTTGTTCATCATACCCAGGTTTCACTTTAAAAGAATCATCCTCTCCAAATTTCCCATCTATCTATACAATAATAGTTTTTTTAGCAATTCTATCACTTCCTTGTTCATTTTGTCGTTCATTATATGCAAATATCACATCTCTACTGATAACAACCTTGCAGGCAATGGGATCTCGTAGGCGATACCCCTTGACAGTATCATAATACTTCAAGAATATACACTTCTTGGATTTTCGATCCAATTTTATTCATTCTCAGGAGTTGTACATCACGTACATAAGACATCCAAACATATGAAGAGAAAAGTAATTTGTTGGTTTTCCTTTCCATATCTCCATCAGTGTATTGAGTTTAATCGTAGTTAATAGTGACTGAGTTATCTTATAATAGACAATTTTCATTACTTTTTCCTAGAAAGACTTGGCCAAACCTTCTCCTCTCAATATAGCTCATGTCTTTTCTAGGAGAGTTCTATTCACCTGCCCTGTTACATTATTTTGCTAAGGTGAATAAAGAACTGAGAATTGCCTGTTGATACCTTTTTTTCCTGTAAGATACCAAAAACTCACCATCCATATATTCCCCTTTATTGTTTGTCTTTTTGCACTTAATTTTCTTTAGTTTCAAGCTCCATTTGTGCTTTGAATTGCTTGAATACTAGAAACACACTTGATTTCTTCTTCATTGGGTACACCTATAATGTCTTGGAATAATCATCAATGAAATACATAAAATATTTTGCTTCTTCTAGGGACATTTCTAGTGACTCCCACATATGAGAATGAATCAAATCTAATATGTGGTTACTTCTAGCAATCTATCTACTAAATGTTAATCTATGTTTCTTACTTATCACGTAATGCTCATAGAAAGATAAACTTACTAATTTTAGCCCAGGAAAGAGATTACATTTTACAAGTACCTTTAAGCCTCGTTCTGACATATGGCCTAGTTTACGATGCCACGTCATCATTATTTTTTCTTGACTAGTAGCTGCAACTTATGCTTTTGTTTCCTGCAACGTATCTCCTAGAAGCGTGTATAGATTAACTGTGATCTTATTTGCCTTAATCACTACAAGATTTCCTTTAACCACCTTTAAGATTTGTCCTTTCATGTAATTGGATCTTACACCTGAGGTCATCCAATTGTTCAATAGACAATAAATTCTTCTTTTGACCTTTCACATGTCGTATCCTTTGAATTGTATGAATAGTACCATCACACATTTTAGATTTGACAACACCAACTCTAATAATCTCTAAGGCATGATCATTTCATATTCATATATATCCTATTGAGATAAGCTTATAGGTGTAAAACCAATCTTGGTGAAGAGTCATGTGAAATGTTGCCCTTGAATCCATTATTCATACACCAATGAGTTGTTTTTTGCCTTTAGAACCAATTGCTACTTTGCTTTATAGGATTTCTCCATCACTAGGGTGTTAACCAAGTGATCACAATGACTCAAGAGGGGGTGAATTGAGTCTTAAAAATTAATTGTCTTTTAGAATTTTATCTCAATTTTACTTTGCTTTACTTAAAGAAATGAAGAAATTAGTAACTCAATAAATAAGTAATAACAATTGAAGCAAGAAAGTAAAGCAAATAAATAACTTGAAATTAAATAGAGTAAGGGAAGAGAGATAATGAAACACTCAAATTTTTATCCTGGTTTGGAATCCCCTACATCCATCCCCCAAGTAAACTTACTTGAGATTTTCCACTAATAAGAATTTGAGATTTATAAGATGAGCCAATACAAGTCTCTTGATTTACCTATCAAGAACTTTATCCCTTATTCTTTTATCCTTCTCACAATTCTTACTCAACCAACCCCAAAGTATACAACCGTTCTTTTGTTACAATTGTCCAACCTAATTTATGTATGAGTAAAAACAAAAACCTTTCAACTTCCCTTACAATGTAAACAAGGCAAGAGAAGAAGTTATGCGATAATGATCACGAGATGTAGCTCTCTTTGTAGAATAGATTTTGCAAATTAAAAGCTATAATAAAAACTCTCTTGATAAATTAATATAGAGATTTTAAAGTGTACATCAAGTATGATCAACTCAAAGAATGTAGCTCTCTTTTGATAGATCGGTTTTAGAAAATTTACCATAGAAAGGTTGATCAAAAACTGTAGCTCTTTAGATAAAGAAAATTTCAAAACTAAAGCACAAAAGAAACTAACTTACTCACAAGAATGTAGCTCTTTTCTAGAACAAACTATGAAAGTCAAAAGCGCAGAAAAGTTTATCAAACTTTTTCCTCTTGAAAACGTGTGAGAAAGAATAAGAAAGTTCAATGCATATAAGTGATTTCCAATGAAGACTAAGGCCTCTATTTATAGTGTTTTAAGAGATAACTAACCGTTGTAATATGAGTATTTTCAAATTCGATTCCCTTGAAAATATCCCTTGAGTTTAGCAAAAGCTGAGAATCAATCAAATTATTTGAAAATATCCCTTAAGTTTAGTAAAGTTAAGAATCAGTAAAATTTACATAGAGTAATCAATTAGCTTAATCAATTAGCATCATTCTGATTTGATTTTAAAAGTTTCAGAATCGTCTTAATCAGTTACTGTAATCGATTAGTAAGGTTCTGTTTTAATTAAAACACATTCAGGATTGCCTTAATCGATTACCTTATTCGATTAGCTATGTTCTGGTTTAATAAAAATTAGTCCAGATTCACTTTAATCGAATATCTTATTCGATTAGCTCTGTTTCAAATAATTTCAAAATTTGTTTTGTAAGGCTTAACCAAATACCTTAATTGATTACCTTGCACCTAATCAATTATCTTAATTGATTATTGGAGTACTAATTTGAGATTCTCATTGCTTTAATATTTTTGAAACACATTTTTGGAATCATCAACACTCGGATAATGAAAATTCTTTTTATTAAATCTCCCCTTGTTTGATATATTATTATGAACAATTACACAGAGGTACTAGCAATACACCCTTGAGAAGTTGTTGCTTCAGAGCTCCTTTTTATACCCTTCTTGTTATACCAAAACTCTTTCTTCATGTGCCCTCTCATACTACAATGGTAGCAATTGACATTCTCCCTTCTTTAGGATTTCAATGTACCATGATTTTGATTCCCAATAAAGCCACGCTTCATCAATCTCCCCCTTGTCTTTACTAAAGCTTTTGCTTACATTGAACTTTTAACTTTGTCTTCTTTATTTTTACGCCTAGATTCTTCTTCAAGAATGGCGTTGGCCACATCATTAAAGGATAGAAAGTAATTAATATTATTGTTTATAATATTGATGACGAGTTAATCATATGAATTTAGTAGACTTTGAAGGAGAAGCTCCACGCTCATTTTCCACTATTTTAAAATTTGATGTCGTCAGTTGATGAAAACAACAAATTTCGATTGTTGATATGGTCGATCATAGATAACGCTTCACTCATTCAAAGAGTATAAAGTTCCATCTTTAAGAAAATTTTATTGTGAAGGGACTAGATCTTGTATCATTTAACGAGAGCATCCTAAATCTCCTTTGTACTTTTCTTCTCCGCAATACTTGATAAGACAGAATCAACCATCACCAAATCTAAATTTCCAATAGCATTATTATTGATCTCCTTCCACTTATCATCAATTATATTTGTGGGTCTTCCTTCAATTGTCACTAAGCAATTATCCTTTCTTAAAATTGATTTTATCTTTAATTTCCACAATGAGAAATTATTCTCATTGAACTTCTCAATCTCAAATTTTTCTACCATATTTCTTTTCAATTATATCAACTTGCACAACGGTAAATAATATTTGTAATGTGAGCCAACAACCTTCGGCTCTTATACCATTATTAGGTACCAAAATATATATTATAAATATTTGCAACTGAAATAGAGTCAAGAAATACTAGAGCTGAACTTTCACTATGTAGAACAAAAATACAACTTCTCTCTAATTATAAGAAAAACTTTATTTTTCCTTTATGGATTTTCCTCTGTGTATGTAACTGTGCCTAGGATGCTACTCTCACAAAGTGGAATGATAAAACTGATTTTAGAAAGTTCACAAGTTCAATTTGTAAGTGAACTTTTCCTACGTGGTAACAAGCTTATTTATCTCTCTTCTATCAAAAAAGCAATGGTTACTATTAAGTAGGTAAGTTATCCGTTCATTTCATTCTTCTTAAAAGGTTTGACTACAAAAATAGCTTTACTATTTTCACAATGTGTATCTTTTATGGTTCACAATGGTCATATTTTAAATCAATTTTTGAACAATGTCGGTTGTTTTCAACCTTAAAATTTGATAGGATATTATATTTATGAGTTTCTATTGAATATATAATTTATTTAAATAAGATTTTTTTATGAAAAAATTATAGCAATTTGTTTCGTTTGTAATTTAAATAATTTTTTATTATTAAATTCGTACCTATAATTTGTTTTGTCTATAAAACTAATATTTTTTATCGGCTACTAAGCTTGTATCTTTATATTGTGGTTTACCCTTCTGGTGATATGGTTTTATGAATGTTTCAATCTAATAATCAAAAGATGAAGTAAATACATAGATATAAAAATGAAATAAAAAACAATTACAAATTGTTGGGACTTTTCAAGAGAAAGAAAAGATTAAGAATTGTGATTTTATGAGCAAAAACTTTGTATAAATTATAATGTAAACCGCAAGAGTTTAGTCTTATCCTTTGCAAACATAACTATTATTTTATTGCATATTTGTTAAACTTCTCAAGAGTTTAATTATTCTTTCCTACAATTCATTATCTTCAGGTTAAAGAGTCTTGAATGGATTGTATTATCAATTATCAATTATCAATATATATATATATATATATATATATATATATATATATATATATATATAATGACTATAATTTATGGGACAAAATCTATTGGTAATAAAATAGGAAAAATAAATCAAACTATTGATAAAAATGGTCAAGTAAATTAAATTTATCAATTATTATTTCAATTCATGTACCTACGCATCTGCGTCAATCTTTTATGAACATTCAAATTAAATATTATTCAAATTCAAATAAGTGATACATGATTTAATGTTAAAAAAATATAACATTGATTATAATTGATAAATTGATAAATTAAGCTAAATAATTGAATCAAATAATATGTACATTTATGATTAATTATTTAAATATATAGCAATTATATTCTAAAAATAGATATTCAAATCATTTGATTATTTAATGCTAAAACAAAATTATATTATAAATACTTACAAAAATTATGCGGCAATAATTTATTGAGCTAGAATCTATTATTTCTAAAGGAATATATATATATATATATATATATATATATATATATATATATATATATATATGTATATATATATATATATATGTGTGTGTGTGTGTGTGTAGAGGATGTATCATAAGAAATTTCTTAGGTGAGAGTATGAATAAATATGAATTGTTAGATCTTATCATGAATTATCGAAATTAAAACATATTTGATCACATGACTTTTTAAGTAATCACGTGACATTGAAAGACTTTTAATCATGACTATTCATGTACGATTGTATAGCCTAGATTTGTTTTTCTCATTCTCATCTAAAAGAACCTTTCTCATAAGATATACCTCATAAACACACACAGAATGATGAGGCTTAACATGCAATGTGACATGTAGTGGGGTGAAGAGATAACCAATATGGGAAATATTAACAAACATGAATGTAAAAAAAAGTTCATTCTATAACTAATTTAAATGATTTAATTATTTTATATGTAAGTTATTTTTATTTTTATAAAATTTTTCATGAAATCTATTAAGTTACTTATCATAGGTTTAATTTAAAATAAAAGTGTGATGCATAAAACTCGGATCACAAATTTAAGGGTAATTATCTCAGACATGTGAAATTTTAGGAGAAATTTTTTGTTTTCTAAACAATCACCTCTAAATTCATGACCTAAGCTTCAAGGTTGTGTGTAAACATATATAATCTACCCTAAGTCGATTCTATCTCAAGGGTTCATCATTAATAAGCACTGCTAGGTCATGCCAATTCTCAAAGCTAACATCATATACACTACTAAGGATGGAAATAGGCCAGGCCAGGTTGGGCTTTGAAAAACCTGAGCCTGATCTATTAGCCTGTCCTGGCCTGTTTAAAAGCCTGTTTAAAAGGCTTGTTTATAGTAAAACTTTTAAAATGTCAAAACCAACTGAAAAACAATTTGTGTTCTATTCTCTCTTAATTTTTTTAATTGTAAATTTGTGATATTAATTTATATTATATACATGTAAATATCTAATATATATATATATATATTATTTTATGTTAAAAATATTATATATATATATATATATAACTAATTAACAATTAATCTAATTAAATAAGCCGGCCTGCTGGGCTTCAAAGGCATTTTAGAAAGCATGTGGCCTGACCTATTTAGTTAAAAATGCCTTTTTAAAAGCCCAAGTCTGGCCTTCTAGCCCGATAAGCCTGGCCTATGTAGGCTTTAAAGGAGCCAGGCCATAGGCCCCCGACGGACGGTCTGGCCCATTTCCATCCCTATTCACTACAAATACTTATACCATGTCATTCACAAGGTCAAGGTGGCTTACACATCACCTACATATTACACCACATATATCAAGAAATCAAGTTTAGACTAGCTTAAGTTATATTTACAAGTCAAAAAAATCAATTAACATCGGCCAAGATAACTACCAAAAACTATATACACAAGCTTAGGCATAAACTTTAAAATATCCTTCTGACATCTTTACTACGTCTAGGGATGGCAACGGGTTGAGACAAACATGGATAGTACTTACCCGCCACCTGCCCCATGATGGGTAACCCGTGCCCGTGCCTGCCCCGCTACCCGCCTAAACGAGTTTGAGCAGGTTTAACGGGTACCCACGAATATTAGGAGTACCCGTAATTAATTACCAATGAACAAGATATCAAGAAAAATGTAATTTAAAAAACAATTAAAACCATAATTGTGATATGAAATATTATGTAAATTACCAAGTGTCCAAATCCTAATGCAAATTGTCAAATGCCATAGAATAGTAATAATAAAGTTTTAATTGTAAATTTCCACACAAAAGGCAATAGTAAAAACAATCCATTAAAAAAATCCAAACCAAATCATATCATATATAGATCGAAATAATTCTTATCCTCCTACATCCAAAATATTATATATAATAGCAAAACAATTCTCTAATTATTGACATGTGTTGGATCATCAATATCTTCATCCTAAAAAAAACAAATAGCTTAAATTAGTATTCAAATCTAAACGTTACATATTATTATAAATTATTGAATTAAATTTTACAAAAAAAACCCACTAACTTATTCAATTTCTTCCATTACTTTGAAAGTTTCAATCGTTTGAAGTTTTTTTTTTATCAACTGCAAGAGAAAAATATTATGTTAATACATCACCTAAACAGAATTTAAAAACAATTAATTTTATTACCTTTCATAGAATTCCATAACTAGTCTTGGATACACATCAATTTCTCAACAGTCTCTAAAAGCAATTTATGATGATGAGGAGTGGTCAATCTACCACCAGTACTAAACGAAGACTCTGAAGCAATGGTAGGAATTGTGAACAAATCTCTTACAATTCTTTGTAAGGTTGGATACTTCAACCCATTTACCTTCTACCAACCTAAGATATCAAATGGTTCTTCACCCATAGGCAACACTGCCTCTTCTAAATATCGATCCAATTATGTTTTACAAAGAGTATAGACAATGTTCCTTCCACTCATATGTTTTCCCAAATTCATCTCCAAGCCTCCTTTTTTCCAACAACATGTGTATAATCATAAGTTGGAAATTTAGTTGAACTTCTATGACCCTCTATTTCCTTATTTTCAAATCATACTCTCTCACTAAATCTTAACAAGTATTTTTCACTTTATTCATTTCAGCTTAATATCCCTCTCCATAAATAAGAGGAAAAAACAAACTAACATCTCGAACTTGTACCTTGGATCTAATATAATCCTTATAGCCATCACCTCATTAATCACACCCTGATATTTTTCAAATTTGGTAACCATGAAAGTAGCCATTTGAAATATCACACTATTGGGACAACCAAGCCAATTATCCAAAGCCAACTTAATTTCATAAATTTTTGAAAAAAGAACATTTGCAGTTGGAAAAAAATGGCAGAAAATAATATAGTCACATCATAAAATACTTTTAACTTGTCATAAATTTCTTTTGCCATCATCCAATCATTTTCATTAGGTATGATTATATATTGAATTTCTTATTTTGACAACTGATCAAACACATCTTTGTATTTTGTTGCAACTTAAAGCATTAAGAATGTATAATTCCATCTAATTTTACAATCCAAAGCAAGTTTTTTATCATAAGGTATGTTTAGTTGTTCACATGTCTCACTAAATTTCTCTTCCCTTTTAGGGGTTGTCGGCCAAAAAACAACATTTTCTCTAACTTTATCAAGAGTATCAGAAATTAAAGACAATTCATCCTTCGTAATCATATTCAAGATATAAGCACAACAAATCTGACTACCCAAAAGAAGATCCCTTGGTTAATCTTTTCTAAAATGTGCTCAATCATAACATCATTTGTAGTACAATTGTCAATAGTCAAAGTGGAAAACTTCCTATCTAGATTCCAATCCTTCAAACATTCAACTAACACTTTAGCAATAACTTTGCTAGTATGAGGAGCAGACACATATGTAAACCTAAGGTTTAGTATAGGTATTGTTAATATTAGAAGCAATCTACAAACAACAAAAAAAGTAGTAATAAATACTAATATAGTTATAGATAGATTTATTACGTTATAATTCGATCTCGAAGGGTCCAAGAATCATTAATGAAATGAACTGTTACAGCCATGTAACCTCTATTTTGATGGGTAGTTGTCTACATATCAATTGTGATTGCAACACGACTTATGTTGTTTAACAACAACTTCTTCATATTTTCTTTCTCAGTAGAATATATTTTGAAGATGTCACTCTTGAGAATGTTCCGACAGCATCCCTTAAATAATGGTTGCATGGAAAAACAGAAATCTTTGAAACAAAATGATCAACCATGGACAATGGATACTTATGGAGAGCAGTCATTCTTGCAAGTGCACGCGTTGCAAAATCTTGACTAAAAGAATAGGATCTGACAACCACAGTTTCACCTCCAATTGCTTTATTTTTTAAAAAAGATTACCTAATATCTCTTGTAGTTCAAAGTAAGCATCCTTTAAAGTGACCATGAAGTGACTTGTTTCTTGCTTTGCTTCACCCAATAATTTAGCTTCATAATAATTACAAATTGTTTTCCATTTGCCATTAATCTAAACCTTTTTGAAATGATTCCAAACATCAAAAGTTAGTTTTCTTTCAGTCCCTTTATCTTCATTTTCATTTGGAGTGATGCTTTCACTTTCAATTTCATTTTGGTTTGAAGGCGTTCCTCTTTTTATGGTCTTGGAAACATTTGAACCATCCATAATATTAACTAATTAAACTTCTTCATTCACAGGGCTAGAATCTTCATGAGAGGACATTTTACATAAATCATAAGTAGCTATAACTTAGTAGCAATAACTCAAGGTAATAAGTATTGGTTTTTACAATAAAAGATTACTATTATTAACTTTATTATTGTCATTGTAAAAAATACATTTTCTTTTATTTTAATGTGATATAAGTTTAAAGATCAATTTAAGTGATCTTATGTACCAGTTTTTATATAAATCATAAATTTTTATACAATTAAGTTTTAATTAAAATAACATAAAAATATAACAAACTAATATTTGTTCATGTCGTGTAGCTAAACTACATGTATCAAGCTGATCTATATCAATATCAATTGCAATAACAATATTAGTGTAGGTGTCATTTTTTACTTTTTTGCTATGCAATGTATCAGGGTACTGCTTGGTCTGTTTTGCATTGTTTTTCAGCATTATTTGTGCTATAATCATATATTTTATTTTGTTGTTGATAAAACAAATGGCTTTTAATTTAATTTAAAATTTTATTCATTCTAATCTCACATAAAATACAAGATATTTTTATGAGATAATGAATATTTTCCAAATGATAAAGATAATAATGGTAGGATTTGCCTGCAACTCAGTAGTTATAACTCAAGCATAATGGGATTTAACACTAGCAATAATTAGTGGCTATAACTAAAGTGTAATGGAATTGCACACTAGCAATAATAAATAACTGTAACTTAAGTATAATGGGATTTCACACTACATTGATAATTAATTAAAGCTATATATTACACAAGTATAAAATTATTATGAAACTCTTGAAACAAATGTTTGTGTTAAACCATGAACTTATGTATCTATAAACACACCATAATTAATAAGATACTCTAATAGTAAAGTGAAATGCACCAATTTAAATCAATTACAAGGGGACTAATAGAAATGCAAATATCCAATTACAAGGGGAACGATTAAAATCAATTACAAGAAGGTATTTAATGATATCCAAAATCCCACATGGCAAATAGAAATGTAAATATAAATCTCACAAACCAATAGAAATGTAAAACTAATACGGTAATTAACATTAGAAGGTATTTTATGATTAATCACGGGAAAAGAGCAGAGTGAAAAAAAGGAAATAAAATTAATAAGTTATTTCACTGATAAGCTATTACAATTCAGAGTCCACCCAAAATAAAAAAAACTAATAAGTTATTCAATTCATTTTTACCATTACTCTATTATGAAAAGAAAAATAAAATTAGAAGGTGGAAGAAGATATGGACAAAACAAGAGACGCAAATTTGGTTTGGTTTGTTTATAGAGTGTACATGCGTGAGGGATCAAATATTTAGGCAAAAGAAACGGAAACACTAATGATACAAATGGGAGAAATAGAACTTGCATTAGAGGAATGACATTGTGACAGTGAGAGAGGATAGAAGAGTGACATTGTGATGGTAGGGAGGAGAAAAGAGTGTCGTTGTGATGGTGTAGGGGAAGAAAGGAGTGATGCTTCTAACTTGGGATGGCAAGGGACGCTATGTCTCAGGATTTGTGACAGGAAGAAATACAGACTTGTGACAGCGAGGGAGGATAGAAGTTTCATTTAGAGTTTATCACAAGAGATATATATATATTTATATAAGGTTATAAAGGTAATTTCATGTATAGCGGGTACTAGCGGGCATAGGTACCCTGATACTATGACTCATCATATTTGTTAACAAGTTTATGAAATACTCATTTAACTTGCCCGTAGGTACCTGTTAAGTAACTTGAATCCACCCATCACAAATAATACCTATGAATGCCCATGGACTTGGGTTTTTTGGCTATGCCTAACTACGCCATATCCACTTCAAAACATCACCAAGCATTCCCTTGTTTCATATTCACTAATCACAAATACGGAATGATGAGATTATGTATAGAACAAATACAACATAAATAGAAGTTGCACATAATCACAAATGCAATATGTCACTTGTCCAAACACAAACACAAGGGAAATACAATGCTATGTATATGCCAAACAATATTGATTCTCTTAATCAAACTTTTACTTAGTCAATGATATCATGATGGATCCATTCTAATTGGTGGGAAAACTACAATATATCAATATCTCATAATCATATTTTACCAGTACCAAACTAAAGCATCCCCTTGCAACTTTGTCACACACTATGACTCGGAAACATATACATAACTATATTGCAGGTCGACTTTAGATCATCTTGTCTAGAGTGTCTAGTAGATCATGAAGATCATAGTCGTAGGGTCTTTACTCATCATGGAGCTGCTCCCCACCGGGCCGTCAGTTAAGGGATGCTTACAACCTAAGATGTGTCTTTTATGTATATGATGCATGTTAATGTGATTTATCTTTATATCTCATTATATTACATTTTAACTTTCTCATGGATATTTCTTCATTGCCATATGGCAAATCACGATCACATAGGGATAGCAAAATCAACTCATTGCATTAATCATTTTGATATCACATTTCATTCCATCGACTCACTTAATTCATCACTTCACAATCCATCAATTCATCAATTCATCAATTCATACTTCTAACACATAGTTAATAAGTCTCTAAAATACATCATGTTAGGGTTTTCTAAAGACAAGAGCATGGACAAGGAACTCTAGGAGGATCCACTACCATTGGTGGCTACCACGGCCAGGTTGTGGAGTCCTCTGCTAGGGGACATAAAATTTCTGGGGACACACACTAGGATCCATGGCCTGACCATGGAACTTACCATAGCTGTAGATCGGGCCCCCTATAGTAAACTTTAATTTTTATGTAGGAAATGGCACAATTAAGCATAAATTGTAAAATTATCAAATATAACAATTTCAAACTATCTCTTATTCCTTTTGACCTCTAGCAACACACTCTCAATATATAACATGCATGTACTCTTTTCTATTCAACCTATTTCAACAATCATCACAATCCATTAATATTTCATTTTATCAATATGTCAATCACCACACTTTCAACATTCTACACTTTAGCACTAATACATAGCCTAGGCATAAATTTAATCCATCTCATCAATTTCCCTGACTACAACCATTCTAACAACTTAACATTTTAATACATAACCATCCAATTCACAATCATCATATTAAATACATTCTAACTATCTAACACATTCTTTTATTTCATTCACCCATTTTCATAAACATATTACATGTTAACATTTCAATACATAACCATCCTAGCACTTAACTAGTGAGAACTATCATACTTCTACGATCAAACACACAATCTTACTCATTCTGTACTCATTCACCATATCATTTTATCTTCTTTACCTCTAAAAAGACAATCGATCCATTAATGTAAGCTTTCCTTTGATTTTAGCTCCACCCTATAAGCAATAATTTAACATCCCCCTAAATATACAAGATGGCAACCCTTAAAAGTTGTAAAATTTTGTTTCTTTACCTCATAAGCCTCTAACTCGTATACATAAGGACATATGCTTATTTTGAGTTTTCCAAAATTATGAAAATAAAGATTTCATTAAGAACAATTTTACATAATCAAGGTAAGTGGTCTGAGGCTCCAGTCCTATGTTTGAATACAACATCTACCTATTTCTAATAATTATTTAAAGACATTGACAAGTAAAATGTTAACTAATATATAACATAAATTAAACGAAACTACTAAGAACTATATATCATCATGTAATCTTTGCAACGTCTTCTAAACTCTTTTACAAGTCTGCAGATACTTCCAAGTTGCGTCATATACCTTCCCTACTTCACACACACTAAACCCCAAGTATTGCAAGAGTGAGATAATGATTAGAATAAGTAAACAATGAAATACAATTAGGCATATGGTTATAATTACAATATGGGAATTCACCCAAGCACACAATTCATGGCATGGCAAACTCACTTAATTTCAAACACATAGATGATGCAATGCGATGCACATGCCAAACAATATTGTCTCATTCAACATTGTTTCATTTAGCCCATAATGTCATGATAGATCCATTATCTTATTAGGTATCAATATAGTGATCTATGCTCATATTCAACATTTTATCAGTATTGAACCAAAGCATCCATCTGCAACATTGTCACCATTGATAACTCGGGTAATCATCATATACAAAACTATGTGTTGCGGGTCTCCTCTTTAGAACAGACTATAAAACTTTAAAAGAGGAGCCAGGTCCCAAAGGAACCCGATATACAGGGTTTGTTGCTCACCACTGAGCCGCCCCCATCAGACCAACTCAAGAGGATCCCTGCATTCCTCTAAGAAGCTTTAATGATATGGTGCATGGTATGCTAATCATCTTTATTCATTTAATTCTATTAATCTTGTAATTTCATGTAGATAATCCTTCTTATCCATATAACCATTTCCCATTCATAAGGGAACATTCATATCATTTATCAAGCACATGGCTAAACACAATCCATAGAGGATATCCACATTATCCCTTTACATAAGTCGTTAAGTGTGCACATCATTGTGCCATTTTTCATCATCAAGCACTGGATCATATTCTCTCAATTTCATAAAGATTATCTTATTAATAACCATTCATATTCATATGTTCATTTGCAATTATAAGAGTACATATGTAACACCCCTATTTTTATTTTTATATTAAAATTTTAAAGGAATTAGATCATGGTTCTTTAAAACTTTTTAATCTACATATTATTTATGATTTTCTAAAAATTTTTGGAATTTTGGAAATATTTTAATAAAATAATATATTTTAAATAATTTTAAATTTATATAAAGTGACTTAAAATTACAAATATTTATAATAAAGTGAATTTAAATTATAAGAAAATTTTATAAAACCTATTTTAAGTAGACTTATTTAAAAATGATCGATTTAAGAAAAATCTTGATTCTTACCAATTGTAAAAAAAATTGGAAACGTACCAATAAATTTTTATTAACATAAAATTTTAGATTTTTAAAATTTAAACTTTATATTACTTATTATAAAATTAGTGAGGACTGATATAATATCGTTAAATTTCAAAAAAGACTGATTTTGAATATTTAAAATATACCGAATGAAAGGTTACTATTTGGCTTAATAATTCAGCCGATATTTACTATGAAAAATACTGTGCATGTATGAAATTTTCAAACTTGCAAAATAACCAGTAACAAAAATTTTAGAAATTATACAGTACTTTTATAATAAAATAATAAAATGCATAGTAATTTTTCTTTCTATAAATACCGAGAGAAGGAACGAAGGAAAATCATAGTTTCTTATTAAAGTTTCTTAATATAGTAGTGCTAGAGAGATAGTGGTGGAAGTAAGAGATAGAAATATTTTTTTTGGAAGGAGGTTCTGTTAAAATAACAAGATAAGAATACCTCTCTTTTATATTTTTTAGGGTTATTTTCATATCGTTTTAGAAATCTATTATTATACTGGATATAATATTATTTTAAATTACTATTCTAAATAGTAAAATACTATTTCAATAGTAAATTGGTATTTTAATAGTAAATTATTATTCAAATAATAAATTACTATTTACTATTACTATTTATCTTTACTATTCACGTTTTACTATTTACCATTACTATTCACATTTTACTATTTATTATTACTATTCACGTTTTACTATTTACTATTACTATTTATATTTTACTATTTACTATTACTATTCATATTTTACTATTTACCATTACTATTCATATTTTACTATTTACTGTACTATTCATAGTAACTATTTAAAATTTACTATTTATTATTATTATGCATAATTACTATTTACCATTTCTGTTTCAAACAGTAATCTAAATTTTCATCTTATAACTATATTAAAATGAAATTTGTATGTTTTAGAAATCAGAGACGAGGCGCACACGAATTTTCAATAACGAATCAAGATACAAGAGGTAAGAGGGAGTGAGATAGGAGGAGTCCCCTACTCTTTTTAAATTTAATAATATTATTATTTTAACTTAAAATTTATAATAAATTTTAAATTAAATATCTGGTGTAACTAACTCTGACATACCTATGCAAGGACCTGGACTTTCATAACCTGTAAGAACTGGAATGAACCTATGCAAGGACTTGGACTAGTTTGACCTATATGGATTGAACTATACCTATGCAAGGACTAGATTATATGGACTTATATAGACCTATGCAAGGAATGGACTATAAGGACTCAAAATCAATTTTGATAATTTAAATAACCATTAAAATTTGAATTATATTTAATTGATTTGATTATAATTATTAGTATTTGATTATTATTGATGATATTTAATTGTCATCGATATTATTTGATTGTGATCGATATTATTTGATTATGATTGATGATATTGTGATTGATAATATTTGATTATGATTGATGATCTTGTGATATGAAGGTGAGCATATAGCAAGTATGACGAAAAGCTAAAACCCAGTAAGAATTTTTTTACCTTACTCTTTAAATTTTATTATTTTAAATCTTTTATTTCTTAGAAATTATTTTTATTAACTTTACTTTTAATATTTAGAATAAAAAAATTTAGTATTTATTTTAGAAAAAAGTCATTTTATGAAAATTAATTTATAAAAATGTTGAGATGATTAAATCTTGAATTAAAGAAAAATTTTATAATTTTAAGTATTTTTGGTTAATAATTTAAAGATTATTCTCTTTTAATAAAATAAAATTTTTAAACGAAAATTATTTTATTTTTCCAACTTAATAACTAAAGATATTCGGAAATAATTGAGAATTCTAAATTCGATCTTGTTAAGATTCAATTTGAGAAAGATTATGTAAAGTTTTATATGAGAAAGTTTTGAGATATTTAAGACTTAGAAACTCAATTTCAGTGAGATTCAAAAACTGTATCAAATTTATTTGTGGGATAGAAATTCAGAGAATTAAGAAAATATACAGTTTATTGAAATGATGTTGTAAACCTTTAAGGTATTTAATAATTGAGTTTCTAAAAGCTTTAGCCAACTAAATACGTGAGTAGTTCATACATCATGAATCATTAAAGTGAAACAAAATGATATTGTTTGGGGACGGATTATAGAAACTAATGATACATTAGAGGGGGCTTCATTGCGAGCCTTGGGATGAGAGGGTGTGAAAGAGTGCTTCAGGGGACCTGGGGTAGCTCCCTAGTGTCAGGTACTTTCACAATAAAAACCTTCTCAATCTGACTAGTCTCTAAGTGTTTCCATGTCAGTTGAGCTGTTCATACTATTATTATCCGGACTTATGGAATAGTGTAAACTCCTAGTTGACCTAGTGCAAATTAAAATTTAAGGGCCTACATATATAGGTAAGTTATGATGAAGATATTGCATAACATTCATGCTTTCATAATTGATTATGTATGTGATTGTGACTGATATTATTATATATTAGTTTGTGAAAACCCTTTGTTGCTTATGTCTCATTCGGGAATATTATATTCTATTTCTTACTCATTTCTCCGTGTTTTTGTTTCATATGTTTTAAATTGATGGTTCAGGGGGAAAGATCGAAGAATCTCGCAGTAAATATAGCACGTTCTAGAAAGGGAGCTCGGTATGAATACTGTGATCCAATGAATAAATAATGTTATTAAGTAACTGCTTCTGGACCATAGAGTTTCCTCTCTTTCTTATAATGTTTAATATTTATTTTATTCGGATGAATGTAAAATTACTTTATAAAGTTTTAATAATATTTATAAGATATTTCAGAAATGATGTATGCAATTTATTCTGATTGTTTTTTTTAACAATCATATCTTTAGTAAAAAAAAATTTTACGAATTTTTCTAGAATTTATTAAGGTGTAACAGAGGGTGTTATAACATACATATCAATTCAATATATGAATCATCTCATCTAGCAAGGCATCACACACATATCATTTTGATATCATAAAGATTAGTACACCTCTATTCACTTCGACCATAACATTTCATGCATCATAAATTATTCTATTCGATTCATGCATCCAACATAATCCTTAAACTAATAGTTCTCCATAACCACACACACACACAAATCATCTTATTGTTATGTCAATGTATCATAAAAAAGGTTACCAGGGATTGGAAAGGCAATTCTATGCAATTTAAAACAGGGTAATTGATGACCATAGCTAGAGTAATTGATTACAGGTGCATTAAAATTTCATTCTTGGTAATCAGGGTGAAGTAAACGATTACCACACCTGGGTAATCAATTACCACATATCCAGTAATTAATTATTCAAAATTAAAAAGTTACTATTTCAAATAGAGAGTTGGTAATTGATTACCATGGTAATCGATTATTTCATGTAGGAACAACACAAAATAGTAGAAATTATAGAATTTACCAAATGAAATCCATTTCAAACTATCATGCAACTCAATTGATTATAGGTAATTTGTTGCTCCACTTCAATCTAGTTATTTATTACATAATCCCAACACACACACTCATTCCAATTCCAAAAATCATTATTTTCAAGTAATGTTCTAACCAATTCAATCCACTACTCCCACAACCAATCTAGATACTAACATCTCAACATATTTTTGCATTCAATTTTCTAATTTCATAGCTAAATCACATTTAATTCTTGAAAACACAATTCACACATTCCATTCATTAATTTACATCATCATACAATATGACAAAATAACAACACATACCCTTTCCATTACATAATTCATCATATTAAACAACTTTCTAATCATCAAATTCATATTCTTATTTCATCCAACTATTTTCACTAACACACTAAAGATTACAATCTCAACATGTAATTACTGGAAACTACCATACTTTTGTAATCAAACACGTAATTCTACGCATTCCCTACTTATGCATAACACCATTTCCTCTTCGTTACCTTGAAAACATTTGATCCGCTTCGGGGGGTTCTGGGGCTCGTTCCAAGCTCTGATTCTTTGTCCAAATGATTTCTAAAACTAGTAAACATAATAAAAACATACTTAGGAACAAAATTACTAATTTCCAAAAATCTAAAACTTTAGGGATGTACCCATTTCTCTTAAACCCTAAAATCTCAATTAAATCAACCTAAATATAATCCAAACATGATTAAAATAAACTTTTGAAACAAACCTTAGCCAATTGTAGAGGAAGACCAAGATAGTTATGGTGAGGTGGTAATGGAAGGAGTTAGGGTTTTACTGATGTTGCCAAGAGAAACATAAGAAGAAAGGAAGATAAGGTAAAATTATTATGGTGTTGGTAAAAGAAAAGGAAAGGAAAAGATGAGTGAGTGAGGGAAAAAGGATGCTGTGAAAGAGAGGGAAAAGAGAAAATAAAAGTTGAAGTGAAGAGAGAGTTGTGATTGTTGGAGAACAAAGGAAAAGAGATTGTGGGAAAGAGGGAAACATGAGAATAAAGTAGAAAGGAAAGAGAAATGAGAGAGAAAATAAGAAAGTGAATATGTGGTGGAAAGTGAAGAGAGTGACATGAGTTTTTAGTAAAATATTGGTCAAGATTAAATTAAATTAAAAAGGAAGATATCATGTATCCTCTAAAAATATTAAATTGATTCAAAACCGCAAACAAAATAATTTTTAGAAACATTATGAGTGGTGTGATTTTAAACTCAAAACCTTAAAATTTTCTGTTAATAAAAAATTATGGGTGCCCTTTCAGTTCCCTCGGAATCAGTAAAATCTTCATTTTCCCCAAAACCGAATTTATCCATAATTAATAATTCAAAGTAAAGATATAGTCTCAATATCAATATTTGTCAATACCTATAGATAAAAGTATTTTGCCCTTAAACACTTGATTGAAAATACAAATATTAAAATATTCAAAATAAATAATTTTGGTCCTTACGGAACCAAAGCTCGAGCTCGACACCTGCAACCTCGCTTGGATCATATATTTTCACATTTATACATAACAAATAATCATACTTATGAGCTGGAAACATTTCTGACACCTGAACATTCACGCGTCAACTAGAAAACACATAATTATTGAGGAAAGTAGATGGCTAAAAGTAGAGATATTACAAATAACACATCTAATTTCACACAATTTAATAGCCAAGCCACAACCCTAATAATTGAACAAACTCCTAATTACCCAAAAACCCAAGAACACAAGAAATGTAACAAATTTAAGCAAATGATGGTTTCATAAGTTTCAACTTACTGAACAGAAGACCAAATGGAGAGGGTTAAGACCTTTTCCACAAGACAGAAATACACCTACAAGCATGAATTTGAGGAATTAAGGTTAGATTCAAGAAATTAAAGAGAATACCCAAAATGGTTTATAAGATTCATATATAGGGCAAGACCAAGAACAAAGAGCTAGCCTCCATTGAATCCTTACATGTGGGGAATGATATGAAAGGGTAAGGAGGGCTCTTCCTTGGCCTTGGTTGAGGTGAAGATGACAGTGTGTGTAAAAAAAAGGCATGATTTTGGTGAGGGAGAAATGAGAAGAAAATGTGTGTTGTGATGAGGGGAGAAAGGAATGTGTTGGTGATAAGAGGTGAAGGAACTGGTGAGAGTAAGAGTGTGTAAGGTGGGTTTTAGTGAGAGTAGAAGGAAAGAGTGGGATTTTAAGTTTTTATTTAAATTAAGATAGATGAATGGTACGTTTAGGACATGATTCAATTCATGGAAGGGTCGAAACTAATTTCCAGGCATACATACCCCTCTAAACAAAATCTAAAGCTTTATTTTTTTCTATTAAATTCAAAATAAACAGAAAATTTAAATCATACCCTTAAATTGTCCAAGCCAAACCAATCACACTAATATAATTAAATTTCTAAAAATAGAATGTTACAAAAATTGTGTATTTATTTATTCAATATATATATATATATATATTATAGAAACCTTATATTAGTAATTTGTTTACTCAATAAATTTGTTTTAGAGGTTCATCATTTTTCTTAAGGATGGCAATTTAGGCCTGGCCCGCGGGCCAACCTATTTGGCCAGTCGAAAGGGCCAAGTCGGGCGGGCCAACCTTCAAAGCCCGTTTTTTCAAATAAGCCCGGTCTGTTTTGCCTCGTAAAAAAACAAGCCCTGACGGGTTAGGCCGAGTTGGCGTCGGGCCTACATAAGTTAAGGCAAGGCACTGAATCTACTACATTTCTCTCACTTTTTTTTCTTTCATTTTGTCTTTAACTAATTGATTAAAGGAAATCAAAATTTTTAAAAAATCAATTCATATAATTCTCTGTCCACCATGATTGATAGATGCATATTCATGATTATTTATATTGAAATAACATGAAAAGGGAAAGTGATCATAAAACCAAGGATCAGTATCATATTATCCGGTTTCATATAAATAATTTCGTTCATGTTGTTGCTTTTTATTTTAATTATTTAAAACTGAAAATTAAAATTTTTTGTTAGTTGTTAGTTGTTATTATATTTTGTTGTGTAAAAATGTTTGAAAATTATGTTTTGTTTTAAATATTGGTTGATTATTTGATTTGGAAATTTGATGATAGTTGTTTCTATTTAATACAAATATAATTTATTTAAACTTTTAATGAAATAAATTGGGTTAATTATAAAAAAACTAGTTTTAAAAAGGTAAAATCTAGTTTTATATCTAAAGTTTTTTGTTTAAAAAGAAGGCCTAAAAATAGTTCAAATTTTAACTAAAAAATAGTATACACAATTTGGAAAAAAAAAACAAGTCAACCTGTTTGGCCCATGGGTCACATAGAATACAAATCGAGCCCGTATTTTGACAGGCTTATACAAGCCTTGACCCGGCCCAACCCTTTAGTCCATTTTACCATCCTTAATTTTCCCCTGCATTAATACGGCTATGAGTGGTGTCTCCTCACATAAATTTTTGAGCCTTATTCTTTGCTTTTCTACATATTGTATTTGAATTTTGTCTTAGGCAGTTTGAGAAACCAAGGCTTTTTTTTATTACTTTTTATATATATAGTTTTATGTTAGATTAATAGGTAGTGTTTGTTTAATTGTTGATATATATATTCAAATATCATATAAATTTAAGATTAATGTTCAAGAAAAAAAAAGCTTTATAGTTGGTAATAGTTATATCTAACTGACAACCAAAAAAAATTATAGCGAAAAAGAAATTCTTTAATTTTTAGCAATTTATAGGGGAAATTATAAAAATAAGAAGGGGACATTGTTTCGTTTCCTTTTTACCTTACAAAATTTAGTTTATTTTAAGAAACCGATAAATAAAATTTTATATTTATTATTAATAATTAGTGAAGAAAAGGCAAAGAGAAAAACATAACAAACAATTCAACTGCTTATTATAATTTTTAAATTGGCCATTTTTAATAAGTATCTATAAAAATACTCAGTTTTGTTGTTTCTAAATTTATTAGGTGGAAAAAAATTAGTTATTATTCATTAGTTGAATTAATTAAATCAAATAACCCAAATTTCAATTCGTATATGTAGATACTTAAATTAGTTTTTAATGAGTATTCAAATTAAATATTATTTAAATAAATGATTCAATCTGAAAAAAAAGTTATAATACCACTATTTTGATTAAATGCCTACCCATGAGATATCTAGAAGCCAATAAGAATTTGGAACCACTAAATATATATGATATTACGGAAATCAATATAAATGTACAAATACTAAATATAAGATTTAATGTGAAAAAAGTTATTCAAAATAAGATTGCATTTTAATATTTTATCAAATTAATTTTATTTTTTGTGTAATATTTATTATCTATTGTTTTCTAAAACTATAACTAAAATTATAAATTGCGGACTTATATTGAATGTATTTATCACAATTAATCTATTTTAGTGGAGTCATCAGAAATTATTTTTCCAAATTAATTTCATTTGTTTATGTGCAATATTCATGATCTATCTATTGTTTTATAAAAGCATAAATGGCTTATATTTAATATTTATAATAAATCATGGAAGCCATAATTAATATTTTAGTGAAACATATCATAATTAATTTTCTTCCATTTCTATCCGATTCTATTTTGTGTTTTTCAGTTTACACTAAAAAAATAGTTTTATAGTTTTATGCATATTAAACCTATCGTGTCATCGCATGTGTTTAAATATTAGTGTATTACATATATATATACTATTTATTGATATAAATAATACTTCTATATTTATCTTTTTTATATTCCATTTTATTTTTTTAAAAAATCATTAACAAATATATACATAAAAAATTCCTGTGCATTGCATGGGACAAGTCAAAATACTAGTATAAATAACAAAAATAATTATTCATGAATATAATAATATCCATCATAGAGTATAGAGCATTTATCTTTTAAAAAAAGGAAAAGAAAAACTAACTAATTTAAGGGGCAAAACCTAAAAATCCAAATTAGTGCGTTGAATAAGAAGCTGTGTATTGTGTGGCGTTTCTGGGAATTTAAGTTTCCTGCTTTGCTTCTGCCATACAACCACCAACCACAAATCCAACTCGTCCCCCACGTCTCAATCTCAATTCCATTTATCCCTCTCCGTATCCATGTCCGACGCTTATTGGAGATACGCCGCCGATCCCCGACACGCCCCTTCTTCCATCGCCGGCAAGCGCTCTCGTTCCGACTACGGTATGCCATTTCTCAATTTAGGGTTTCCCACTAACAACCCAATTTTTAATTGCTCATTTTCTTAAAGTTCATATTCATTACCTAGTTCACCAAATCTCAATTGTTTCATTTGTTTTTTCCCATGTACTTTGGGAATCTTGCATTTGAATTGTGGATGTCATGTGTATGGAATCTGAGAATCTGAGTTTTCTCACCACACATCAAATCAAACAATCTCATTTTCTTAACGCGTTATTGGTTGTTCGTCTTAGTTTGGATATAGCTTATAGGTCACGTGTCATGATTGATGATTACCTTCCTCGTTATTACCTTGTTGAGGTTATGCATTAAGGTAGAAAAAGAATGTAAGGAGTAGATGAGGAGAAAAGAAACTATGTCCATTGAGTGTAAATTGATGAATTAGTGATCTTTGTTCCTGTTTGTCAAAGTGCCTAATTATTTGTTTCCATGGGACTCTGCCGAGGTTTATATTGGTAGAAGTTCATCTGCGAGTGACTTTTACACAAGGTGGCTATTTTTGGATTTTTTTCTGTATGCTCTATTTTATCATGTGCTATTTAGCAAGGTTTATATTTATTAAAATCATGTTTTTCAGTTTTTTTTTTTTTGACACATTCGTGACATTCCTAAATTGAACAGCATGCTTGAGGAATCTTGTTTCCATTTTATCCGGCTTTAAGCTAGCTCTATCTGTTTTATCAAGTGAAATCTAACTGTAGGATGGCATTATCAGGCAGCTGAATAAATATGTACTCTTCATCTTTATAAAATGTATTTTAATGCTCTATGCCATTATCTATATGTGGTAGTAGTGTTATCAATGGCGGATGGCGGTTCATGGCGGCGAGCCAAAAAAATGCCATAAAAGTTATGGCGGGTTATGGTGGATGCCATGACAGTCATGATAAAAAAGGTCTATAATATGTAGAAAAACACATTAAAAAACACTGCAGAATTAAAAACTAAGCAAAACTAACATAATAACTCAATTAAAATCATACCATGACAATGTTTCAAGTTCAATCAAGTTCAAAACATAGTAATCATCAATGTAAACTAAAATAATCAAAACTGGAAATGCTGTTCACAACAATAATTATAGTGTAATGCTGTCCAGTAGTACTACACAGAAAAACGACATGCATCTTTAATAAGTTTCATCTAAAACGACATGCGAAAGATGAAGAATAATAGAAAAGAAAACACAGAGAGAAACAGAGGTGGCGTGCTGTAAAGAGAGAGAAAGTTGTTTTATTATTGTTATCTCTAATAGAGTGAAACAGAGAAGAAGACGAACAGCAGTTACAGCACAGGGAGAGGGGAGAGAGTGGAGAAGAAGACAAACCAGAAACAGAACAAGGGAGAAAGGGAAGACAAACCACGCCGGAGAAGACGAAGCAGCATGCCGTAGAAGATGAACCAGCACGCCGGAGAAGGTGAAATCATGTTGGAGATGACCCATACAGTCGGAGGTGACCAGCACGCTAGAGAAGGTGACCAGAACACAGTACTTGTGTAAAACACGGGAGAGAAAACAGAAACGGAAGGAAGAAGACGGGAGTAAGGGTTTTTCAAACATTTTTTAGGGTTTTTTAGTGGTTTGGGCCCCTGGGTTACGGGTCAGTAACCGGGTCACAGGCCCAAAACCTTTTCTTTTGTTTTTTCCTGCCATTTCCGTCATGGCCCTTCAGCACCCGCAATTGCACCATGCCAATCCGCCACGCTATGAAGTTCCTATTGCGGGAAGTGTAAAATCCGCCACGCCATGGCCGATTTTTGATAACACTGTGTGGTAGTCTATAAGTGCACGTCCCTAATTACTAACTAGAGAGTAGACAGAATGGTAACTGTATTCTCTCTTGACCAATGTAAATCAATAGTGGGTCTTGAACTACATTTCTAGTTCTCTTGAGTACAGTTTACATGCTTCATATCTATTAAGTAAATAAGGTCTGATTTGGATAATCTTTGGGATTTTTTAATTTCAAAAATGGTTTCCTTTTTTTAATGATCATGTTTTTGCTATAATACAATTTAATTTTTATTTTTTACATTTTAAGAAACTGTGTGGTGTATCAACTTTCCTAGAAATTAAAATCATGGAAAGTTTTTTATTAATAGGTTTGGGTTGATCATGAAACCCTGTTGAAGGATTTGTGTTGATGACCTGGTGTTCAAGTTGTTGTGAAGATTCCAAGTTTCATTCATGACTTAAATTTGAGCCAGATGTGGAGTTGGAAACTCAGCAGTTTAGGTCACAACTCACAAGTTATACATGATGTGATTGAAAGTGATATAGTTAGTATCACATTAACTGGATTGAGATTAATCTTTGATAGCTGTGTTAATGCTTAGAAAACAAACCTTTAGGATTTCTACATACTAATTATACATTTGTTATTATTTATTGCACCTATAAATACTTTGTCTTAATGCAACCATCAGGGTTCCAAGTTCCAACATATTATAATTTATAATTGAAAAGCCAAAAAGCAAACAGCAAAGCAATTGAGATGCTGGAATTGCTAGTTATCCTCACAACCCATTTGCAATAAAAAATGAATGTAGTAGACTTAAAACTGGAGATAGACAGCAGTGCATGAAAAGTCATTATGGTCCTATGCTTTTATCAAGGGTTTTCTGTTGTTTTCATTTTATTCACTAAACTTGCCTTGATTTGCAGCCCTGAGCTTGGATTTGGGGTCCATGATCTTACCCTTTTAACATCTTATATAAAGAGTGTATGATATTTTAGGAAGGTCTGTTTAATTTCTTTTGTGAATCTATCTTATTCAAAGATATGTAATCAGTAATGTCCAATACTTCAACATTGAAGCCATACTGTTTAAATTAATATTGTTGTCCATGTGATTATAATCTTTTGATATGCGATTCATTCCTACCTTGTTCCTGTGTTTACATTCTCATTTATAATATTGTTTAATTTTGAAGATGTCTCTGGCGTTCATGACTTGCCCAGTTATTTTTCCCGTGATGACAATGGAGGAGGGCTCCAAGTAATTAGAGATACTGAATCCCTTGATGCGTCCTATGAGCGTTACCTCCGTAGTGCGGTATTAGCTATTTCTTTTTTGCTCGTAAATTGCTTGTGATCTTTCTCTTGTTCTTTGATGGCCTTAATTGCATGGTGAATTTGTAGGGAACTAGGTTCCATTTGTGTTTGTTTTATTTATGGATAAGGTAGAGATTTGGTCAAGTGGGTTTTTAATGTTTAAACTAGTGGTAAAAAATCCAAATAAGTTATGTTTCAGTTACGAATTTCTAATGAGATTTGAAGGGAATATGGGAAAACTGAAAGCTCCTGTTTTCTTAGATAATTTTTTTGGATGAATAGTATACTATTCTGTTCTATTAGTATCTTATAACCCAGTGTTATTAAATGGCGGTTATGGCATCGCCACATTTCTCCCTCAAACCGCAATCCGTAATGGCAAAATGTGGGCGATATAGCAGTGTCCACCATTCTCAAAAAACGGCCACTATGTTTGTGGCGGCATGGTGGCGCTTTTTCTTCTTTTTTTATTCTGTGTTTTTCTGGGTCAGGTCAAGTGTTAGGCCCAAAAAAATTAGGTTTTTCCACCCATTTCCTCATCAATTTTCATTTTGTGTGCCTCTCTTCACCCCCTCGAATCTTTGTGTACCTGCGTTCTCCATTGTTGAGCGCGACCAGCATCCCTGATGACCATTTCTGGCAACAACGACCGGCAGAATGCTCCCCCTTTCTCTCTTTCTCAACCACACGTACCCTCTCAACCCTTCCCCTGGGTTCTGTGACCCCCATCCCTGCTCCTGGGACCATTTCTGGCGATGCAGACCAGTGACAACAACACCAAACCCTCGACGAACACTCTAGTGATGGCCAGCAACGTGATAACCCGCGACCGCTATTTAATAACACTGTTATAACAACAATTGTGAACTCTACCTGTTTTGAAATCTTATACAGTTACACTTCATTGAGTATGTGACGGGGTAACTTATTTCACTAGGTTGCATGCCCTAGTCCATATTTTAATCTTGTTTTATCACAAGACACGACTGGTGTGTCAAACAGGTCTACATGTTTGGGGATAACTTATTGTACATTTTTCAGCAGGTTTCAACCTATGGTGCGGGACAGTCTGCTAGAACCATTGGTGGGAGAATTCCCAGCCATGCTATTGATGATTCGCATGTTGCAAATATTGGAGGAGTAGGCAGGGGAGCAAATGCAAAAGACAAAATCCTGGAATTAAGTAGTGGAAGAGCTGACCACTCTCTTCCACCTGATGCTACCAGTACACTCTTTGTGGAGGGTTTACCTTCCAACTGTACAAGACGGGAAGTAGCTCGTATCCTTTTATCTGGTTCCCTCTTTTTTTAATGTTTTCCACTGTATAGATTCTTCCCCGTTCTTAACTTGGAGGTATAGATATTTTTCGTCCTTTTGTTGGCTACAAAGAAGTCAGACTTGTTAGCAAGGAATCAAGACAAGTAAGTTTAATTGAAAAGAACAAAAAAGAAAAAAATATATATTATGTGCATTTATGGATTTTTGACTTGGATTTTTGCAGCCTGGGGGTGATCCACTGGTACTTTGTTTTGTTGATTTTGTGAGTCCAGCTCATGCGGCAACTGCCATGGATGCGTTGCAGGGTAAGATCTCTTCTCTTATTCTTGTGATGTTACACACATCTTGGGCCATTTTAATGTTCCATTTCTATAATCCCTTGAGTCTGATGAATATAGAAATAGCGATAGAACAATTCTCTGCAACATCACGTCACAAACATTTTTGGCAAGAGCAATCTGTGTATTCGACTTTATGATTCATACTCTTGATATCAGTGCATCAGGTGGGCGGGTCTTGGATAATATATGTAGGATTGGTCTCGGGGGATAGATAAAACTAGTTTGTCTGATGAGTTAGGGCTGGGTTTAGGAAGGTGACTCTGAAAAACATGCTCAATGATAATGAATAAAGGAGTTATTGCAAGTACATCAAGTAAGCATCTGGATTAAAGTGGGCCAGTGGGGAATACCGGCATACTACTTGGTGGTGTTCACTATAAATTAAATAGCAGCATTATATTTAACCTTGCGCAATAGATCTCTACAGGTGTTTTTTTGGGGTGGGGGGTTGGGTCAGATTAGTTTGGAATGATGGCAGTTTGCTCTATGTAAATCTATTGTCATGATAATGAACTTTATCCACTCCTTCCCATCTTTGCCATGCTCAATGGTAAATCTGATGCCCATATTTCATCATTTCTCATTAAATTGTTGTGGGGGCTGTATTATGAATACCATGCATTTTGACATTTCCATATGAAGCCAGTCCTCTTCCTGGTTGAGTAACTCGTCTGGGTTATGTGGATTGCTTAGATTTGTTTGGATTGAGAGATTAAATTGGGTGAAAGGAAATAAGATGGAAGGAAATAGGAGGGTAGGAAATGGAGGGGGTAAATAAGATGGAAGAGTGTCTTGTTTGGATGGATAGAAATAGAAGAGAAAGGAGTGAACAAAATTCTTTTGATTTGTTTGAATGAATGAAAAAGAGTGGATGAAAATAAATAGTTGTATAAGAAATAAATTTAATTTATAAATAAAAATTTAATTTATAAATAAAAATTTAATTTTTGTAATATTTTTTCTATATTATTTTTTTTAATACTATATTAACATTAATAATTAAAATCAACAAAATTAAATCCTCCTTACCCTTTCGTTCCAATTTTCACTAAAAATGACTCCATTTAAGTAAGAATTTAATTTCCATCGGTCCAATGGAAATTAAATCCCTCCTACCTAATGATCACCCTCAAAACAAATTATGGAAAATACAATAATCCATCCCAAATCTCATCCTTAAAAATCCAACGCTCCCAATTACCCCTCAAACAATGCAAAGTTCATTGGTTGTGGCTAAATATTGATGGCTAAAGGCCTGCTTTACCTAACATATTCTCTTGGTTTAGGAGACTTGTCATATCCATTTGTTCTTCCTAGCATCAGCAGTGTAAGGATTGTTTCCTAGAAAACACCCTTTCATTTCACAATTTATTATTCATTCGTGCTGCATAGATACATAGACTAGAGTAGGATATGTGCAACAAATAGGTGAATGCCCAACGATGGAGACAGTCCAACAGTGGAGACTTACCGAAGGTTTAACTCACTCTTCTCTTCCTTCTTATAAGTAGCAACTAGCAAGTTTGACCCTTTTGGTAATGAATGAGAGGGGCGCATTTTCACCCATGTTAGGTATTGAGTTTGAACATTTTCAGATGTATTTCAGGTTTATCATGTCTTGAGCTGAGGTAAGATATATAACATGTCTTACATCATCTTCCTGTTGACACCCTAATCCGGCGTTGAGAACGGGGCTAGTTGTTCTGCGTAAAACAATGAACCTTAATTTTGCAGGTTACAAATTTGATGAGGTTGATCGCAACTCAGTCAATTTAAGGTTCCAATTCGCTCGCTATCCTGGTTCGAGATCAGGGGGCATGCATCGTGGCAAACGTTGAATTATGCAATCTACACAGGTGATTAACGCTATTATTCCAAAACATTCGCGCTGTTAATATTCGTGGTTGGGTGCGCTTAATATGAATGGTTAATCATGCTGAATCGCGAAACGACAATTCTATGTAGGATCAGCCTTCCAGTCGAGAATTACATACAGTTGCTTTCATTAGGATCAAGTCAAACCTCGTGGTATTCATTTGTGGGGAGTGCTCGCTAGAGAATTCAGATTGTGCATTTGTTTGAAAAAATTGTCTAATTTATTTAGTATAATATAAATTGCCTGAAATTGTCTTATTTGGTACGACTTCTGTTTTTGAAGGTGTTTCACTGCTCTTCCTAATATATCTCGGAATAAGAAGCATGTTCTTGCTGCATGTTTCTTGTGCCCCAAGACATAAAATATTGTTAATTGTTAACTTCATATTACTATAATCAGGAAATATCGGTGCGCTCATTCCCGCGTTGTCCCAAAACCTGCATACTTGCATCTATCCCTCGTTACATATTTTTCAGCTTACTGTGATATCTTTTTGGGTTTATAGTTAATATGAAAGATGGTTTTTGTGTGTTTCTAATTAATATCTTTTGTTTTGCAACAAAATTAGCTAGCGTTTATTGAAAACATGTTTTTCAGACTATGGTATATGGCTTCTGATTGGTAGATTTATGTTCCGAGGTATCAATTTTGGATTTAATCACATTATTTGATGGATTGAGGTTGTGGGGGCATGGAGTATTACATAAGTCTCTTAGGTGTTAGTCCCGGTCTTTAATTATAATCCTGTTAGTAATGATCTTCCAGTCATAGCAGGTAAGTAGATATAACAGTATCATATGAACGGTTGTTCTGTGAAAGTCCAGTTCGATATAAGTTGTGCTGGCAATGTAAAGAGGTTGATAAAATACTGAATCATGTTGTCTGTGACCTTTGGTCTGAAGGCATTCTTCGAATTTGAGCTTTGTTTGGGTTCAAGTCATTAATCTGATATGGTGTCTATTTTCACTCGCACTGAAGCAACCGTTCATGATGATTCCTGTGTGAAGCTTATGACAGCAGGGTTTCCTAGTTGCGCCTATAGATGAAAATAGTCTTGGATTTCGGAAATTTGACTGACTTGTCTTGGCTGTTAATTGGGTTTTGCTGCCGTTGCACTTACCTGGTTTGCTAGTGCTGCTTTAAGATGGAGAAGAAACCTAACCCAATTAAAGAATAAAACATGCCATGGTTCGCTTTTTGTTTGATAAGAATTCTCTCAGCAGAGAATTGAGTGGTTGGAAAACATTTAAGTGTGGAAGGATGTGAGGACAGAGGAAGGGGTTTGTAAACACGTTTCATTTCCCAATTTTAACCCGTACTCGTGAAATTCTGACATTATACGCATATATATCTACCCACGAGTAATTAGAAATTTGGAAGCAGCCGGCTCTTAGAGCCCTATAGTGATATAACACAACGTGATGATTGCCATAGTAAATTTATATACACAAGACAAAAGAAATGATAATTTAGAAGTGTTCAAAATTTTATAAATAGCCAATTGAAATATTTATTCATATTTAATGTTTTCTTAGTAGTAATCCATATCTAGAGGTTACTGTCATAATGAACAACTAAACAATCGAAGGACAGAAAAGCTGTTCCTAAATTAGTACCGCAGTTGTTTCATATGGAAAATAATAGGCTGTGCCTCAGTGTTGAGGACAGAGAAAAAGTCTGGTGGGTGGGGTGGTGGGTAGAAGCTAGAACACTTATTTTATTTTTAATTTGAGATGTTTTAACTAATAATTGTAAAATCTTAGTTTATTTTCCCTTTAGTTTTCCATCAATTGTAATGAAATCTGAAGTATAAACTGACAATAAAAACCACAAATTAAACCAAATGTCATCATTGACCATTGTTTTAATGTGTCCTTGCTCCTGACGAGGCATGCAGAATGGTTAGTTAGCATAGGGATTATGTTGCTCACGCTGCTATTGAAGTCGCTGGTAATTAGTTTTGAATACATATTGCTTGAAGTTACTGACAGCCTCCTTTGAGGATAAGAATCCTGTGCTTCTGCAGTTTCTGTGACATATGAAGGGCATTGTTGGCAAGTAGGTGATCCTTCTGGGCTTACTTAATTGCAAATTATGTCAGGAAATTGGCATTTGTCAATATGTAGTAGAAGGCATTCATTTTAATTTTTAAGCCATGCTAAAAAAAATAATTTATGCTACGCTTATGGAATGCGAAGCTAGTATTCCTTTAGTGTTTAGTTTTTTTTTTTTTGGTTAACACTTCAGTGCTCATTTTTTTTTTTTGCCATAAATAAATACTTTAGTGCTTAGTTGGAGACATGTGATGCTCACTAGGGCCTCATTTCTCCTGGGCTGTCATATTCCTGCATGAACTTTTCTTAGGATTGATTGCAAGGTGTCCGAAAAAATATTGCACTTTACTGGAAAAAAATTTGCACGATGGAGGTTGTAAGTGTGCTGGTTTTGTTGGATTCGCCAATCAATAGTGTAATCTTCCGTCGTATCAATATTAAATTAGTTGACAAAAAAAAGTTGTACAATTGGCGGGTTGGTATTTGATTATTACTTTGATTTGATTCTAATGATGTATTCTTCTTGGTTTATTATATAAATATGATATTACCCTAAAGAGCAGCGATTAAAAGATTATGAGTGTGTTTGAGAAAACTAACAAATGACTACCAAAAAAAGAAAGCTAACAAATAAAATACCTAAATGTTAAAGTGATTATACATGAGTTTTATCTCCATAAATGAGCCCAACTAATTTTAAATTAAATCGAAGGTGACTTCTGATTTTCAGATACTAAGGCTCTGTTTAGTTTACAAATTTTCTAAAAAAAATAGAAAGCTATTTTTGAAAAAGTTAGAAAAATAGAAAAGATGTTTGTTTATAAAATATTTAAAGAAAAATAGAGAAGTATTTAAAGGAGTTTTCAAAAAAACTGAAAAGTGAAAAAAAATTTAAGAATTTTTCTAGTTATTCTAGGAAAATGAAAATTTTGTAAAACAAACAATTTTTTTTTTAAAAAGCTAGAATAATTTTTTATATCTAAATGCAACCTAAAGCTTTGTTTGGATCTAGGAAGGAAATAGGGGGGAAATTTTGAGTGAAAAGAAATGGAGTGAAAATGAAATGGAAATTATATGTTCTGATGAATAAAAATAAGATAGAAAGAAGGGGAAATTAATATTTATTTATTTGTGGAAAACTTTTGAAATGACAAAAGTAGCCTTATTATTTTTACATAATCAGCTTTACAAATTATGAAATGCTTCCTCCACCTATGGGTTTTTTATCGCACAAAGAAGGCGGAAAAATCTTGCAAAGGAGCTAGAAGGTTAGGACGGAAAGCGTGTAAGTTTGGATCAGCATCACCGAAGGAATTTGTTGTCTCTTGTTGCTTTCGCGCCTTCAAGGGGTAACTAATGTCACTTCCCTGTACCTCGGTTGACCCTTTTCCGAAAAGAATTTCATTTTCCACCCGTTTCATCCTCTCAACCTAAAAAGAGAACCATCACGTGGGCAGGGAGTGACTCTGATGGCAAAAAGAGAATAATAATTAGCTTATTTTATCTCAATTATCCGGAACAAAATGGCAATCATATAGGGAATATCCTCAACCATAAAAAGTTTAGTCAATGTATCCCACTTGCAACTCATGTCCTTTTAACAAAATCCTATTTTGTTACGCACGTTATTGCGTTTCGATTATGACTTACATTATGCAAATCCAGTGAAGCAAGTGGCAACCTTAATTTTCATACATCTCCGTGACTATTGATGGTCATTGAATTTAGTTGATGATTTGGTTCGTTTATTTTAAAATTAAAATATATTGTAACTTTATATTATCTCTCAATTTTAAAAAATAATTTTTATTTTTGTTTCAAATCAACGAATTATTATTTCTTTCTTATTTTTGTATCAAATCAACAAATCATTAATTCTTTTTTTCCGTTGAATCGTTGATTTGAGATTGGATAAAAAGATGGTTGTATACTTTAATATATTGGTTCTTTTTTTCTGATAAAAAAAATTCAAAATAAATAGATAAAAAGAAAACATGTTTCTAAATTTTGGCATATTTAGACAAATCCAAATCCATATAAAACTGTACATATGTTTGTTCATCCAATATCTTTAGATAACAAACAAATAAGGAGGTTGATTTCTTAATTCCAAACGTTACCTTCCAATATTGTTAACGAAAACAAGTTCTACGGATCGAATTTGAAAAGGTATGTCAAATTTTAAACAATGGAAACAATACAGTAAATGCGAACACAATAAAAGGAGACAACCGTACATGGCACACGATGAACGTGAATACAATACAGTAAGTGAGTAAGTGATTTGAAGCGTCCCCACTGAACCCAATTTCTAATCTATATTATATACAATAGAAGAGTTTATCATAAAAAAGACTAGTTCGATGGATTGAGTAAGGTGCATGATGTAAAATTTTGGATTTAATTATTGGGTTAATTTTATTAGTCCATAATTAAATTGGGATTGTTAAATTAATTATTGGTGGTTAAGTTAATTTCTAAAATTTATCAGAGTAGATTTCGAGTGACCGGAAGTTGCCCGATTAGTTTCAAAAATTAATCGAACACAAAGAAAGGACTAAAATGCCCCTAAATTCTAATTACCCAGTTCACTCTTCCTTTCTTTCTCTCACTCGCGTGCTTTTGCATGTAGAAAGGAAAAAGAAACATAACATTGTCTTCCCCCTCATACCCGTAGTTCTACCTCCCCTTTTTCTTCTCCTTCTCCATCAAGTCAAGCTAAGGCAAAGTTGAAAACAAGTTCATCTTCTTCTTCTCTCCCACGGGTAGCCATGGTAAGGCATGAGAGTTTTTGAATTTCTTAACTTCTTAGGTATGGCACCCACCCCATTTTCGATTTTGGCTTGCATTCTTAAAACCCCACCTCTTGATTCTTCAAATCCATGGAAAATAGGTTTTTCAGGTGCAAATTTTGTGTGGGCAACTTTGATATTATTGGGGTTTCTTGATCTTCTCAATACCGGTATGTTAGAATGGTCCATTGCCTCATTTTGGTTCCGTTTCGTAAATTCTAGCCTTCATTTTGTTATTTCCATGGCTTAGGGAACCATTTCGAAGCTATTGTGAATCTTGGATGGTGTTGGGGTTTTCAGAATCGAGTATTGGATTATCGTCAAACTCAAGGCTGACCCGCAACACTACTGTTGTCGCTGGGAGTGGCCGTGTTGCATGAGTGGGCAAGTGGATTGGTACCTGTAAAACGATCGAATCAACTGGGAGTTGAGACATACTGTTATATATTGATATCCCATCATTAAAGATAGATCCATGCATTGCATAGTTGCGAGGAGTTGCGAGGCAACCGGTATGACGTCAATAAGCTGTGAGACAGCTATTGATGGGCACTGGAAGATGCGGGGCAATTAATGAGTATGATTGATGTTATATGATGATATTGTGATGGTATGAATATATTTCCATATGTTAGATTAAATGGAAAAAATGATGTGATGAACTGGATTGATTACATGTGATGTGAGATGTCGAATCTAGTTCTGTATTTGTTATTTAATATATACATATGCTCACCCCTGCACCAATTTTTATATTGTAGTGGAATTAGACCATAAGAGTGACTTTTGAAAGCTTGAGAAGCTAGTAGTGGATGAATCCCGATTGGATTCACTTGTATATATTATCCTTGTATAGCTTTTGATGTAGTAGCCTTAGCCGACTCTTTTTGGATACTATATAGGCTTGTATATAACTATTAGGTAGTTGATGATGTAACATCCCAAAATTTTAAAATAGAGGATTAATTAAGGAAAATAAATATTGACAAATCTAATATGAATTATTAAATGTCCCAATATATTGAAAATAATTAAATTAAGAATTTTGTGAATTGTTGGTGAATTATGGAGACCGGTTAAGCTGAAAATAAGCCTGGTTGAGATGAGGGTGTCAGACCAAGTATCTCTGATTGAGATGATATTGGTCAGGGCTGTTAAGAATAATATTGGGAATCCGAATGTGTGTTCGGAATAATTTTTAGATGAAGTATTGAGCCCGAATAGAGAGCCTGTTAGTGGCAAAACGATGAAATTCTAATGAATGGAAATAGAAGTAAATCAAAAACCCATTTCTCCTCTTATTATTTTCGTGTGCATGTTGAATAAAATAGGGGAAAAACACTCCACTTCTTCTTCTCTTTATTTTCTTGTTCACTTCTTCTTCTCATCTTCTTCCTCCTCTCAAATCCTAAGCTAAGGTGGTGAACCCTCTCCTCCTCCCTCATTTTTGTCCTTGGGCAAGCTAGGAGGTTGAAGCTTTCTCCTTCTTCTTCTCCTCATTTTCGTGCATCCTTCTCTTCCCCTTGAAAATCCACTTTGTTTTGGGTGTGAGGTAAGCTATACTCACTTTCTTGTTGAGTTTTGGCTATGGGTATGTGTCATTATGTGTTGGGAGAGTAAAGCATGTACATGGGTATTTATTAGGAGCAATGAATGCTTGAACCCTAAGGTGGGTTACCATAAATGTGAGTATTTATGGGGGGATAATGGTAGTTGGTGCATTAATGATATGAGAAATGAAGATTTATGATGCATTAATGAGAGTTGTTGGGGTTTTGAGAAAACCCTAACTTTGAGAATTGGGGGAAAATGGTTAATGTTGATTTAAGAACATGTTTTATGAAGAAATATATGACATGGAGAAATATGAATGTTAGTAGAAGGAGTTTTGTGAAGCTTAGGGCTAGGATTGTCTTGTAACCTTTGAACTAATGATAGTGGTTTAATGGGAAGGAATTCCCGAAGCCTAATAAAGGATAAAAATGGTATCTACAACATGTCTAGTACATGTTGTGAAATTATTGATGTGAATATGACTAAAAAGAATTGAATTGATGACTTGAGTAGTTAATTGATTGAGGTTTTACGTAAATATTGATGTAGGACCTATTCCGAACGACGAGGCGGGAGCGTCTTATCAATCAGAATTCTTCTCTTGAGGTAGGAGAGGAGTCTTATGTTCTAAATGCATGAATTTGAATGTTGTTTGATTGTGGTATGTATTGTCATGCATGTTAGCTTTGCTTGAATGTTGTGAAAAATAATGATGTGGTGTATGATGTAGATGATGTGTTTGGCAACATGCTTTGAATGCATTTAGAAAAAAATTTGATGTGTGGTGTGGTGGCATGAATTGTTTGATGAATGTGTGGTTAGATAAATATATGTCCACCGAGAAAGCATAACAAATGCTAATGATTTTGATGGAGAATAAATTGTATTCTTGTATGGTATTAAAGTGGAAAGATGTTATTGATAACTATTGAGAACGCCACACAAAGATTCAAATTAATGAGAATAACCAACAAGATCGAATCCATTAAAAACCTTGTGGTGGTGTTGGTGACGATGACGATGAATGATGAGTGACATGTATAGGATGCATAGAGTGAGGAATGCATATGATTTGCATTTGCATCCATGGCATACTGCATAGCTGCCGGTGCTGGAATTTTAGGGGATTCCTCCGGTTGGCCCAGTGGGAGGGCGGCTCTGTGCATGAGCAAATTATATTTCCCCTGTGACTCGGTGTGTAAGTCACGAAGCTGCCCATGTTGTGTTACGGGGAGCCGCATGTGGTTGACCCTTGTGGGGGGTGGCTCTTGATGAGTAGGTGTCCCCGGTGGTCCTTGTGATCACAGCTGCCATGATATATCTCATGGTTGGCCCGCAACACCATAGTTGAATATGTTGTATACCGCGGATCATGGTGAAATGATCAGGTGTTGCAAGATGGGCGATGCGGTTTGGTACCAGTAAAACAATTGGTGAATGCATGCAATTTATTGAATAAGTGTACACATTTTACTACTGCAGTAGGGGTATGGTTAGATAACCATGCTTGAATCCCACATTCGGTGTTGTAATCCCACAGTCAGATCTGTAATTGTTGAAATATCCCTTTGTGCATATGCATTAGCTCAAGAGCATTTGCATATAGCAAGGAGGTATGCCAAAGTGTTGAGATATGATGATGGATGTGATGAGGTTGTAAAAATATATTGTAAGACAACATAAAAGATATGAATACCAAATAATGGTTGTGTGATAATTTAATTGTTGAGGAACGTGATTATGTATGTGCTTGTGTACTTTGTTGGAATTGCGTTGTTATTTATGATGAATGTATGATGGAATTGTGATGGTATATGGTACGGTGAATGTTATGGATGTGCAAAGTATACATGTATAGAGGTATATATATATATGTACATAATCACTTGGTATTCATATTCATTCCTTTGGAATGTGGACTCACTCTCCCCTGTTGTCTATTTTTAGACTTATGATGCGGGGTACTCATGGAAAGGAGTTGACATTTTGAAGTACACTTGGCTTGAGGAGGTAAATAGTGGTGTAGGAAGTGCCTTGGCCGACGAGGTCTAGATTTTGTATAGCATGCTTTGTATATGGATGTTTATTTTAATATCTAGAATGGTGGTATATGATTTTGGTGGTCATAGAGGAAAATTGGATCTTGGTGTATGTCCAATTTTCATTTATGACCCAAGGATGTAAGTTGATGAATTATGATGATTGATGATGTTCATTCTAATGAATGAATGGTGTGTATGGTGTTTTGTACCATATTATAGAGTTGGTGAACTGATGATGGTTTCAAATTATATGCATTGGGTGAATGGTAGTTGGATGAGATTATATTTACATGTTGGAGGGGATATAATGCATTAAATAAGGTTAATTTAGCATGAATTGTAACTTGGTATGCCATGTTGTGAGAATTTTCTGTTTCTGCATAAGTTCTGCAGAACTCGCTCAAGCGAGTGAGAAGCTCGCTTGAGCGAGATTGTTATGAAATAGGGTTTTGGCTTCTGGCCTGATTTCGCCCGAGCGGGTGTCTATCTCGCCCAAGCGAGATTGTCATGGAATCAGAGGTTAGCCTCTGGACTATTTTCGCTCAGGCAGAGCGGTGGTCGCTCAAGCGAGGAAGGAGGGAAATTGATACTGGACGATTTTCGCCCAGGCGAGAGATGCCTCGCCCAAGCGAAAATCGGCCAGAGAGTTGCCAATGCTTCTGGAGCAATCTCACTTAAGCGGGACCTGTTCCGCTCAAGCGAGATTGATGTCTGATGCATACCTCCTCTTTTCGCTCAAGCGTCTCGTCGGCTCGCTCAAGATTTTCTTTTGCATTTCGCTCAATCGAGATAGGGCTCGCTCAAGCGAGATGAGCCCCTGATGCTCAAACTTTTCATTCGCTCAGCCTTCCTCAGCGTCACCCAAACATGCCCACGCTGGCTCACTCAAGCGAATTGATTCTCGCTTGAGCGAGTGTCACCCTGATGCCCATTTGTTTGTTTTCAGATAAACCTTTGTTTTTCATGCATTAAATTCTTATCATGCATCACTTTAAGGGTGTTATTGGGTACGTCGTGAATCATGGAACTCTATGAAATTACTTCTCTCAATTTCAATTATACAACCATTAATTTAAATAAATTCTTCCGCTGTTTTTAATTGGAAAATTATTATTAAATCATATTTTTAACTAGCCTCTCATATGTTCATATATGGGAGTGGTATATCATAGATCCAGGTGTCGTACAAATAGCTTCACCACTTATTTTCTTTCCATTGAATTATGACTTATAAAAACGCGAAAAATTTCCCCGTATTTTTAGGGGCGTCACAGATGACCTCACTGGATATTCATAGATGTTTTGATACTCTAAACTTGATTTTAATGTGTAAATTAAGGATTATAGTGATGATGATGATACTGATGATGCTTTCTTGGCTCAGATACCATGGATGGATCCATCTTAATTATATCAATTTATACTATGCTTGTGACATCCTACGTCAACTTATATTTAATTTTTATCCCTTTAATTGATTTTCACAATAAATTTTTTCACGATTAAATAATTTAATTAACACCAATTTAAGAAAATGGCTATTTTCATTTAAAATCACCAAAATGTAAAATATAATTAATAATCTAAACCCCAAAACCATTAAGAAAGAAAGAAATCAAGAACCTGAAACAGGGGGCCTGACGCTACGCGTGACACCCAGAACGCAGCCTTGATGCTGCGCACCAGGATGACGCTGCGCGTTAGCTTGACAGTAACAACACCTGTTGCTATCATGGGTTTTAGGCCAATCAGCCAACTTCTAACCTACCTAAATGGCCCGTTTTAGGTTCGATTGCCACGAAACTTCACGGGCCACATGTTTCCCCATTCCGGAACTGTTGGCACCGTCCGTTCGCCAAAATTCCAACATATACGCAAGTTATGCATAAAATGTAGTTTAACTCAACTAGGTGCAAAATCCTTGCACCAAACACCCTAAATGGGTTCCAATTGGCCAAAGGCTAATGTACATAGTTTCTAAATGCCCTAGGGGACCTATTGATACCTTCTAGGGGTCCCAAAACCCACTGGACCTTAAAATCACCTATGTAGTTCCTATTTCCACATGAAATCCGCTATATGCATAATTTTCTAAAATCAATCAATTCATCAATACACCACTCCATTATATCATATACATCACATAGCAATCATGCATCTAAAACAAAACCTGTGTAACATCCCAAATTTTAAAATAGAGAACTAACTACCAGAATAAATATTAGAAATTGGTATGTGGAATATTTAACACCCCAAACTATTGAGAATAATTAAATTGATAATTTTGAGGACTGTTAGAAAATTATGGAGATCGGTTAAGCTGAAATTAAGCCCGGTTGAGATATGGGTGTCAGACCAAGTATCTCGGAATGAGATGATATTGGTCAGGGCTATTGGAAATATTATCAGGAATCCGAATATGTATTCAGAATAATTTTCAGACGATGTATTGAGTCCGAACTGAGAACCTGTTAGTTATAAAACGATGGAGTTTTAATGAGTGGGAATTTAAAATAAATCAAAAACCCAAATTTTCCTTTCTCTATTCACGTAGGCGTGCTGAAAGTGGACATTACACTTCACTTTCTTCTTCTTCTTTCCATCATCATCTTCTCCATTCTCTCATTTCTCCCTCCAAAACCCTAGCAACTTGAGCTCATCTTCCACATTTCCTCATTTTCGTTGGTGGAGCTTGAAGGAGGCTTGTGGGCTGCTGTTTTTCCTCCTTCTCTTCCTCATTTTCGTTGGTGTTATCCTCCCTCCTAGAACCCATTTTTGTTTTTGGGTTTTGAGGTAAGTATACCCATTTTTGCTAAGGTTTTGGTTAAGAGTATGTGGTATTATGTGTTTTGGAAGCCATGCATGTGAATAGATGTTTTGAGGAGAGCATTTAATGTATGAGTTATGTTGGGTTTTAAGAAAGTAAGGTTTCTTGGGGGAGTAATGAAGTGGATACATTTATGGTTGGAAGGAGAAGAGTATTTATGAGAGTTGTTGGAATTTTATGAAACCCTAACTTCATAAATTTGGGGGAAATGCATAATGGAGGTTGATGAACATTAATTGTTGGTAATAAATGTGAGTTATGATGCATAAGGGTCATTGGTGATGGTATTTTGTTGATGGAGGTTAATAATGGAGAAACCCATGAAAGGGGTTTGGTTCTAGAGTGCATAATAATAATGGGTAGCACCTAACCCATGGTGGTTATGGTGGATAAAATGAAATAAAAGAGTTTTGAGAGTTAAAATAATATGAATAACAAGTTATTGATATATATATATAAGTATTTAAGTCTTAATGAGTAAGTAGAAAATTGATTGTATAATGTATTGTGATGTAGGAAGTGACCCCATTGACGAAGCGGGACCATCAAACCGCGTTGATCACTACTTCACTTGAGGTAGGAGGGGGTAACTTTTCTAAATGCATGATTTCATCCATTGATGATGTGAAAATATGTATATGTGATCATTTTGATGATTGTTTGAATGGATGATGTGGTAATGTTATGATTTGAATGCATTTAGAATGATGATTGTGATGTGGCATTGTGTTTGGGATAATATTGTGATGTGGTGATGATATTATTTTGATGAAGTATGATGATGGTTTAAAACCATGTGTGAAATGGAATGATGATGTGAATATCCCAAAGATATGTGCATGATTTATTGAATGTGTATGCCACTAACTATTGATGTGAATGAGTGAAAAAGAGAATTGGGATTGGATGAGAATGATGAGAATATTGAAATCCACCAAGTGGTGGTGATGAATGATTGAATGTGGAGTGGCATCTAGGATGCATAGTGTGAGGATGCACTTGATTTGCATTTGCATTGCATCCATGGCATAGCATAGCTGTCTATGTGGAATATTAGGGGGTTTCACTAGGCGGGCCCAGTGGGAGGGCGGCTCAGTGTACGAGCGTATTGTGATTTTCCCCTGTGACTCGGTGTATGAGTCACGAAGCTGTCCATAGTTTGGTGACGAGGCACCCTATGTGGCAGGCCCAGTGGGCGGGCGGCTCTATTGGTGAGCGAGTTTACCTCGGTGTCCGACGGGACACGGCTCTCTCGATGTGTGTTCGGGAGGGGCCCGTAGCACTTGTGGTAGTTGAGGCCACGATGTTGATCCGCAAGTCATAGGGTGACTAGTGCTACAGATGGGCGATAGCGGTTTGGTACCAGTAAAATTATGATGATGTAAGCATGCATGAATTGAGATATATGTGTACACAATTTTTTTCTACTGCAGTAGGGGCATAGTAGCACACCTATGCTTGTCCCACAATTAAATTAATATGGTATTTTTCCCACAGTCGGATCCGTATTGTTTGATAAGAAATTCTTGTGCATATGCATTAGCTTTAAGAGCATTTGCATATAGCTGAAGATATGCCTAGTTGAAAGCCCATGGTGGCAACGGATGAATGAGAATTTAAAAGGGAAAGAGTTGAATACTAACCCGATGTGTGTGTTTGGCAATCCAAATGATTGAAATTGTGAATGTATACTTGAGATCATGAGATGTATTGTGTATGATGTGTGATGTGTTGTAATGATTGATATGTGAGCAAGTATACATGTATTTCATCATAATGTATGACTTCAATTCATTTGGATTATGTTACCCACCTCCCCGTTGCCATTTTTAAAGTTGATGTAGGTATGATTTAAATCCTACAGCTTTTGGAGGCCGAGTTTGGAAGGAGGTAAATATGGATAGGAATGTGTAGGCCTTGGCCGGCATGAAATTTGTTTTGGTAGAGTATATGAGGTTTATATACTCAATTTTGTAATGTTGATAATTTTGGAGGTCATGGGAGAAAATTGGACATGTGTGTGTAAGGCCAATTTTCCTACATGACCCAAATGATGTGAAGAATGGATTATAATACTTAACTTTGCTTTAATGAATGAATGCAGTATTTTACGCTGGTTCATGGATCTTGTGAGATAATGTTGAATTGAGATTATATGCATGGGATTAATACTAGCATGATGGTGTTTATGTTAATTGATTCAATGGAAGAATTGTGTAGTCTTTGATGGTAGTATTGTATGAATTGGTGCATGCATAATGAGGTAAAGTATGGTCCTATGTAAGGCCAAAACAGAAGGGGTTAAGGTTTCATGAGCTAAGTTCAAGTAAATTTTCGTTTCTGCTGAGTTTCTGCAGAACTCGCTCAAGCGAGTAGGAATCTCGCTTGAGCGAGATTGTTGTGGAATGGGAAATTTATTTCTGCCCCATTTTCGCTCAAGCGAAGGTGCATTTCGCCCAAGCGAGATTGCCACAGAATCAGAGTTTCGATTCTGGACAATTTTCGCCCAGGCGGATGAGGGAACGCTTAAGCGAAGGAGAAGGATATAGATACTGGACGATTTTCGCCCAGGCGAGGGGTGCCTCACCTAAGCGAAAATTGGCCAGTGAGTCACCTTCAATTCTGGACCAATCTCGCTCAAGCGAGTCATGTACCGCTCAAGCGAGATTGGGACCTGATGCCCTTTTCTTCCTTCGCTCAAGCGTCTCGCTTGCTTCGCTCAAGGAATTCCTTCGTATCTCGCTCAAGCGAGACAGGGCTCGCTCAAGCGAGCTGAGCCCTGATGCCTATTTCTCTCTTTCGCCCAAGGTCGCTCAGCGTTCGCCCAAGCGTAGGTACGCTGGCTCGCTCAAGCGGATTGATTCTCGCTTGAGCGAGTATGCCCCCTGATGCTCATATTTGTTATTTTAATTGGATTTTTAAATCCTATGCACATGTTCTTCCTTAAACATTATTTTAAAGGCATTGAGGAGTATATTTTGGATCTCTAGACTATATAAACTACCTTCCACATTTTTATGAAATTCCTCCTCTTGGAAATCAATTGGCCAATGAACAAATCGAATGAATCTTCCGCTGACTCTGATTGAAAAGATTTCACCCTCTCATATCTTTATATATGGGAGTGGTTTATTTTAGATCCAGGGGTTTGGTGAAAAATACTTCACCACTCTAATTATTTGAATTATTAATTTCTTCAAAAACACAAAAAAATTTCCCTATTTTATATGGGGGTTTGGGGCGTCTCAACCTGGTATCAGAGCATTCATTGCTCTTGATATGATTATAAATGATGTTGTCCATGTGTTTATTGCTTGTGGCTGATTGATTTGTAAATTATGTGGGTGAATTATGATGGTTGTTATTGAAATGAGAATATTACATGATGGTTGTTAAGCCCGGCCAGGCAATTCCTTTCTCATATTTACCTTCTAATTATGAAATGCATTATGATGATACTTGTGTTAAGGAGGTTAATGATGAATGATATGTATATATATGCATACTGGGTGAAGAAACTTTAAGTTTCTAATTATGTTTATGTTGTTGTATATAGATTGAGTGATGGCGTATAGGCGCAATGCTGATGCAGCCGCCATGGTTGAAGCCTTTAATCGCTTTGCCGACATACTTGAACGGCAACAACAACCTATGGGTCAGCCGAATCAAGGTCTTGACCAATTTCTTAAGCGGAAGCCTTCTGAATTTCATGGAGGCTATAAGCCAGAAGATGCTCATGTCTGGATCCGTGACTTGGAACAGATATTTGCTAGCATGGAATGTACCGAAGCACAGAAGGTGGAATATGCAGTGTTCATGGTTCGGAATGAGGCCGAATCTTGGTGGATCCTTACCCGTGGGCGTATGATTGCTGCCCACACTCCTCTAAATTGGGAGAATTTTAAGGCGGAGTTTCTTAAGAAATACTTTCCTGCGAGTTATAAGAACAAGAAAGAGCTTGAATTCATGGAACTCAAGCAAGGTGGTATGACAGTTGAGGAGTATGCTTTGAAATTTGAAGAGCTATGTGTGTTTTATCCTCCCTTTCAGCAAGAGGGCACTGAAACTTCGAAGTGTGTTAAATTTGAGAATGGACTGCGCCAAGAGATCAAGAAGGTGATTTGTCACTAAGAGATTAGGAGTTTTCCTACCCTTGTGGATAAGTGCAGAATTTTTGAAGAGAATGATATTGCTCCAAGGAGTTATTCGGGGCATGATTACAAGTTGAAGGGCCAATCTTCTAGCTTCAAGAAGAAAGGCAACTTTAAGAACAATAGACGATTTGTACGTGGGTCCTCTTCTTTCAGAGGTGGACGAGGTGGCGGAAGGTATGGTGTTGTTGGTGGCCGAGGTGATGGCCAAGGACTTCGTTGTTTCAGATGTGGTGGAAATCATTTGGCCAGGACTGCAATCAAGAAGAAACAGTGGTGTGCTATAGATGCAACCAACCGGGGCATATCCGCCCTGATTGTCCTTTGAATGCTGCAGATGTTGTGCCACGTGATAATGCAAACCGTGGAGGCTATGGTGCTTTTAGAGGCCGTGGTCGTGGAAACGGTAATGGTGGAAGAAATGGAAACCGTAATGGTGGTAACGGTCGTGGAAATGGAAACGGCCGAGGTAATGCTAATGGTGGTCGGAATGGCCCAAATCGTGGTGCTAATCAATAAATGGCTGGAAGAGTCTTTGTCGTGACCGGTGAAGAAGCAGCACAAGCTGAGGACCTTGTCCAAAGTGAGTGCCAGATACATGGTAATGTTGTTAATGTGATATTTGACTCGGGTGCTACGCACTCTTTTATTTCTGAAGATTGTGTGAGGCGCTTGCGGGTGCCTGTGAGTATGATGAAAGGTGCAATATTGGTGACTACACCGACTGGTGCTTGTTTAAGATCAGTGACTCGATGTGAGAATGTCGAGATGGACTTGGAGGGTAGAAAATTTGTTGTATCCTTCGTGTGTTTACCTATGAAAGACCTGGATGTTATTCTAGGCATGGATTGGTTGTCCGCCAACAAGGTTTTGGTGGATTATCATAGCAAGGCGGTGATTTTCCCAACCTCTAATACTGAAGGCTTTGATGTGCGAGGTATCTCTCAACTTCTCGTGATGTTCTGTTTGGTTGATGGGAATGGTGTTTCCCAATCTGGTGGAATTCCTATCGTTTCGGAATTTCCCGATGTGTTCCGGGAAGAGATTCCCGGATTACCTCCTCCACGAGAAGTGGAATTTGCTATCGATCTTATTCCAGGTGCGGAACCTGTTTCCCGAGCTCCTTATAGGATGTCTCCTATGGAGTTAGTTGAGTTGAAAAAGCAAGTGGAAGAATTACTTGAACGGGAGTTTTTTCGCCCAAGTGTGTCTCCTTGGGGTGCTCCTGTGTTGTTAGTGAAGAAGAAAGATGGGAGCATGAGATTGTGCGTTGATTATCGCCAGCTCAACAAACTAACCATTAAAAATAAATATCCTCTTCCACGCATTGATGATCTATTGGATCAATTGAAGGGTGCTATTGTGTTTTCAAAGATCGATTTGCGTTCCGGATATCACCAAATTCGGGTGAAGGCCGAAGATATTCCGAAAACTGCTTTCCGAACGCGATATGGACACTATAAGTACGTAGTGATGCAATTTGGGGTGACGAATGCCCCTGCGATTTTCATGAGCTACATGAATCGCATCTTCCATGAATATCTTGACCAATTCGTCGTGGTGTTTATTGATGATATTTTGGTGTACTCCAAGAGTCATGAAGAGCATGAAAGACATCTTCGTCTTGTATTGACCATCCTTCGTGAGAAGGAATTGTATGCGAAGCTCTCTAAGTGTGAATTTTGGCTATCTAGGGTCCAATTTCTTGGACATGTCATTTCGAATGATGGAGTTGCTGTGGATAGATCTAAAGTTAAAGCTGTGATGGCTTGGGAAAGACCAACGTCAGTGACGGAGATAAGGAGTTTCTTGGTCTTGTCGGTTATTACCGGAGGTTCATTGAAGGGTTTTCCCGTTTGGCTTTACCACTAACGAAGTTGACTCGGAAGAATCACTCTTTTGTGTGGACCCGTGAATGTGAAGAGAGTTTCCAAGAGTTGAAGTTAAGGCTTACTACCGCACCGGTGTTAGCATTGCCCGACTTAACGGATGAATTTGTGGTATATTGCGATGCATCTAAGCTTGGTCTTGGATGTGTGTTGATACAAAAGGAACGTGTGATAGCCTATGCGTCGAGGCAGTTGCGACCGCATGAGGTTAATTACCCCACACATGATCTTGAATTGGCGGCGGTGGTGTTTGCATTGAAGTTGTGGCGACACTACTTGTATGGCTCCAAGTTTGTGGTCTTTAGTGATCACAAAAGCCTCAAATACTTGTTTGACCAGAAGGAATTAAATATGCGCCAAAGGCGGTGGATGGAGTTCCTAAAAGACTATGAGTTTGAATTGAAGTATCACCCCGGTAAGGCGAATGTAGTTGCCGATGCATTGAGCCGGAAGTTATTGCATGTTTCCATGATGATGGCAAAGGAGATGGAGTTGATTGAACAATTTAGAGATTTGAATGTGGGTGTGGAGACTTACACTTCCAAGAAAATGGTGTTGGAAATGTTGAAGGTTGCAAATGAATTTCTTGAATATGTGAAGGCGCAATAACCCAATGATGAGTATTTGATTGAGATGAAGAAAACACAAGAAAAAGGGAAGAATTTGTTCTTAGTAGAAGGTCAAGATGGCATTTGGCGTGTGAAGGGCCGAATTTATGTTCCCTCAAGTGGTGATGTGAGAAAATGTATACTTGAGGAAGCCCACAAAAGCATATTGAGTATTCATCCTGGTTCCACTAAGATGTATCAAGACTTGAAGAAGAATTTCTGGTGGCCCGGTATGAAGCGTGATGTGGCGGATTTTGTAGCATCTTGTCTTGTTTGTCAAAAGGCGAAGGTCGAACATCAGAGACCATCTGGTTATTTGAGACCATTGGAGATCCCTGTTTGGAAATGGGATAGCATAGCTATGGATTTTGTTTCTGGACTACCCAGAACTCGTGCTGGAAACGATGCTATATGGGTGATTGTAGACCGTTGACAAAATGTGCACACTTTTTACCCATAAATATGAAGAGTTCTTTGGAGAAATTGGCACAAATATATATCAAGGAGATTGTTAGGCTGCATGGTGTCCCGTCCAGCATCATATCCGACCGTGATCCTCGGTTTATTTCTCGGTTTTGGGGACGTTTGCATGATGAGTTGGGTTCTAAGTTGAAGCTTAGTTCCGCTTATCACCCTCAAACCGATGGACAATCAGAGAGAACTATACAAAGCTTGGAGGATTTGTTGAGAGCTTGTGTCCTTGAGCACGGTGGATGTTGGGAGAGATTCCTCCCATTGATCGAATTTACATACAATAACAGCTTCCATTCCAGTATTGGTATGGCACCTTATGAGGCGTTGTATGGAAGGAAGTGTAGAACTCCCTTGTGTTGGCTTGAAGTTGGTGAAAACTTGGCCTTAGGGCCGGAGATTATCCAGGAGACTACCGAACAGATTAAAAAGATACAAGAGAATATAAAGACTGCTCAGGATAGGCAGAAGAGTTATTATGACAAGAGGCATAAACCACTTGAATTTCAAGTGGGTGACCATGTGTTTTTGAAGGTCTCACGCGACAAAGGCATTGGAAGGGCGTTGAAGAGTGGGAAGTTAAGCCCTAGATTTATCGGACCTTATGAGGTGTTGGAGCGGATTGGTGAGGTTGCTTATCGGATAGCACTCCTTCCTCATCTTGCTAATCTACACAACGTGTTTCACGTATCGCAGTTGAGGAAATATGTTTATGATCCTCTACACGTGATCCCTATGGATGAGATTGAGGTGCGAGATGATCTATCTATTTCTCCTGTTTCTGTTCGCATTGTCGGACATTCCGTGAAGAAATTGCATAACTGACTCTCAGGTAGAAAATATGACGCCCTAGTATCCGGATACTAAAAGGATCGACCTTCAGCTAAGGGTCCAACTTGACACCCCGTGAACCCGACTTGGTTCACTGAGCCCGACTTGGCTCCCCCTCAACCACTGGGTCATAGACCTCTGGGTAGCTCAACTGGTCCGACTTAACCACGGAAGCCAAAAAACGAGGGTAACATATACCGTCGGTCGTCCTCCACCACATAATCACATAATCATTCATATAAACTTAGGCATAGCCATACGATCCCTCCACTGAAAGCCTGTCAAGAGCCGCTCCTTGACCATGCTAGCGCACCGACGACCACTCCCTGTCCTCAACAGTGTCCAGGGTGTCTCATCATTAGCATACAGTTCAATATCCAATTATGTCAATACAGCTAAAACATCATCAATCTTACATATAAATGTTAGAAACTGTCATATAATCATACCAAAGGGCGGCCAACTTGCCAAGCCCACTAACATACTACCACAATACTGAATTATTATCATTATTAGGACGGCTAACTTGCCAAGCCCTAGGCATCCAATCATGCTAGCAATACTGTAACACCCTCTGTTACACCTTAATAAAATATATAAAAATTGGTAATTTTTTTTAAAAGAAATATGATTGTTAAAAAGAAACTATCGGAATAAATTACATACATTATTTTTGAAATACCTCATAAATATTATTAAAACTTTATAAAGTATTTGTACATTCATCCGAAGAAAATAAACATTGAACATTATAAGAAAGAGAGGAAACTCCATGGCCCAGAATCAGTTACTTATTAACATTATTTATTCATTGGACCACGGTATTCATACCGAGCTCCCTTTCTAGAACGTGCTATATCTACTGCCGAAATTCTTCGATCCTTCCCTCTGATCCATCAATTTAGAATATATGAAACAAAAACACGGAGAAAGGAGTGAGAAACAGAATATAATATTCTCGAATAAGACATAAGCAACAAAGGGTTTTCACAAACCAATACATAATAATATTAGTCACAATCACATACACAATCAATTATGAGTTCATGAATGCTATGCAATATCTTCATCATAACTTACCTATATATGTGGGTCCTTAAATTTTAATTTACACTGGGCCAACCAGGAGTTTACACTGTTCCATAAGTCCGGATAATAATAATATGAACAGCTCAACTGGCATGGAAACACTTAGAGACTAGTCAGATTGAGAAAGTTTTTATTGTGAAAGTACCCGACACTAGGGAGCTACCCCAGGTCCCCTGAAGCACCCTTTCACACCCTCCCATCCCAAGGCTCGTAATTAAGCCTCCTCTAATGTATCCTCGGTTTCTATAATCCGTCCCCAGACAATATCATTTTATTTTACTTAATGATTCATGATGCATGAACTACTCGCGTATTTAGTTGGTTAAGGCTTTTAGAAACTCAATTATTAAATCCCTTAAAAGTTTACAATATCATTTCAATAAAATGTACATTTTCTCAATTCTCTAAATTTCTGTCCCACAGAAATAAATTTGGTACAGTTTTCAAATCTCACTGAAATTGAGTTTCTAAGCCTTAAATATCTAAAAATTTTCTCATATAAAACTTTACATAATCTTTCTCAAATTAAATCTTAACAAAATCAAATTTAGAAATCTCAATTATTTCCAAATATCTTTAGTTATTAAGTTGGAAAAAATAAAATAATTTTCTTTTGAAAATTTTATTTTATTAAAAGAGAATAATCTTTAAGTTATTAACCAAAAATACTTAAAATTACAAAATTTTTCTTTATCTCAAGATTTAATTATTTCAATTTGTTATAAATTAATTTTCATAAAATGTTTTCTTTCTAAAATAAATACTAATATTTTTATTCTAAATATTGAAAATAAAGTTAATAGAAGTAAAAATTTAAAGAGTAAGGTAAGAAAATTCTTACTGAGTTTTAGCTTTCCGTCATGCTCGCTATATGCTCAAACTCCACATCACAAAATCATCAATCAAAATCAAGCATTATCAATTATAACTAAATATCACCAATCACAATCAATCATAATCAAATCAATTAAATATCAGTAATACATATCATAATATAAAATTTAATGATTATTAATATAGTCAATTTGAGTCCTTTTGGTCAATTCCTCGCATAGGTATATGTAAGTCCATATAATCCAATCCTTGCATAGGTATAGTTTCAGTCCATATGGGTCATAGTAGTCCAAGTTCTTGCATAGGTATAGTCCAGTTTATATAGGTTATAAAAATCCAAGTCCTTGCATAGGTATGTTAGAGTTAGTTAAACCAGATATTTAATTTAAGATTTATTATAAATTTTAAGTTAAAAGGTTAATATTTTTAAAATACTAATATTATTAAATTTAAAAGGAGTAAGAGACTCCTCTCATTATTCTTATGTCTTTTCATATTATATTCTTATCTCACTCCCCCTTACCTTGAATTGTTACCTAAAAGAGATTTGCTTTGCGCCTCTGATTTCTAGAAATATTAATACCAATCTTATTTCAGTATAAGCATAAGATGAAGATTAAGATTACTACTTAAAACAGAAATGGTAAATTTTAAATAGTAAATAGTGAATAGTGAATAGTGAATAGTAAATCATGAATAGTAACAGTAAATAGTAAAACGTGAATAGTAACGCTAAATAGTAAAACGTGAATAGTAACGGTAAATAGTAAATCATGAATAGTAATGGTAAATAGTAAAACGTAAATAGTAAAGGTAAATAGTAACAGTAAATAGTAATTTACTATTTGAATAGTAAGTTACTATTGAAATAGTAATTTACTATTAAAATAGTATTTTACTATACAGAATAGTAACTTAAAATAATATTATTTCCAGTATAATAATAGATTTCTAAAAACGATATAAAAATAACTCTAAAAATATAAAAGAAAAATATTCTTACCTTAGGATTTTAGCAGAACCTTCTTCCAAAAAAAATTTACTTCTCTCTCTCACTTACACCACTATCTCACTAGCACTACTATATTAAGAAAACTTAATCTGAAATTGTAATTTCTAAAGAAGAAATCCTTCGGTATTTATAGGAAAAAAAATTTACTATGTATTCTATTATTTTAATATAAAAGTACTGTGCATTTTTGAATTTTTTATTCCTGGTTACTGTGCATCTTTTGAAAATTTCGTACATGCACAGTGTTTTGCATAGTAACTGTCGGCAGAATTATTAAGCCAAATAGTAACCTTTCACTCGGTATATTTTAAATATTCAAAATCAGTCCTTTTTGAAATTTAGCGATATTATATCAGTCCTCACTAATTTTATAATAAGTAATATAAATTTTAAATTTTAAAAATCTAAAATTTTTTGTTAATAAAAATTTATTGATACGTTTCCAATTTTTTTAACGATTGGAAAAAATCAAGATTTTTCTCAAACCGATAATTTTTAGATAAGTCTACTTGAAATAGATTTTAGAAAATTTTCTTATAATTTAAATTCACTTTCTTATAAATATTTTTAATTTAAGTCACTTATATGAATTTAAAATTATTTTAAAAAATATTATTTTATTAAAAAAATTCCAAAATTCCAAAAAATCATAAATAATACGTAGATTAAAAAGTTCTAAAGAACCATAATTTAATTCCTTCAAAATTTCAATATAAAAATAGGGGTGTTACAAATACTCAATAATAAACATACATTTCAGTCATTACATTCCGTATAAACAAGGCCATTTGTTACACAATTTCATTGAATTATGATCACACCATATATCTAACCACATCATCATCCTCATTATACCCTTTTACAATTCTTTAAGTCCTCGTGGTAACTTACATTATTCATTACTATCAATATCCACATTATTCTAGTTATATTAAATTAATATATATATATATATATATATATATATATGTGTGTGTGTGTGTGTGTTTCTTAACAATTCATCATTAATTATTAACAGAAATCATCATCACCATGGACAAGATTTATGTTATCTATATACCCGTAAGTATACGTATTATCACCATCTTTAACAACATACCTTTCACCTTATTTTAGCTCCTTAACTTATTAATTCAAACTCCATTATCATTTTGGCTTTGCATTAGTTCGTGATATTTATTCATACTTTACAATCATATGATCATTAACTTCCAATGATTGTATTTACCTATTCCACCGTTATATATATATATATATATATATATATATATATATATACATTACTGGTGCCAAGTCTACTTCAAATCATTCATTTATTAGTTATTCTATCTTCTCCACTTTAATAATTCCATTTCCTTCCAGTTTGCATACTTTTTAATTCATTATAACTCATCCAAATCAATTTAAAGCAACTAAAGGTGGCTCCAATATATTCTTTTCCTATACGCTCTTGGCGCCATACATTTCTGCATTGACCATAACGCAGCACACCCTCTTACCTCGATTCCAAGCTTCCTCTCTTTGCTCTCGATGTCGGTTGCATCCTTCGCTCACTTGGTTTGCTGCTCCTCTTCTGGATTCGTTACCCACGTCATCGATCAATTCCTCAACGTTCGTTTCGCCACCTACGATTACCTAAACGCAAGATTCATTAGCTCATAATTATCCTCATCACGTCAAGGATGCCATCTATGCTTCGAATAGGAAATTAAATTGAACTTCACTATCTTAAATCCAATTTAAAATTTGGTTATGAAGGGGAAAGTAAAGGAGATGACACATTCCAAGTACCCATTACTTCCAAATCTGTTTTTAAGCTCCAATTAGCCATTAAACTTAAGAATCAAACCCCAAACACAAATAAAGTTCATGGATTAGAGAGGGAAGGTAGAGGAAGGAGAAGGAAATCACAAAATCAAGGGTTCTAACATGCTTACCTTACTTCTCCAAGACCAATTACACAATTACTTTGAAGAATCCACTAACAATTGCTTCCAATCGAGCTCTTAGGTTTAGAATAGAAAAGGGGAAGAAAGGGATGGAGTTTGTACTTGCATGCGTTCTGTTTTGTCTCAACAGGTTTTAATCTCAGTCGTGACGCTGACGCTACGCGTCCCACTTGACGCTACGTGTCAACTCATTAATTCGCACCTGACGCTACGCGTCAATGCCTTTGATGCCACTTCCTTTAAAATTTATTTTTAAATCATATTTTCACCTCATATCACTTAATTAGTATTATTTCAAATCTAAATATATATTTATTCATTTTTCCAATAATTAAAATACCTGGGATGTTACACTGCCCATGAACTATATATATATTGCATATTATGTTGAATGAACATTAAGGGTAGGGTATTGTGCATATTGTGCTATATATGGAATGATGAATGTGATGAGAATTTATGTGGTACCATTGCTATGAATAAATGTCACATTGCATGATTGAGATTTATGCATTATTTGGAACTAGGTAGGTCAAATTGAGGTCTGGAGGAATTTGGAAACTTCGGATAGGTCCAATAGTGCATATATAGTGATTGGTATATAAATGATGTGGGTTGGACCCAATTGGATAAGGATCGAATGATTTGGTCCCTTGGTAATGACCTAAATGCATTTTTATGCATAACTTGTTCATTTTTTGGAATTTTAGAGTGTGGCCAGTTGTTATGTGTCATAGATGATAAATTTTAGGTTGTGTCAAAGTTTGGTGATGATGTAATAAATCATAAGCGTTGAATTAATACCATGATAAAATGCTAGTAAATGTTGGAATGTGATGTAATAAATCATAAGCATTGAATTAATACCATGATAAATTATGAATGATTGCATATTCTTATCCTTGAAACAATGATGATGTTTGGTGTTTATTTTTAGGATAAGATATCGCAAGTTACCAGGGCATGGATGCCATGGCGGTAGCTTTACAATGCTTCGCTGATATACTTGAAAGGTCAACCTTAGGCCTATAATCACCAGGGCTTAGATTGCTTCCTAAAAAGGAAGCCAACTGAATTTCATGGCAGTTTTAACCCTAATCTGGCGTATACATGGATTCAAGATTTGGAAAGGATCTTCAGTAGCCTTCAGTGCATTGAGGCACAAAAGGTGGAATACGTTGTGTATATGTTCTCCAGTGAGGCGGAGAACTAGTGGACAATCACAAAGGCAAGAATGATAGTAGCTGGTACCTAGTTGGTCTTGGAAAACTTCAAGGCTTGTTTTTTTGGAGAAATATTTTCCAGATACTATGAGGAGCCGAAAGGAGATGGAGTTCATGGAACTCAAACAGGGATCTATGACTGTGGATGAGTATGTAGTAAAATTCGAGAAGCTCTATTTATTTTATTCCCATTTTTAGCAGCTTGGGACAGAGGGTTCCAAGTGTTAAGTTTGAAAGTGGACTAAGGCCTGAGATCAAAAAGGTGTTCAGGCATTATGAGATTCAGAGTTTTCTGGTGTTGGTGAACAAATGTCAGATCTTTGAGGAAAAAGACAAAGCCCACCTAGGCCAAAGCAGTAAGTTAGATGTTTCTTTGAAGCCCTAGCAGCCTAGCTTTAAGAAGCAAGGCAAATTTAGTAGAGGTGGATCATCCTCTAAATCTAGAGGGTGTGATAGATGTGGTAGACTTTCCGGTTGTTGTCCTAGGAACGACAAATGCTTTAAATATGGTGGTGACCATTTTGCTACAGATTGTGACAAAGATGATGAGATTGTTTGTTACAATGCAATGAGAAGGGGTACATTTACCCTAATTGTTCTTAGAACTAGCAATCTGTGAATATTAATGCTAACCATGAAGGCTTCAGAGGTCGAGGTCGTGGAAACGGTAACCGTAGTGGCTGCGGTAATGGTGTTCGTGGTAATATAATGGTTGGAAGAAATGATCATAGTGGGAATGCTAACTCACAAGCTGCAGGCAGATTTTTTGCCATCAATGTTGAGCAAGCTGCATAAGCGGGTGATCTTATGCAAAGTAAGTATATTATCCATGGTTCTGAGTTCTCTGTGATCTTTGATTCAGGTGCCACACATTCTTTCATCTTTGAAGAATGTGTTAGGCACCTGAAGCTACTTGTTTCCATGTTAAAGCACGGGTTGCATGTGTATATGCCTACGGGCTCATGTATGCGATCTGTAACCAAATGTATGGATGTTAATATGCTACTTAAGGGTAGAATATTTATTGTAACCCTTGTGTCCTTACCCATGAAAGATTTGGAGGTTATTCATGGTATGGATTGGCTATTAGCCAATAAAGTAATGGTGGACTGTCAGAACAGGCGGGTGATTTTTCTGATGTAGAATATTAAAGACTTCACAGTCCAAGGTATATCCCAGTTGTTTATGCTATTATCTTTGGCTAGCGAAAAGAATGGATCCTAAACTGATGATATTCTTGTTGTATGTGATTTTCCAGAGGTATTTTTAGAGGAGGTGCCTGGTGTGCCTCCTGATAAGGATGTTGAGTTCTCTATGATCTTGTGCCTGGAGCTGAACCAGTCTCCAGTGCTCCATATAGAATATCCCCAGTTGAATTGGCAGAATTAAAAAAGCAAGTTGATGAGTTATTGGGGAAGCAATTCATTAGACCCAGTGTATCACCGTGGGGTGCTCCGGTGTTACTAGTCAAGAAGAAAGATGGTAGTATACGGTTATATATTGATTATTGCCAATTGAATAAATTGACGATAAAGAATAAATATCCATTGTCGAGGATTGATGATCTGATTGATCAATTGAGAGGCACTTCAGTCTTTTCCAAGATCAATTTGCACTCTGGATACGACCAAATCCGGGTTAAGGGTTCTGATATTCCCAAAACAACATTCAGGACCTGTTATGGCCACTTTGAAGATGTGGTAAAGTCATTTGATGTAACAAACGCTCCTGCAGTGTTCATGAACTATATGAATAACACTTTTCGTTTGGTACTTCAGGTATTGAAGGAGAAGCAGTTGTTTGTCAAGCTATCAAAATGTGATTTTTGGTTGGATAAAATCTAATTTCTAGGGCATGTTATCTCTAAGGATGGTTTGTTGTTGATCCATCCAAGGTGGAAGCTATTATGGCTTGAGATAGACCCAAATATGTCACTAAGATCAGAAGTTTTATGGGTCTAATTGGCTATTACTAGTAATTGATAGCGTAGTGGGTATTGAAAATAATTGTTAATTTTAGGAATTTTTGAATTCGAAACTAGTGATCGGAAAACGTTGTGAGCTTCGGAATCAAGGATTCCAGGTAGAGGGAGTATTATATATCTTAAATGCATGAGTTAGAAATAGATTAGGGGATAGTTTGATATATTAATTAAATTGATGTTGTGATTGTATTCATTCTTGGTATGTGATGATTGTATAACTATCCCCTATTATGTTTGATTTTGATATTGTGATGATCAATGAGATGATGTAAATATATGATGATGATTTGAGTGTGGTTACCTTTCCTATGTGTTTCATAGTATGATGTCATGATAATGATAAATAACTCAATATGCTTGTTATGCTTTAATTGAATTGAAATAGTGTGATATATCATTTAATGATATTGTTGACAAGCTAGGGTAACTTAATTGATGATAAGAATGGAATATGATTGATGCTTGTGTATATCATTAACATATGAGGGCATACAGGATTGTAGGGGGCCTGTGATGTTGTCCCAAATGGAGGAGCTTAGGCCTTGAGGTGGTTTCTTCAGACTCTACAGAAGTCTTCGAGTGGGACTCAAGGCAGCCTTTGTAACATCCCGTGTTTTATATTTAGAAAGAATGAATAAATGCGGAAATGAATTTAAATTATGAAAATTTGGGAATTTGTGTAAGTTCAGAATGGAATAAAAGGAGAAATTGAGGTTTTTACCTGACACGTAGCGTTAGGTCAACGTGTAGCGTCAAGATGGGAAACCTGACGCGTAGCGTCAGGGTGGAATTTTGGACCTGACGCGTAGTGTCAGGGGGATGCATAGTGTCGGCCTCGCGATTAAAATTTAAAGTTCCAGAAATAGCCATTTGAAACAGAATAGGAAAGGGAGCTTAAGTCGGTTCTCTCTTCTTTTCCTCCCCAGAGCTTTAAATTAGGGTTGAAACTTGGAATTAAGAGTGGATTGGAGGAAGAAAACATAAGGTAAGCACTTGGAATCCTTTAATTTTTAGTTTTGGTGGAAGTTTCTCTCTATTGCTAGTTTTCTTTGAAATCAGAGGAAGCTTTGAAATTTGAGATTCTGAGCTGGTTAAAGAATCTTTTAAGGTTTTTAGATGAAGGATTAAATGATGGAATTGAATCTGATTTCATATAAGTAATGGATGAAATAGAGGAAGTTTGGTGGAATTTTGGATTTTTTGAAATATTGATAGTTTTAGTAAGGATAAGTTTATGGAGCTTTAAGAAGTGAATTTCAAGTGTTGCTTAAGTTAAGTTAGGATTATGATGGGTAATTTCTTAAACCTGCCTTGTAATTGTGCATATTTAGTGTTTTGGCACAATGATGCTCAGGGAAGAAGTAAAGAACATTGGAATTAAGGTAAGGGGACTGTGTAATGTGTTTTTTGTGACGACCCTCGTCAATTTTCTCATTTTTCACAATAGATTTTTCGCTTTTAATAAAAATCCACCCGGTCTCAATATAAAATAATAATTACTTTTATTAAATATATTCAAAATAATAAAATCATACTTAAAATAGTAATAACCGACTGAAATCATTTGGAACTGAAACCATTAATAAAATAGAGTTGTTCAAAAATAGCAAAAGAAGGAAAACAGAGTCAGGGGTCAATCGCCTGAGCGAGCCCCTGATTCGCTTAAGCGAGTGTCGACTCGCTTGAGCGAATGCCACACGACGAACCAAACTCACGAGTCGGGGTTTCGCTCGGAAAAGAACCACTCGGTTATGTGTCACTCGGTAACAGCTTACAATTTCATCACTCGGAAAACTCTTAGCTTTCATTCACTCGGAAACTGTTTCTCTCGGGTATACCTCACCCAGAATACATTCTTAAGCTTCACTCAAAATAGTTCGCTCATATTTTCACTCGGAGTCTCAACCATAGCTCACTCGGAGACACTCTAACATTTCCACTCGGAAGTGGGTCTCTCGGTTATTCTTCACTCAGAAATGAGGGATACTCACTTGAACGAAAATGGGCACCAATTCAATCGGCCCTTGCTCGGATAAGAAGGAATCCACTCGGCTAGCTTCACCCGCTAATCGACTCTGCTACAGCAATGCAAATTCACTCATAAAATAAACACCAATCATTTAACATCAAGAATTTATACTCACTTCACACAGCATACCGATTCGAATTTATTTCATCATACAGGCAACACATTGTAGCATCAAACACTCGAAAAACTCAAAATATACATATATTACATAATTCATTTAATTCACTCGGTGCCTTGGCATCAATTCTTCGCTTGGCGCACCTCCATGGCTCTGACTTCTTCCCTGTCACTGGTTACTAAAAATGTAGACCACAGCAAGGGTGAGTGTTTAGCATCATAATTAATCTAGAACGGAATTTAATTAACAAATACAAGTATGAAATCTGTCCGATTCCTTTATCCTCAGTTTGCACATTACACTCGGCATTTAACTCACTCAGCAATCATAGCAATTAACACAACCATTTTAATAATTCACTCATTTGGCAAATATGATAACAATCACTCGGTAATATATAAAATTACACTCGGTAAATATAATAAATCACGCCCGGCAATTATAACCATTCACATTTGACAAACATAGCCATCACACTCGGCAAATACAGCCAATCACACTCGGCAAATACAACCAATCACACTTGGCAATATAACAAACTTCACTTGGCAAATATGGCAAACTGCACTCGGTAAATATTGCAAACTGCATTCGGCAAATGTACACCACAACTAATAACTCATCAAATTACAAGTCATAACTGACTCTCACATAAAATCGACGTCTAGTATCCAGATATTAAAGGATCGGCCTTCAGTTGGGAGTCCGACTTGACATCCCGTGAACCCGACTTGGTTCACCGAGCCCGACTTGGCTCCCCCTCAACCACTGGGTCAAAGACCTCTGGGTAGCTCAACTGGGTCTGACTTGACCACTGAAGCCAAAAACGAGGGTAACATATACCGTCGGCCATCCCATACCACATAATCACATTTGAATCATTTCATATCATCATCAATCAATAAATGCAACTACCAGAAACTGGCATGTGCTCTCATCACAGGGCGACCGACTTGTCAAGCCCATCCATCACATTATCACTCGGGCGACCTGCTTGTCAAGCCCATTCATCATATTGCCACTAAACACCGATTGTCACAACATCAATATTTTAATTTTAATCGGTTTACACCACATACACATGATCAGAAACCAATCGGTGTCCATACACATACATACATTCATTCACATTCATATACCATTCATCCAGCATCATCAACATCAAATCCTTCTAAGTCACACACACACACAATCAGAGCTCAATCGGTGTGCACATTCATACGTACATTCATATACATATTCACACAATTTCACTCGGCATTATCTCTTACCCGGTTCACAGTCATTCCAATGACTCGGACAGTATGTCCTATTCTAATTAATTATAACCCGAGCACCCCCTTTACCTCTGTTCTACGCCTCAACAGTTTCTGAGTTCACTGTTCCTCCTCCGTTCCAGCAGCAACTTCTTTAAACGTTCCACCAGAGTTTGTTCCACCACCTACAGGTTTGGAACGTGAAGTTCATTAACATCACACCATCATCCACACGGTCAAGGGCCATTTACAGGCTTACTGCCAGGAGGAGTGGGATCGGAACAGTACCCTCCTCCATACACATGACCATTCGGTCCAGAAAAGAAAGGAAAAAGGTTTAAATGGTTTAAAGGACTTACCTGAAAACCTCTGTCACAACTTTGTAAAATGAACCTTCCTTCAAAGCTTATAGCTCTCAATCAATGGAGGAAGAAGAAGAAAAGTAGTAGAAGTTCTTCACATGAAAGAGAGTGAATGATTGCGCAAATGATTGAAGAAAGAGAAGGAATCCATTATTTAAACTCATGGCAACCGGTCACCTACCCAACCGGTTACCTACTCAGCCGGTCATTTCTCCATTTCCTTTACAATTTCTTTAAAGATTTAATTAAACCTCTCTTCTTCTAATCACACCCTTTTATAATTAACCAATAATTCATAAAAATATCAAATAAATTCCTAAAAACAATTTTTGATATTTCTACTTCACAAAAATTTTCTACAATTATCGGGGATGTTACATTTTTAGTTAAAGTTTGATGAAGTCTTGTATTGTGAAATGAAATTGTTATATTTATGTGAATGGTTTACTCAAGAATATGTGGTTTGAGATATATGTATACGGAGTATTTATGAGTAATGGATAATAATTATTGTGATTAATTGTAAATTGAAATTGGATTTGTAAATGTGAGATTTAGTGTATGATATGTGATTATGGTGAAATGAAATGGTTGTCATTTGTGTGTGATGAAAATAAGGAATGTGAAGAGAGTGGATGAGTGTGTTGTTTATAATGGGTTATGTGTTGTGATAGCATTAAATTTATGCTTGGTTATGGTTTTAAGTATGATATTTAAAGGCGATGGCTTTTATGCTGAGAAATGGTTTTTGTGCCAGGAATTATGTATATATTGATGAGATTAATGGTCATATGTTGTATATGCATGTTATGTGGTGTGGACAGCCATTCGGTATGTACTACCCCTCACTTTTGGCTCCAGTGGTCCATGTAAAGATCTCAGTTCAGCTACCCAGTGGTCTAGGTAGAGACCCAGTGATTGAGGTGGGAGCCAGTGTGTGGCTCGGTGGACCAGGTAGAGTTCATGAGATGTCGATGTGACTCCCAGCTGGTCCCGTTAGTATCTGGATACTATGTGTCATTTACATGACGTGATCTAAGAGTCAATTATGAGTTTGAGATTGATTTATGAATTGAGAATCAATTTGATGAATTGTGTTATTGATTTATGATATAAAATCGAACTGATGATGATGATGCTTGATGTATGATTTTGATTAATGATGATAATTGATGTAAACAATCATAGAGCAATATTAAGGTTGATACCAAGTGATATATTAGAGGTGCTCTGAAATACATATGACTGAGGAAGAATTTGATGAGAAAATGACATAATAAGAAGTTGTTAAAATAAAGGATTGAAAGATTAACTAGTAAGGGGGGTGTATGTTTCTCCAGGTGGTGGCATTCTTGTTTTATTTAATTGTATTATATTTTAATGATAAATACTCACCCTTATCATTATTGTTACAGAAAATGAGGGAGGGATATTGTGGATGCCGTGGAGACTAGTGCGAGTGAGCAGTGGAGTAATGCCAGGGAATTTATGAAAATGTGACGTATATATATATATATATATGGTATTATATGGGTGCTGATGGATATGTATATATTCAAGTGTGGATGGGGTGTTGTTATGTGTTTAAATGTTGTGTATGTATCCGTGATTTAAGTAGTTATGCGTGTGGACTATGATAGGATAGCTAATGGCATTGAGCCATTAATGTTTAAATAGGTGATATATTCAAGTATGATTGTATGATAATTGTGTGATGGCATTGAGCCATTAAATAATATTTATGCATTATGACCAAGAATTGTTATATAGATAGGATTATGGCATGGATCCATTTAGTAATTACCATCATGCATTATTGGCAGGGATTGTATTTCTGAATGTGATTGTGATGGTTGAAGATGATCATAATTATGTTGGATGCATTACTCATATAGTGGAATCAAGGAACTGAATAGGTGTTTTTGAGATCTGGCAGGTTTCAGGATCCCTGGAAGGTACTAATAGGTCCTCTAGGACATTCAGAAACTGAGTGTTTTGGTCTTGTGCCAATTGGAACCCTTTTAGGGTATTTGGTGCAAGGGTTTTGCACTAAAAAAGGTCAAACTTTGTTTTACGCATAACATGTGCATATGTTGGAATTTTGGTAAACAGACGGCGCCAACAGTTCCAGAATGGGGAAAACATATGGCCCGTGAAGTTTCGTAGCAATCGGATCTAAAACGGGCCAATGGGGTAGGTTAGAAGTTAGCCAAAAGGTCTAAAATGTGTGACAGCATCAGGTGCTGCCACTAATATGCTCACACATAGCGTGAGGCTGGTGCCCCCTGTTTCAAGTTTTAGTTTTTTTTCTTTCCTACTGACTTTTGGAGGTTTTAAGGTGTTATATGTATTATATCTTGACACATTTTAATGAAAAATATTATTTTTCTAATTGTGGAATAATTAGTTTTATTTAATCGTGAAAAATTTACTGTGAAAATCAATTAAAGGATAAAAATAATTGTAAATTGATTTAGGACGTCACAACTTTCGAGTGGGGCTCAAGGCTAGCCCGCAACACTATCATTGTCGGTGGGAATGAGTGTGTTGCATGAATGGCTAAGCTATTTGGTACCTGTAAAATGCTCGAATCAGCCGGGAGCTTAGACATATTGTTATATATTGATATCCTATCATTAGAGACGGATCCACATGCATTACATAGCTACGAGGTAGCCACTTTGATGTTAATAAGCCGTGAGACAACTATGATGGGTACTGGAAGTTGCGGGGCAACCAGTATGATTATGAGTAGCTGTGAGGCAGCTAATGAGTATGATTGATGTTATATGATGATATTGTGATGGTCTGAATATGTGTTCATATGTTAGATTAAATGGAAATAATGATGTGGTGAATTGGATTGATTACATGTGATATGGGATGTCGAATCTAGTTCTATATTTGTTATTTAATATATATATATATATATATGTGTGTGTGTGTGTGTGTGTGTGCGCACGCGCGCGTTTACCCCTTCACCAATTTTTATATTGAGTGGAATTAGACCGTGAGGGTGACTTCTGAAAGCTTGAGAAGCTATTAATGGATGAATCCCGATTGGATTCACTTGTATATACTATCTTTGTATAGCTTTTGATGTGCCTTGGCAGACTCATTTTGGATACTGTACATGTTTGTTGTAACAGTAATATTAAAAAAATTTAGAATAAATTTTTCACATTTTTGAGATTTAAATTGACCATTTAAAAATCTCCATAAACGATAAAATAATAAAATAATATATCAATAAAAAGAATTGAAGTAACTAAAATAAATAATATAATATCTTCACATTAAATAAAATAATGTTAAGATTAAAGACAATAATCACATTGAACAATTAAAAGAAAACAAACAAACAAACAAATAAATAAACAAATGATAAATAAAAAAAGTGAAAGGAAAAAGACACCACCTGCACGCAATGCACACGCGAAAAAAAGGAAAGTCAGGGGGACTTTTTACACCGGACGCAAACTGGTGTAGAAAGAGGGAAATAACAGGTGTTAAAAGTACACATGACAACACCAATGACCTTTAAACACCACCAAATTTATGGACACCTTCTATATGCTAATTATGACTTGCTCCAATTAACCAAACTCAAAAATATTGAAAATTAAAGAAATTATGTAAATTTTTTAGTGGTGGCCATTTTAGGACAAATGGCCTTACCAAACATGCCTAATCTAATATGCTTAAACTGAAATTGATTTACAGATATCCTAATTGCTTAAACATGGCCTTACCAACAAGTATTCACACATTATATCATCAATATAATTCTGCAAATTCATCATAAATTTATGCCTTCTTGCACATATACTTTTAGCCACGCTTAAATCCTTCAAAATGCTAATTGTCATCATGTTTTCAGCCATCCAAATAAGTATAAATAACATCCTGATTTTGCATCACAAATTTATACCATATTTACATAATCAAGTAGAGTCAGCCAAGGTATGACAGCAAAACATATACAATTGTACTATTTATGCATAAACATAAGTGCTGATCCACGTTAGAATCTCATATACTAAGCCTTTCAACTGCTTTACCCCTCTTCGTTATTCAAATCCACTGATTCATAAAATGTTTGTAGGGGTGAGCATATATTTTTAATGATAGATACTGAAACAGATAATCATTATCACATTATATATATATATATATAATCAACAAGACATATTATTATCCATTTCAACTGCCATTCAGACTCATATGACAATGTATACGGATCCAATTTAGAAACTGATGGGATTCTATACTGTAGTATATACTTTTAGACATATCTCAATTGTTTTTATAGGTATACGAAACCGATCACCCATTTAAGCAACATTAATCACCAAACCCCATAATAGCGACAATCAAATACAGTGTTGTGGGCTGACCTTAGAATCTGATCTAAGGCATCCAATAAACTCGAAGGAGCACCACAGGGTCTTTACCTATCAATAGGCCGCCCTTTCATCTGGACTGGGAACACAAGTCCCCTGCAGTCTTGTGTGCGTCCTTTTTATGTAGATGCTATGCAACAGATAACAATTAATCACAACAAAGCTATCCTTAGTTTATCGGAATACACTCAAGGCATTACTCAACATCATTCTCATTCTGAAACATTTTCATCTTTTACAAATCCAATGCAAATCAATATATCATCATTTAATAACAAAATTATCACAATTTACAATCCAATGCAAAATTAAAAACATCAGGCATAATACATACCATTCACATAAATGGTTTTCAGATTCACATAGTTATTAACATAATAATATTCAATCAATAATTCATCTAAATAGGCATGTATCACAATTTCAATCATTTACAAAATTCAGCAATCACACATTATCAATTAAACATCATTTCAAACGTCAAAACATTCCCAATCCATACATTTGAAATATAATACTTCCCCTACCTGGAATCCTAGTTCCAATCGTTCTTAACACAATTCGATCGCTTCTCGAATTCAATTCAAGTTCGAACCTAAATTGAACGATCACCAAATTTCTCTGATTAATTATTTAATCACCGAAACCATATGATTTAATTATTTAGCATCCTATCGACAACCCGAAACACAACAACTATTTTTAATTTAAAGGAATGACAAACTATCACTTACCGAACTCGACCACCGGAACTCAATTCCGAAGGAACTTCAATGCTACCCACAAGTTTTGATCACTTCTAAAACGTTCTACAACCATGGGATAAATAAATTAGAAGTTGTACTTCAAGAAATTGGAGCAAATTGAATAGTGGGTCTTCATTCGAGCTTACCCTCAATGGAGGAAGATGAAACCCCAAAGAATCCAACATGCACTAAGTTATTCCCAATTCAAAACAGTTTCGAAACGATTCCTAAGTCAAGGAAATAACATAATTAGAACCTAAATTCACAGAAATGGAACAATGGAAGCCATGGGTCATCACGTAACATACTTGTAGTTTGAAAATCTATAAAACCTTAAGCTTCCAAGGCTTCTAACAACTTGTAACTACTTCTAAATCACCTAAATTCATGAATTTAGAGGTTTAAGAAACAGGGTTTCAAATTTCTAACAAAATCCAAGAATGGGGTCTTGGAGCTTACCTCAAAAGTTGAAGAAATTAGAGGAACCCAAGTCTATTAGATGCTGCTCACGAGGATGACAAGGAAGAAGAGATGTGATTTTACCTTTGCATGAAGGAGAATCAAGAAAAAATAGAGGAAATTGGTACAGTGGTTTGGCCACTGTTTACGAAGAAGAAAAAAAGTGAAATTCAGGTCCCAGTTTTCTTCTAATTGCGCGAGAGAAAAATAAGTTAAAGGCAAGAATGAATGGAAATTGAATTAATAAAATAGGGGAAAACATGTCTTTTCTTTCATTTGGTTAATTCCTAAAACCAATCAAGTAACTTTTGGTTACTTGAAATGTACCTGAATTGATTTAAAAATTAATCCAACCGCCTTAAATAAATTTAACACTCCTAATTTAATTATTTGACCAATAAAATTTACCAATAATTAATTCAAGATGTTACACTTGAATATAGCTATTTTAGGTAGCTGATGACCTCACTGGAGGTTCATAGATGTTTTGATACTCTAAACTTGATTTTGATGTGTATATTAAGGATTATAGTGATGATGATGATGCTTTCTTGGATTGGATACCGTGGATGGATCAATCTTGATTATATTGGTTTGTACTATGCCCAGGAACTATATATATATATATATATATATATATATATGTTGAATGAACATTAAGGGAAGAGTATTGTGCATATTGTGTTACATATGGAATGGTGAATGTGATGAGAAATGGTGTAGTACCATTGCTATGAATAAATGTCATATTGCATGATTGGGATTTATGCATTATTTGGAACTAGGTAGGTCAAATTAAGGTCCAAAGGGATTTGGAAACTCCGAATAGGTCTAATAGTGTATACATAGTGATTGGAATGTGAGTGATGTGGATTGGACTGAATTGGATAAGGATCGAATGGTTTGGTTCCTTGGTAATGGCCTAAAACGGCCTAAATACATTTTTGTGCATAACTTGTTTATTTTTAAGAATTTTGGAGTGTAACCGATTGTCGCGCATCAAAAATGATGAATTTTAGGTTGTGTCAAAGTTTGGTGATGATTGGACATCATTTGTGGAAGTTAAGGCGTGTGGAAGTTGACCCAGGGCCAACCGTTACATTTTTTGCTCAAGCAAGCCCTATTTTCGCTTGAGCGAGGTTCTATGTGCGGAGTTTTTGGCCTCTATGAGATTCTCGCTTGGGCGAGGAGACTCTTGCTTGGGCGAGATGAGGCAGGTTGATTTTGGAATATTTTCACCTAAGTGAGGTCCCTTTCACTTGAGCGAGATTCAACTGGTTGGTTTTGGAACATTTTCGCTTAAGCGAGGCACCTCTCGCTTGAACGAGTTTCATCTGTATGGCCTCTGGTTGACTTTTGCTTGAGCAAGTCACTCTCGCTTGGGTGAGCGAGACTCTCACTCAAGCGAGCATATTCTCACTTGAGTGAGCCCCTGAGTAAAAAAAAGGAATTCTTCTTAAAGGTTTATTTCTTTACGATGTTACACATGAGTTGTTTTAAGTTCCCGAACACAAGTTTAATAAAACAAAAAACATAGAATAAAAGAGTTCACTTTTGCTACAATGTCTAATACAATGGTTGATTCTACATCCTTAAAGATTAAATAGGAGGCCAGTAGTAGCTGATCTTGGATAATTGTCCCCTCTACTGTTGGCCTATTGCAGTTTCAAACCAACGCCCAACAGTTCCCCCTATAACTTGCTTGTAATATTTATTATACTTATTGACCAAAAACCATTTTAGTTTTGCAATAAATTATTATTCTTTATTCAATATATTTTTATTTTCTAAAAATTTAAACATTACAATTTGTTAAATATAAAATCATAATGTTATTAACTAAATAATATTTTTGTTTTTACAATAATTATTATTATTATTTATATATGTTTAAATATATATTTTATTTCATTTTCAACTAGTTGAAAATACTTAAAGAAGAATGTATTAAATATATTATATAAAAAATTTTACACTTATTATATTTTATACTATTATATTATAAAATATTTAATTGGAATTTATTTTTAGATTAAATGCTCGTATAATTTAAATTTTTATGATATGATTATCAAAAAATTTATTTCTACTGCTCTTATATTAATATTATTATAAATTATATAGTTATATTTGATAATAAAGGTAAATATTTAAAAAATAAATTTATAAAATATAAAATACATATTTTATTTAAATAATTTAATTTAAGTTGTTTTATTTTAATAAATACTTGATTGTTTAAATTATATTATTAACTTTGAGTACATAATAAAAATAAGATTATTATAATTATTAAAACTTATAAATCATACATACATATAAATGGCTATTGTGTATATTACATGATTTTCACTAGAATTATATTATATATATAAATAATAAGATATTTAATTAAAATAAAATACTTAAATTATATTATTAAAATAAATTATGTATTTTACATTCTTATAAAATTATTTTTTGAGATTTATAACATTTTTCAATTATAATAGAATGGGTTATAATGATATTACTATTGGAGAAACTAAAATAAAATTTTAATATTATTTTATAATAATTGTAATATAATACTTTATATTATTATTTAATTATAACTCTAATTTTTTATTGTTGTCTTAATATAATAAAAGTTATCATATGAAAATAGGTTATGTAAAAATGATCTTATTTTTATTATATTCTATTTGTTTCTTGAAGATTATATATTAAAATTAATAAAATCCATCTATCATTGTATATATTTTAAAATATCTATAATTGTTTAATTATTTATGCAATATTATAACATACTAAATTATTATAATATTTTTCTACCTAAATAAAACTTATAATCGTGTGTAAGTGTGTATGTAGAAAAGTAAATTTCAGTGGAATATTGTAAAATTATATTTTTTTAAAATCACTAAATGTTTGTTTATTAAATATGTCCTCATTATATAAATTTTTAAGACAATTAATAATTTGTGTAATTAATGATATTAGAGGTATTTTAGAATATTACATAAAATATTTACTAACATGAATGCAAATAATTACTTTCAACCATTATTTTTAATATGTGTAAGAGTAATTTTTTTGGTTATATTTAGAACCATTTATTTAAGATTAAAAATGATAAATTTTAACCATACAACCACATATTAAAAATGAGACTAATATTACTTGAATTTATTTAATTTATATTTTAATTTTAACTATTTATTGTAAACCGTCAATATTTAATACACTATAAGTGGTGGATGAATATCAGTGCTGATGGTGCAGATGGGGGAGGTGGGGAGTTATTGTGGTGGATTATGAGATAAGAAATGGAGGATAGAGATTATGGCAATTTATGGATTAATTAAACACAAATCAATTTATTTATGCATTAAATTTGGACACGTCTTAGTGTTTTTTTAGTTCCTTTGTATTTAACAGAGAAGTTTATTAGAATTTAAAATTAACATTTCTTTTAATAGAGACCTAATCTTAATTCAAGAATTTTACAGTAATCTCCTATATATTTAAGCTTTTTTCTAATAATGCACATTTTAAAACAACATACCGTTTTGGGGTTGTTTCAGAAGTATTTTTGTGTTGCGCCTAAAAGATTAACGCCTTCAACGATGTCCAAAATAGAGGTGCCATTGCCGCATGTAAGCCATGTAACATCCTAAAATTTAGAATTTTAGAAAATAATTCATTAAGAGGGCTCTTTAAAAAGCAGAAACCCTATGCAGCGTGCGCCATGACTCCAGAAGCATTTTCAACAACCACATACGCTATTTCATCGAAGAAAGCTACCTCCTCTTGGGTTAAGGGGAGGGAGCGATAGTAGCGGATCCGGGTTTTGCTTTATAGGACAGATGTAATAAACCCGAAGGGAAAAGAGCTGTTGAGTGCTTCTTGGGAAGGAGCACGAGGGAGCTAGAGCTAAATGAGTTAAGAGTTAGAGCTAGCTGCCTGAGCTAATGAGCTAGTGTTAGATCAGTGGAGAATTTCCGAGTGAAAAATGTCTGATCAGTGGAGAAATTCCGAGTGAAATATGACTGAGACAAAACCTTCCGAGTGAAAAATGGATATAATTCCGAGTGAAGGAAGGTTAACATGTTTCCGAGTGAAGCATGATTGAGAGAATCATTTCTGAGTTAAGAAAAACTCTGTCCCCGAATGAGACACTTTCGAGTGAGGAAAATCCGAGTGAAACGTCTCCGAGTGAAACGTTTCCGAAGGGATCGTTTCCGAGAGAAGTACTCCCGAGTGGGAAAAGCTTTGATTTCGAATGAGTACTTCTCGGCCCGAGATATTTTTGAATAGTGACCGAGTGAAGTATCTACGAGTTGTGTGACTTTCCGAGTGAGGTGTATCCGAGTGCGACACTTCCGAGAGGAATGGCACCGAATGAGACGTTCCAAGTGGGATAACGTCAAGTGAGACATTTCTGATTTCTGTGTGGCAAGGCACCGATTGGGACATACCAAGTGAGTCTGTTCTAGGGAGAGTACTTCTGGACAGAGAAAGACTTTAACTTTGAGTGAGTATGTTTCTGAATGAATAGTTTCCGAGGGAAGTAAATATCCGAGTAGTGAATTCATTTAATTCGTGCTCGGGTCCATATTCAGAGTTGTTAAGAGTTTATGCTCGGGTTCGTCTTCGAGATAGCCTTTGACCCTGAGTGATCCTTTCGAGTGGAAAGATTTCCGAAAGAGGATTGTCTTTGATTCTGAGTGATCTTTTCGAAGGTAAGACTTCCGAGTGACGCATGTGAAGGTTTTAACTCGGGTAGAGATATATCTGAGTGAGATATTTCTGAATGAGGTATCTCCGGGTGATACATTTCTGAGTGGGTCATTTCCGAGGAAGGAAAGCTGAGTGTTTCATGTGGAAACCTTTCCGAGTGAATTTCCTCCGAGTGAAGTAATTCTGAACGGAAAGAGGCTATGATGAATCTTCTCGGAAAGAGAGATATGCCCAAGATACCGAAACCGAGTCGGAATTGATAATTACTCCAATTATTGAGGCTTTCTACGTCACTCTGTTCTAGCAGATTCTCTTTTCTGATTTTTCTAAGTGTGGGACCCTCTCTATTGTCCTATCCTCTTTTCTTTTATTACCTTGTTTTATCCTTATATCTTAATAAATGTAACGCCCCGAAACGTTGATTAAAATTTTCGAGTAAATTTTTCGCTTTTTCGAAAGATCATTTTAAAATTTATAAATTTAATTAAGAGTTTATGTAACAATTAATAACAGCGGAAAAATTATCATACATACTAGTCGTGAATAATTAAATTCAAGAAAATATTTAAGTAGCGGAAACGATTGAGAAGATAATAGTACATGACATATTATATTTATTACAACCCATAAAATCAAAGTTCAGGTAATAAATCAAATAGACATCCATCATGGCATCACTCTGCATTCTGCGTGTCATTCACTGTAAAAATTAATGTAAGAGTGAGACAGAATATAGAATAAATATAAAATAGATAAAATTGCACAAACACAATTAACAATTCATAATGATATGATGAATATGCCAAACAAGTCCATTAATAGATCTTTAATTAGTCAAATGATGTCATGCTGGATCCATTTGGTCTTTGTGGGAATACTGCAGTAAAAGTCTCATAGAGACACAAATAGGGCTTTAGCATATACCATGAATCCCTATACTTCATGGCGCTTAAGTACCGAAGTACACAATATCATAAGTAGGACTTTTGCATAAACCATGAATCCCTACACTCCATGGCACACAACAAAATAGGGCTTAACTCATCATAGAGTAACCCCCCACCAGGGTAGGCAATCATGGAACCCCTAAATTCCATGGTGCGTCTGAATGCTTATGATGCATGAATGCCTTTAATTCTTTTAACATACCATGATATCCACATTTCCAAAACCTCTTGGATAATACAAGTCCTCAAGGGACACAATACACATAGTAATTCACAAAATCATGGATTTACTGTTTCAACCACATATGTCAGTAACCACAAGGCATTCATGTATATATATATTAATTATGTCATTCATAACTATTCACCATCACAATATACAGACTGTGTAATATTCATCAACATTTATAATAATTCATAATCACTCAATAATTTAATAAATAATTTCTATCCATAGAGAAAATATCATTTTCTTTCAAAATAGCCATTTTAAGTGACTTTTAGCATCCCCAACAGCAACATACATTAGCAAAACAGTCATAACATGGGAAAATCAACTCCTTTTTAGATGATTCCACTTTCTATAGCTTAATAATACAATTATCTACAACTTTTATGAAGAACACAGTTTCAAATTCCGAACAGAAATATTACTTATTCACGAAATACCACACTGCCTCAAGGTGAGTTTTTTTTTTAAAAAAACGTACATATGTTAGTAATTTCAATGTTTCTGGAGTTACAAAAATGATTTTTGCATGAAACCAGTTCTAAATTAATCTTAATATAAATATCTACAATTTTCATGAAGATCATAAATTCAAATTCTAAGCAGAAATACCATTCATCCACAAAATACAACACTGCCTCCAGGTGAGTTTTCAAAACGTACATATATTAGTATTTTCAACGTTTTTAAAGCTACACAAATGATTTTAACATGAAACCAGTTCTAAAATACTCTTAACATAATTATATACAACTTTCATGAAGACACAAACAACTAATTCATTCCACAAAATTCCCAGTATTGAAAACAAGATTCGGATTTTCAAAATTCCAGAGTTTCAGAGTTTCAGCTTGCACATACTTCAGTAATTTGAGCATAACTTGAGCTACAAAAATTATTTTGATGTGAAACCACTTTCTAAAAATCCACAACTTAATTATCTACAACTTTCATGAAGACATCCAAGGCTTATTATGCATGTATAATTCCCAGCATATCAAAATATGCACTAAACATGAAACAAATCTTTCACTCGGACATCCAGTAGTATTTTGGCTATAACTTTTGCTACACATACTCAAATCAATCGGTTCAGGTCTCAAAATTCACATAACAAAAAGATTTACAACTTTGATGAAGACACTAATAACTAATTCTTACCACAAAATGCCCAGTTTTAACAATAAGATACGGATTTCAAGTTCACAGATTTACAGCTTGTACATACTTCAGTATTATGAGCATAACTTGAGCTACAAAAATTATTTTAATGTGAAACCACTTTCTAAAGATCCACAACTTAATTATCTACAACTTTCATGAAGACATCCAAGGCTGATTATGCACGTAAAGTTCCCAGTAAATCAATATATACACAAAACAAAGGATAAATCTTCCACACGAACATGCTGTAGTATTTTGGCTATAACTTTTGCTATACTTATTCACATTACTTGATTCAGGTCTCAAAATTCAGATATCAAAAAGATATACAACTTTCATGAAGAAGTCAAAGTCAAATTCACACGTTTTCAATTTCAAAAATGAGCAACAAGTTACGAAGTTAATTCTGGAATTCTAGAACAGCATACACTTCTACCCATTTCACAAATATTCACAACCCTGTCCCCTCTTACTTGATTTGATGATCTTTGGCTGAGTGGAAAAGAGTCCCCTGGCTGTCCTGGTTCTATACGAAGGTGTGTTGATGGAGGAGAGTAATTGGGAGTTTCAGAATCAGTGGTATGTTTAAAAATGCAAGGTGGGAGACAACTTTCCGTAAGTGGGTTTCTAGTGGGCTTTTAGTGGGAATTAAGAGTGGTTTAGGTTGAAAGCAAGCTCCACTTCTGTAGCCCACCCACTGGAGTGCGCATAATGGAAGATGACTTATTAAAAAAATGCATGAAGGGACAAAACAGAAGTCAACGTCGATCTGGCAGTGAATTCCGAGTGAAATTTCACTCGGTTAGCCTCTTGGCCGACTGGAATTCCACTCGGTCCATGTATATACCGACTGGTAGTGGTCGGTATTGTGAAGAGAGGGAAATCCGAGTCCCTCTCGCTCAAGCGGATACCGACTCGCTTGAGCGAGTTCCATACAATGCGCTGGCAGAGGGGTTTCGCTCAAGCGAAAACCGACTTTCATTCACTCGGTTTTTACTTAAACAGCTTAATCCACTCGGTAGAACATCCTGAAACCGAGTCCTCACTTATCACTCACTCGGAATTGATTCCTCAATAAACAGTCGGTCTGATTTCTCTTCCTTGGAGGTGACTCAGTCGGTATATTCTCCTAAAACCGAGTCATCTCAATTAGTCTTTCACTCGGGTATATCTTTCCAATTCCGAGTCGTCTCTTGCTAGCCTTCCACTCGGCAATTACACTAAAACTGACCCATCACTCTATTGATTTTCCACTCGGAGTTTCATCCCAGAGACTGACATATCTGAGTAATAATAAACCGTGTGTCTCCAGTCAGAATTTTGCCACTCAGAAATGCATTTTTTTTTCTATGTAATTCACTCAAAATGAAGACACTCAGTAATTCTTCACTCGGCATTGCAATGTCTGATCAAGATCGACTCGGAAACGAGCCTCTGGAAGACACTTGACTCGGAAATGAGTCTTTCTGTGGTGTTTGACTCGGAAACGAGTCCTTCAGGAGTGATTGACTCGGAAATGAGTCATTCGATGGCATTTGACTCGTAAACGAGTCTTTCTAAGTAATTTAACTCGGCAGTGTGTCACCCCAAGGTGAGTCACTCGGATTCTCTCACCCAGAAGTGGTTCTATCAGTTCCACTTCACACATAAGTGTCTCGGGTGTAGGAGTTTCACTCGGAATAAGCTCACTCGGCCATATTCCACTCGGCAAACACAACTTTCACTCGACATTTATAAGTCTTTCCTCTCGGAAGTTAAGTTTTTGGGCAATTTTATTCATAGATAGAAATGCCTAGCAATGTATGACTCAGAATTGAGTCATTGGACAATATTTGACTCGGAATTGAGTCTTTCTGACATGCTTGACTCAGCAGTGAGTCTGTGAGACAATATCTCACTCGGAATAAGTCCTCCTTACCATGTTCCACTCGGAAAACACCATTTGCACTTGGTATTTCCATCTTCCACTTGGAATTCCTCTTGGTCACTCGGAATTTTCATTCTTCACTCGGACAGAGCCCCTTTTTCACTCGGAAATTCATTTCTAAGGCATATTTTACCCGGAAAATGGATCTTATCAATACAGGTCTATGTAGTTTCTATAATTATACCCAAAAATGGAATTTTTGGAGTATTATAAACCATCCATAAAGTGTTTTATTCATTGATTAACACTTACAGACCTTCCATGCTTCATAAATTACATAATTGAACTATTATTAAAGCAGGATGTTACAATAAACGTGTATCAATATTTATTCACTTCGTTCACGTCTTTTTCATGGACAATTTATGCCAATCCTATCATTAGATTAGCTGGGAATTTTGAGAGAGTGTCAACATCACCTTTAATTCTTTCTTTTCCAATCATTACTGGAAATTATCAATAAAAGAGGAGACCAATCTTCACTTCTTCTCTTTAACGTGGAAGTTTGGCTTTTAAGGAGTAAGGAAGCTTTGGAAGAGTTCAGAGTTGAAATTCCAGTCGGAATTCGTGAGTTGTGATTGGATATAGCTTGAAAAGCTGCTGGAATTCTTTATTTCCAGGTAGGGGGAGCGTTTACATTTTAAATGCATGGTTTATGAACGGATTCAGGATAATATTATTGTATTTAATATGAAATCTTGAATATATATATGATACGTGTGATATGTTTGTGATATTTCCGTTCATATGATATTCATATTAAGATATTGAATTGTATGTGTGAATATATGATTATTCCTATGCATGAGATACAATAGGAAATATGATGTTGATATGTGATTGATGATGATGATATGAATAATATTCATGAATTTTTCATGATATATATATATAAGTACATGGGATGCATATTGATAAAGCATGGGATGCTTATGTGATGAATAAATATGAAATATGATTGTGGTTTCGAGGATTCCACAAAAAGACCTTGGGTGGGACTCAAGGCAAACCTCTTGAGCGGGGCTCGGGGTTTAGCCCGTGACACTACCGTTGTCGCTGGGAGTGATTGTGTCACATGAGAGGGCAAACGGTTTGGTACCAGTAAAACGGCCGGATCAGCTGAGAGCTGAGTTATGGCTGGGAGCCAGTGTTACAACACAAAATTAAAAGTGATCTATCCTGAACCGGGGTTAAGAGATCCGGTGTCTGGTCAGTCACAAATAGTAGATGATTACTTCTCTGAAGACCGGTTATACGAGTATCCGATTTATATATCCGATGTCTCTGTATGATGAGAGCGGATTGGGCATCCTGGAGGTCCTTCACACCATCCTTACGCGTTGATGTGGGCGAAAGGTGGTGTCACCTGCAAAGATTCTTTGACGCTCAAGTCAGTGATGATATTCCAAGTGAGGAATGTTTTTCAGAGAGTAATTATAAGTTGATAGAGTCAAAAAGATCCTTCCCTTCATTGATGAAGAGAGTTCATATACCTGGTTGGCTCGATATTTGAGGATCCGTTAGTGGGGAACCACTAACCTCCAATAACACCTTAAATTATTGTTTTATTGCGCACTTACCAGTATGATTAGGTTAAGTGGCCATTTTATATTGAGCGTAGGGAGTATAGGCTAGAATTAAGGGACAAATTGATCATTCCTGTGAGCAGATTTTGGCTCGTAGTGCAGGGAATTATTGATTGGTCCCTATAGCAATGCCTTCTGTCTTCTGCATAGTGACGTATATGTTATCCGGTGTCATGGTGTTATCCTGGACAACCGGTATAGGGAGAGCGCCTGATATAGAATTAGAGTCCAGATGTATACCGATGACACCGGTTGCACGTTGAAGTCTTGATAAAGACGTTGACATATATCTTGTAGATCGGATACCGGTATCAAGACCGGATCATATGTCCCCTAGCTTGTGTGAGGGACTGTGTAGTTGTTCACATGAGCTAATCAACCTACGAAAGGTCTAGATGCCGGTATAGCTTTGCAGGAATCGTTTTTATGCATGTGTGTTGTTCAGCATTTACATCACAAGGAACCGTCCTAGGGTTGAACGTTCCGTTGTCATGATGTTGTTATAATAATTTCAGACAAAGATTCGCAGCAGGAGAATACCAAAAGTTTCTTGAAAATAGAAGACCCTTGAAATTCGAGTGACGTCTGTAAAGCATAGATTGCGTTGCATGATTAGACATTAAATGCCTTTAATCACGTGTGCAAGCAGTTATTGCATTTAAGACGGAAATCTCAGTAACCGTTGTTTGGGGCTTAATGGGTCTACAATTTCTAAAACTTCTGGGCCCAGCGGAGAGGCCCTTTGATGAATTGATATTGTTTTGGTGCCCATGAATTTAGAACGACTGTGTTGTTTGACTCGTGAATCAACGCGTTTAGTCGTGAATGACACAACCTCAAGAGTTGGTAACCGAACCCTTTCGTTTCCTATAAAAGAAACACTTAGTGGATTCTGGGTTCCACTCATTTCTGATTTCTTAGCAAAACTCTGCAAAAATTTTGTAAGGACGCTTGCCGCTTGTTTTGCGAAGCTTTTCTCAGTCTTCATCTTCCTTATCATCTGAGGTAACCATTTTTATTTCCTCTGTTATTTTCGTCTTCTTTTGCTCTGCTATTTTTGCTTGAAAAGAATGTATCTTACTAGGGGGAGATTAACTTCTTGCAACCCTAATTATCATGGGGAAAGAATCCTTGTGATTCTTCCAAGGGCTGAGTCATGTCGCTCAAAAAGGGGATCTTACTCACGGTGGAGAGTGACTTTTCCCTTCTCAGAGTCGTCCTCTGATTGTAGTTGCTCTGAAAAGTGAGATGAGTAATGATTGTTACCCTTCTGACGATGTGACTTTTTATCGTAGAGCAGAGATTTTTGTTCACGCTACTCACACGATGACTGGAGAAGGAACCTCTGGGGACCAAATTGTTCTGAAAACAGCAGAAGGTCTGTACAGCGTAGTCGCCTCTCGGTTAAATTGGGAAGAACTCCAGGCTAAGTGGCCCTTCTGCTGGATAGTTGACGAGTTTAGAAACTTAGCCTCCCATCATGCGAATGAGGACGGGGCTCGGATTCAGCCAAGGTTTACAGTTTGTGCTGAGGAGGAAATGAAAAAATGGTTCAGGGTATTTGCACCGCTCCCTACAGAACGGATATACCATGTTGTCCCAGATGAGCGTTCGGTATATATGCATGATTTTGTATTTCATCACCTTGGAGTTCGTTTCCCCTTATCCGAGTTTCAAATGTGTGTATTAAGGTTCCTAAATTATGTACCTTCTCAACTCCATCCGAACGGTTGGGGACTCGTCCGTGCTCTAGAAGTATTGGGAGACTACTTCAACTTTACGCCCACCGTAGTGATGCTGTTCTACTACACTCAGGTAGTTCGGAGGGCTAACAAGCAAGGCGGTGTAGGCCTAATCACACTCCGGACTCTATGTTCCTTCGTGAACTTCGAATCCTACACCGATTCAGCTAAAGTTGACGGGAAGTCATTTAAGTCCTTCTTTACCCGGATATCAATTAAGAAGAATAAGCCCGTCTTCTGGAAGAACGAAGAAGGTCTTAATAAATTTCCCCTGAGCTGGACTCATGAGCATTTTCTCCTGAACTCTTCAGCATACTTCACCCATCAGTCCGAGCTATCTACTGAAATGGCGACGGTGTTATTCGCCCTTGAAGCATATTCTACACGCTTTAAAGCATTTTTGTGTAGACGTCTTTTGAGTAGTTTAAGTGCAGTCCGGGATGAATATCTCCGTAATTCTCGTTTTATTTTTCTTTTCCTCCTTTGTTAACTGTATTGAGCATTTCTTCGTTGCTAACACGTTTTATTTATGTATGTAGGTGAAATAGAGCAAAAATCTCCGGACATGGACAAGTTGAAAAACTTGAAAGCAGGAGGCAAATCTGTAGCTGGCGAGAATAAAATCCTGCCTAAGAAGGATTCCGTGAAGGATTGTTCCGAGTTGATCATTCTGACCTCGGATGTAGAAGGGGAGATTCCACTGGTAGAGGGCGGCTCGACTGGTGTTGACGCAACTACGAGTCAGCCAAAATCACAGAGAGGGGGAGGAAGATCAAGAATGACCTTTCAGGAGGACCATCGAAGAAATATAAACCTTCAAGAAGTCTGAAAAGGGCAAGAGCTTCAAAAGGTAAAGCTGTAGAGACCTCAGATGCAGCTGAAGTTTCTTCTGGACTCCATAAGGGTGTTCTTTCTGGGGTCCCTGGATCTAGTCCGATCTCTTTCCCCACTGCTTCATTCCTTACTCCCTTCCTCTCATACCGGGGGACAACTCCAGCAATTCTTCCTCAGCCGTTATACGAACTCTGGCCCACGCTTAAAACTAAAGAAATCAAGGAGGCGTGTGAGGCTGGAAAATGGCAATTAGCAGAACTGACTGGGATGCTTCACTCACTCAGTTTGTTAGCTGATGATGTTGACAAGGTTGATGAGCTGAGTGATAAAGTAGAACAGCTCAACCTCTCGTCGGGGAAGGATAAAGCCACCCTAAGATTAATGGAAGATTGCCTTGCCAAGTCTAAAGAGTTCGGAGATATTATGAACAAGGAAAATCTCAAGCTCAAAACCATGCTTAAAGACTTGGAGGGTAAATTGGCGGAGAAGAAGGAGATGCTTGGTAAATCACAAGAAGAACTCCGTAGCAGTCAAGCCAAACAAGCTGATCTTGAAGACAAAAGCAAAGTTGCAGCGGAGGATTATTTCAAACAAGCAGAGGAGTGGTCCCAGAAGGAGAAGAAGTTCCTCCTTGAGATCGAGGGACTGAAGGCTAGGAGCACGGAGTCCAAAGGATCGGATGGAGATCTTTCGAGATTACAGGAAGAATTGGCTGTAGCAAGAGCTGAGGCGGGGGAAGCCATTGATATATGCAACCAGGTTGCTGAAGAATCCTTCGGCCTGGCTATACGTCAAGTCTTCTACCGCAATCCCACTGCGAAACTAAACCTTTATGGAATGAATCCATTTTATGAATTTCATGGAGGTAAGCTATTCGTAGTGGTTGAAGATCGTCTTGAAGATCCTCCGGAGTTCTTATACGGTTTGCCCCCTCTTCCCAAGGGTCAAAGTATGGGCCCAGATTCTGCTGTTCCTAAACCAGAGGGCATCTCATCTGAAGGAGGTACTGAGGCACCTGAAGAGAAAGCTCCAGAAGAAATCCCAAAAGAAGGGACGCAAGAACCTGGAGAAGGGGAAGGACAAAAAGAGATAGAAGAGCAAGTTCCTCCTCCGTAGTTTTGCTATTTTTTGTATGTAAAGTTGTGTACCAGGATAAACTCCGGCTTGGGTCAATTATATGTAATCTTGCTTTTTATGAATGAATAAAATTCACTTCAGAAATTTGTCTTCAATACTTCATGTATATATCGTTTGAGTCATTGATAATCCGTTTCGTATGATAAACATTGAGGTCGGATTGAAATAATTGCCTCGGAAAATTAGACAATAAATAAATTTAAAATGGAGAAATATATACATGAATACTGTCCCCAAGTATAAATATGTTAAGGGATAGATACCTGTCATAGGGCATCATCCTTAAGTCTATTGGGGAGAAAAGGGGTCGATCCATTGTTCACAGGAGTGGTGTCTCAGGACGGATGACTAGCATTAATTGGTGTTATTCTCACAGGGAGGTTCACAGAGTCAATCTGCTGTTCGATGTGAGAGTATTGTTCCGAGCTCATTGAACTGCAAAGATACATAAAAATGATGGTTGTGTCTTCCATCATAGGGATAGTGATGGGAACTTGTTCATGCCAGGAGTTGTGTCATCAAATCACAGATTGGGTGATTAAGATCATCCGTCCTGGGGAAGTACACTACGCCAGGAGTTACATCATCGAATCACAGAATGAGTGATTGAGATCATCCGTCCTGGGGAAGTACGTTTCGATCGTCAGGGTACGGAACTGAGTTTTCAATTTCGTTATCAAATCCAGTATCGAGACAGGGTCATCATCCTATTTCTCCCCTAGCTTGTGTGAGGGACTAGTAAAGTGGCTCATATAAGCTACATCGTCTGTAATAAATTTGGATACCGGATGATATTCGTTGTTTATAGAAAGTCATTACGTGGTTGTGTAAATATCCGTTCTTGGAATGAAGTTCCGTTGTCGTAGATCTTCTTAGGACGGATCCGTATAAAAAGTTTTTTGTGTGGGAATCCCAGAAGTTATTGAAACTTGCAACCCTTGGTATTCGAGAAACAGTTGCAATGTTTCTCATGATTGGACATTTAATGCCTTTAATCACGTGGGCAAGCCATTATTGCCTTAAATGCGCACGTCTTTATAACCGTCACTCGGGAGTTTCATGGGCCTGAAATTTAAATTCTGAGGCCCATTTGAGAGGCCCTTTTGACGAATTGACGCTGATTTCGCGCCTCAATGTTCGAAACGGCAGTCTTGTGTTTATGAAAAAGGTGTCGTTTAAAAGTGTCGTTTGGTCGTAAACGACATAACCTTTGACTCCTTATAAAAGGAGAACTTAGTAAATTCAGAAGTCACTCAGTCTTTGATTCCCTGACGAAACTCTGCAAAAATTTTGAGAAGACATTCCTGTTTGCTTATGTGAGATTTGATTCACCACTTCTCTTCATTCTTAGGTAGCCTCTCTTTCGTCTTCTCGTTTTTTTCTTCTAGTTTTTCTAAATGTCTGGGAGAGGCTTTACTAGCTCGAGCCACGTTGGCCGTAGGGGAAGAGGAGATAGAGTGTTGTCTCGGACTTCCCCGAGTCGTGGTGGGAGGATCCCTGTGATCGTCCACTCAAATCCACTTCATTCAGAGAGGGAGGCGTCACTGTACTCAAGGCGAAGGGTAATAATACCCTCCTCAGAATCCTCTTCTAGCGGGAGTGAGGGGAGCGCTGATTTGTACCTCTCTAATGATGTTAGTTTTTATCGCAGCATAAAGGCGTTTAAGTTAGCTGTAAAGAATATGACTGGAGAGAGTACCTCTGCCAGCGGCGCACCATCTCAACAATATATTGTGAAGACAACTTCTGGACTGTGCAATGTAGTTGCACACCGGATTGACTGGGTGAAGTTCCAACAGATGCGTCCATACAGCTGGGTGGCGGATGAATTTCGCGCCATACCGTCCATACACGCTCGGGAGGACGGAGCAAGGTTGGAACCTCGCTTCAGTGTCTTCAGAAAGGAAAAGTACAAGGAGCGTTTCATGGTGTTGGCTCCTCTACCCTCAGAACGGATATGTCATACACCGGATGAAAGGTCGATATATATGTATGACTTCCTCTTCCTAAACTTAGGCGTTCGCTTTCCTCTCACCAAGTTTCAAATGGGGGTCTTGAGGTTTTTAGACTGTGCTCCTTCACAGCTTCACCCCAACAGATGGGGTTTGATCTGTTCTCTTGAAGTGCTTGGGGAGCACTTTAATTTCACACCGACGGTGGCCATGCTCTTTTACTTCGCACAAGTGGTCCGTCGTGCCAACAAAGAGAAAGGAGGAGTAAGTTTGATAACCCTCCGGACAAACTCCAAAGTCATCAACTTCGAGTCATACACTGACTCAGCAAAAGTGGATGGGCGTTCGTTTAAATCTTACTTCACCAGGATTCGTGTGAAGCCCAACGACCCAGGTTTTTGGCTGAATAAAGACGGGATTCAAGAATTTCCCGTAGCCTGGATTCACGAACACTTTTTATTGACGTCCCAGGCTTATTACTCCGATGAGGATGAGTTAACCCCAACATCGGTTTCTGTTCTTTCTGCTCTTCAATCATACACCGCCTCGCACAAGTTTTTCTCTTGTAGGCGTCTGCTAGGGTCAAAGACCACTCGCGAGGAATATTTGCATAATTTTCTGATTTTTTATTTTCCTTCTTTTTATGTCTTAATGTCTTCTATTACTGATGATCTTTCTATCTGATTATGCAGTTGAAATTGGAGCTGAGTCACCAGAGATGGATAAATTGAAGGGCCTCAAAGCTGGAGGGAAATCCGTCGCGGCTGAAAACAATATTCAGCCAAAGCGGAATTCTAAGAAGGCTACTGTCGAGACCATCATACTCACTTCGTCTGCTGGTGACGATATTCCTTTATTGGAGGGCGGATCTAACATACCGGAAACTCAGCCCTCCCCCAAGAAACCAAAGGCCGGAAAGAAGAGGACGAAAGCAGAACATGACTCTTCTAAGAAAGTGGAGTCTCAGCCTTCTCCCAAAAAACCAAAGACTTCCGGAGGGACAACTGATCCTGGGGCCTCTAAAGAAAAGGGGATTGAGGAGACAACAACGGCTGCCCCCAACAATGTGACTACCTTTGGTGCCAGGCCAATAAGTTCTTACTTTGCGCCCAAGGTTTCCTGTCCTCCTCCAGGGAACTCCAATCTTGCCCCATACCTAGTGTATGAGGGTCTAGTGCCTCAATACATCCCTCATTCTCCGTATAAGCTGAAGACTTTAGAGCCTAGAGAAGTAACTCGAGCTTGTGACGCTGGGCAATGGCAACTGGCTGAACTGTCCGGTCTTCTGAGATCGGTTCGCAAGCTGTCAGAAGATAATGAAAAACTTAGCCAGTTAACTGGCAAGGTTAACGACCTGAACGTTGCCGCAGCTAAGGACAGAGCGACCATTCTTCGCTTGGAAAGTCGGTTGGAGGCTTCCAAGGAAGAAGGGTACAAGAAAGACAAGGAAATCTCCAGGCTGAAATATCTTGTTAACGAGTTGGAGGCTCAAGCACTTGACCAGAAGAAAATCAATTCCGACCTCCACGCCAGCCTCTGTACGGAGAAGGAGCATTCGGCCAAGTTGGTAGAGGACCTGAAAGAAGCCAAGGTCGTTTACTCGCAAGGAGTTGAAGACTGGGCCCGTAAGGAGAATGAGTTGTTACTAAAACTGGCGAGTTCGAATGACGAGGTCAAAGTTCTAAAAGCGGATCTGACTGCTGCAAATACCCGAGCGGAAGAGGCTGTGGATATCTGCAACCAGGCAGTCGAGGAATCTTTTGGGCTTGCTGTTCGTCAGATTCAATACCGGAATCCCAAAGTGGAACTCAATTTGAACGGTATTGATCCGTTCTATGAGTTTCATGAAGGGAAACTGGTAGCTTTGGTTGATGATCGTCAGGAGGAGCCGCCAAACACCATATATAAGCTAGCTCCTCTTCCCACAGGTCAGTCAATGGGACCTTCTCTCCTGACTCCCATCACCCAGCAGCCTAGAAGTGAAGGAACAAGTGCTGATGTAGGTAAAGCTGCTGGTGAAAGGGGAGGCGAGGCCGGAGATAAAGGCAAAGGAAAGGGCAGAGAGACAAGCCAACATAAATAGTGCCTTCCTTGTCTTGTAGTTTTTATTGATTCAAATCTGCTGTGTTCCGGGATCAGCTCCGGATTACTGAATCAATTCTTTAATGTAATTCATGATTTGATCAAATGAAAATACAACTTGCTTTATATGTTTGTCCGTTGAGAGTAATTTCACTAGAATCATTGTATATGTAATGATCCAATCCGGATGTAGACGCGTAAATATTACATCGAATAGCAGCAAACAAGTTTAGTTCTCATGTATAGGTACTTAAATAACCAAAGGCTCGGTTTGATAGAAAAGATAGAATATCTTTTGTTATATCGAAATTGTTTACTTAAATCATATGTTTGGCATACATAAGCCTGGTAAAGGGCGCACCTTAATCTTTGATGATTAGGATTTTCGATTATAAGTACCATAATGGGGGGTCGCCGTTGTTAGGAAACATGTTGTTGTCATGAGAACGGCTTACGATGTTAATCTTGAGGGGGAATGATTGTGAGAACGTTTTACTAAGTGTTCATCGCTCGGAATACTCGTTAGTTGTTCGATACTGTCCCCAAGCATTATTGGGTGATCAGTTCCGAGTGAGCAACTGACTCTGAATGAGTGACTCCGGGTGAAGCTGGTTCTGATCATGTCATCCGGGAAATTCCATTACCCCTCAAGTTGCTCAGTAAAAGCATATACGTTTTAACTGAGTCTTATTTTTCATCAAGGACGATTTCCAGTGATATTTCCGAGTGGAATTTCTTTCGAGTGAGAGCTCCGAGTGGAAATTCTTCTGAGTGAACCTTCTTGGGTGGAAGGTTCTGAGTGATCCTTCAGCCGCACTCGGAGTTTAGACTTACAATTTGAGTTTCTATTCAGGCTCAAATTTTCTGAGTGCAAATTTTTCCGAGTGGAGTATTGCTGATTGAAACTCCGAAGTGAAATATTTTTGACTTAAAGAATTCATGAGTCGGGCAATAAATTTGAAGTGTCTCCGAGTAAGGAATTCTAAGGAAAATTATTTCCGAGTAAGGTTAATGAGAGTGATAATTGATTCTTCGTGAGTCGGATTTCAATGAAATATTGTCGACTGAAGAATTTTAATAGTATAGTATCGAACTTGAAGCATTTCCGAGTAAGGAATTCCAAGGGAAAGTATTTCCAAGTGGGCAATTCCTAAAGGAAATACTTTTCAATGATTTCACTGAGTGAAGCATTTTCGAATATCATAGCTCCGAGTGGAGCATTTCTGAGTAGGAAAAAAGGCCGAGTGAAATACTTCCAATTCACGTGTGACATGGCACCGAATGGAATATTTCTGATTCCTTCATGGCGCAGTAAAGAATGGAGAATTTCCGAATGAAATGCTTCGGGTGAATACGCCTCAGATAGAGACATGCCCGAGTGAATTATTCTTGAGTCGGAAATAATGAGTCGGGCTTCGATAAAATATGACCCGAGCCTTTGAATAAGGAATTTCAACAGAAAGTATTACCGATTGAAGAATTTCCAGGAGAAGCGCTTCTGGGAAATTTAGAGTTCGGTGTCACTTACTTGTTGTATTTGGAGTTCGGTTCGATCCTACAGTCCAAGCCTTTCACTGGGGTTCAGTTTTGATCCTGCAACCCACGTCTTTCTTGGCGTTCGGTTTAATCCTACTAACCGTTCTTCACCGACGTTCGGCCAAACCTACTAGTCGTACTCAGAGTTCAGTTCAATCCTACAATCTGAGTCTTCAACACGGGGTTTAGATCAGGGCTAATCCTGAACCTACTGCACCCATTACTCGGGGTTCAGCGTGGTCTTGAAAGAGAACCAGCTTACTGCGCCCAAGCCTTCTCCAGTGTTCGGTCATACCTACTAACCGTACTTTGAGTTCGGTTTGGTCCTACAATCCAAGCCTTCGATGGTGTTCAGCCAAACTTACTAACCATACCCAGAGTTCGGTTTTATCCTACAATCTGGGTCTTCGAATGGGGTTCGGTACAGCCTTATATAAAGGTCTGATCCTACTGCGCCCTTTTCCTGGGATTCGGTATGGTTTTTGCAAGAGGACCAATCCTACTATGCCCAGGTCTTCAATTATTCATACATATTCGAGAAGTTACATCGTCAACTACAGAATGGGTAGTTGAGATCATCCGTCCTGAATATGTTTGTGCATGCCGGATGGACTGAAAATCACAGCATAAGAAAAACTCAAAAGAGTTAAGTTGACGTATGAGATTCTTATTGAGCAAAAAATAAGAATTACAATAAAAGCGTAGCTGGGATTATGATATAATGATTTCTCCGTTGAACAATCTCAAGTGAGGAGAAAAGAGTGCATGTTGCTCCAGCAGCTAGCTATAATAAATGCGCAAGTTCTGGGTATTCCACTTGTTTCGGATTGGAGTGCCATCAAGGTTTTCAAGGCGGTAAGAGCCTCTGCCAGCAACCTCGGATACTCTGTATGGGCCTTCCCGGTTTGGGGCTAGTTTGCCTTGGTGAGCGAATTTATTTCCCACACTTGCTTTCCTTAAAACCAAATCTCCGACGTTGAAAGTCCTTGATTGGACTCGTTTGTTATATCGAAGAGCGACTTTGGCTTTGATGGCCTGATCTCTAATGAATGCGTCTTCTCTGAGTTCTTGTATGACATCCATTTCTGATGCCAAGTTAGCGTTATTGCCTTCTTCAAAGAAGTATTTGACCCTGGTAGAAGCAAGGTATCATTGCCTCCACCCCATAGGTCAGGCGATATGGGGATTCATTGGTGGAAGAATGAGGCGTTGTGCGATATGCCCAAAGGATGTGACACAATTGGTCTGTCCATCCGCCCTTGGCTTTACCAAGACGTTTCTTCAGTCCTTTCAGCACTTCCCTGTTGGCCACCTCAGCCTGGCCGTTAGTTTGGGGATGTTCGACGGAGGAAAATATCTGGGTTATTCCTAACCCTTCAAGTAAATCTGTAAATTTCCTGTCCGTGAATTGGGTGCCATTGTCTGTGACAACCCGTGCTGGGACCCCGAATCGTGTTATGATATTTTCATACATAAAACGACGAGTTCGGGCTGAAGTAATATGCACCACCGGCTCTGCTTCAATCCACTTAGTGAAATAATCGACCCCTACAATGAGATATTTGATGCCCCCAGGAGCAGTTGGGAAAGGGCCCAAAATATCCAATCCCCATTGGTAGAACGGCCATGGAACAGCGGATAAGAAGAGTTCTTCTGCCGGTGTGTGGTGAAGATTAGAGAATTTTTGGCAGGCATCGCATTTCTTGACAAAGTCAATGGAGTCCTGCTTCATTGTGGGCCAACAATATCCCGCTCTGAGGATTTTTCTCATCAGACTTCTTCCTCCGGCGTGGTGTCCACATTGTCCTTCATGAACTTCCTCCATTACTTCATGTACTTCATTCTCTCTCAGACAGATTAAGTAAGGTACTGAGAGTGCCCTTCTGTAGAGGTTACCATCTATCATAGTGAAGTATGGCAGTTCTCTCCTTATTCTCTTCTTTTCCTTCTCATCAGTAGGCAACTGCCCCTCGGCCAAATAACGGATGTAGGGGGCCATCCATGTATCACCATAAAGGGAATTAGTCACTATGGCATTTAGAGAAGGGAAAAGAGGAATGCTGGGCGATGTCAGTGTACTCTGGACCAACGTTATGGTGCTGCCTGGCTTTTTGGTGCTTGCCAATCTGGAGAGTATATCCGCTCTTGTATTCTCTTCACGTGGAACATGTTTGAATTCCATTTTTGAGAATTTCTCTCTCAACTCTTTGACACAGTTTAAGTACAGTTGGAGTTGAGGTTCACGAGCTTGATAGTCTCCCAAGATTTGTGAAATCACGAGTTTTGAATCACTGCATAGCGTCGCCTCAGAGGCTCCAATGTCAATCGCAGCTCGTAGTCCGGCCAAGCAAGCTTCGTATTCAGCTTGGTTGTTGGAAGTTTTGAAATTAAAACGAAGGGAGATCTCCAAGTGTACTCCATCATCACTTTCGAGAACTACACCTGCTCTAGAGCCCTTTTGATTCAATGAACCATCGACATAGATGGTCCAATGGACACAAGGTGTATCTGGATCTATCCCTGTCGTTTCCACAATGAAATCGGCCAGGACCTGAGCTTTAATAGCGCCTCGAGGTTCATAGGATATATCAAACTCTGAGAGTTCGATGGACCATTTGATCATCCTACCAGCGAGGTCAGGCTTGATTAACACAGAGCGGAGTGGTAGATCCATTCTTACCAGGATCGGATGTGCGTGAAAATACGGACGTAGCTGTCGAGAGGCCTAAACAACAGCGAGGGCGGCTTTTTCAATTTTTTGATACCGGATCTCAGCACCTTGTAATGTTTTGCTGGTGAAGTAGACTGGCCTCTGTCCATCAGGAGTTTCCTTTACTAAAGCTATGCCCAAAGCTTCATCTGAAATAGCCAAGTATAGGATGAGCGTGTCCTCAGGGTCAGGTTTCGTAAGAATAAGAGGTTTGGACAACAGCTCCTTAAGCTCTTGGAATGCTTGTTCTTGTTCCTGTCCCCATTCGAATTTCTTGGACTTTTTCAGCACTTTATACAGAGGAAGTGACCTGTGAGCCATCTTTGGCATGAACCGTGCCAAGGCTGCTACTTTGCCATTCAGGGATTGGACTTCTCTCAGATTCTTTGGACTCTGCATGTCGAGAATCGTTTGGCACTTCCCTGGATTGGCTTCGATACCGCATTAAGTTAACATAAAACCCAAAAACTTCCCAGCTGGGACAGCAAAAGTGCATTTCAATGGGTTTAGCCTCATGTTAAATTCTTTCAAGCGGATAAATACTTGGCGTAGGTCTTCAATATGATCACCCCCAATCGATGTCTTGGCTATGATGTCGTCAATGTACACCTCAACAAGTTTGGTGTGCATGCCCTCAAACACCTTATTGATCATGCGCTGGTATGTGGCCCCAGCATTCTTCAGGCCGAAGGGCATAACGGTGTAGCAAAAGACACCACGATCATTGATGAAAGCTGTTTTCTCCTGATCCTCCTCGCATATCGGAATCTGGTTGTAACCTGAGTATGCATCCATGAAGCTCAGGTACTGATAACCAGAGGAATCATCCACCATCCGATCTATGTTAGGAAGAGGATAAGGATCCTTTGGATAGCAACGATTAAGGTCCACATAGTCGATGCACATTCTCCATTTGCCATTGGCTTTCTGGACCATTACTACATTTGAAAGCCAAGAGGAATAACGGATTTCCCCGATAAATCCAGCCTTCAGCAATTCCTCGGTTTGTTGGCAAGCTACTTTCTGTTTCTCTGGTCCCAATCTTCTCTTCTTTTGGGCAACCGGTCTCGTCTCTGGGTAGACGGACAATTTATGACAACAGAAAGTAGGATCTATGCCAGGCATATCGGCTGTAGTCCATGCAAAGAGGTCTTTGAACTCCTGTAGGAGCATCAACAGTCGTTGTTCCGTTTCTGTATCTAGCTTGTCATTAATATGGGTGACCTTTTCTAGAGAATCTCCCAATACAATGTCCCTGGAACTTCCATCTGGTGTGGGCTTTGATGGGTTGGACGGATCAATGTATAAATCCGCCCTAGGGTCCAGGTCGACAAGGCTCATAGAACCAGCAGCTGTCCCACGATCATTGAGTTTCCTCTTTTTATTGGAGGCTTCCAACTTTGTCATATTTAGGCTCAGGTTGTAACAGTACTTGGCCATCTCTTGGTCACCTCGGATGGATGAAATAGCATTGTCCTTATCAATAAACTTGATAAGGAGATGTGGAGTTGACACGACTGCCTCCATAGCATTCAGGGTGGGGCGTCCTATGATGCCGTTGAATGGTGACTCGACATCGATTACCAGCACTCAGGATTTAACCGTTCTAGCTCTTGGCTCACCTTCAAAGGAGATAAAGGTATCAAGGTATCCCTTTGTTGGTTGCTTTGCACCATTGAAAGCTGTTAGTTCCTGTGTGTAAGGCTGTAAGTCTGAGTCATTAAAACCCATCTTTTTAAAGCAATTATAAAAAATGACATCACAGGAACTTCCCTGATCAATAAGGATTCTTCAGACGTCCTTGTTGGCTATGACTGCAACGATGACTACAACATCATCTCCACCAGGAATGGTAGGACCAAAATCCTCATCAGAGAATGAAATTATTGGAGCTTTAACCCCTCCTCTATAAGGACGATTGTCTTTAACCTTTCCTTGTACAGACAGAATCATTCTATGATGATTCTTCCGGGCTGTAATTGAAGCTCCTCCCCCAGCGAACCCTCCAGCGATCATATCAATGACTTCACGCCGGCCTTGACACTGTTGCTGAGGCATGTCATCTCTGTGTGCTGTATCATCAGTCATTTCACCTTTTTGTTTCTCCGCAGCAGAGAATTTTCTAACCGGGTTACGGTTATTGTCATCCCCATCGTCTGGATCTCTTTCTCTTTTCTCATTCCGATCTGCCCCTGTCAAAGGATTTTTCTTTGAACAGGTACTGCTTTAATTTGCCTTCTCTAATTAACGTTTCGACTGCGTTCTTTAGAGCTTGGCATTCATCAGTGGAATGACCTGTTTGTTCATGAAAGTCATAGTACTTACGGGGATTCCCTGGTCTCTTCATAGGGGTTGGCCTTCTGATGCCATAGATGCTGAAGGCTGGCCATCCTACTTCTCTCAGAATTTGAGATGGCCTGACTGACAGAGGTGCATAATGGCTAAAGGAATTAACACGCCTTTCTCGAGGTCGAGGAGAAGAGTTATTAACCTTGGGGTTGTTGAATGGCCTCTCCATGCGTTCTGACCTCATTTTCTCCTTTTCTCTCCGCGGCTTTAAAGGTGGTGTTGGTGGCTTTTTCTTCGCAGCCATAGCTTCTAGGTGCATCTCTATACCCACATACTTTGAGGCTTTTTTTCTAAACTCCTCAAATGTTGTTGGCGGGCTTTTTGCTAGTGAGAGAGCAAAGGTTGATCCTGGCTGCAGTGCTTCGATAACGATATGCAGCTTAATGGATTCTGTGAGGTTAGGAACCAGGGATGCTTCCTTGTAGAACCTCTTCAGGAAATCTTTTAAGCTTTCATTTTCGCCTTGCTTAATTTGAGCCAAAGTATGAGATGTCCTGGGCACATCTCTAGAGATGACAAAGTGAGTTTCAAAAGTAGCTGCCATTTCAGCCCAAGAATCTATGGATCCAGAAGGTAAACCTTTAAACCAACCGAGGGCCTCTTCTGATAATGTTCGTGGGAGCATTCGACACATCACATCTTCATCATCCCCTAAGTACATGGCTTCAAATACGTAAGCATCAAGATGCTTAGTAGGATCAGTTTCGCCATTATACTTTCCAATGGAGAGTGGCTGAGTGGTTTGAAGATGTTTGGGGATATGGACACTCATAAGTCTCCTTGAAAAAGGAACTTTGAGCTTGTAAGTTACAGGGGGTGCTGTAATTAGCTCTCTCCTTCCCCGAGCGGCTCCATCATCGGAATCGTGGGTCTGTTTTCTCCCCTCAAACGTGGGGATGTTTGAGTATTGAAGAGTTGTGGATTTTTCTCCATCGGTTGTATAGGGAGTGTCTCTTGTGTGAGATGACTCCTTGTCCTCACTCTGTCTTCTCTCCCTTCGTAATTCTGTGAGTTCTCTCTGGAGTTGACTGATCAACTCATCACGAGGATCGGGGTTAGACACTGTTACTATCTTCTTTGTGCTGTCCCCATGAGAATCGAAGTTAAGCCTCCTGAAAACATTGGGGTTGGTCCTGTCTTCAGGTTGATTTTCCATGAAATCATGTGCCTCGCCTTCCATTGATGATTACTTATTCTTTCACAGGATATGGGAATAACTTTATCGTGTCCCACTGGGCGTGCCAATGATCTGTCCTGAACCGGGGTCAAGAGATCCGGTGTCTGGTCAGTCACAAATAGTAGATGATTACTTCTCTGAAGACCGGTTATACGAGTATCCGGTTTATATATCCGATGTCTCTGTATGATGAGAGCGGATTGGGCATCCTGGAGGTCCTTCACACCGTCCTTACGCGTTGATGTGGGCGAAAGGTGGTGTCACCTGTAAAGATTCTCCGACGCTCAAGTCAGTGATGATATTCCAAGTGAGGAATGTTTTCCAGAGAGTAATTGTAAGTTGATAGAGTCAAAAAGATCCTTCCCTTCATTGATGAAGAGAGGTCATATACCTGGTTGGCTCGATATTCGAGGATCCGTTAGTGGGGAACCAGTAACCTCCAATAACACCTTAAATTATTGTTTTATTGCGCACTTACCAGTATGATTGGGTTAAGTGGCCATTTTATATTGAGCGTAGGGAGTATAGGCTAGAATTAAGGGACAAATTGATCATTCCCGTGAGCAGATTTTGGCTCGTAGTGCAGGGAATTATTGATTGGTCCCTGTAGCAATGCCTTCTGTCTTCTGCATAGTGACGTATATGTTATCCGGTGTCATGGTGTTATCCTGGACAACCGGTATAGGGAGAGCGCCTGGTACGGAATTAGAGTCCGGATGTATACCGATGACACCGGTTGCACGTTGACGTCTTGATAAAGACGTTGACATATATCTTGTAGATCGGATACCGGTATCAAGACCGGATCAAAAAGACTTAATAATGGATCCATTTGATTGAGCATATGATTGCATTGATATATGTTATTGAGAATAACATGATGATACATGATGAGATTATGTGATATGAGTTTGATTTATATGTAGTTATGAATTGGATATTTAATCTGATTCAATAACTATCATTTGACATGTTTATGCTCACCCCCTGCTGTTGTTATTTTTACAGTGGATGTAGGACGCAGCGATGATGTATGAGGTCACTCAGCTTGCTCGGAGCATTATGTGTTTATATGTATAGTACATAATGCACATAGTTATTTTGTAGTAGCCTTGGCTGGCTCCTGTGTATACCGGTTTTATTATGTTTATGTACGAATGAATGAGCTGGTTGATGTAATATTGACAATAATATTATGTTAATCCAAATCCTGTTTCTAAAATTTAAATTATTTGTGAAAAATTTATTTGGATTATTGAAATTTAATTTTTAAAAATACGGACGTTATAAGCCACGTCACAAGAAGCCCCTAAGCATTGGCGCTCAATATATCACGCCTCTTCTACTATTGGTGCATGCAATGCAATTAGGTGTCATGTCCCTGGTGGTGCCTTATTTTAAACGCATTGGCTGTGTGCATCTCGCCGTAGAGGCGCCTCGGATATGTGCGCCATAATGCATATGATGTCTTTGTCCTCCTCTGAAAGCAACCCAACTGAGTAAAGCTCCACTTTGTGCGTTATTTTAGTCCCCTTAAGCATTTTAAGTTCACCATTGTCTTCTTCACTCACAAAGCAAAGGGAATTATTGTCAAGTTATCATTGTTGTTCTTCTATGATTAGTGTGAATTCAATGTAGGTAAAAATATTTTTGAGCTTTGTTTAAAATTAAGAATTATTGTCAATTAGTTAATTAATTTACCTAGGCTAACATGAGAATTCTTCCTTCTTGATGTTACAAGACAGGCACATGTATGGAATGGTAAATCAGATAGGATTCTAAAGTTGGGAAGCGACTGCCTTAGGATATACTGCCATTACTATATAGACGAAGCTGAATTTCTTTCCATGTTAGTCACCGATGGAGAGATAAAGGTCCAAGACATAAGGTTTTCAGGTTGACTCGTTGCTTCATCAATTCCACAAAAAAATACCATGTGGGTTAAAAGTAATTGGTTTATCACAATATCTAATTAGTTTTGTTTGACCCATTAATCCGTTAGGTTTTTGATAGGACAGGTCAACCCTTCAAGTTATTTTTTTTTTCAGATACACAATAATCAACTCTTAGTCTGTAATTGATAAATTATCTTTTTATCTTTTATCGTTGAATATTAATGGAAATATAAGGCTGCGTTTAGTTATAGAAAATTATTCTTGCTTGTTTTCTAAAACTTTTTTCACTTTTTAGTTTTCTTGAAAAAAAAATTTAAAGAGTTCTCTGTTTTTCTTAAAAAAATAAAAAACCTTGTTTTTAGTTTTTTATAAGTTTTTTTGAATATTTTATAAGAAAACACTATTTTTATTTTTCTAATTTTTTCAAGAATAGTTTTTCATTTTTTCTTAGAAAACTTGCGAATTAAACACAACCTAAATATCTAATTTTTTATTTAGTTGTTTCCATTTTATATTACTTTGACTATATGGGATTTAGTGTTTGAGTTGGTATTATTAATATAAATATATTCACAATATTTCATTTTAATATATTACTTTTTGTTATTTTTCTAATTTATTAATTTTCTATAAGCTAATTAATTTTCATTAATTTTGATTGTTTTTTTATATATTTTTAAAACGAGCCAACCCATCACTCTATTATTAATAATCTTATAAAATAATTTTATTCTTATTTTTTAAAAAATTGGATGTATCAACCCACCAACCAATCAACAAATCAGAATGAGCTAAAAACTGAAGACCCCTCCAATAATAAACCTTAATTTGAGTGGGTTGACAATGATACAAAGCGGGGTGTTAACAACCCTACAAAATGCTCTTTCAAATTTTGGTATGAATTGACAAGTCGGTGGACCTACTTAGAAAAACTGTCGACACACTCACTCAATTTTATTTTACTTTTTAAATGGATAAGTCACTTGTTATGATATGCTCAATGCTAAAACAAATTGCTCTACTTCAGTCGCTAGATTCCTTCGCACAAGGATTTGTCCAAAGTTCAATGAATATTCATACAAATACTAACAAAAAACTTACAAATGACTTACTTTTAAACAAGGTTCTAATCATTTCACCCAAAAAAAAGTTCTAATCGTGGGATTCTCGAACTCATATTGTAATGAATATAAAAGTTTAATTATTTATTAACTGAAAATTGTGACTTAATTAAATTCTTTATACATTTTAGATTATAGTTTAAAGTTATTATTTAAGTATTATTGTTTCCAATTTTATCTCATTATTTTATTTATATTTATAAAGGCTTTAAGATGACAACATCTATACAACCCATAATAGTTAGTATAATGATTATATTGATGTCACCAAGAAGTTGTGACTAACACCGATGACATATCAAAGATTGTTTGTAAATGTGTTAGGAACGACCATCATTACATAGGATCAACCATTGTCTTCTATAAGTACCCTAATGTATTACATGTAAATGTACGTAATTTCTTATTATTAATATTTGAACTCCGGTATTAGACATTATATTGACTAGAACATCAGAGTGTCATTATAAACAACATCATATTTTGCCTCACAACACGAAAGATGTCGGATCGGATTACATACATCAAACCTTCTTATCTCCATTAGACTAGAGGAGAACATGTTAGATCCCCGCTAATATGGTTGTCAAATTCATGACATGACTTATAAACTCACATGAATTTACATGTCCATCAACCAAATTAGTTAACTCGTTTGAAACTTACATCTAATTAGACTCGTCTAGACTCATTTAAACTTGCATGGGCTCATGTGATTTTGCAAGTTAAACCATGACTTTGATTTTTTTAAAAAAAATCCAATTTACCCCTCAAAACTACATTGTTTTAAATGTCAAAAATTGAGATTACAAAACCCTAAACAATCTCTTTTTCTCTTTGAAACCTTATTGTCCTTTTCTTTTTAGTCTTTTCGTTCTTCAAACCATGGATTTTGGACTTTGTTGTATAGTAGGTAAAAGTGGCAAGAGTTAGTTGTATGATATATACTGCAATAAAATTAATAATTCAACCAAACCTTTTTACCTTTATGCGATATAAAATATAGTTATAGAGTCATAGTCAAATGATGTATTGATGAAAATATGAAATTCATTTTATATTATTTACTTTTTTAGTGTTTATTTCATCGTAATCCAGTAATTAGTCACTAAACTTTGAATAAAAAACATACAAATATTTTATGATAGTTTATTTAACAATTAACCATTAAAATTTATTATTTTTTATGTTTTATAAAAAATGATTTAGTTAAAAATATAAAAATTTTATAGTTTTAATAAGACATAAATTTTTATAAATATATAAGTTAACTCACAAAATAAATCAACAAATCCAAATAAGTTTACCTAAACTCACACATCCAACAACTGCCCATTAAACCAGTATCTATAGATCTAGATATAGGTCACATACATCATCTTATGAGAAACATTCAATTTAGATCTCAGCTCACCAAAAAAGAAAAAACAATATTTTATGAAGATATTGTTACACGTTACTGTTATTAATGCATTCAAGATTTGCAAATGGGACTTTATTAAGAGCGTTGTCCACTTGTGGGATTTCAAAGGAACGCGTTTATTGGCTTCACATTATAGACCAAACAAGAGGCTCTAGCGGTGCATTCACCTCCAACACCTTCATTCCCTCCTACAAAAAGGTAACTTTTTTTCAATTTAAATTAACTCATTCCTTTAAGTGCTTGCATGAAAGTGTTAGTTTTATTTGTTTGCCTTTTTGCATAGCTCATAAGCATGCTTTGCCATGTTATGAATAGACTCTTTTTGAGAACCTTCAATTTGTTTGAAAAGTAAGTTTTGGTAAGATTCCATTTGTTTGTATATCTATGTCAATGGTTCTTCACTTTAATAGATAAATGGAATTTCAAACATGAAAATGTATAGCCAAAAGTTTAATTTTGGAAACACTTAGGCTAATTAATACATGTCATTACTTGTTAGTATTTACTAAACATGTTAGTGTGATGATTCCCCATCTCTCCTTCTTTTCATTCTTTCTAACTATATCTTCTTAATTTTGGGATTAATGTAAAAATACATAAAAAGAAAAACTCCTTTCATTTCATCCTTCGTTTTTTTTCATAACCTATAGAACAGACACATTATTATCAAAATAATTGTATTTCTTAGATTCAGATGTAAGACAACATGTGAAGATTAAATAGCTCGTTGTCAAATTTACAAACTTCATGGTATAAATATCTTATTATCATATTTGTTTGATCAAACATAAATATATTTTTAATATCTATAGACATGATTAACTTTTATTTTAAATTTTTTAAAAATAATTTTATAAAATTCAATTTTTCAAAAAATAATTCTCATTATCACATAAAAAAAATTGAGAGTAATTCAAGGTATGCACGGTCAATTACCTTGATAAAAAATTTAGAAGACTAAATTAAATTTTATCATTATGACACGTGTTTTAAACTTTTTTAATGATATGTCAATCAAATTGTGTCATGTGTCTTGACATTAATACATTGCTAACAATGTTAGCACACAAATAACAAAATGACCAAATTAAAATCTTTCACAAAGTTAAAAAAAATTAATTTAAACCAAAGTAAAGTTATATGATATTTTAAGTTAAATGACTAAATGAGTATTTTTGCCGCTAAAAAATTTCATGCTTGTACTCTAAATAAATCAGGTGGACTAAATTTTTTGAAAAAGATCTAATTGGGTATTTAATTTTCAAAAAATGAAATTAGGTTTGAAAAAATAGGTATAAATAAAGTGGAATATTAAATGAAAATAAAATTTAAAAAATTAGTAATTCAATAGTAATTTCAAATTTAATAAATGAAAATTTAATATTTTTAAGCCTATATTCAATATACTAATTATATTATATATTATTTGACACTAAATTTTCACAATATTTTCCAATTTATTTTCTCTCTTTCTTTATTTTCTTCTTATCTCTTTCATTAGATGAAAAAAAATAATATCTTTTTTATGGGCTTATTGGAATTATCTTTTAAATATATTTTCTTCGAAGAAACTGATTAATGGGATTCTTCCATCGACAGCAATTGAAGACTAATTAATCTTCAAAATATAAATCACCGAAGAAATTTTATCTTTTTTTCTTTGTAAAACTAAGGAAGTTTTATCTCTTGCAACAAAATATTTTTTATATACATATAATAATATTTTGACTCAATATACTTAAATTACTTAGCTATTTATCAATTATGTGTAATAAAATCAAAGTTTCAATTATATTTTGACACTAAACAAGGTGGGAGTATTATAGAAAGCTTAATATTTGTTCTTTTCAGTGTAATTATTTGGTATTAATCTACAAGTAAATTAAGAAATTAGTTATTATGGTTGAGAATGAATATCTTAGGTTACATATATAGATTCTACACATAGAAAGATATTATCTATTAATTAATGTAATTCTTTTACTTTTTTTCTTAAGTATTTCTATGACTACTGTTTAATTAATGTTCCTATACTTCAATCAAATAAATAAATAATTAAAATAGAGTAAATAAAATAATTAAAAGATATTAGACTATAATTAGAAAATAAGAATGAGGTAAAGGTTAACATTGTTAAAGTATTGTATGAAGGAAAAATATTGCATAAAATTTTAAACATAAAGAATTAAGTTGGCAAAGAAAAACCTTAAAACCAAACCTAAAATTTAAATAAATAAATTGTCTTCATTTAATTACTTTTTTAAAATTATTTTTCAGTTAATTTCTTTTTTGTTACATTCTCTCTTTACAGTTAAATCCTACCTCCGCCTTTTAATATAAAAACTTCTTTAACCAACTCTAATTTTTAAGAAAGATATTAGCATAGTTAAAGTAATTTAATTTATCTATTAATTATATTATTTTTTCAAAAGTACACTTTTATATTTATTAGAACTCATAAATCTTACCCATTTTTTACTTAATTTATATTTATATCGATAATGACTAATAAAGATATTTTAGTGAAAAATTAATTAATATTGTTGAGTTTTTGAAGGGGTTCTTATATTAAGGACAGAAACATTTCTCCATATAAAATTTAATAGTATACTGCTTCTACGAATAACTCTTAGTGTTGCATCTCTTTTGAGACCCGGGCCTTTTATCATGACCTTGGCCTATTGCATCCCTTGATCTACGGTTTGAAAGACACTTCTTGCTACAATTTGAGCAACAAAAGATGTTCCCTTCTGGTATCCTTGAATCCACAAGTACCGACATGGGCCAAGAAATTACTCAACCACATACATATGTAACAATCACAATAGAATTGTTGAAACTAGCTTGACCATGAATAACTCCCTTTGGTATTTTACAAATGTGTTTACGTGAACTAGTATGTCCATTTTTTACATAAACTCGTTTTTGAGGTTTTGCCATATTTTATTATTTTATAAAAATAAGTTCAAAATATATAGATATATCCATTTCATATAAAAAAACGTGTTCTTATAGTATTAACGATGAAAAGATAGTATGAAAAAAGCAATATGATTTATTTTATCTTTCGAAATAATGGTAAAAAAGAAGAAGAGGAAACATAAATACTTAACATTTTGGCTTAATTACATTGTTAATCCCTTAATTTTTTTAATTATTTTAAATGTTTGATTTTGATTTTCAATTATTTGATTTGTTGATATTTATTCCTTTAACCTTTAATTACATGACTTTAATCCCTTTTAACTATTTAATTTATTAATTCATTTGGCTACTCCACCCATTTTCCTACTAATTAATCATATTCATATCATTATTGTTTGTAATTTAGATAGTTATTATATTATAATAGAAAATACTAATTTATAGACATATTACTATTAATGTTATAGTTTCACTATTCACCTTATTAATTAGAAAAAAGATTAAAATCATAAATTAAAAATTGAGGGGTTAAATGTTAAAAATCATGTAATTTAGAGATTAAAATTATAAAATAAAATTAAAAATTAATGAATCAAAATTAAACATTTAATAAAATTGAGAACGTAAGATTTGTAATTAAGCCTAATTTTTTATATGGTACGACACGGGAAAAGTAATATATGATAAAATGGGAGGTGAATAAATAATTGTAGGTACAAAATCCTCAACACTGTTTTCATATGTATGAACACTCATCATTTTCTTATCAGCTTCTTACTCTGCTTACCTCTACCTATGATCATGCTGTTCTTTTGTTCATAAGCATTTGCATGAGATTTGACTTTCACACCTTCTATAATTCAATTTGTGCAAGGAAAAGCTTGTTTGTTTTTCTATTTCGTATACCACCATGGCTTCAAGTTTTGAGGTTGAGGGGAACAAGAATGGCATAGAGAATGAGAATGAGGATGAAGAGTGCCCAGTGAAACAAGTGGAACTCACAGTGCCTAAAACTGATGACCCCACTTTGCCTATTCTAACATTCAGAATGTGGGTTCTTGGCATTGTTTCATGTGTGCTCTTGTCCTTTGTGAACCAGTTCTTCTGGTACAGAACTCAGCCTTTGAGTATCACATCCATATCTGCACAGATTGCTGTGGTTCCAATTGGACATTTCATGGCAAGGACTTTGCCAACTCGTGTCTTCTTCAAGGACACACGGTTTGAATTCTCACTCAATAGAGGGCCATTCAATATCAAAGAGCATGTTCTCATTACCATCTTTGCTAATTCCGGTGCTGGAACTGTGTATGCCACTCATATTTTGAGTGCAGTCAAGCTCATGTACAAAAGAAAGCTGGATTTCCTTCCTGCCTTGTTACTCATGTTGACTACTCAGGTTCTCTTCTATCCATGGTTTCATTTCCTTTTTCTTTTTGGCTCATTTATGCTTAGCTTAAAAAGTTATCTTTTCTGGCCTTTTATATGTATACATATCCTATTCGGACTTGACCCAGATACAAAAGCTAATTGATGGATGTATGAAAAACTAATTGACAATGACTTGTGCTTTGAGAACTTTCATATTTATGATATGGATGGATGTAAACATGCTTCAAGAGCAAGATTCATGTTTTAAGGAATTTGTTTATTAATTACCACATGACCTTTTGTTTATGATGCAATAAACCCCTCTTTCTGGGAGTTGTAACTGTAAAATCCAAAGCCTTTGTATCAGAAAATCATGTACTTTTTACTCCTAACAAATCAGGTTTGAAAGGTGTGTGTTGGTTTTAGTTGGTCATATTAACTTTGATCAATGAATAACCATTAATCTAGACTATATGTTTTCTTGATATTTTCACTAGATAGAAATATCGGAAATTTTAATCAATATTCAGTCCTGTTCCATCAGATTTGTTGTTTCATCTTTGACCAGGTATTATTTGGTAAGGGATACTCAATAATGATTGTCATAATCACCTAAAAATGCTTTTATTTTATTTGGTATCAATTCCTGTAGTTAACTAGTAGGGGAGATAAAATATATTGTCTTAAGTATGCTTTGTAATTCAATTACAGGTTCTAGGATTTGGTTGGGCAGGACTGTTCCGGAAATTTCTGGTTGAGCCAGGGGAAATGTGGTGGCCTTCTAATCTGGTCCAGGTCTCATTATTCAGGTATTTCATGTGTTAACTTTAATAGTTAGGTAAAGCTAAGTTTCTTCAAGCATGCATGTAACTATGCATGCTAACTCATTTATGTTAATGCAGTGCTCTACATGAGAAAAACAAAAGAACTAAAGGAGCCACAACCCGTACTCAATTTTTCCTCCTAGTCTTGATCTCTGGCATGGCTTATTATGTGTTTCCTGGCTATTTGTTTTCAATGTTGACATCTTTCTCTTGGATATGTTGGCTTGCCCCAAAGAACATCCTAGTTCAACAGCTTGGTTCTGGCTTGAAGGGTCTTGGCATTGCTGCATTTGGATTTGATTGGTCTACCATCTCTTCTTACCTTGGTAGTCCACTGGCCAGTCCATGGTTTGCTACTGCTAACATTGCTGTTGGTTTTGTTCTTGTTATGTATGTGATGACACCAATTGCTTACTGGTCAAATGCCTATGAAGCCAAGACTTTTCCAATCTTTTCAAGTAGGCTTTTTATGGGAAATGGTTCACTGTATGACATCTCAACCATTGTTGACTCCAATTTCCATCTTGATCGGAATGCTTATTCGAAGAACGGGCCTGTACATCTCAGCACATTCTTTGCAATGACATATGGCCTTGGATTTGCAGCACTTTCTGCTACAGTTGTACATGTTCTGCTCTTTCATGGAAGGTAAGTCACCTCACCAAGTGGATCATCAGAATTCACTATGACATAGTTTAGATTTGTGCTTTAGAATAGATCCCTTTCTGTACTTATTCTATTAATCAACTCAAGCTTGTTTTTGTCCATAAAACTCTTGTTCTGATCTAAACTGGATCTCCATATACTAGTGTTATTACTTCAATTGAGTTATGGTTGTTCTTGTAGTGAAGGTATCGGTGATTAGAATATTTTAATGTGAAAGTAATCAAGTATTATTTAATACATTTCACACCCTATTTTCTCACACATCTATTGAATACTTTTTATATCTTTCTGTCATATCTATCACTTATCTCTCGAGATATAACATCTTAGAGAGGCTTAAGATAAAATTTTCATCAGTCAATATGAAATCATATTCTAAATTTTATTTTTGAAAACATGTTGTCTCTTTCAAGACTTCAATTTCATTTACACTTTAATTTTTCCCTATGCAGGGAAATATGGATGCAAAGTAAAAGGGCCTTTGGAAATAGTAAAAAAATTGACCTACACACAAGACTTATGAGGAGGTATGAATCAGTCCCCATGTGGTGGTTTCACATCATTCTAGTAGGGAACATAGCTCTTATTATTTTCATTTGTGAGTACTACAACGAATCACTTCAGTTGCCATGGTGGGGTGTATTGCTAGCTTGCGCAATTTCCATTTTCTTCACTCTTCCAATTGGTATCATAGCAGCCACTACAAATCAGGTTTCTTAACAATTCACTCACCGAGCTTTAGAATTTTACATTGGCGCCAGAGTATCCTCAAAGTTCATTTCTTTCTTATTACCAGGCACCCGGTTTAAACATCATAACAGAATACATTATTGGTTACATGTATCCAGAACGCCCTGTGGCTAACATGTGCTTTAAGGTTTATGGGTACATTAGCATGACTCAAGCGCTAACCTTTTTGCAAGACTTCAAACTTGGTCACTATATGAAGATTCCACCAAGAACAATGTTCATGGCACAGGTAACTTATGATGCACGTATCAATAGCACTTTGTAAGGAAACTGGTGCTGAGTTTTTATTTTTTTTTTAAAAAACATACAATGGTTAGATAAAATAGTCTCAGTTCCTTTTTGAGAAGTACATTTTAAATCATAAAAACTAGAGTCCTTCTATTACTTACTTCCATTTTTTGTTTTCAATTTGAAGTACAAAACTGTTATTTTTTTTGTCTTTCAAAGTTTGTATAAAAAATAAAGTGAAAATAAAATAAAGTTCTTTTCAGTATTTTTTGTATGAATTTTGAAAATAGAAAATAATATGACGACTTAAACAAAACCCAAGAGGCCCTTACCTTTTGGTTTTCAGTTTGGGTTTATAAATTATCATTTTAAATTTTCAATTAAAATTGGAAACCACTCAGAACATGGCCTAAGTTTGCTTGCTTCATTTGTAGGTGGTAGGAACAATGATATCAGTGTTTATATACACAATAACTGCATGGTGGTTGATGGGGACAATCCCTGACCTTTGTGATACTACAAAACTTCCACCTGAGAGCCCTTGGACTTGTCCGATGGACAATGTATTCTATGATGCATCTGTTATCTGGGGTCTTCTTGGACCACGCAGAATCTTTGGAGACCTTGGTGAATATGCAAATGTGAATCTGTTCTTCCTTGGTGGAGCCATTGCACCCTTTTTAGTTTGGGTTGCTCACAAGTCATTCCCTGGGCAAAAATGGATACCCCTTATTCACATGCCTATATTGTTGGGTGCTACAGCAATGATGCCTCCTGCAACAGCAATCAACTTCACCAGTTGGATAATTGTTGGCTTTCTCTCAGGGTACATTGCATATAGATATAAACAAGAATGGTGGAAGCGCTACAATTATGTTTTGTCTGGTGGTCTTGATGCAGGAACTGCCTTTATGACAATCTTACTGTTTCTTACTTTGGGAAATAACAACATCACACTTAAATGGTGGGGAAACGATGTCGAAGGTTGCCCCTTGGCTTCTTGTCCCACTGCAAAGGGTATTCTAGTTAAAGGTTGCCCTGTTCTATGATAATGATCACCTCTAGTTCATTCCGTTAGCTACCTTTTTTTGTGTGTAAATTAGTGCTAAGACAATCAAATGTATCGTCGGTTACTGTATTTATGCTCAAGAACATAAATAGCTATACTACTAGGCTTCAAATGGTAGCTTAGAATATATAGGATTTCATTGTCTTGCTACCTTTGACTTTGGACAAATGTAATGGTTACTAAGCTTAGAAACTTTATCTTGTGAAAATGTAACATACAAGAGAGGGAGCGGGCTAGCAAGTGCAACAAGTTAAATGCAGGTATATTGGTCAGCTATCCATCTTAGTTTTAGAATGAATAAGAGGGTTCTTTTAGCAGTAATACATTAATTTTAGAATTTAACTAGAATAAATTTTACGTTGTTTTTCATATCTAAGCAAATATTATTGACTTGTCTAATAAATATTTTCTACTTTTGTAAACTAATTAAAATTCCATTTTAAAAATAAAAAATAATAATTAGAATTCGCTCCTTACAATAATTTTTAGTGTGTCTTGTTTAAGTATTCTTATTATACTTCCAAACTTATTATTCATATTAATAGAGAGAAATCATTTTTTCAAATTCCATTGTTATCAAGAGAGGAAATATATAATTAACAAAAAAGGTATGTATTAGAAAAATAATAAATACACATTATAAATTGAAACAAGTCTTATGAAAAGGACAAAAACTTTAAGAAGGGAATATGGAATTTTCTCCTTCCCTCCATTTTGCCTTTTAGGATCTTATAATTAAAATGGACTAGAGGGAGTGTTGAATTTTCCTTGTATTCTTCCTTTCAAGACAATGAAAATACAAAGGTTGGTTCAATTGTTGATTAAGAATTGAACTTGTTTTCATAAAATATAGGTTCAAACTACACATATGTGAAGATCTTATTTAGTGGTTAATCTGTAAACACTCATCATATTTTGCGATCCTAAAATCCAACTCATCTAAACTTTAATTCTTAAAAAAAAGGTTGGTAATATAATGGACAAAAATGTAAAATTAATAAAACCATAGTAATCTTGCTTGAGTTAGTTATGGTTAACGTTTCCCATCTTTCTTGAAATTGAACTCACAATTCCTCATTTTTTTTTATTAATCATAGTAATCTTGCTTGAGCATTAATTACAATTAAGGTTTTTCATCTCTCTTACTTGAATGTAAGAAAAATTACAATCAATCAAAAATATTTTTATATGAATTTAGGATACTGATTAAATACTTACTTGCTAGAGACGTTATTAATGATACCAAAACTAATTTTAAGACATATGAATCCTATAGAAAAAATGAGAGACCGAGTTTTTCTTTCCCTAATCACCATGCTCCAATTCTAGGTTATCAATGTTCTTGTAATGACAAAAGGGACCTAGCCAAGTTATTTGGTGAGAACAAGTTTGGTTGGAAAAAGAAGTTAATAATATTATTGGACCAGATCCCAAACTGTGTTATTATATCCAGACCCCAGGATTCGTTAATAACATATATCAACACACTTAAACTAAATAAAGTCTACAGTGTTTCAGGAATTATATACTAAGTACACAAGTTACAAGTGATAGAGGGAGTCCATAAAATCAAAAGTTTAATCCTTCAAAAGTCAAAATTTAGACTTTAACCAAAAAGTCTTATTCAAGAATTTTCAATCATATGAATTGAACTAATCTGGTCCGGGATCAAGGAACCAGACTGGGGACCAGCCACGAAAGTCAAAGATTTGAGTGTTTATACACCAGTACAGTGGGTATCCGGTATTATAGTCTGAACTCTCAGTGGGAGAATCCAGTCTTGTTGTCCTGGAGATCCTTCATACCAAGCTTTCGCGTTGCTGAGGGACGGAAGGTGGTGTCACCTACGAAGATTCTTCGACGCTCAAGTCAGTCACCAGAATAAGAATTCAGGTTAAGGGTACTTAAGCAATGCAATAGTATATCAAGGGTTAGAACAACATAACCTTTTGTGAGTGTGAGAATCGACTATTTATAGATGAGTATGGAGAATGAACCGTTAGGCACAGGTGGGGCCAGGAGATAAATAGTATAATGCTCAGTGTACGATTCTGACACACGACACGGGAGGGAGCCGTATTTCTCGCGTATCGCTCCTGTGGCTGTACCTTGTACTTTTTGTCCGGTGACGTGGATACTTTCTGGTATGCAGGGTGTCAATATGTTCACACCGGCTTGAGCACTTGGCCCACTTCAAGTAACGAGAATTTGGGTAGTGGAGCAGCCACTTATCCTCTCAAAGTATGGGTGAATGGTTATGTATAATAAAATAGGGAGAGTGTAAGTATTGGGTCAGGAGATAGAAAGTGCGTTGCATAGAGCATGCTTCTAACACATGGTATGGGAAGAACAGTGTCTTTGCCAAAGTCCCTGTGATCACAGAACGGATCATGTCTAATGTGTGAGATGTCGTCTTGGACATACCGGTACAGAAAGAACGTCCATACGGTCTAATAGTCCGGTGACCAACCTGCAGCTTTGGTAGCATGTGGAAAATTGATAAAATGACACCCTTGTCCTGGTACCGGTATCTAGACTGGATCATGAATCAACTCAATTAGACCTCAGACTTTTGAGCATCCAAAATTTTCAATAAGAATGTTACTTCAAAGTACAAATCACAACGTTCTAAAAAATCTTTGATGATGCATTGGAAGTCAAGCTTTTATCAAGAAGAATGTGTTTATCATCAAAAGGGATAAGAGACAAATCAACAGAGCAGACAATACAATTTTTCAAAGATCTCAATGTAACAACTCTACGTATTTTAGAAAAGCTGAACCAAGTCAGCTTATGTGTGAGATTAATCAAAAGAATTACAGCATTGATTTCTGTGTAATTGTTAGAAGAAATAAAGCCAACAATTAGCTTTATTCTCTGAAGATATTAAGGAACACCTTAGTCATGTAAATGTTGAAGTTTCTTGCTACCAGACTTTTGGACATCCCTTTAAATCATCAAAAGTCTGGTACATGTACTCAAAGCAGACTCCTTTGAAGGATTTCCAACGTCCATATCTCCTTTCCAGATCAGCAACGGTCATCTCATGTCACCTATATATTCTTGGAGAAGTTCTTTTTCAAAAAAAAAGAGAAGCCTATCAAGAACACTTAGTCCTTGTGATCAAACTCTCTCTAATCTCTTCTTAGTTCTTCAAAGACAAAGACCTTCTTTGTTTTTCTACTTCTAGTAGACCTTGGTCTCTTGTATTTCTTAACTTAGTGTATTCATTCCTGATTGTATATCCTTTATACACTAGGTTCTGTGAGAAACCTTACATATTTTCATTAAAACCAGTTATTGTGTAAAAGTATGGTGAGCTACTAGCCTTTAGTTTCATTAGAAAATAGTTGTGGCCTGAAGAGACTTTTGAAAGAATACTTGGGCTGTTGAGCTAAGAATGGCTTGTTGAAAGAATACCTATGTTTAATCCAGGAGTGGCTGGAGTCATGAATACTTATGGCACTAGTCTGGTGTTATTATAAAGGAGATTTTACAATAATAGAAATCCTTCAAGTTAGAAGGGACTAGGCGTAGCTTATGTTGGAAGTGAACCAGTATAATTTCTTGGTGTTTTCTCTTCTTCTTTCATTCTTTCTTGTAACTTTATTTTATAAAAGTCTGATTACCTACGCATTAAAGGTCTAATTTTTCCATAAAAGAGTCTAAGACTTATTCAACCTCCCTTTTAAGTCTAACTTTGAACCATCAATTGGTATCGGAGCTTATCCTTTGGGTTGACCACTCCCTCGAGTGAAAAGGAACAAGATCTATGGAAGATTCTTAAAGTAATTAGTTGATTGTAGAAGGCTAATCTATCAACAAGCCACCATCTTCCTTTATGGAAGACTACCCATACTAGAATGATAGAATGAAGATGTTCATAAAATCCACCTAGTACAGTTTATGGGTAGTTATCATAAATGATGATTATGCAGCCCCTATTGATGAGATGGAAAGCTCAAATTTGAAGATGAATGGAGTTCTATAGAAATAAGGAAAATGGAGATAAATGCCAAGGCCAGATTCTTGCTTACTTGTGCTCTTAGAAAATCAGAGTACAATAAGGTGTTTAACTATAAATCAACTAAAGAAGTCTGGGACGTTCTTCAACGCAACTATGAAGGCACCTCCAATGTTAAAAGATCCAAGAAGATACTGTTGACCAAACAGTATGATACTTTCAAGATGGAAGAACATGAGACTATAGATCAGATGTTTGGAAAATTCCATACCCTGCTGAATGAGCTCAAGGCTCTTGGAACTACATCTTCCACTGATGACATTAATGTAAAGCTTTTTGGTAGTCTGCTGGAGAGGTTTAATGCCAAATGCTGAGCACTAAAGGAAGCTAAAGATCTGAGTACCTTCTTTTTGGATGAACTCCTTGGAGTACTCAGAATGCATGAATTAAAGTTGAAACAAAAGGAAGTCAGCAAGCCTTCCTCCTCCAAAAGCATTGCCTTGAAGTCTAATGAATCATGCAAGAAGTTAAAGGCCCTAAAAGCTGAAGATTCCACAAGCTCAGAACCAAAATTTGATGAGTCGGGTGCTGATACAGATGAGGAGTTGGCTTTTGTGACTAAGAGATTTCACAGGTTATTGAAGAAGAAGAAGTTTAGACCTAAAAAATTTAAGAAAGACCACAAAGGTAAAAATCAGTTTAAGTTTAAAACTAACAAGTCTGTTCTAAAATGTTTTAACTACAGGAAACTAGGACACATGAAAGCAAAGTGTCCTTTCCTAAACAAATACAAAAAGGACAAAAAAGAAAAGATAAAATTCCCCAAGAAATAGAAGAGGTTGATCACATGGGATAATGAAGGATCATCAAGTTCTGAAGAGTTTGATGAAGAGATAGAGTATGCTTAAATCTGTCCCATGGAAAATGAGGAACCAGACTTCGAAACAAGCTCAAGTGACTCAAAATCAGAGGATGTAAGCTATTCTGAATTTAAACAAAATTATAATCTATTGTTTAATGACTTTTAAAAGCTTTTGAAAATTTTCAAAAAATTGAAAGTAAAACATGTTGACATGGTTACTTATTTTGAAAATTAGATTCTAAAATTAAAAGAATGAGATTTTGATAAAAATATTCAGAAAGAAATGGAAGAAAATGAAAAGATGCACCTGAAGGAGTTAAGCAAACTCAAAAGAAAATGTTGTTTTGAAAACAAATTTAGAAAACTCTAAAGTTTGATGTAACTCTCAGGGTGATGAAATTATTAAGTTGCAAAAACAAGTAAGCTCTCTTCCTTCAGACTTGAGCAAGTTTGTCAATGGCACTGAAAATCTGAACAAACTTTTGGGAAAATCTCATGGTGACCATAGCAGACCAGGTCTGGGCTATCTAGAAAAAAATGATTTCAAGCAATTTTCATCTCCTTTATTTGTTTCAAAGAAACAGAAGCATGTCAAATGTAATTACTGCAAAAAACATGGTCATGTAATAAATGATTGTAGAAAAAGAAAAAGGAGAAATGAAAGAACTGGGAACAAGGTAAGACCCAAGAAAATATGCCTACCAAAATCGTTGATAATTCTAATTGTAGATGTGCTTAAAAATAAGGACAAAGCCTCTGTACTGTATTTGAATAGTGGATGCTCGCATCACATGACAGGAAGAAAGTTTATGTTCCTAGACCTAGAACAGTTTAAAGGTGGAACAGTCTCCTTTGGAGGAAACCAGACTAGCAAGATTATAGGGTCTGGTAGAGTGGGTAAAATTCTTTCACTTGTCATTGAAAATGTATTTTTGGTTGAAGGTTTGAGACATAACCAACTGAGCATTAGTCAATTTTGTGACAGTGGGTACAAGGTCTCTTTAGATAAAGAAAAGTGTACTATCATCAACCATGATGGACCCACACTCTTCACTACAAACAGACATCATAACTTGTACAAGGTTGACTTGAATGAACTGAATGACCAAAATGTAACATGTTTATTTTCAAACTCTGAAGAGCGATGGATCTGGCATAAAAATCTTGGGCATGTGAGTTTAAAGCATATTTCAAAACTTCACAAAAAAGGCCTTGTTAAGGGACTGCCAAAAATTTCTTTCAATAAGTCTCTGCCTTGTGAAGCATGCCAAAGATGGAAACAACATAAAACTTCTTTTGAAAATAAAAATGTTGTTTCCACTGTCAGACCTTTAAAATTGTTACATTTAGATTTGTTTGGACCATCTCAGGTGTAGAGTCTGGCAGGGAAGAAGTATGGATTTATTATTATTGATGATTACACAAGAATGACATGGGTATATTTCCTAACACACAAGGATGAGTCTGTGAAAGTATTTAAGATTTTTTGCAAGAAAATCCAGAATAAGAAAGGATTATGTATTGGTACAATAAGAAGTGATCATGACAGAGAATTTGAAAATTAAAATTTTGAAAGATTCTGCAATAAGTATGGTATCACACACAATTTTTCTTATTTAAAAACACCCTAACAGAATAGTGTTGTGGAAAGGAAAAACAAGTCTCCGCAAGAAATGGCCAGAACAATGCTTTGTGAAAACAATCTTCCAAAATACTTTTGGGCAAAGGCTGTGAGTACTTCTTGTTATATTTAAAATAGAACCCTTATCAAAACAATACTGAATAAGACTCCTTATGAATTGTGGAAAGGAAGAAGACCAAACATTTCATATTTTCATCTTTTAGGTTGTACCTATTATGTTCTTAACACAAAGGATCATCGTGGAAAATTTGATTCTAAGTGTGACAAAGGGATATTTTTGGGATACTTAACCATATCAAAATCCTATAAGGTTTTTAATACAAGAACCTAGATCATTGAAGAATCAATACATGTAAGATTTGATGATCTTCAAGAGGCTGATAGGAGACTGGAAGATCTAGATCATGATGATGCAGGTGTACAACAGCAAGAAGCTGAACAAGATCAACAAGGATCAGATCCTGCTCAAACTAAACCAATAGAAAATGGAGACAACGAATCTAAACAACATCAAACAATGTCTAAACCAGAGAAGCCAAGAGACTGGAAGTTCAAAGTTTATCACCCTTCAAACCTCATAATTGGAGATCAATCAGCTAGAGTTAGAACCAGATCCAGACTTCTTAATCAATCCACTATTTCTCTGGTTTCAGAGCTTGAACCAAAATCTATTTTAGAAGCACTGGAGGATACTGATTGGATCATTGCCATGCAAGAGGAACTGAATCAATTTGAGAGAAATAAAGTTTGAAGTCTTGTCCAAAGATCCAAAAACAAAAGCATCATTGAAACTAAATGAGTCTACAAAAATAAGCTTGATGAAGATAGGAAAGTAATACAAAATAAAGCCAGACTTGTAGCACAAGGCTACAATCAGCAAAAAGGTATAGACTTTATTGAAACTTTTGCTCCTGTAGCTAGACTTAAGGCTATAAGGATATTTCTTGCATTTACAGTTTTTAAAGGAATTACATTATATCAGATTAATGTTAAGAGTACTTTTCTGAATGGGTTTATTAAAGAAGAAGTTTTTGTGAAACAACCATCTGGTTTTAAAGATGTATCTTTTCCAAATCATGTTTTCAAGCTTAGTAAAGCACTGTATGGTCTAAAACAAGTCCCTAGAGCTTGGTATGACACTCAGTACCTTTTTGCTTTCAAAAAGCGTTACTAGAGGAAAAGTAGATACAACTCTGCTCAGAAAAAGCTTTCATAAAAACTTTATAATTTTACAGATTTATGTGGATGATATGTTTTTGGTTTTACTTATGTAAGTTTATGTAAATAACTTTCTGAAATGATGTAAGCTGAATTTGAAATGAGTATGATGGGAGAACTTAAATTCTTCCTAGGCTTGTAGATCAAACAGAATAATGATGGTATTTTTGTCCATCAACAAAAGTACACTAAGGAGTTGCTTAAAAAGTTTAAAATGGCTGATGCTAAGCCCATGAGCACTCCTATGCATCCAAACTACATAATTAATAAAGATAAGTCTCGTACATATGTGGATCAGACCTTATATAGAGGAATGATAGGTTCACTTTTGTATCTTACATCCAACAGATTTGATATAATGTTTAGTGTTTACATGTGTGTAAGATATTAGTTAGACCCTAAGGAATATTACCTTTCTACTGTGAAGAGGATTTTGATATATCTTATTGGAGCCACTAACCTTGGGTTATTCTACAAAAAACAGACTCTTTCTCTTTATCTAGATACTGTGATGTAGATTTTATAGGAGATAGAGTGGACAGAAAAAGCACAAGTGGTGGATGTCACTTCCTAGGCAAAAGTCTGATATCATGGGGAAGCAAAAGGTAGAATTCAATTGCACTTTCAACAACAGAAGCTGAATATATGTCTGCAGCAGGATGTTGTTCTCAACTTCTTTGGATAAAATATCAACTTGAAGATTCTTCAATCAAAGAAGAAGAGATCCATGTGTCTGTGACAACATAAGTGCAATAAATCTCTTAAAGAATCTCATTCAACATTCCAAAGCAAAACACATAGAAGTGAAATATCACTTTATCAAAGATTATGTACAAAAAGGGATTTTGGACATGAAGTTTATGGACACAGACCATCAATGGGTAGACATTTTCACAAAGCCTTTGGCTAAGGTTAGGTTTGCTTTCATTAAGTATAATTTAAATTTAAGAAATATTGCTTGAATTTGTTTGATCTAAAAGTTACTTGAAAAGTCTTATAGCATGATTGGTCTAGGTCTGATGTTGAATGCTTTAGTAGCTTGATATGTCTGAACCCATAGTAATTTGCTTCTATTTACTGAGATGAAAAAGGTTAAATCTTTTGGGATCCATATTAACTGAAAATGTTTCACACTTTATTGTCTTTTACTTTAAAACATACAATGTGCCAACAATTAATACCTTTTTGTGTAATTGCCACCTATGATGTGTTTCTCTCTCTTCACTAGTGGATAATTATTATGTAACACCTTCTTATATACACGAGATATATTCTTCTGGCTTTTTAAAAAAACTTTTAGAAAGATATACATATTTATCACTCATTATCTCACGTATACAAGGGCGTATAATCATCTGATTTCCTTTGAATATTGAAAGCAAGAAAAGTGTTGTCTTTCAATATTGTTCATAATGACAAAATAAACCTTCAAAAAATCATAAGTAATCAAAGATTACAGTATCATATCCAAATGATAAGGTTTATCAAAGTTTAACATTTACCTTGAATTACAATAATCTAACTTAATATTGTAATAAGGTAAACTAAAACTAAAGATTTAATACCTCTACTACGACTGTAACCAATCATTTCCTAGTCTTCGAACCATGTGGCTTTAAATCCTACTTTTGTCACATCTCTTCTCCTATCAGATTGAGGATGAGACCAATTTACCCTCTTGTAATTACATCCTTTCATCTTGAAATGCTAGCTATATATCACATAACATATATTTTGGACGTAAATTCAAACAAGAAGGAGTGAAAAACAGAATATAATACTTTACAGATAAGACATAAGCATAAGGGTTTTCACAATCTAATATAATAATATCAATCACAATCATATACATAATCAATTATAAATGTAGGGTTTTCATAAACATAACAATTATACTTTCATTCACAACCACCTACATAGAATGTCACAGTCACATGAATGTCATGCAATGTTTTTAATACTACTATTTCATTCATTTTATGCATGTGAGCCCTTAAAGTTTTAATTTGCACTGGGCCAACTAGGAGTTTACACTGTTCCATAATTCCGGATAATAATAACATAAATGCCTTCATGGCATATGAACAGCTCAACTGGCATGGAAACACTTAGAGATTAGTCAGATTGAGAAAGTTTTTATTATGAAATTTCCTGACACTAGGGAGCGACCCCAGGTCCCCTGAAGCACCCTTTCACACCCTCTCATCCCAAGGCTCGCAATTAAGCCTCCTCTAATGTATCCTCGGTTTCCATAATCCGTCCCCAGGCAATATCACATCCCATTTCTCTTTAATGATTCATGATGCATGAACTACTCGCGTATTGAGTTGGTTAAGACTTTTAGAAACTCAATTAATAAATACCATAAAGGTTTTCAACATCATTCTAATAAACTGTAGATTTCCATGATCTCTCCTCTGAATTTCTGTTATACAGAAATAATTTTAGTACAGCTTTCGAATTCGAATCTCACCAAAAATTGAGTTTCCAAGCCTTAAATATCTCAAAATTTTCTCATAGAAAACTTAACATATTTACATAATCTTTCTCAAATTGAATCCTAACAAAATCAAGCTGAGAAATCTTAATTATATCAAAATATCCTTTAGTTATTACCATGGGAAAAATCAAAATAATTTACTTTAAAATTCTAATTTAAAAAAATTTAATTCTTAAAATTATTAAAAAATACTTAAAACTATAAATTTTTCTTTCATTCAAGAAATAACTATCTCAACCTTTTTATAAATTAATTTTCATAAAATAGTTTCTTTCTAAAATGAATATTAGATTTTTATCCTAAATATTAAAAGTAAGGTTGATGAAAATAATTTAATTTAATTTTATTATTTTTTTGAAGAAATAAAAGACTAAAGTAATTATAAAATATTTTTTTAGAATAAAGTAAGAATATTCTTACTGGGTTTTTAGCTTTTCGTCATGCTTGCTATATGCTTTAACTCCACATTTTAATATCATCAACCACTCATTAATTCACGTATCAATCACAACCAAATACTGTCAATCACAATTAAACATTATCACTCATAATCAAATATTTTTTTATCACAAATAAATATCATTAATCACAATTAGATATTATCAATCAAATCAATTAAATATTATTCATAAAAATCATAATTCAAAGTTTGATAGTTATATAAATTAATAAACTTAATTTTCAAGTCCTTATAGTCCATTTCTCGTATAGGTCTATGTAAGTCCACATAATCAAATCCTTGCATAGGTTTAGTTTAGTCTATATAGGTCATAATAGTCCAAGTCCTTGCATAGGTTTAGTCCAGTTCGCATAGGTTATCCAGGTTTTTGCATAGGTTATCCAGGTCTTTGCATAGGTATTTCAGATCAAGTTACACAAGATACTTAATTTAAATTTTATTATAAATTTTAAGTTAAATAATTATTATTTTAAAATAATATTATTATTCTTAAATTTAAAAGGAGTAGGGGACTACTCCCATTATTCTTATGTCTTTTCATATTATATTCCTATCTCACTCTCTCTTACCTTGAATTGTTACCAAAAGATAGTTCCCTTTGCGCCTCCAATTTCTAAAAATATTAATACCAATTTATTTCAGTATAGGCATAAGATGAAAATTAAGATTACTACGTAAAACAGAAATGGTAAATTTTGAATAGTGAATAGTGAATAGTAAAACGTGAATAGTAACAGTAAATAGTAAAATGTGAATAGTAACCATAAATAGTAAAACATAAATAGTAATGGTAAATAGTAACAGTAAATAGTAATTCACTGTTCTCAATAGTATTTACTATTGACATAGTAATTTACTATTCAGAATAGTAACTTAAAATAATATTATATCTAGTATAATAATAGATTCCTAAAACGATATGAAAATAAACCTAAAAAGTATAAAAGAGAGTTATTCTTACCTTATGATTTTGGCAGAACCTTCTTCCAAAAATTTTATTTCTTCTCTTACTCCTACCACTATTTTTCTAACACTGCTATATTAAGAAAATTTAATCAGAAAATATGATTTCCTTCGTTAGAAACCTCGGCTATTTATAGGAAAATTTTTCACTATGCATTTCATTATTTTAATCTGAAATTTTTGTTTCTGGTTACTGTGCAAGTTTGAAATTTTCGTTCATGTACAGTCTTTTGTATAGTAAATGTCCGCTGAATTATTAAGCCAAATGGTAACCATTCACTCAGTATATTTAAATATTCAAAATCAATCCTTTTTAAAATTTAGCGATATTATATCAGTTCTCACTAATTTTATGATAAGTAATATAAAGTTTAAATTTTAAAAATCTAAAATTTTCTGTTAATAAAAGTTTATTGGTACGTTTTCGATTTTTTTACGATTGGTAAAAATCAAGATTTTACTCAAACCGATAATTTTTAGATAAGTCTACTTGAAATGGATTTTAGAAAATTTTCTTATAATTTAACTTCACTTTTGTTGTAAATATTTTTAATTTTAAGTAACTTTATATGAATTTAAAATTATTTAAAATATATTTTATTAAAATATTTCAAAATTTTCAAAAAATTCCAAAAAATATAAATATTATGTAGATCAAAAAGTTCTAAAGAACCATAGTCTAATTCCTTCAAAATTTTATTTTAGTATTCTAATAAGAGTCAAATCATAAATATGTAAAAACATAAATATAAAAACATAAAATAAAAGTTGTGAATAATAAATATATTCAAAATAATTAATATAATTTCATTAATCAATGAATACTAATTAAGTCGTTTTAAAATTCTTATTCAAAATACATATATATTTTTAAGTTATTATTATTATTTTATTTTTATTTTAAAACAAAATAATTAAATATAAATACCAAAATTTTATTAAAAAATAATAAACAAACTAATAGTAAGTATTTCTCATTAAAGATATATTAATATCTATTTTCTATTTGAGTAGAAAATGGGATGTTACATATTACCTTTTAAATAAGTGGCTTTTTATTTTATTTCCCACCTTGCAAAAACCCTTGACTTTTTCTTCTTTGAAAAGTAACTCTCTCTGAAAACCTTTCATTTCCTAAACCATAAACCCTTCTTCCACCTCTTTGAGCATCAATAATGGCCTTCAATCTTTCTATAAGGATATTGTAGAGTCTTCACACTTCCACCTTGGGCAGCACAAGTTAGATGAAAGAGAAATTACTATAGAAAAAGAAGGTGTTGGTTGGACCAAGTTCTATTTAGACAGGGAGCCGTATTCTCCCTCTCTTGTGTTAGACTTCTAGAAGAGCATTACTGTTGACAAGTCCAAGTTCATTATATTGGGGAAGCTTAAGGGAATAAGCATTGAGATTTCAGAAAACATGATCACTACAGTCACTAGGTGCCTGATTGTTGGAAATGTATTTGTTGATGACTTCAAGTATAAAGTAGTCTCTATTCTTGAAATCAACAAAATGTTGTATAGTGCCACACACCCAACCAAGTTTGTCTTTGGGAGCCTCCTTCTTAAAGTCAAGATGCTACACCTGGTTATGAGGCAAGTATTTTACCCAAGGAAAAGTACCAAAGATACTGTCACCAAGTTAGATGGTGATCCGGTCTGGATACCGGCCCCAATGTTATGACGTCAGGACGATCTCATATAAGAAGAACCGGTGTTATGGCCCAGCAGCGCCACATCAAATATCCGATATCCCTCGTTCCATTCTTATCTCATCAGCCGTTCCACTTGCTTTCTCCACAACGGATGATCGTTCGTTCTTACTGAACGTCTATATAGCCGTTAGTCTCCCAGTCACAGCGAGATAAGAGTTCCTAATAACTTATCAGCGAAGATACTCTATGTAGCAAAATATGTCACGTCAATGGCCTCAGAGAGCAAGTACATGTGTCAGCGGATTATGCGGAAAGGTGATTATCCTCCATCCTTCCCATAGGATCGTACTCTGATAATTGACCTACCCTCCTGACACATTCTGAGTGTTGAGCCACCTTGATTGACACAATTCACACGCTATCAGAACTAAGGGTCCCACCTGTATCCAATGACTCATTTCTTATGTTCAACTATAAATAGCTCATTTCTATACACATGCAAGGTTACGTTGTCCTAACTAACTCTTTACTATTGTATCGTTTGAGCATTCATTGAGTCCTTACATTCTTCTAACTTGAGCGTCGGAGAATCTTCGCAGGTGGCACCACCTTTCGCCCCCCTTCAACGCGAAACGTTGGTGTGAAGGATCTCCAGGACAACAAGACCAGTCTCTCCCACTGAGAGGCCGGATTACTACATCGGATACTCTCAGTACCGGTGTGCAAACCCTAAAAACACCTGTATTCTTGTGGCTGGTCCCACACCGGATCCTAGACCCCGGTTCAGACCAGTTTATTGGCACACCCGGTGGGACCCATTAGAGTTATTCCAATTTTCGCAGAAGTTTGGTTGTCGCAATGGAAGGTGATGGACGAGATTTCGTTGATGGTCATGTGGAGGATGTGACCCACCAACAGGCTGGAAGGAGACTTGTCTTTGAGTATCCTGTTACCAATACCCGAAGAATGATGCAAGTGCCAACACCTGATCCTCGTGATGAGGTTATCAGGCAACTGAGGGAGGAGCTGATGGAGTTGAAGCGGGAGAAGAGAGGAGTTGGGGACAGGGTAGCGTCCCATGCAGAGGAGGCTCGACATGCATCAGCGAGGGATAGATCTACAACCCTCCAGTATTCGAAGATCCCCACGTATGAAGAAAGAGAGCAGACTCAAGACTCTGGTGATAGAGTCAGTACCAGGAGAAGGGAGCAGGCAGTGGTAACTTCTGGGAGTTATAGACTCAATGTTCCTTTCTCAAGGAGACTGATGAGCATTACCATCCCGAAGCATCTGCAAACGACTCAGCCACTGTCGATCTGGAAGTACAATGGAGAAACTGGCCCTACTAAGCACTTGGATGCTTATGTGTACGAAGCCATGTATTTGGGAGCTGATGAAGATGTTATGTGCAGGATGTTCCCGAGAACACTGACGGAGGAAGCTCTCAGCTGGTTCAAGAGCTTACCCTTAGGATCCATAGATTTGTGGGAAGAAATGGAAGCTGCATTTGAAAACCATTTTGTCATCTCCAGGGACATCCCAAGGACTTCTCACACTTTGGCACAGATAAGGCAAGGAGAGACTGAAACTCTTAAGGAGTTCTTGAAGAGGTTTTATAAGGAAGCATCTTTAGTCCCTAGCCTCACGGAGGCCATACAACTCCATATTGTGGTGGAAGCCTTACAGCCTGGTTCTGCCTTTGCCCTATCTTTGGCAAAGAGCCCCCCAACGACCTTCGAGGAGTTTCAAAGGAAGGCTTCCAAATACGTTGGTATAGAGATGCATCTGGAGGCAACAGCAGCTAGAATGAAGCCTTCAGCACCCTCTCAGCAGCCACGGCGGGAGAAGGAGAGGGTGAGACCTGAGAAACACGCCTTTAGAGAGGATTTCGCAAACGTTCGTCCTTATCAACGAGATAGGCGCATCTCATCGTTTAACAACTACGCTCCTCTAAATGCCAGGCACTCCCAAATCATGAGGGAGGTTGGCTGGCCAACACTTAATGTTTTTGGAATCAGGAAGCCTCTCCCAGTCAAGAGGGGTGGTAACCCACGTAAGTATTGCACTTTCCATGAGCAGACGGGTCACAATACTGATAAGTGCAAGGCGTTGAAGAATACAGTGGAGACTCTCATTCGAGAAGGAAAGCTGAAGCAATATTTGTTCAGGGAGAAATTTGTAGACGAGCCTCAAAGGATGGAAAAAAGGGGCAGAGATCCTGATGATGAGGATAATAATACACGTAACCCAGTCAGGAAGTTCACTACGGCTGAAAAGTAGAAGGGAGTAATGATTGCTGGAGGAGCTCAACAGAACGACATGCCTCAGCAGCAGAGACAGGGCAGACGTGAAGTGATTGAGATGATAGCTGGAGGATTTGCCGGAGGAGGAGCATCAATCACAGCCCGGAAGAATCACCACAAGATGATTTTATCTGTCCAGGGCAAACCAAGAGATAACCGCCCTTTCAGGGACGGTGTGGCAGCTCCAATGGTGTCATTCACTGATGATGATTTTGGCCCAACAATCCCAAGAGGTGACGATGCAATAGTTATCATCGCAGTCATAGCCAACAAGGATGTCAAGAGGATCCTCGTCGATCAGGGAAGTTCTTGTGATGTTATTTTTTATAATTGTTTCAAAAGAATGGGTTTCAATGATGCAGATTTACAACCTTACACGCAAGAACTCACAGCGTTTAATAGAGCTAAGCAACCCACTAAGGGGTACCTTGACACTCTGATTTCTTTCGAAGGAGAGCCTGGTGCCAGAACAGTCAAGTCAAGAATTCTGGTGATTGATGTGGAATCTCCGTACAACGGAATCATAGGCCGTCCTACACTGAATGCAATGGAAGCAATTGTATCTACTTCTCACCTCTTAATCAAATTCATTGATAAGGACAACGGTGTGTCCTCTCTCCGCGGTGATCAGGAGATGGCTCGGTACTGTTATAACCTGAGCCTCAACATGGTTAAGATGGAAGCGTTCAACAAGAAGAGGAAGCTCAACGACGGAGGAACAGCGGCTGGGTCTGTCAGCCTAATTAACTTGGACCCAAGAGCAGAATTGAAGATTGACCCTCTCAATCCCTCTAAGCCCACACCGGATAGTGGTTCCAGGGACGTTGTCTTAGGGGATTCCCCAGAGAAGGTCACGCACATCAATGATAAGCTGGAGTCAGCCATGGAGCAACGCTTGTTAGCCCTCCTGCAGGAGTTTAAGGACCTTTTCGCATGGACAGCAGCAGACATGCCTAGGATGGACCCTAATTTTTGTTGTCACAAGCTTGCTGTGTACCCTGAGACGAGGCCGGTGGCCCAGAAGAAGAGGAGGTTGGGAACGGAGAAGCAGAAGGCAGCATGTGAGCAGACTGAGGAGTTGTTGAAAGCGGGCTTTATAAGGGAGATTCGCTATTCTTCCTGGCTTTCTAATGTAGTTATGGTGCAGAAAGCTAATGGTAAATGGAGGATGTGCACAGATTATGTGGATCTAAATCGTTGCTGCCCCAAAGATCCATATCCCCTGCCAAACATTGATCGCATGGTAGATGACTCATCTGGTTACCAATACCTTAGTTTCATGGATGCTTATTCTGGGTACAACCAGATTCCGATGTGGGAAGGAGACCAAGAGAAGACGGCCTTCGTCAATGACCGCGGTGTGTTCTGCTACACCGTTATTCCATTTGGATTGAAGAATGTTGGTGCTACCTATCAGCGCATGATTAACAAAGTCTTTGAAGGGATGCACACCAGGCTGGTTGAAGTCTATATCGATTATATTATAGCCAAAACGCCCATTGGAGGAGACCACATTGAAGACCTGCGCCAAGTTTTCACTAGCAGCGACAGTACAACATGAGGCTGAACCCCTTGAAGTGCACCTTTGCCGTTCCAGCAGGGAAATTCTTGGGATTCATGTTGACCCAACGGGGCATTGAGGCTAACCCTGGGAAGTGTCAAGCAATTCTGGACATGCAGAGCCCTAAGAGTTTGAAGGAGGTCCAATCGTTGAATGGGAAAGTAGCCGCTCTAGCTCGGTTCATGCCCAAGATAGCACACAGATCCCTCCCCTTGTATAAGGCTTTGAAGAAGCACAAGAGTTTTGAATGGGGAGAGGAGCAAGAACAAGCCTTCCAACAGCTTAAGGTCGTTCTCTCAAGTCCACCAATTTTAGTTAAGCCTGACCCTGGTGAGACCTTGATCTTGTATTTGGCAATTTCTGATGAAGCCCTAGGCGTGGCTTTGGTTAAAGAAACCCCCGAAGGGCAGAGGCCGGTGTACTTTACTAGTAAGACGCTCCAGGGGGCGGAAGGAAGGTATCAGAAGATTGAGAAAGCCGCCCTGGCAGTTGTGTGGGCGTCACAACGGTTAAGGCCCTATTTTCACGCGCATCCAGTGTTGGTGAGAACGGATCTGCCTCTCCGCTCAGTGCTTAGCAAACCAGACCTCGCTGGAAGGATGATCAAGTGGTCCATTGAGTTGTCTGAATTTGAAATTTCTTACGAGCCTCGAGGAGCCATTAAGGCGCAAGTGTTGGCTGATTTTGTTGTGGAGATGACTGGGGCGGACCCAGCTACGCCTCGAGCATATTGGACCATCTATGTTGATGGATCGTTGAATAGTAAGGGCTGTGGTGCAGGTGTTGTGGTGGAAAGTGATGATGGTGTGCACTTAGAAATTTCCCTCCGATTCAATTTCAAGACCTTCAATAACCAAGCTGAATACGAGGCATATTTGGCCGGTCTCCGAGCGGCGGTTGACATCGGAGCGTCAACAGTCACGTTGTGCAGCGATTCCCAGTTGGTGATTTCACAGATCCAGGGGGAATACCAAGTTAGAGAGCCACAACTTCAGTTATACTTGAACTGCGTGAATGAATTGAAGGGAAGGTTTAAAGTTCTAGAGTTCAAGCATGTGCCTAGAGAGGAGAACACTAGAGCGGATATTTTGTCAAGACTTGCAAGTACAAAGCAGCCCGGTAGCACAACGACGGTGGTTCAAAGCACCTTGACATTACCTAGTATCCCTCTGTGCCCTTCTCTGAATGCTGTAATGGTGAGCTATCCTTATGAGAATTCGTGGGTTATCCCCTATATTCGCTACCTGGAAGATGGACAACTCCCCACTGATGAAAAGGAGAGGAGACGAGTGAAAAGGGAGCTGTCATATTTCACTATGGTTGATGGTGTTCTCTACAAAAGGGGATTCTCTGTCCCATATCTTTTGTGTTTGAGAGAAGATGAAGTTCAAGCAGTCCTGGAGGAAGTGCATGAGGGGCAGTGTGGGCACCATGCTGGAGGTCGAAGCCTAATGAGAAAGGTCCTCAGGGCTGGATATTGGTGGCCCACCATGAAGCAAGACTCTGCAGATTTTGTTAAGAAATGCGACGCTTGTCAAAGATTTTCCAACCTCCACCATACACCGGCCCAAGAGCTTTCCTCGTCCGCTGTGCCTTGGCCGTTTTACCAGTGAGGCCTTGATATTTTGGGCCCGTTCCCCACTGCGCTAGGAGGTATCAAATATCTGATTGTGGGGGTAGATTACTTCACCAAGTGGATTGAAGCTGAGCCAGTAGTGCATATTACTTCTGCGCGAACAAGGCGTTTCGTGTATGAAAATATCATAGCTCGATTCGGGGTGCCAGGGCGGATTGTGACTGACAACGGCACCCAGTTCACAGACAAGAAGTTCACAGATTTGCTTGAAGGACTAGGGACAATCCAGATATTTTCGTCTGTCGAACACCCTCAGACCAATGGCCAAGCGGAGGTAGCCAATCGAGAAGTGCTAAAGGGGTTGAAGAAGCGCTTGGGAGAAGCGAAAGGAGGATGGACTGATCAGCTGTGTCATGTTTTATGGGCATACCGTACTACGCCTCACTCTTCCACTAATGAATCCCCATACCGGTTGACGTATGGGGTTGAGGCAATGATCCCAGTGGAGCTGCAAACAAGATCGGCCCGTGTAGAGTATTTTTTAGCTGAAGACAACAATGCCAATCTGGCGTCAGAGCTGGACGTTCTCCAGGAATTAAGGGAAAAGGCCTTTATCAGAGACCAGGCAGTAAAAGCAAAGGCAGCTCTCCGGTATAATAAACGTGTCCAATATAGAGCTTTCAACACTAGAGATCTTGTTTTGAGGAAGGCGAGTGTAGGGAATAAATTCGCTCACCAAGGAAATCTAGCGCCGATGTGGGAAGGCCCCTACAGAGTTTCTGAGGTGACCGGAAAAGGGTCATACCGGTTGGAAGAACTTGATGGAACTCCAATCCGTAACAAATAGAACACTCAGAACTTACGTGTTTATTACAGCTAGTTGGTAAGGCGGTATGTACTCTTTTTCCTTACTTGAGTTTTTTCCCATTGGGTTTTCTCAAGAAGGTTTTAACGAGGCATGACCCCAACTACGCTCTCTTTGTAATGTACTTTCAATCTTAATGAGAATACAGTTAATTGCCTTATCACTCTCACTTCTTTTATATGTTGTGATTTGTAGCCGTAGCTTAGTATGCATACACCTCAGGACGGATGATCTCAATCACACATTTTGTGTATTGACGATGTAACTCCTCGAGGTGGAATGGGTTATAGGGCTGGTCCTTTTTCAAGGCCACAAACCGAACCCCATTCGAAGACAACATGGGTTGTAGGGCTGGTCCTTTTTCAAGGCCACAAACCGAACCCCATTCGAAGACAACATGGGTTGTAGGGCTGGTCCTTTTTCAAGGCCACAAACCGAACCCCATGCGAAGGCTTGGGCACAGTAGGCTGGTTCATCCAGAAAACCACGCTAAACCCCGAGTAACGGGCGCAGTAGGTTCAGGATTTGCCCTGATCCGAACCCCGTGTTGAAGGCTTGGATTGTAGGATTGCACCGAACTCCAAGTACGGTTAGTAGGATCGAACCGAACACCGTGTGAAGACTTGAGTTGTAGGACCGAACCGAACCTCAAGAGAAAGGTGTAAAACTTACCCTTTGCAAGGCTGTACCGGACTTCAAAGGCAACCTCCGTCCTCGACTTTGAAATATTCATTACAGAGCGGTTGAACGTTCATGTATCCGCTCTACATCTTTGAGGTCAGATGAACCTTTCAAGCTTATTAAGAAGTTAAAGGTAATTCTTACGATGAAATTTACCCTCCCAATGTACTTATACTTGGGGACAGGGCATACTTTAACTTAATTGTCGCTTATTTGTTGCAATTTATTATCTTAATCCGATGTGATAAGAACGCTTTAAACAGCAATATAGCCATACAGAACGGATTCACAAAGCATTGAAAACAATAAAGTGTTGTGTATAGCACTAAGTTATCCAACAATCATACATTTGACGCAAGCAGTTGAAGGAAAGCAAAAGTAAACTTTATTTCCAAAAATAAGAAATTATGCAGGTCACAAAGTAGTCAAAGCTGGAGCTGATCCCAGTACACAGCCATTAATGAAAGCATAAATTTAGGAGCAGGTGGGCGATCCTCCGCAGTAGGCACTTCCATCCTCTCCCCTCCGGTCCTTTCAATCTGAGCCCCATCCGTTCTGGCCTCTGCTCCAATTTGAGCACCCTCTTGAGTCTCAGCTTCAGGGGCAGGAGTGGACGGTGTTGGCTCCATGCTTTGACCCTCTGGAAGGGGAGGCAGTTCATAAAGAGATTCACGAGGTTCATGGTGCGAGCCGTCCTGATGTACCTCGACGAGTTTCCCCTCGTGGAATTCGAAGAATGGATCCAATCCGTACAGACTAAGCTTCACACCAGGGTTGCGATAATAGACTTGACGGAGGGCCAGGCCAAAGGATTCGTACGCCACATTTTTGCATATTTCCAAGGCTTTGGCAGCCTTGGCCTTAGCAGCAGTTAATTTCCTCTGAAGCTTGGCAAAATCCTCTTCCGACGGCCCAGTGCTCGCACCCCCCTTCTTGAGTTCTTCAATTTGGGCCTGCATCTCCTTCCGAAGGGCCTCCCACTCCCCAAGGCTTTTGTTGTGACCGTCCTCCATAATTTTGAGATCATCAGCAAGCTTGGCCGATCTCTTCTTCTCCAATTGTAGTTCTTCTTCGAGGAGGGGAATGGATTTATTCTGCTGTTGAAGTTCAGCAACCTGCCGTTCTAGAGCCTTGTTGGCAAAGTGAACTTGGCTCGCCTCCTATGTCTTCCTCTGAAGTGTTTCCTTGGTCTTCTTCAATTCAGCCTCCACACCTCTATGAGTCTCAGCTTGTTTGGCCGCCCATGTCTCCTTCACCGCGAGTTCAGTTTCAAGCTTTTCAACCTGCTCCATATAATCTGCCTTTTCGCTCAGGGAATCAAGGAGGCCGGACAGTTCATCTAGCTGCCAATGGCCGGCCTTACAAGCACCTCGAACCCCAGCAGCGTCGAGAGAGGGGCAGAGGCAATACCGCACCTTTGGAAGAGTGGGGGGCATGGACCCCTGAAACCATAAGTATGGGGAGAGGAAGGAATCGCGTGGAGGGTCAAACGCCAGAGGAGAACCGTTCCCGGAGTTCGGCTCAGAAGCGTTTTGTGAAGAAGGGGTAGAAGAGTCAGGAACGGGCTTCTTCCCTTTATCCTTCTTCATCTCTGACTCTTCAAGTGTCTTCTGACGCTTCTTCGCGGGGTCACCAGAAGAGGGTTTTTCCTGATCCGCTGTCTTAACCAGGTGCCTCTTTTTCTTCTTCTTTTCTAAGACGACCTCCTCATCGCCTGCCCCAGTGGCCTCTGTTTGCTTCTCTGTTTCTTCCTCATCAAAGAGAGGAACCTCCTCACCCACTGCTGAGGTCAGGGGAATGAGTGGAGCTTTGGTGGCGTTCCTCTTCGCCTGAATTTCATTCTCTTCAGAGGAGGAATCATCATCAGCCATCATGGTCCTTAAAGACAACATCTCAGGACAGGCTTTTTCGATTTGTTCTGCAAAACAAGAAAAGTCGAATTAGCACGTGAGATGAAAATAATCAGAACGGAATAACTATACAACACAAATACAGTAAGAACGGATATTACGGAGGTAGGTGGTTCGGACGTCGTCCTCTGCCAGGAGGAGTCTGCAGGAGAATCCTTTGAGGGTCTTTGAGGCCGTCTACATGGCGCTCAAAACCTCAACAGAATGAGAAGAAAGCTCACTCTCATCGGTGTAGTAAGCACGGCTCATGAGTAGGAAATGCTCGTGCGTCCAACTGAGAGGAAACTTGGTGAATCCCTCCTTGTTACGCCAGAAGACTGGCTTATTAGGCTGAATACGGACCCACGTGTAGTAATGTTTGAAGGAGCGCCCATCCACCTTCGCGGATTCCGTGTATGATTTGAAGTTTATCACCCTTGAGTCACAACGGAGTGTTATGAACCCAAGGCCGCCCCTCTTATTAGCACGGCGGACCACTTGGCAATAATGGAACAGCTTGGCCACAGTGGCGGAGAAGTTGAAATGCTCTCCCAGAATTTCGAGAGCCCGTACTAGACCCCAACCGTTGGGATGCAATTGTGTAGGAGCACAGTCCAGGAAGCGCAGGACGGCCATCTGGAATTCCGTCATGGGGAAGCGCACCCCCAACTTCAGAAACACGAAGTCGTACATATAAACCGACCTCTCATCAGGGACGATGTGGCACACTCGCTCAGAGGGACGCGGTGCCAGCACAGCATAGCGTGCTTTGTACTTCTTGTCGGAGTAGATCTTGCAGCGGAGAGAGACCGTGCGCTCTTCCTCACTCGCGTGATGCGAGGGGATCTCCAGGAATTCCTCTTCTACCCAGCAGCGGCCTTTCCCTGTTGAGTTTTTCCCAGTTAAGTCGGTGTGCCACAACATTGACACACCCTTCAGCGGTACAAAGAACTAACGTTTTTCCAGACCCCGGAATCTCCATGGTTGTGGATGCACGATGGAACGCGTACGTGCTGTGGTAAAAAGCAACATCGTTAGAGAGATAACCTTCAGCACTTGACCCTTCATCAGAGCGGCCGGTAGCCCTCGAGTCAAGGGGAACCTCAGAGCGGCGTTGAGTATAAGACGCTCGTGAGGAAGAAGCTTCAGCTCTCTCTAAGCGACGAAGCCCAGCCACAGGAAGATTCACTGGAATCCTCCCACCACGGTGGCTAAGGGGGGCGCGAGAGCTAAAATTCCCCCTGTTTGAAGGGCCAGCGTTGCCTGCTCCAGGGCGTATGGTAGAAGTAGAATGAATAAAAATTATAGGGAGATGAAGGAAAGGGAGGTTACCTAAAAGGAGGAGGAACTTTGTGAAGTCTGAAGACAGCAAAGAAATCTCCAAGAAATTTGAGCAGAGGTTCACTAAGCTTGAAGACAAAGGTGGATTCCCAAACTTGTTAAGAGTCCCTTTTATAAGTAACAAGGAGGCACAGTGCCCTGTCGAAAGTCACAACGCTTGCTTCAAAACGCAACCCTTCGAATTCAAACGACTCCATCGTTTCGTCGCGTTCGAGCGTGAAAATGGTAACGTTTCAGCAAGTGTTCTTACAAAATGGGCCCCCATCAGTTTGAATCCAGGCCCAATAAGCCCAACCGACGATTATACTCTTGGGAAATGATGGCTCGTGCGTAAAAGGTGCATTTAATGTCCAATCATTCCAGACGCATTTAATGCATTTCAACCACTTTTCGAATACCAAGGGTTTTGATTCCCAAAGACTATTAGGATTTCCCTCATTATTTTACGCTGTCTGAATCCGTTGTACATAGCATAAGAAGAGCGGTCACTCAGTTGTTAGAACGGATGCCATAGAACTTCCAGAGAATTTCCAGAACGTACCACCGGCATCCAGACTTCTCTAGGGTTATGTAGCTCATATGAGCAACTTAACAGTCCCTCATACAAGCTAGGGGACAGATGATCCGGTCTGGATACCGGCCCCAATGTTATGACGTCAGGACGATCTCATATAAGAAGAACCGGTGTTACGGCCCAGCAGCGCCACACCGGATATCCAATATCCCTCGTTCCATTCTTATCTCATCAGCCGTTCCACTTGCTTTCTCCACAACGGATGATCGTTCGTTCTCACTGAACGTCTATATAGCCGTTAGTCTCCCAGTCACAGCAAGATAAGAGTTCCTAATAACTTATCAGCGAAGATACTCTATGTAGCAAAATATGTCACGTCAATGGCCTCAGAGAGCAAGTACATGTGTCAGCGGATTATGCGGAAAGGTGATTATCCTCCATCCTTCCCATAGGATCGTACTCTGATAATTGACCTACCCTCCTGACACATTCTGAGTGTTGAGCCACCTTGATTGACACAATTCACACGCTATCAGAACTAAGGGTCCCACCTGTATCCAACGACTCATTTCTTATGTTCAACTATAAATAGCTCATTTCTATACACATGTAAGGTTACGTTGTCCTAACTAACTCTTTACTATTGTATCGCTTGAGCATTCATTGAGTCCTTACATTCTTCTAACTTGAGTGTCGGAGAATCTTCGCAGGTGGCACCACCTTTCGCCCCCCTTCAACGCGAAACGTTGGTGTGAAGGATCTCCAGGACAAAAAGACCGGTCTCTCCCACTGAGAGGCCGGATTACTACATCGGATACTCTCAGTACCGGTGTGCAAACCCTAAAAACACCTGTATTCTTGTGGCTGGTCCCACACCGGATCCTAGACCCCGGTTCAGACCAGATGGGTTCTGCATGTATCATATGCTTGTGAAGGAAAAGGTTAGTCTACCTAACGTCATCATGACCTACCTTATCTCTTCAGTAGGGAAGAAGCAAAACAAGATCCCCTACCCAACAGTGCTGATGAAGGTATTTGCATTGAAGAATGTGCAAACTTAGACTGTCAGTGGCATGGTTTAATCCACATCTTTGCTGAGTAAGCTTACAACATTCTCAACCCTTCTTGATTAGACCTTGGAAAGGTCTCTCCTTTCACTTGTTCAAAAGAAGAAGAGGTCTGCCTCAGCAGACATCAAGATAAAGAAGTTTGAAGTTATGCAAGTGAGGCCAGCCCCCAAGAGAAAGAGTGGCAGAGTCAAGTTGCCTGTCAAGAAATCCAAAAGATTAGTTTTGGACAGTTTTGATGAATCTAAAAGTTTGGATTCACCTTTGAATATGAAGCCTCACTCAGTTGCTCATCCTTCACCTTTACTTATTAAGAAATCTGTGCCAGAGGGCATAAAGAATACAGAAAAATCATCAAACTTTGATGATAATATAACCATCAGCAAATTGTAGAGCAAAGAAAAGCAAGCTTCTCAAGTTTCTCAATAGCCTCAGGAATAGCAACCTCAACATCAGTAACCTCAGACCTCATCCTCTCTCACTGTTGAAGCCTATAAGCAATTTATGGATGTTATTACTACTCTTCACCCTACTATTTCTATGCATGGATGAACTGGTACTAGGTGGCAAGCCAAGTATAATAAATTGAGGTCTTCCTATCTGAATGTCATGAGAACTAATAAGGAATAATTGATGAAATATGGTGGTTACCCCAGTTTTACTGAATACATCAAGTTTATTGTTGGTCATCTGAAGAGTTTTCTAAGCTATGATGTTTTGAAGTGGAACCACATAGACTGGATCAACAGATTCTATGAGGTTATTGGAGAATTTTAGAGTGATGAAACTAGCTTCAGAGCCAAGGTTGCTCACAAGAGAAAAAGGACCGACTCGGAGTCTGAGTCAAGTATGAAAAGAGCAAAGTTTGATTCTAGGAGTAGCCCCTCCCAACCAGAATTTCTTTCCTCACCACAACCTGACCAGACTACCCAGTTAAACTAACTTGCCTTACCTCTCAGCCAGACCAGACTAACCAGATTCCACCTAAACTTAGACTAGTACTTGTCTTTGTTCCTCAACCATCCTCTCTTCCCACACTACCTAAACTCCCTCTTTTTCATTTTATCACCCCAGGAGTCCCTCTTTTTAGATACTTCAAACCCACCTTTGATGAAGGTGATCTAGGCTATTTCAACCTAGCCATTGTCAATGCACCTAGTTTTAGCAAAAAAAAGAGTCCATATCCTTCCTGATGCCTCTCTCTAATGTATTTTGCTCTAAAGGCTGAAGAAACTAGTGTTATTAGAGACATGAAACATGGATTACAATATCATAAGTTTCATAGTTATATCCCCTGGAAAGAAAATTTTGATTGCACTAGACCGTTTGCAGAACCCAATAGTAAAGATTCGCAACCCATGCTCCCCAAGTATAAGCCTCACTACAAAGGTCCTTTCAGACCTCATGAGCTCCTTGAAGATTCTCTCATAAGCATTTTGTCTACTCCCAATCTTACAGAGGAACATGTTGATGTCCTTTGGTGCCATCATCTTTGGACGATTAAAGAAGAAGGTTGTTGTTTTACCCTATCTTTTCCTAATCAGCCTCTCTTTCTTTATTGCCCTTTTGTTATTTACTTCCATTCTCCTCAAATTTTTGTTTTACAAACTCGTTATTTTATTCTTATTTCAATTGAAGTCTCCCTTTTTATTGTTTCTACCACAGCCCTTGGTTTAATCTTTTGATCCTCTATGATGTCCCTCCTTTTTATTGATACCAAAAGGGGGAGAACATAGACGTATTTCTAGTGGGGAGAACATAGTAGTCTTGCTTGTTTTGTTATGATCAGTTTCTTATGTTATGAATATAATCTATTGAACTGATCCTTTACCTTGTTATTAATGAAATCTTTTGCTTTGATATATGATATCTACACTATGATTGCTCTTTTTATTCTTATAGTAAGATGCTCTGATATGAAAAGGCTGATTCTTGATTGCTTTGATCTTAAAACAATATATCTAAAAGCTTTGATGCTTTGATAAGCAAATAAAGAATTTACATGAACTAGTTTCAAAGATTATAAATTACTTATTAAAAATTCTTTAAAGCTCTGATCTTCCTAAAAATCTTAAGTTCGTTTATAGCTCTAGTATACATCTAGGTATATATGCTGATATCTCTTGTATAAATGCTCTGATATAGAATATGATCAAATATCTTGATTCATCCTCCTCTTATCCCGGACTTCATTTATGAAAAAGACTTGATGTTTGTTATCAACAAATGAGAAGAGATTATTGAGAACTGGTTTAGAAAAAAGAAGTTAATAATATTAATGGATCAAACCCCAAACTATGTTATTGTATCCAGACCCCAAGATTTGTTAATAACATACACCAAGGCACTTAAACTAAATGAAGTCTACTTGTGTGTGATCTAACCTATTTATTTAAGTGTTTCGGGAATTATATATTAAGTGCATAAGTTACAAGTGATAGGGGGAGTCCATAAAATCAAAAGTCTAATCCTTCAAAAGTCAAAATGTATACTTTAACCAAAAAGTTCAAGAATTTTCAATCATATGAATCAACTCAATTAGACCTCAGACTTTTAAGCATCCACAATTTTCAATTAGAAGGTTACTTCAAAGTACAAATCACAATGTTCAAAAAACTCTTTGATGATACATTAGAAGTCAACCTTTTATCAAGAAAAATATGCTTATCATCAAAAGGGATAAGAGACAAATCAGTAGAGCAGCCAATACAGTTTTTCAAAGATCTTAACGTAACAACTTTACGTATTTCAGAAAAGTTGAACCAAGTCAGCTTATGTGTCAAATTAATCAAAAGAATTACAGCATTGATTTCTGCGTAATTGCTAGAAGAAATAAAGCCAAAAATTAGTTTTGTTCTCTGAAGATATCAAGGAACACCTTAGTCATGCAAGTGTTGAAGTTCCTTGCTACCAAACGTTTGGACATCCCTTCAAATCAACAAAAGTCTGTTACATGTGCTCAAAGCAAACTCCTTCAAAGGGTTTCCAACGTTCATATTTCATTTCCTAATCAGCAACAGTTATCTCATGTCACCTATATATTCTAGAAGTTTTTTTTTTTCAAAATTAAAAAAAAGAAGCCTATCAAGAACATTTAGTCCTTGTGATCAAACCCTAAATTAGTTTTTCAAAGACAAAGACCTTCTTTGTTGTTTTGCTTCTAGTATACCTTTGTCTCTTGTCTTTCTTTACTTAGTGTATTCATTCCTTATTGTATATCCTTTATACACTAGGTTTTGTGAGAAACCTTACACATTTTCATTAAAATCAACAGAATCAATAATAAGCAACACATGTCGTTAAGTTCTTCAACCAAATCATATGGCTATAACAACATAATAGACCACAAATTCTACTTTCTTACGTTAGGCTAATATCCACCTAAAATGTCAAGCATCAAAACAATGTCAAGTTTTGTACATACCTAAGCATACATTAGGCTATTTAATGCATGTCAAAATATTTTAGACTGCATGCTCATGTTCACTTGACATTATCTTTGACAAATTGATCTTAACTAGATTACCAAAATAAGGTTTATTACTCAAAAATGTCTCTTAAAAATACAGGGGGGTTCTAAGGCCCTATTTATACAACAAGAAATGGGCCTTGATTTTAGCTTAACAATTATCAATTAACAATAATCTCCTAGTATTATGGGGGCAGAGATACCTTCCTAAAATAAAAAGGGGGACTAAGGGACTCCCACCTCAGGGGAACACTAATTGAATACTTACTTGTTGGAGATATCATTCATGATACCAAAAATAATTTTGAGATGTGTGAATCCTATAAAAAAATAAGAGACTAAAGTCTTGCTTTACTTAATTACCATACTCTAAATTCTAGGTTATTAATCAACAGGTTAAATTTAAAGAACAACTCAATGTTATTATGATAACATAAGGGACCTAGCAAAACTATTTAATAACCCTAGATATCTTCCATCATAAACCTAAAGGTTAGACTATTTCCCACATTAATCAAAATTGAGTGTTCAAGATTATTAGTAATTCATCACATTATTAATAGGCTTAAGTATTATCAATTAGATAACTTTACTTCCCTATATTTTATTGAAACAGAAGTCACAATTAATTTTAACTCATAACAAATTTCAACATTAAACTTAACTGATTGACTCCTCTTAAATCTTGTTTTTACTAATAAAGTCACAACTTATTGGTAAACACATAAGTGAAAAGGAACAGTAAAATGAAAAGAATAAAAACTGAATTTCATGTATTGAATAAAAAAATAGTAGGATATAATCATCAGGTCAAAGAAAAAAAAATTGTATTTGAAGGAAAATAATTTAAAAAATCCGTAATGGGGTTGAAATAGCATGATGGTTTCCAACTGAAAAATTTCTAAGCTTTCAGCTTCAGCCTTTCGTAGGTTAAAACGGTGCTAGCTAGCTAATTCCTCGTATTGTCTCTTGGCGTGTGCCAAATTCTTCAGCGTCTTCTCGTTTATATTTAAACATACAACTAGCAACATATTCTTCAAAACACATTTTCTTATTATTAATTAAATTTTATTGAAAAATAATAAAATCACGTAACTCAAACTTTTTATTGAATAAATTTCACTGACGATTTCATGATTTTCAATAAATTTAAAGAATATTAGTGAACATAATAATAATAATAATATTACTTTCCTTCGTGCATTGTCATGATGCTGTTATGCTAAGTACTAGATCATCATTAGATGCATAGGATTTAACATTTGCATGTTCTCTGTTTAAGGTTGTTTTTGTGCAAGAAAACATAGTTTTAACATGGCTCCCAGGTTTGATGTAAAGGGAATCAAGAGTGAGAACGAAATTGAAGAGTGTGTAGTGAAACAAGTGGAACTTACTGTACCTAAAACGGATGATCCCACCCTGCCTATTGTAACATTCAGAATGTGGGTTCTTGGCATTGTTTCATGTGTGTTCTTGTCCTTTGTGAATCAATTCTTTTGGTACAGAACACAGCCTTTGTTTGTCACTTCAATTTCTGCCCAGATTGCTGTGGTCCCAGTTGCCCATTTCATGGCAAGGATGTTGCCAACCCGTGTCTTCTTCAAGGATACATGCTTTGAATTCTCACTCAATAGAGGGCCATTCAATATCAAAGAACATGTTTTGATAACTATCTTTGCCAATTCTGGGGCTGGAACCGTCTCTGCTACTCATATTTTGAGTGCAGTCAGGCTCATCTATAAAAGAAAACTCAATTTCCTCCCATCTTTACTACTCATGCTCTCTTCACAGGTTCTCTTGTATCCATATTTAACTCACATGTGTCTGTATATGTTCATTGATGGATATAGCTGAAAAATTTACTGCTGAAACAAGCTGTTCTAACTTAACTAGAAGTCTCAAGTTTATGTATTTGAAAATGTTAATGTTTAATAAGAGTTTTAGGGTTCAAAGTGATCTTACCTAACTGCATTCAAATTTGAATAAGATATATCAAAATAAAAATATAAAAATGTACAATTCAATGTCACATTTCCACCAACTAGTAACTCGGAAGTCCCATGGCAAACTATATTTTTTTCAGTTGCAATCAACTCTATTCTTGGAAATAAAAAGTAAACTTTTTCTTATGTTACAAATCTTCATTTACTTCCTACCAAAACACTTTGTGAATTAATTTTGAAGGGTTTAGATTGTATTTATTTGGTCATTGCTTTCTTGTAGCATTAATGAAGGATCATCAACTAGATAGAATATTAAATTACACTTGATTATTCAATTATAGGTGATGGGGTTTGGTTGGGCAGGACTGTTCCGGAAATTTCTGGTTGAGCCAGGGGAAATGTGGTGGCCTTCTAACCTGGTCCAGGTCTCATTATTCAGGTATTTCATATCTTAACTTTAATAGGTAGCCAAAGATGAACAGTACCTTTGATTTTAGAAAATGTTTTTTATTTTTAATTTCAATTAGGCTGATAACTGTGTCTGAGTCCGCAATCTATTCTCACTCTAAATTTGACAGGTAAAACTCATTTTAACCGGAAAAAATAAAAACTCGTCCTAATTCCGACTTAATTTTGATGGGAACAGGGATGAAGAAGTAACTACTTATTCCGACCATACACCCAAACCCGTTTCTATATACAAATTCAATAATTTTATTTATATTATAACAATGAATTTATATATTTTTTAAAATAATATATAATTTTTATTATTTATAAAGAATTTTAATATGTATTTTTATATATTATTTCAATTAAAATATTTTAGATATATATAACTTATTTGATTATTAAAGTTGTAAAAATGAAAGAAAAAATAGAATATAGTAAAATCTCTACTGATTTCAAACTAATTTTATTTTAACCAATCTCAAATCCACCTCAACTTTTATGAAAATGAGGATGAGGAGAGCCAACCTACCATGCCTAATTTGAGTTATAATATTATCCCATTGTTTTTTGTTTTTGTATACAAGAAACAGTAAAAATAGGAACAAAATTATTTTTATGATTCTCAAACTAACTTATAAGAAAACACAATACAACGGTTTTATAATTAAAAATAAAAATGGAAAGCATTTTCTTAAACCAAGTAACACGTAAGTTCTTCAAGCATGCATGCATGTAACTATGCTAATTCATTACGTTAATGCAGTGCTCTACATGAGAAAGACAAAAGGCCTAAAGGAGGCACAACACGTACTCAATTTTTTATCCTTGCTTTGATCACTGGCTTGGCTTACCATGTCATTCCTGGCTACCTGTTTTCAATGTTGACATCTGTCTCTTGGATATGTTGGCTTGCCCCAAAGAACATCCTAGTTCAACAGCTTGGTTCTGGCTTGAAGGGTCTTGGCATTGCTGCATTTGGATTTGATTGGTCTACCATCTCTTCTTACCTTGGTAGTCCACTAGCCAGTCCATGGTTTGCCACTGCTAATATTGCTGTTGGATTCTTTCTCATTATGTATGTGATGATACCAGTTGTTTACTGGTTAAATGTCTATGATGCCAAGAATTTTCCAATATTTTCAAGTAGGCTTTTTATGGGAAATGGTTCACAGCATGATATTTCAGCCATTGTTGACCCTCATTTCCGTCTTGATCGGAAAGCTTATTCAAATAATGGACCTCTACATCTCAGCACATTCTTTGCTATGAGTTATGGCCTTGGATTTGCCGCATTTTCTGCTGCCATTGTGCATGTTCTGCTCTTTCATGGGAGGTATTCTTCAATTTGAAATTCTCATAGTACATATTTCATTTTTGAAAACAAGTTTGTGTCTTCCAAAATTTTAATCTTTTTTTTTGCACTCACTATATGCACTTTGCAGAGAAATATGGGTGCGAAGTAAAAGGACCTTTGGAGACAGTGAAAAAATTGACATACACACAAGACTAATGCGGAGGTACAGATCAGTCCCCCTGTGGTGGTTTCACATTATTCTAGTGGTGAACTTAGCTCTAAGTATTTTTACTTTTGAGTACTACAATGAGTCACTTCAGTTGCCATGGTGGGGTGTGTTGCTAGCTTGTGCAATTTCCATGTTCTTCACTCTTCCTATAGGTATAATAGCAGCCACTACAAATCAGGTATCATATCATAATAATTCACATTCAGAGCTTTCTAATTTTACAATGGTGTTGAGGGGAAATCTCTAAGAGCACATCTCTTTCTTTTTCACAGCCGCCAGGTTTATCCATCATAACAGAATACATCATTGGTTACTTGTATCCAGAGCGCCCTGTGGCTAACATGTGCTTTAAGGTATATGGGTACATCAGCATTGCTCAAGCACTAACCTTTCTGCAAGACTTTAAACTTGGTCACTATATGAAGATTCCACCAAGAACAATGTTCATGGCACAGGTCAGTTATGATTTGAACTGTAAGAGTGGAGCACATTTTTTTTAATAAGCAAATGTAAGTGATTAATTTGTTAATTTTTATTAGTAGATGGGTCGAACCTACTATCTCTCCTTTCTTCCCTTCTCTCTTCACTACTATACCAGCTTTATATAAGAGTGGAGCACATTGAGAAACTATTGAACGATTAATGACCACCACATCACTCATCGTTCTAATTAATTCCTATTTGAGTAGGATTGATATTATAAAGAAAATAATATGAAGAGAAAGAAAATAATATGATATTATAAAAATTGTCAATTGTCACTTGAATATATATTGGGATCATTGGTCCTGAACCGCCTAATATTTTTCCCACATTAGGAGTTCTTTGCAAGGAAACTAATAATATCCAGCTGCATTGTTTGTAGGTGGTAGGAACAATCATATCAGTGGTTATATACACAATAACTGCATGGTGGTTGATGGGCACAATCCCAGACCTTTGTGATATTACAAAACTTCCACCTGAGAGCCCTTGGACTTGTCCGATGGACAATGTATTCTATGATGCATCTGTTATTTGGGGTCTTCTTGGACCACGCAGAATCTTTGGAGACCTTGGTAAATATGCAAATGTGAATTTGTTCTTCCTTGGTGGAGCCATTGCACCCTTTTTAGTTTGGGTTGCTCACAAGTCATTCCCTGGGCAAAAATGGATACCCCTTATTCACATGCCTATATTGTTGGGTGCTACATCAATGATGCCTCCTGCAACAGCAATCAACTTCACCAGTTGGATAATTGTTGGCTTTCTCTCAGGGTACATTGCATATAGATATAAACAAGAATGGTGGAAGCGCTACAATTATGTTTTGTCTGGTGGTCTTGATGCAGGAACTGCCTTTATGACAATCTTACTGTTTCTTACTTTGGGAAATAACAACATCACACTTAAATGGTGGGGAAACAATGTCGAAGATTGCCCTTTGGCTTCTTGTCCCACTGCAAAGGGTATTGTGGTTAAAGGTTGCCCTGTTCTATGATGATGATCACCTCTAGTTTATTCCGTTAGCTACCTTTTTTTAATGTGTAAATTAGTGCTAAGACAATCAATGTATCAGTTACTGTAGTTATGCTCAAGAACATAGATAGTTATACTACTAGGCTTCAAATGGTAGCTTTAGAATATATAGAAAAGCTATGTTTAGTTTTAGATAATTGACCTTTGCCATCTTTGCAGCAATATGAAAGAGAGGTTCTTTAACTCTTCTTGTTTTTAAAGTATCTGTAGTGTCATCAATATGTCAATAGGAGTACGCTTTCTTTGAAGATTTCCTTGTTCTGGCAGCAATTTCTAAATCTTATGACTCACCCTCCCAATTTTCTCATCTTCCTTGATAAACCTTACTACATATTGTTTTTTTGATCTTTCCACTGACTATTTATGGCACTGGAATTGACATGGCATTACTAGGGATGGATGGAGTTAATGACATCAAATGGTCTATCAACACTATAGAGATCAAACAATCTCCATTGTTTAACCCTTTTGTTATTCAATGTGTAAATTAACTACATAGTAATAATCACTTTGTTCAAAACTCCTACAAAAGATAATTTATCCATTTCATCTTCAATTACAAACCACTCTTCCGTTCTCATACTCCGTCAAGTCCCTGTATTCGTTGCTACAAACTAGAAGAAAAACACAATCACGCCATCCAAATATGATCCTAAAGACTTCACAAAGAAACAAGAAAAAGACTTCTAATTTTGACATCCACCTTAGTAAACATCAGGATCAAAGGGATGTAATGTAACTCAAGGATCATATAACAATTTTTTTGGGAGTCCCCACCCTTCATAATTTAGAAAATATAGGAACGAAAAAATTTACAAAACTTAGGGAAGCTAAAGCTTCTGCGGTGAACGAACAAGAGCAAAATGAAAACGTGAAAAAAGACTACATTAACTAATGCAATAAAATTCAATTTCTTCATCAGCCAATAATTACCCCAACAAAAAGACACTCTAGGTCAGTGGCTATCTTTTTTAGGGTCTTCCGAGAATTCTATAGTTTGCAGATCAAATGGCATGATTGTTTAAGAGCCAGTTTGTTTTCCCTTTCGTTTAATGCACCGTGATGAATAGAGGGTGCATGTTTTTTCATTTACAAGGGATGTTTGATGGCTTTGATTTAATTTCGATTGCTCCAGAATCAATTCTCCTGGCATGCACACCAGTAAAAATATCCTCTGAATTTCCGTGCATGGTTCCAGCATTCAATTGGAGTCCGGAAATAAACAAAACTTCGTATTTGTCGACGCGCACACCCACACCGTATTCCACAAGTTACATGAAATCTACATAATAACTACTAAAAGATAGCACTCTGTGCAACATAATTAATTCCTTTACTGTTTACACGGGTATAATAAAATAACAGGTTCACGTATGATCCCTAAGAGCTGGATCAAGGTCCAGAAAACAGGAAATCGTCAATGATTAGTAGGCATTGCCACTCTTGCAACATCTTCAATCAAGTCGCTCCATCTACAATGTAGTATAGAAAGAAGATAGTGATGACATATTAGCAATAGGCAGAAAACATATTATCAAGCACTATGTCGGGTGCAGAATACAATGAGATTAAAAAAAAAGGTGTTGCTTTAGAAAATGAATATGGTCTTTCAATGTTTAAGGCCAAAAGGTGATAATGTTCAGAAGCAAAACAAGAAAAGCCATGATATCTATTGCAGGTACTACATCAAAGAACATAAATGAGGATTATACATACATATGCATTAATAGTGATCCAGACAGGGAGAGAATATATCAATCATACCTTCCAAAGACCATCATTGAGATAATGCAAGTTGTCAACCCCAATTCCCTTATTAATTGCTTTTCTGAAACCACAGTAGTAATTGAACTTCTTGAGTACAAGAATCAATCAAGGAAAGTTAAACTAGGCGAGTCATAACTTCTAGCTCTTTCTGCACTGGTCCCAAGTTCTATTCATCAATAATAAGCAAATTCTACAGCCATTTAAGGTAATCACATAGCGATCGCGGCTTATCGCGGTAAGCCAAAAAAACTTTATAAAGGTCATAACGGCCGGTATAACGGCCTATGGCGGTTACATAGCGAACAAAATAAAATAATGCAAAATATATATATAGAGCTGCATAATGTCATATAGAAGCAAAAAAAACTACCATAATACTACCTCCGGTTCCAAATATAAGCAAAAATACCTAATTTCACACATATTAAGAATAGTAGTTGGAGATAGTTATTTGCATTAATGTTACCACTTATTTGATTTAATTTTCTAAAATACCCTTAGTATCATTTATTACATGAAGAATTAGTGGCCTTGGAAATATATGTAATGAGGACATATTTGATAAACAAGCATTTAATGACATTGAAAAAGTCTAATTTTGCTTATATTAAGGGACCAAAAAACTCCACTAAAATTTGCTTATATTTGGAACCGGAGGTAGTATCATTTTAAAGCCAAGAAAACATCATAAGTCTTTAGTCAAGCCAATTATAATGCATAAAACATAAATCCTACGATAAAAGACAAGGAAAACAACAATGCAACATATAGAAAAGGCCTAGAAATCTAATCGTCATGAGACTGAGGTGGCTGTAAGAGAAGAAGGTTTGGTCATGAGACTGACAGGGAACAGAGCAGAAAAAAAAAACTGATGAAGAAAATAAAAAACAGAGAAAAAAAACAGAGCACAATGTATAGGAAACAGTTGCAGAAAAAAACAGAGCACAATGTATGAAAAACAGATGAAGAAGAAAAAAAAACAGAGCAAAAAGAAGTTCAGAAAACAGATGAAGAAAATAAAAAACAGAGAAAAAAAACAGTTGCAGAAGAAAAAAAGCAGAGCAGAAAAAAGATGAAGAAAAAAAAAACAGAGCAAAGAAAAAGTTCTGAAACCTGGTCGCCGGAGAGCCTACTCCGCCGGAAATGGCCGGGAATGGTCAGGGATGGCCGGAAATGACAGGAAATGGCCGGAAATACCTTTGTTTCACCGGAAAAAGAATCGGAAATGGGGAAGGAGAAGACGCGGGTCATGCATGAGGGAGGAGAAGAGGGGGAAATGTTTAAGGGGGGGAAGGAAGGAGACAAACAGAAAAAAAAAAAAAAAAAACCCTACCCGTTCACCTTTAAGTGACTCGACCCAGCCCGTAACGGCCCAAACCTGGAAAACCCAAAATCGCGCCGCTATTGACCGCCTTGGGGCGCCATGGCCGCCACGCCGTTAGTAGCATAGCGGCCGTTATTTTGGGCGTTATTTTACATGGCGAATCGCGGTGGCTTACAAATCCGCGACGCCATTCTGCCATAACGCCGCCATGGCCGCTATATGATAACACTACAGCCATTGATGCAAGCAACGTTGATATTAGTGAAAATAAAGTAATGTTCCAGCTTTTAGCCTGAGGTACAATGTTAAATTTTCAGTTGATCTAGTGTAAGTTACACATTGTGAGGATTAGGTTTTCCATTCATACTATAATATTCCATCCTGAAGATTATTAATGAGAGTTATATAGCATGCTTACAAATACCAGGGCCATCAATTAAAGAATGTAACAAGTCATATTCACGCTGCATTTCACTAACTGATATGATGATGCTATTTCCACTATTGCGCACAGGCAAAACTTCAAAAAGAAAATTAGGTGGAGCTGCCAATTACTTACGCACAAAAACTATTTGAGGGGGCTTGCACATGAGGTTGCACAAAAACACTATTTGAGGGGATTTAGTGATCAATTTGGTAAACTAGAATACAAGGCCAACTTAGGTCAATTTAAAACCCAACCAAATGTATATCTAAATATGCCTCACTCAAATCAAATTCATTCCCAGTTCAACCAAAGATAAAACCCTATTTCAATATTCTACCCCTTCCCATTGGTGACCTCTCACAGGTCACCTGTCACCAATTAATCATAATAGTTTGCACCTCACATTGATGATCAGCAGTACATTTCCATGAGCATGTGCAGGTGGCTCAATCATGAGCTGTGCTGTGGAGGTAGCAGCACAAAGGTTTGTGCACATGTTAGTACCAAGTGATTGTTACTAGAAGCAGGGAACCACATTGCTGAGTTGTTTTGAAAAGCTACAGGCTTAATGGTGCTGGGTGTGGGGAGCTTGAGATATCATATACCTGTCTCAAGCTTGCCATGGAGTGGGTCTAATAGGTGAGTCCGTGAGTGATTTTGGTTGTTTGGCACAGTTGATCACAGTCCATGAGTCCATGAGTGATTTTGTTGTATTCTGCAACCTGCAGATCTTGTTTCTTTCTTACTTTTTACCTTTACCATATTTATTCTAAAGAATATTTTAGAAAATATTAAAATATGCCAACCCAATGACCAGGCATGAACCAACACCAAATCCACCCTTACTCACATGTTATGAATGTTAGGCAGAGAATGAAATAATAGAAGAGGGAATATTTGACAGAGTCTTCATTCATTAATGAGCAAATTCATATTTTTTATTTCATTCAACATTCCAGTCCATTCAAAAGAAGAGATAAGACAAGTTTCTCACATGTCTTTTGCTGACATCTTTGTAAAGCCTATAGCAAGAGCATGCTGTTTTCCTTCAGCCATGATGGCCTGAAATGTGATAAATAAATTATGTGATTAAAGTTAATTATTTCACCAGAAAATGCTTACTCTGCATTACAATCAATGTAAATAATATAGTGGCAGTACCACAGGACATTCTGCCCCTACTTCCTCATCCAAAGCACCCCCAGGAGATGTAAGACCGGGACACATTATGTTTGCACCCGCCAAGACAAATCTTATTGCACCACGATCAACTTGTAATTTCTTCATTATGTTGGGATCTGTAAATATCAAAATATGTATATACGATTCATGTGCAATACAATTGCAGATTGCATGATGTCTATGTTCAAGTCACAGAACTCTATTGAAGTTTCATAAATGCCATTGGTCAAATCACTGGAAATGAAAAGATACTTCATAAACTATTAATCACTCCCTGCATTTAAATATAAGGATGGATGTGATGACAAGAGTGAAAACTGGTGCCAATAAGGTAACAACAATGGTCTGTCCCTCTCTCCAGACTTACATTTTTCCTAATTCTATGCAATCCATATCAAGGATCGCTATACTGTAAGGTAAAATTAGGAGTACTAATAGGCAGAAAATTTTCTGAATTTCTAGGACCAGCAGAATCTAACAAGTGCCTGATACTCAAATCATAAATAGGCAAAGAACTATATGATCTTCACATTCTCTTTTTTTCAAGATAACAGGCAAAACTATTAGTGTAATTCCAAGCATCCTACAGTTCCTACCACTCAACAAGACAATAGTATAAGTTTAGTATTCCATTATATGTTGAAAACATGATCTGAACTCTCAAACACTTCAACATTGTAATTAGACCACATCAATGAAGAAGTTCATGACTTCTTGCTGTAATGGAACTTTAACCCCACAACCAAACTTCCACCCTTATGCTCGGGAGAAAATTGGAAACAAAAGAAAGGAAAAAGCCAGGGTCAATTGCCTATAACTCGTGATAATCACGCCAATTAGAACTTCAGTGTTTCTCCTCAACCTCATGGCCTTCGGTAGGCAACTGTACAGATGAAGAATTAGAATCTAACTAATCAACATTTTTATTTAAGCCTCAGCTCAGCACAGCAGTTTCTAAAAAGTTAATGTATCTCATGATCTCACCCAATCATCGGCTGCAACATGCAAAATAATTTTTATCTAAGAAACTATAATATTTCCATATCATGTACCGCAATATCCTTTTTATCATGAATTGAACCCCAAATCAGTCACATCCTATCATAGATGTTTATTCAGTTCATACATCACGTGCATCATTGCACTTTAAAAGGCATGCACTATGCATTAAAATTACAGCCAAAAAACTATCAAAATATTCATATTTCACCAGAGAAGTTAAAAAAAATGCAAGAAATGTGAACTTTACATTGATGGAGAAGCCGCAAGGTGGGCATGTATGGTCCATCACGGACACTAAAAAACAAAGGCACGTTGTTCACTAGAACCAGATTGAGATGGTTCTGACTACAAGAACAAAGAAAAAAACAACCGGTCAGCAACAAAGAAGTTATCAAAAGTCAACAACCACAAAACACAACTAAAAAAAGAATCACAGTCAAACCATTTAGCAACTATAAGAGGGGACTTCTTGGGAAGTATATCATCCAACACTGGTTCAAGGCCTGGGTACTGCAATCGAGTGTGGCTAAGATTAGTTTCACAAGTAAAACAAATTCAATCAACATTGTTATCTAATGTTAAAATGTTAAAATTTACAACAAAGCAGATCCATTTCCAAAAAAGTCGCATCAGTATCACCTCTTCTGCAATACTTTGCCGTATTTTTCGTTGAACAGAAGCCTTCACTTGATTCTGTGCAGACACATCTTCACCTGAAAATCTGGAGAGAGAAAAATAAAAGATGAAATGCAAATCTGAAGATAAATATTGGAATAACATCACAAAAAACAATTGCAGGGAAAAGCAACAAGATCATATTCATGCACATGAATAGAGTAAGTAACACGTGCGTTTATAGAATTATCGAGCATTTAAGGTTCCGATACAGAATTCAATAGATGTTCTAGGGTTTATGGTACCACCATAACCAGCATGATGCAATTGCTAACAAAAAAACACGGAAAATAATTATAGGAAAACATTACAACGAACAAGAAAAGAAAGGGACAAGTGATGAATCACATGAGAGTGTAGGGAGTGTTATTTTGCAGATTTTTTTTTGTATAGCGAAGGAGCGTACTTTTTGAACATCTTCTGCTGCGTTCAGTTTTGGAGTGAATCTGTCTCTGTGACAGTGAAATTGTAGAGAGAGAAAGAGAAAGGGGAGAGAGAGACAAGAAATGCAAACGCAACCGCGCATCTATCGCTCGTGTTTCTGTATTTGGACCATCCAGGTTTAATGGCCCAAAACCTAGGCCCAATAACTTGGACAATGGTTAATTTAAAAAAAAATTAATGTTAATTTTGTTATTTGTTATGCAACTTTACATATTATAAAAAATTAAAGAAAATAAAATATGGAAATTTATATTAAAATTGTGCCAAGTAATTAAATTAATTATTGACCATATATAAATATTTATAAATAAATTATTTAGATTTTTTCTAAATTATTATAAATTATTTGGCAATTGTTTAGAGGCGATAAACTAAATAAATTAATTTTGAGTAAGTAATAAGTAAAATTAAGTAAGATTAAGAGGTGATGGTAAATTTACAATTTACCAAATGGTAAAAGTAAAGGGTTTTATTAATAGAAAAAAGAGAAAAAAGTGAAAGGACCAAAATGCCCTTAAGGCATTAAAAACAAATTCTCATTCTTATTCTTCACGAGTTGCACGCGATAAAGAGAAAAACCCATTGGAGAGCTCAAGTGGGTCCTCCTTGACCACGGGAGTCAAAAATGATGGGCAAAATATATTATCGGCCATCTTCAACCATACAAACTACATAAGTTCATTTTAAATTTGTTTTCTCTTTATTAATGGGCAAGAAGGCCTCACTTTTTAATTACATAGGGTGGCTACATAAACCCGACTCATACTCCAACACCAGGGCGGCCACATAGACTCGGCCTTGTTTATAAAGTCTCATATAATTAAGTCATCATCAAAAATTAATTTTTTAAACAATAGGGTGGTCACACAGACCTTGCCGCAATACATAATCCAAATCACATTTTGCACAACCACTAAAGCACATTAACATAATCATTACAATTTACTACATATTTTCATCTCATTCACATCACATAATCGGAATCATAAGTCATACAAACTTAATTTCATATACACTGCATACTAACCAACATAACTCATATATTTTTAGAAACATCATTCTTGTATTTCATCACTCGAAAATTCCCCATACATAATTTATATCAAACCTTTATTCTTTAATTCATATAATGTCTCATATTATTATATTTTGCATGAACATAACCAAATTTCTAATTTTCATCGATTAACTCTTTTCAGACCCACTTAAGGTCGATACCCGATTCTAATTAACTACAACTTCAGACACCCTCTAACCTCGATTCCGCGCTCTTACTAGGTGTTCTTAGTGCCGGTTACACCTTATGACTTGACAATCCTCTATTCCGCTTCCGATTCCAACTCCCACTTCATTAAATGGCTTCCCGAAGCTCGATCCACCACCTACAATCACCGTAATAAAGAACCCATTAACAACACACATTGCTTTTAGAACCAAGACCAAGCCCCACTTTTCCATAAAATTGCCAAAACCAAAACCCTCAAGCAAGAAGCCATGCACGACCTAGAGAGAAAGGGAGAGGAAGAGAGACCATATAAAATTGAAGGCACCTAAAGACTCACCTTGTTGCCATGGTCTTAAAAAGACAATCAATTTTAAATTTTGTTGCCTATCGAACTCTAATTTGGACCTTGAAGCCATGATCGTAAAGAAAATGAAAAAAATTAGTAAAGCTCTTTTCTCTCTTGCATGCAACTTGTGAAGATTAAAAATGGGAATTTGTTTTTAATGCATTAAGGCCATTTTGGTCCTTTCACCTTTTCTCTTTTCTTTTCTATTAATAAAAATCTTTACTTTTTAATGTCTGTGTGACCTCCCTGGTGTTGGAGTATGGGTCGGGTCTGTGTGGCCACCCTATGTAATTAAAAAGTGAGGCCTTTGTGCCAATTAATAAAGAGAAAACGAAGTTAAAATAAACTTATGTGGTTTGCATGGTTGGGGACAACTAATAGTATATTTTACCCCCCGTTTTTGGTTTCTACAGTCAAGCAGAACCCACTTGAGCTACCCAATGGTCAAGTAGGACCCGATGGTTGAGGTGGAGAGCCAAGTAGGGCTCGGTGGACCAAGTCAAGTTCATAGGGTGTCAAGTAGGATCCCAACTAAAGGTTGATCCTTTTAGTATCTGGATACTAGCGAGTCATTATACCTTGTTTGAGAGTTAGTTGTGCCTTACATGGTTTGATCTCATGTTGATGATGAAATGGTGATTATTCAATAAAAAGGCGTGTTGAATGGGTGTATGGGATGTTTAATAGCCCGATGGGTTTGTATAATGATAATATAATGGTGTGTGGTAATTATCTTGATATGATTAAATATTGATTGATGATTGAATTATATGTGTGATTCATTTATTATGGCGGGTGAAATACTGAAGAATTAAAGGAAGAAGCTGTAAGTGAATAAGATTAAAGTTTACCCTTTTCACCATGTTGTGAGCTCTATATTAACTATGATTTCCAACACTTACCCTTATTATTGTTTATTTCTTTTTAGTAACTAATGACAAGGAGATCACAAATGCCCCGAAGGGAAGTGCTAAGTGAAGAACGAATGCCAAGGAAAAAGTGGAATTGATATAATTGTGATGATGACTCTAAATGAATTTGGTCATGTATGATGGTTAAACTTTGGTGATTGTGGTATTGTGTCTAAATCCTCAATTTAGACTATGTTGCGATGAGTGATATTTGATAATTATGTTGATGAATTGGCTACACAGAGTTAGTACATTAATTTGATATATGCATGTTATGAGATTTACTTTGTGTGTTAATTGGCACGACATCTTTGGTTGATGATGAGATATTATGGGCAGGTGAATTGAGACTATATATGTCATTGGCTATATTTCATTATGTGGGTAATTTGATAGTGATAATAGAATTCATGAGTTGACATTTGATGGAATTAGGCATTGCATCCCTAGGTGAATAGTAGGCAAATTCAGTATCTAAATATGTGAATTTGAGATCTATTAGGAATTAGAACCCTCAGAGGGTGTCAATAGGTTCCCAAGGTCATTTAGAACTTGTGTGGATGACTATTGTTTTGCTTTGGAATGCATTTGATTGGTTGAATATAGTGTTGTCCCATGTTTGCTTGAAATACATTTTTGCGCATAACTTTGTCATATGATCAAATTTTTTAGTACAGACTACACTAGCAAGTCTGAAATGAGGGAAATATAGTGCCCATGAAATTTGGTGGCAATCGGAGTTGAAACGAGCAAGTTAGGTAGGGTGGAGATTGGCCAAGTACAAAATTATGCATTTTTTGCATACTGGTCTGCTAATCGATTACTAGAGGGTCAGGTTTCCTTCCTGCGCAGCAAGCTTACAGGTAATCAATTACCACATTTGCGTGTAATCGATTACAGAGTTTGCACAATTGATTACCAAGGCCCATAAAGGAGTTTTTGGGCATTTTAAGTGACATAGCTCATAGTTTCCTATAGTTTATTGCCGGGAAATTTAAAAAGCAAAAAATTTTCTCTGATTACCAGACTCCAAAATAAGTTTTAAGAATCCTTAATGGGATGTTACATTTTTAAAAAAATCAAAAGATACTATAATTTAAAATAAATTTATTTCTATATTTTATCATATACAGGTTAAACAATTTATTTATTTATCTCTATAACCATGTTTTACTTTGACATGACTTTTACATATTTACTTTATCGTTAATAATATTTTATTTCCTTGATATAATAACCTCTCGAGAGATTTATTTAGTCTTTTAATATAAGAACCTCATTAAAAATTAACAATATTAATTAAATTTTTACTAAAATACCTTTATTATTCATTAATAAAATAAGCATTAATTAAATAGAAAAGAGAATAAGATTCATGACTCTCAATAAAATATAGTAAGACACTTTTAGAAAATTAGTACAATTTATAAACAAATTAAATAACTTTAATCGTATTAATTAATTTAAAAAAAATAGAATTAGTTGAAAGATTTTTATTTTAAGGAATGTGAATAGTTTTTTTAGGTGTAGGTGTAACTTTGTAACTTAAGGTGTAGATATTGATAAGTATGATTACTTTTGAGAATTTTAAAGTTGTTTTATATCCAACACAAATATCAAACCATCAACATTTAATTAAGAACTAATGGCTGAAAAAATGATAAAATTAACCTTACAATCTATTTTCCATATTTACTTATATTTTGAAAGATATATTTTACGAATAACTGAATTTAAAATTATAGTATGACATTTCTGAATTTAACATATTTATTGAGAATTGTCAGTCATTTATTTGTCACATTGCCCTCAGTAACTGACAATCTTCCCTGGTATACGGGTTGCCAGAATCACTATGTACGCAGCATGCGCAAGGAAAGGAGTAAGCTAGCAGATTACTTTCCAAACCCTCAACTCAAAGATCCAACATTTTGTAGTAGGTAGCACAATTGTATAAGCCAGAATAGCAAATCTTCGTGAGCCCTTTTGCATTTCCTGGTTACTAAAACAATTCAATCTTTCACTATCTAACGTCGGAAGTAAGAACAAACAACATATGCGGTGCTTATAGATGTCATAATATCCGTCTTCTTTATTTGAATCTGCTGCAGCTAAAGTTTGGAAATGTTGCCAATTATAGTATTGCACTGGGTGCCATATTTTCGGTAACATTGATGGACATCCCTTTGCGATCTGAAAGCCTTTCGGATATAAATTCACTTCAATCTTGTAAAAAATATCAGGACAACACTGACTGCATAAAACATTAACTACTAGTATGGATCTGGGATAAAGTTGAGAAAGGGAGAATATCATCCTTAAAACAGGAATATTTACTAGTGTGGATCTGTTTTTAATTCTTGTGCCTTAAAATATACACCAAATAATTGTGAGACAGTTCCTAAAAATAAGAAGACTGTTTATCAAGCACACCCAATTGAGCAAGGCCTTTGGCGGCAAGACTTTTCAAACGGCTATCTTTCCTCTGAGTTATGTCTACCAAGGGCATTGTGGCCAAAGCTTTGTACTTGTTTTTCACTTCATCAACTTGAAAAATTCGTTCTAAAGCTATCAGAACTTTTTCTTGCAAACTGGCACTGGTAGCCTGAGGACTTAATAGTTTTATCATTGGTGTAATAGCATTTGCATCTGCAAGTACCTTACTTCCACTCTGTGGTGCTTCAACGTCAATCAAAGTCGATAGAGCATCTAAGGAAGCTTCACATGTTCCAGCATCTTGCTCTGAAAGCATCCGCACCAGGGGCTCCAAGGCATTAGCCTGTAAAATGCAGAATGAAGACTCAACTGTGCAGGTGCCTAGGTGTGCTGGGCATCCAGTTTCTTGGGCTATAAGGCAGCATTTGAAAACACCCGGCTTCTTTATTGGCTTGCTCAAGTGGTATGAACTTTCTGACAACTGTTTGATTGAAATAGCTGCATTTTGTTTTGACAAAGGTGTTCCAGAAAATAGCAATTGCACCAGCACTGGAATTATGCCTTCTTCAGCTACTCTCTTCTGCCACTCCACATTTGTTGAGACAGTAAAATGGCGAAGCGCTTGAACAGAATTCTCTATGACTTGTTTTTTGTGTGAGGCATGCTTATGTTGATCGGTAAGACAAGTCAAAATAATTTTAAGTGCCCCAGAATCCAGAAGCCACTGGATCATGTGAGGCTCCTGTGGTAGTTTAGAGATGATACCCATAGCAGTAACCATTTCTTCAGAATCATCAGGAGCCTCGATGATGGTAAGCAATAATTTAATGAATCTTTCAGTTATATGTGATGAGATGCTGTCATAATTGCTGTCTTCTGTCAAGTAATAGAAAAGCTTCAAGGCATTGAGTCGCACTGTGTGGGTATTAAGCTCCAACAAGTGGACCAATACTTTAGCAGCTGAAATCTGCAGTATCTATAACAATGAAATCACTTGTATACATTGGATTATAATAATTATTAATCACAACAACTAATGTTGTTGTTGTTGTTGTTGTTCTTATTTGGGGTTGCTATTTTGAAAGAAATAATCTGTTCCAGAATTTGTTATGAGAAGAAGCACTTTTCAATCAGCAAGAATCAGGATATGTACGATAGAAAATGTAATAATAAATCTTAGACATGGATGCTTGACAAGTGCTTAACTACTTTTAGCTTTAGGGGACAGAATTTATAGAATTACAAATTTTGAAATAATCAGCGCAATTTATAAGTGAAATGCAGTGCAATGGAATTTTTAGTTTACTCTTGATCGATACTAAAATTTTCCCATCTTATTCTCCTCTCATCTCTTTCCTCTTGTTTTTCCTCTCTTTTTCCCCTAATCCCTTGACGTTAGAGTTTCTGTTAATTCTAAATAGTCATTCTTCAAATTTATTTTTAAGAAAAAAATTGGAACTTAAAGAAAAGTGCAGACCTGTCTTAACCTCTTTCTGGTGCGGAAGCCAGAGAAAGACTGGGACAATGCCTGGAAAGCTATGAGAATCTCGTTTTGTATCTCAGGTTCCGTCAAAGAAATTAGAGAGAAGAATTTGAAAATGTCTTCCTCAGAATCCAACAATGACACCTGTTCAGCTTCTGCTTGTTGGTGAGTGGTTGATATGGCAAGATGCATTATTGTGGCAATAACCTGTTCGAGCAGAGTAGGAGACTGTAAACTGTGGCAGTATAGCAGTTCTAATAGTGGTTGAGCAACACCTTCCTTAATCATCTGCAGGCCATTCTCTGGCAAGCTTGAGAGCTTTTGTAGAGCTTTGACAACCACTTTCTTGATTTCCACATCATCATTTAAGAGCAGCTGAAGAAGAGGCTGCAGTGCCCCATCTTTGATCAAGGATAATTTATTCTGGTCGGTCAATGTAATCTCTGATAATGTTTCAGTCATGACTATCTTCACATTTTCAGGTCCTACATCAAGGAAATAAGTATTGACAATCAGGGAGCACATATGGATGCATGCCAGATTCATATTTCATAAAGGCTCCCTTCTATTGAAAATTCAGATTTTGTTCATTTCAGAATAAATTCCATTTGTAGTTCCATTTTCAGTTCAAAATTTTACCAAAAGGTTAAACCACCATTATATTTTCACCGTTACTTCATTGGCATTATTACGTGTCTTTGCTTCATTGTTTTAGTACATATATGTGTAGTATACAAAAAATTGCACATTTCTGAACTCAAAGACATTTAGTTTTATCTTTTAACTGATATTTGATACGGATTTATGCACATTAAAAAGGGAAGCAATATAATAAACAAAACAATCTTCTGTATTGTTTTGTACCATTGTCAGTTTCAAAGAGTTTTGTCTATAAGCACAACAGGTAATGGATGCATAATTCTATAGATGAGCTGAGCTGAGCTGATCTCATATATCTCAAAAAAGATATTTTTCTAAAGTACGTGACTATTATTTATATTCTACTTCATAGATCCGTGAAGACCAATATCCACTACTAAAATTGAAGTCTCTTTCCCCTTTTGAAAAAGAAATAAACATAAAATTTTGACATTCTTAGCCTTCCCAATCTGCAAGGATGCTGATCAAGATATGAATCACTATAAGTTTAGCTTTGTCTCATTTATGGAATACCTGTAGAAAGTTTCAGCAGTAAAGGTTTGAGATAATTTGCCTTTGCCATCGCTATAACATTCTGATCAAGGAAAGAGAGGTTCTCCAGTAGCTCATGTGCATTTTTGGCTGCTTCGTCATCAGTGTTTAACATTGTTACTAGGAGAAGTATGCTTCCTTGAATGTTTCCTATCAGTTTGCTCACAACTTTACTTTTAGATAACTCCAACAGCAACTCCAATGCTAACTTTCTTTCCTCAATTTGACGTGAAAGTGAGCGAACAATTAATCCAAGTCCATTATCCACTTGAGCAATATCTTCCTGCCAGAAAGAAGTATTAGTATCTCCTTAAAGCAAATTCAATATTGTTCTCTTAGTTATACATGGAGCTACTAAAAATGTGAATAGTTAACAAGGAGAAGGATTTATGAGGTACCTTGTTCTCTGCATTATCCATTGCAAGCAAAGACAGAATGAGCAGAACACGCTTCCTTATTTCACGATTTTTAGAACCAAGAAGTCCAATAAGAACAGTGATGTAATTCTCCATTTTAAGCCATTCTCGGTGCACCTCTCTTTCTAAGCATAGATCCTGTAAGCTGTCTAAGGATTGAAGCACCCCGTCCTCATCGTTTGTTTTGAGTTCGGATTTGATGGTAGAAATGATAATCATTGTGTTTCTGTCTCTCCATTCCTGAATAGACTGTTTAAGAGTTTTATTTGGCCTTAGGACTGAAGTATCTAGAGGCAACATGGTCAAGGGACAATGAGTGTTCCCTTCAGCAAACCATTTCTCTATTACACTCCTCTCAAATGTCTTACCAGAGGAAGTCTCCACAGGGTCCACCATAATATCAAGAGAGATTGGGCAGTAAAAAGACTGCAGAGCCTTCAAGGGTCTCCCTCCCAAGGAATTTCGCTTTTCAAAATACGCAGTTTCCCTCTCTTGTGTTGAAGTTATAAAATCAGCCTTTCCAAGCACTGCAATAATCTGCTCAATATACAATGCTTCAGCCACATCTATCCTTGACTTAACATTTTCAACTTCATTTTTGAGCTCTTCAAATTCTCTCTTCAAAACAGCCTGCTCCATGGGGACCCCAATAGCATCTGCAATACAAGCTAGCAACTGATTCGCATAGGACCTATCAACACTCCCCTCATGTAATGCTGTCTCAATTTTCCCCAATATTTCCTCTTCTGCTGCAACTGTTTGATACTCACCATCCAACATTTTCTGACATAACTCACTAATCTGCTGATTTAAACCAGGCCTAACCCCCAAAGAGGCAAGAGGAATTAGGCTTACGCCTTGACTTATATCTTTGGTACAACGGTTCAACCGTGCAACAATGTTTCTGGAATTGATTAAAAGATAAACCTTACTTCTACTATTGCACTCAAAAGCCAGTTGCTTAGCAACTTCAACCTCGCGGTTGAGAACATCAACAGCATTTCCCAAGCTCTCAGGATGATTGTGCAAGTCCTCCTCAGACAAAGACTTCAACACAACGGAGACATTCTCCAAGTGAATTGAGAATCTCTTAAAATTATCCTTATGAATGAAAACCTCATTAGCTGCCTTGACAGTATCAACTATAGTAAAAATGGTTTGGGAAAGTAACTCAGATGCACCAACTAACAATTCATTCGCCATTTCATCACCTCAGGTTTGTTCAAAAATCAAAACTCATTTCCCTATTTATCAATCATTAAAAAATAAATAAAATAACAGAAACTTGAAATTTTGAAATTCACAAGATGAACATCAGTACATAAATTTTATTTACATATCAAACTATTCAGATCCAAAACTCAATTTGAGAACCACTTGGATGAACAAATAGGAGAAGAAAAAAATATAAAACAATAATGGAGTGGGAGCAAATAAGATTCTACTCTATCTACACATTAATCGTTAACAAACGTGTAATTGGGAGAAGGAGAAAGGAAAAAGGATGCATGAATTGAAATGAGATGTTCAAACTTCAAAGTAGAAAGTGAAACGGTTATTTGATTTGATTTTCTTTGTTGAGTGTTGACCTGTTTAGGTTCCAAAGTCTTTACTCGGCTTCTGTTGACTGGGTGTTTACTACGAGTTCTTCAATTTGGAAACCAAGCCGATTTTGCCACGTGTCACATTGTGGCGGGTTTTAGACTCCAATTAGACCATTCAGCGCGTTCCGGAGAAACATCACGTTTCTTTATTTTCGGCAATGTCATAAAAATTGACCAGAGATAGATTCGTTCAGGAATCAAATTAGCGTGTTATTGCTCACCATTATCCTTAAAATAAAACCTGTCATTTATGAAATATAAAGAAAAATTATCTTAAACTTTATATTATATACATATATAATACATACATTTGAAGCCAAGTATAACATATAACATTTTCTGCTGCAATATCTTTTATCATATGAAATGTATAAGTTTCTATTTATAGAAAGTATATGATAAAAAGATACATCAATCTCATTCCTAAGCTGAATAATTCTGGGACTCATGTTCGATTTTCATGCATTCACTAAGACACTTAAGTTTTAAACCAAAATTGCAAAAACAAACAATGTTTTCAAGGATCAAATTTATGTTCTTTCAAGAAGATAACACATGATATTACTACTATGATAACTTTTTCAATTGACATATATATGCAATTTTTAACTGGTGTATGAAATAATTTATGACAACAATTTCAAAGATCAATCTTAACTTGTTCTCTGTTTGTTACATCTGGTTATGGGGAAATTTTTAGAATCCTGACACTTATAACTCTTGTCATTACGTCTACAAAATTATTTTTCCGCTTGGAAAATTATTTCTCATATTCCTCATTTAACTATATTTTATTATAGTTGTCCCCTCTCAGATTCATTGTATTTAGTTATAGACAACTATTTAAAACCTCATTTAAAATTATGTTAATATATATTGAAAGACACTTAAGTTATCAAAATTCTACCTAGCATATATATATATATATATATATATATATATATATATATATATATATAAATACATGTTGATAATGTTGATGCTTTTAAAATTACATAAATACATGTTATTTTTATTAGAATATATTCATTTAAATTTCTTTGTTTAAGTCTATGTGTTATTTTTGTTCACAAAATTTTTACATTTTTAAATTTTTAAACCTGTAAACAAATAATTTATGTATAAAATATATGCATTTATTATGTGTTTTGTCTGTTTTAATTTGGTGCTCATTCAATTATTTTTAAAATTATTTTTCCCATAGAATAAATATGATACAACATATATTTTGTACATTATTTTAAACACAAAAATTTCAGGGATCAATTCAAGAATACCATTTATAGTTGTTGCACCAAATTTCTATAAATGTTGTCTTTTGTCTTCCGTTAACTGCATCTTGCATCTTTACTGATATATTCATCTTTTTCTTTCTCTCATTTTTATTCTCCATCTTTATTTTCTTCTTTAGTTGATTAGACATTTGTTTCTCTCTCTTAATTTTCATCATTCATCTCCATTTCTTTCTTTTATTTCTTTCAACAACTGCATTATATTTCCACTTTAAAATTGTGCTCATCTCTTTATTTAATTGTTACACCTTATTCTATCTTTTCATGCCCTTTCTCTTTCTCTCTCTTTTCATCCTCACCAAACTCTTCTAGGTTGCCCTTCTTTATAATTCATTTCTATTTCTCATTCCTTTCAAATTCCTAACTAGTTAAATTGCATGTCGTTTCAAGACAAAAATCATGATCGCGAGTATATCGGCACTCTATGGCACATACCATTTCTAGACCTATCTCACCTTAAAGGTGTGTTTTTCTAAACTTAAAAAAAGAAAATCACATTATTTTGTTTTATGTATGAGTATATGTTTGGCCTAACTTTATTTTGAACTTCACTTCTCCTTTTAAGGAGAAATTAGGTCGAATAATTTTTTTGAAAAGACTTAAAAAAAGAACTTATTTTTAATGATGAAAAATTTAATAAGAAGGTTTTAATCAAAAGCTAACAAAACTAGCTTCTAGCTTCTCTTTTTTCTGGTAATTTCATTTAACACGTCTATTATCATCATGACCAGAGTCGTTATTACCACCACTACCACCATGATCGTTATTGTCATCATCGTTGTTGTCATTCTCATTGTCACTGTCATTATCGTCACTATCAACATCGTTGTCATCATAGTTGTCGCGCCACCGTCATTGGCATCACCACCTATTCTTCATAGTCACCACCATCATTGTTGCCACCATTGCCCCACCAAAGTCATTGCTACCACCACTTCACTTACCATTGTCACCTTCACCATCATTATCATCGACACCACAACCATTATTGTTGTTATCCCACCACAACTAGTGTCGCCGTCAAGACCATCGTCGTTATTGTCACCACTACCACTATGACCGTCACCACCACCATTGTGTATTTGGATATTAACTAACAAGTTTGGATGATGTCAAACACATCACAAATAAACATATGAAAATTGGCGAAGGTTGAAAAGAGGTAACTCAAAGATCTTAACACCAAGAAATACAAGGCTTCTCAAGCTTCAAGAGTAGTATTTTATTAAGCCTGGTACATATGTTAAAGAAAAATCTTTGAAAAGATTTTATGAACTCTTAAGTTTGAATCTTAATGTTTTACAAAGTAAAAACATGTTTAAGAGTCTCAAACAAAAATCCTTTATGCATTGCATTTGATCACATCATATAAAAAGGTTTAAGAGGTTAAAAATGAATTTTCTATGCTTTTAAGGTAGAATAATCGATTACCCTATTTGACCTAATCGATTACTGAAGAAGAAAATTTTCTCTCAATAAACAGATATTTGATATTTGATTACCAAGATATGAGTAATCGATTACCACGATAAGATAATCGATTACCACCTTTTTAGTAATCAATCATTGTGTACAAAAATGACTTGGCTGCTTTACTGAACTTTACAACAAACATTTAATATTCATCTCTTTAAACCCCTGACGACTATAAATGGGTAAATTGAGTCTAGAACTCTATAAATATATGTTTTGTGCACAAGATTAGAAACTCAAGTATTGAATTTTTCATCATTTGATTTTTAGAACTATTCTTGAGCTCATTCTCTTCATTTTTTGAGTTTTTCTATAAGCTTTAATTTGTATATCTAGTCTTTTGAGAGTTTGTTCACATTGTAAATTTCTATTTCGAGATTGGGAATTATTGCAAAGGTTAGGGTTTAACCTTTGGACTATGTATTTGAGAGATTGTGAGAGGGATGAGCAGCATCATTAAAAGTGTGAGGATTAAGTTTTTGATGTGAGATGTCAAGAAGTTATAATTGCTTAACTTGTACTCAAATCTTTTATAGTCTTTTAAGTTCTTGTGGGTAATTTCATATTTCAATTACCTATAAATACATGTCAAGTACCGTGGCTTAATGATCATGGTTTTTTTGTGACCAATTTAAATACATGAGAGTTTTGGAATAAGTTTTGATATTTGTTTTGCTTCATTCTTTGTCCTCATAATTTTAGAGGATTTATTGTACTCTCCTTTTTGTATAGTGGAATTATTGTTCATAATCATTTGTGGTTTTTTTCTCTATTGAGAAGTTTTTTTACGTAAATCTTGTGTGTTATTTTTCTTATTTTTCTCTCTACTGAGAATTATTATTTAAGAGTTCCCTTAATTAAGCCGTTGTGATGTAAATTCATCTATAGATGGCACAAATAACAAGCAGAAGCAATATTTACCAGCATTTCTACTTTTGCAGAATTGACTTTCCGAGGCCCTTCTATTTCAGTGCTGAACAGATAAGGCAAGCCTTCTTCCTATGAATAAAAAAAGAAGCATGTGATGACTAAGGGATTCATAAATTAAATGAATAGTGAAAAATGGTACAAACAGGGATAGCTTCGTTTCAAAAGGAAAGCTGCAAATATATGCTGGGAGAAAGTTTCAAAAGGATAGTGTAGGTGAGTTTAACAAATAAGAAAAACTTAACTACAAAATTTTAAAACATTATGGATGGTATAGATTTGTTTAACATATGCAATGAAACAAACAAGAGTGATATTGATTCGGCTCATCTCAGATTGACATGATAATGCCTGAGTTAAGATGAACCGGATCAATATCACGCCATGTCTACTTTTGCAGAAGCCATTTAACTAAGGCAAAGCTTTTATGTTGAGGAAAGGAAATGGCAACTTCCTCCTCTATAAATAGGACTAATAAGCACTGTTTTGTTGTCTTGTCTTTGGTATATCATATGATATGATTTCTCCAGATACCCAAGGACATTCATATTCATATAATAATGGTTAAGCATCTAGAACATTTATCATGATCAAGATTCACTATGTCCACTATCTTACCCCCTCAATGCTTATCAACTAATGGAGGACCAATTCCTTATATAACTTGTAGCACGTGAAACTACTATAAAAAGTCATGCCATGCTGTTGCCGATTCCTTTATTCCAATAGCTATAGAGCTATAAAATATATGTCTATCTTTCATTTGGTTAAAAAGAGTGAAAAGGTTTTAAGTTTTACTTTTATTTTTGTTAATTAGAGTTTGTTTAAACATGATGCATGAATTGTTATAAGATATAAAACACACGTTTGATTTCTACTAGAACCAAAATCTAGAGATATTTTCTGGCTACTACAAAATCTCTTTCAATAATTAGTCACAACATACTTTATTTTCAATGCCACTTGCTATACAGAAAACAGGGATCTTTATCTGAGGAGATGCTTAGCCATGCAAGACCATAGTGTCTGGGTAGACTTCAATTCGGACCTATAAAAAAATTGACAAACACAATTTTTAGGTGCTTCTAATGTTATTTTTTTATTCATAATTAGAAAATGTTTGTAAAAACACTTAAAACTTCACCTAAATGGCTAAATGTAGTCTATAAATAAAGTTATTTACTTACTTCTACATAGAAATAGATGATAAAATTTTATTAAAAAAATTAACTACTTGTTTCCTATCTTGTCTTTTCTTTAAATCTTAAAGTAAACCTTTAATTTATTTTTTAGTCAACTAATTTATTTATTTTTCAAAAATATTAGTTATGTCCCTTAATTTTGTATGTCAGGTGTTGTTGACTTGATTATTTCACATGTTAGATGTTACCAACATGACAATTCTATATGTCGAATATTTATTATTAACTTTATATGTCATTTACTCTTCAACCAATAAATCTTGGAGTTGTCAGGTGAGCATGTCCATATCAGCATTCAACCACGTCTGACATATGAGATTGTGTTGGTTAGCAAAGAAAGACATGTCACGTGTGATGTCTGTTTACTGTGCCATAACTTTGTGAAAATTAAATAAACGAGACCTAATTAAAATATTTTAAAAAGATAAAACTTTAGCTGATTAAAAAAATGATAACTACAGTCCATTAATAAAGAAGGAATTTTAGAATCTTACCACTTTAGATTTGACTTTCATAAAGTTCCAAACCTTCGGTAGAGGCCAATTAAAGCATCGCGATTTGCAAGTTGTGTGAAAATTAACGTTGTACGTAACTCGGCCATTGCAACACAGCAATACTGATATAGAAAGCTTAACGCTAGTAATATTATATTTCATCTTTTACTTTTTCTATATATTTTTTTACCGTTTAACTTGCGACAAACATCAAACACTAAGAAATTAAAATATAGAAAATTATTATTATAAATTATATTAGACCTGTATTATATATTACGAGAAAATTATATTCGTGTTAATTTTAAATTACTTTTTTCAATTATTTATTTAATGTGTGTCTTATGATATATTTTATATAAAAAATGTTATTATTTTTCTATAACGATTTTTAATGTGTTCTGAAGACATATGTGAAGGAATAAAAAATAAAAAAAATTATTCAAATTTTTTTAAATATGTGCCCTGTGTAATATTTTTTTATATTAATTTATTACCCATTAACTTTCAATTTACATCATTTAATTCTTAATATTTTATATTTATAATCTTTTCAATTTAAAATACACGAAAAAGAAATCTTTTCAATTTAAATTTTATATGTTTGTTAGTTGTTTTTTAAAAAGTTACAATAAAAAATATTATAACTTTTAATAGAGTGAAAATTTTCTATTTTATTGTATATGTAATTAAACAGAAAAAATATACAATGTAATATTTCATAGGTATTCTCCTTCCTCCTTAAATCAACCACCCGTTAGTACATTTTTAATTATATATAATTGCTTTTTTTTCAAAAATTTTAAAAGCTATAAACAAAAATGTCATAACTTTTAACATGCGTGTAAAATAACTCCATGCAAAAAGTTATTTCGTTATATATTATAAATGGAAAAAATATAAAATAAAAATATATAATATCATATTAACAAAAAAAAATATGGGTCCAAAACCTCTCACAAGCTTCTAAAAAATATATTTAGTTAATTTGGATTAACTTGTTTTCTGTTTCATCATTAATATATTCAATTTTTTAAAAGCTTATCATATTAAGAAAGAAATATAAATTTTTTAAACATACAATATTTAAAACAATTGAATACCACTAAGCGTATAGACTATAGATAAAGTAACATGAGATTAATTTTGTTTAACATGCAATATTAAGTTTGATTCCTAAAAAATACTAGGTTAAGTTTTGATAGTGAGTATATTTTTATCCATAATGATTCTATTTGATTTAAGCCCAAATAGGTATATGAAAAAGAAAATCTTAAATCTTACTTATAATTTTGAGTGAATTTTAATTTATATTTAAAATTATTTAATAAAATGAATTTTTTTGATGCATTATAAATAAAATATTACTCAAAATATAGTTAAAACATAGTAGTTCTTATAACTACTCCAACCCTTGGCTACTTTGATCGATTCTAATGGATTTTGTAAACACATATTGCTTTTGTTGTTTATTTAGTATTTTTTAATAATTTTTGTGATATATCATGAGCTTACAGAATTATTATAGATGATAAAAAATTTTATGTCACGAATATATATTCCAAATACCAGAAATAAAGCAACTCTTTCCTATACTAATTTATCTACATAGTTGAATTGAAGATGAATGATTAAGCTTATCAAATTATGAAAGTTTTGGTCGTTTTGATAAAACAAGGGACATATATATTCCAAACCACAACATATTGAACACTAGGAAAACATATTTAACTATAATGGCCATGTATCAAATCGTATGTATGAAATGGCACTCTAGATGACCAAATCCTCGGAGATAAAAACAACTACACATACAATTTAGCACGTGATTTATTATTATTATTATTATTATTATTATTATTATTATTATTATTATTATTATTATTATTATTATTATTATTATTATTATTATTATTATTATTATTATTATTATTATTATTATTATTTACGTTTATTATAATTTTTTTTCTACACCAAAAAAATCCAACAAACGTATTAAGACTAGGGATGTCAATGTAAGTTACCTGCCCCGCCATCAACCCGCCAAAAACGGGGCAGAGGGAGTTTGACCCCCTACCAGAGGTGGCTTAAAATTTTTAGCTCACCTCGTTTTGATGACGGGGCGAGGCAGTATGGGTTAGCCCGCCAACCTTTACAAAATTAAAATTATTTTTAGTATTTGAAAAAAATGCTTTTAATGGAAAGTTGGTTAATGGTTGGTCTTCTCAAAAATAGAAATTAATAAAAAATTAATTAATTTATTATTTTTAATAAGAAAAAGTTAATTAAATTAGAAAAACAAAGTAGTATACAACTAAAATAAAAAATTTGAATATAATTATATTAATATTTCTAACTCAAACATTAATCAAAATCAAAGTAATATGCTATAAAAAAAATAGAAATTTTTTTATAAGATATTATTAATATTCAGGTCAACCCGTCCCGCCCCGTCAAAAACCCGTAAAAATGTAGGGCAGGACGGGTCAATTTTAAACCCACTACGGATTAAATTTTGTCAACTCATTCTACCCTATTTTAGGCGGGTTGATGGTCAGGATTGATCCATTTTAACATCCCTAATTAAGACCCACTTAAATCTTGTTATTTATCACTGTAATAGATTGCTATACCGAAATTATGTATTCATTCAAACGTCGATAATATGAATAAAAAAACACAAAAATTAGGATGAGAGAACATGTGTAGGACTTGGAATCCAATGATGGTCCTCTTAATAATAATAAAAAAAGAATATAATAATTTGGTTGTATAACATACATACATTCATGAATTCATGCATATTCGTTTTTGATCTCTCTTTTACTTTTCTTCTAAGTTCAGATTATATTCATCATGAGTAATATGCGCTCTTATTATAACTTATCTTTTAAAAAAAAATTCATTATTATAACTTATCTATGCTTCCTCTTTATGTATTTTTCTTCAATAAACGGCATGCTTTCAATTTCAAGACGCATTTCCTAATAAACTATTTACCCTCACCATGCATTATTCAAAGTTCTTGATGTAGCATGTCTCATTTAAAGTCTGCATAAATTATTCTCATTGGATAAAAATATTAGGTTTAAATTTTTTGTTAAGCCTATTTTATTAGGTCAGGTTGTAGGCTTTTAAAAAAATTTATAAAATCTACATGTTAACATGTTTAGTTATTCCGTTTCTATTATATATATGTTTATTTTATTTACAATTTATTATTGATAATATTATTATATATACTATTTTTAATAATAAATTTATAAAAATATTATAATATACATTAAATAATTAAATAAAAGAATAAAAAAGCCTAAATAAGAGTGCTTGTCGTTCGATTCAGGTTTGAAGCAAAACTCGAACCAAACCGCATAACAATGAAAAATGAGTGGTTTGGTTTGATTGAAACAAAATATAAAAAACCAAACTAAACCAAATCATATTGCGGTTTAGATTGGTTTTGTTTTGCAGTTTTAAACTTTTATTTTAAATAGCAAACACCATGACACTATGGAATAATTATAAATTATACAGTCAATTTTAAAAGTTATAGGAAATAAAAGAAAAATGTAATTTATCCTTTTACTACTTCTTACAAACAATTTATTGTACTTGGAATACTCTATTTCATAATTTATATGTTATGTTCATATAAAAGATCTGTAATAGTATTTAAATTAAGCTCCTTGTATATATTTATATCCAATAAAACTCATAATACAAAGGACATATAATCATAAATTAAATTGTAGGGTTATTTTAAGACATCAGAAGTATAGAAATTAAGATAAAATACTTAAGTGTGATTTTGTTTGGTTTGGTTCTAGGAATAGGAACTATAGGCTGAACCAAACTACGTCTAGAGGTGCAATTTTTCAGGGTTATGGTTGATATGGTTAGTGGTTTTTGTGTCTTACAATTTGAATTTGTTTGATTTAAGGGTTGGTCGAGGATTCGTTCAATTTATCAATGTTAAGTCCATGAAAGAACATATGAGGTTCTATGGACTCCTTAATTGTTTTGATTTATGATACAAATACTAAACTATTTGAAATTCTAATGTTTTATGGCTATTTAAGTTTTTTTTTACAAAAACTCTATCTAAAGCCAAAGAAATCAAGTTGACTAATGAGCGTCTGAAGACTGATAATTGTTTGAAGACTAATGTTTGTCTAAAGATTAATGATCATCTGAAAAGATATTCTTTCAGATATAGAATATCAGAAGGATGAAGAATCATCCTAAGTCATCTCAAGTCAAGGCTCTGAAGTTCAAATGAAGTTTTTAGCTATTGCAATTTGTCTACAAAGACAACGTCCTCTTGAAGCTTCCAAGAAAGTTGACAAAGGCTGAAATCTTTTATAGTTTACTTTCACCCAAATGCAAAGATGTAGAAGTATAAGAACTTTAAACGATCAAACAATCACCTTGTTGCACCCATCACTACTTGGTTCAGTCGTCCTAAATGGCCCAACGTGCTTCTCAAACATATTAACTTTCTTCTCTCTTCATCTCAACAACTTTTCTTAAAGGCCTATATTAAGAGAAGTTATCATTCTGTTGTTGCTTGTTGAAAGTGAAAAATCTACAAGAAAAATAAGTCTTCCTGCTACAATCATAACCAGTTTTAAAAAGCTTAACAAGTTGTTTTTCATACTTTGATTATCTATTGTAAACAACAATCTTAAGAGCTTTATTTCTTTCATATCTTAAACATGTTATTCAGTTATCCATAAGCTTAGTTCCTCAAAGTCTTGCTTGTAAGACTTAGGACCGAATCTTTTTTTCATACTATTGTATGTTGTAAAGCCTGAAAAGGCTTGTTGAAAAAATACTTGTTGTTATTTATTTAGCCTGGAAAGGCTAGGCTAAGAAAGAATACTTGTTATTGTAAATTAGCCTAAAGAGGCTAAGTAAAGAAAGAATACTTAGTGTTATGGGCACTGTTAAGTGGATCTGCTCTATAAAACTCCTGTTAGGGTAAATAGGGACTGGACATAGCCTATCACTTTGAGGTAAACCAGTATAATATTTTATGTGTTGTTTTCCTTCTTTAAAATTGCTTTTAGCTTAAAAGTTTGTCTGTCTTACAAAGCTTATGAAAACTCAAATAAGTGTCTGAACATTGTCTTAAGCCTTTTTAACTAAGTTTATGTAAACTTATACAGGTGTGAAGACTTAGACATTTAAAGACTCGGATGGGTATCTGATATATTTTGATAAATAGTTTTATGTTTTCAACTAAGGCCTTGAGAAAACTCAAATAGGTCTCTGAAGAGCTATTTTAAAAACATTTTATGAAAAGATTTTAAGTCACATTATCCAACCTTTCTTCTAGTGTGCACCTATGAACCTTTAGTTGGTATTAAAGCTCAATCTGAACTTAATTTCAAAGGCATATTTCGACCTGGACATTTTTGAGATGCCCCTAAGAACCAACGAATAGCAAGTGTTTTTTTAAAATACAACCAATTTTTTAACTTCAAAGAAAAGAAATTTTCAGACAAAAATAAAAAATTTGAACATACAAAATCAAAATAATAAGATAATAAATATATAGAAGAATATTAACAAAAAAGGAGATGTATTTTCATATATATGTTTGGTATGACTTGTTACTGCTCACTTTGAAAGAAAAAGATAATGAGATCAAAGAGCTTAAAAAGAAGAATGAAACTTTGGAAACACAAGTCAATAGTATAACTCAAACAATCCTTAAAGTTGCAGTACTTCAAGAAAAGATTGATGAGCTTACTACTGACCTGTGTAAATTCACTTTGGGATCTGAAAAGCTAAACCTACTATTGAAAGTTAGCGAACCTTACAAGGACAAAATTGGTTTAGGCTTTGTTATAGCAAAGTGAAACCAAAGATCTCATGTTTTCACTGGGGAAAGGATGATCATCTTTCTTCTAAATGTTTTCAAAAGAGGAAGAAAAGAAAACCACTTATTGCAATTAACCCAAAAAGACCTAAGAAAATTTGGGTACCTAAGGAATTGATAATTATTGTTGCGGACGTATTTAACAAGAAAAAGGAAACACCAAAAATGGTACATGGGCAGTGGCTGCTCACGACACATGGCGGGAGAAAAGTTTGTGTTCCTATACCTCCAACCACATGAAATGGGAACAATTGCCTTTAGAGGCAACTTGGCAAAGCTTCATTTCCTTGCATTGATAATGTACTTTATGTCAAAGGTATGAAACACAATCTACTTTGCATAAGTCAATTTTATTATACTGGATATAATGTTTCTTTTGATAAAGAAAAATGTACAGTCCAAAAAAAAAGATAAGACAATATGTTTTACTTCCTTCAAACATAAATCTTTACAAAATTGAATTGGAAGATTTAAGAGATCAAAATGTAACATGTTTGTTCTCAAAGAGTGATGAGACCTAGCTTTGGCATAAGAGACTTGATCATATCAACCACAAACATCTTCTTAAGCTGAGTAAACTAGAGATTGTTAGATGGTTACCTAAATTATTTTATAGTGGCAAGACTCTTTATGAAAACTATCAAAGGGGAAACAAGTAAAATATTCTTTTAAAATCATAAAATGTTATTTTAACTAGTAGACCCCTTGACCTATTACATATAGATGTTTTTCATCCAGTCTGTGTCTTAAGTCTGGAAGGTAAAAAATACTATTTTGTCATTGTTGATGACTTTACTAGACTAACATGGGTTTATTTCCTAGCCTATAAGGATGAGTCTTGCCATGTCTTTAAGATATTCTATAAAAGGATACAAAATAAGAAAGGATTTTGTATCTCAACCATAAGAAGTGATCATGGTGGAGAATTTGAAAATGAAAATTTTAGTACCTTTTGTGAAAAGAATGGTCTTTCTCATAATTTCTCCGCTCCTAAAACACCGTAACAAAATGGTGTGGTAGAAAGGAAGAACAGAACATTACAAGAAATGGCTAGAACCCTTTATGTGAAAGATCTCTCCCTAAGTACTTTTGGGCTGAAGTAGCTAATACGGCTTATATACAAAACCGTATCTTGATAAGACAAAGGCTTAACAAGACTTTTTATGAATAATGGAAGGATGGAAAACCCAATATTTCATATTTTTACTCATTTGGATGTGAATGCTTTTTGTTAAACACAAAAGATCAACTTGGAAAGTTTGATTTCAAGGTTGATAAGGTATACTTTTAGAGTATTTAGACACCTTAAAAGCATACGAGATTTTCAACACTAGGACTCAATTGGTTGAAGAATCCATATATATTAAGTTCAATTATAACCACAAGGTTAACAAGGAATTGCTAAACCTAAATGATGATTTTGTAGGTCTTGATCATAATTAGAATCAAGAGGTGAAATTTGAAGAAAAGTCTCCAAACATATTAACTTTGTCCAAATAGAATCCTTTGTTTAAAGATTAAAAATTGTTTGAAAGAGCATCTGAGGTTTAACACCTAAAAGAATGGAGATTCAGACCACATCACCCTTCCGAATCAAATAATAGAAGAATTGTTAGAGTAAAGTCTGAACCCCAAGTGATTTATTAATAATACACATCAAGACTTTCAGTTAAAATGAAGTCTGTACTGTTTTGATGTCTAACAATTCTGTTCAAGGGTGCTAGGAGTCCGTAGAGCTCCACTTGTAAATGTTAGGGGGAGACTGTGAAACTCAATACGTTTCAAATATAAAAAAAGTCTGTACTCACTCAAAACATCCCTGAATCAAGTCAAGTGAACCTACAGACGATGATGCAACTTCACTCTTCGAAGTACTTGAGAAAAGGATCTCTCATTTCCAGAAATAAAGCTACATGAACTTTCTCCTATCATCTCTGAAGTTTGCACTAAAAAGGAAATTAACGGAAAAGTTGATAAGCTTTCTCACATGCCTGAAGAAAAATGCCTTACACATCTCAAGATATCAAAAAAGCTGACCAGATCAGTACAAAAAGCCTAAGGTCAACTGCTATGATATGTACGTGCTTCCTCAAAGTGGATAAACAAAAGGGATCTTTTGCTGAAAGACTTTCGAAGTTGTCCAGTTTAGGAAACTCCTCAGAAGCATGTCTCTACAATCACTGATGACACAACACTCAAAGAGATCAACATCCTTCAAGATGAACTAACGGGTCTTTTTAGAAGGACTATAAATACAAGAAGCATTTGAATCCAAGAGGGCAATGTTGTTCATTCTTTTCTTGAACTCTCTCTTGTTTTCTATCTAGAAACCTAAGTCTGTAAAGCCTTTTCTTGAAAAGTTTCTAAGTTCTTGTATTCACTACATAAGTTCTATTTGTCGTTCTATCTTATGCAGACCGTGACTTATAGTAGTTCGTAGATCAGTGTGCCTGTACTCATTTCATATATTTGTATGATGAGTTATTTACTTGTAACTTAAAACTCTTTACTACCTTCACTTTGTGTTCTGGTGTGTTGCCAGAATTTGTTAAGTATTGGGAACATGTGTAGCCTGAAGAAGCTTTTAGAAGAATACTTAGGTTTTTAGCCAGGAGTGGCTAGTGTCAAGAATACTTGGGAATAAGCCAGAAGTGGCCGGAGTCAAGAATACTTGGTGCACTGTGTTAGTGCAGATTGTAAAGGTGTTTTACAATAGTGAAAATCCTTCGGGCTGAAGGGACTGGACTAGCTTCTGTGTTGGAAGTGAACCAGGATAAATTTCCGCTGTGCATTTCTCCCTTTCCTTGTCTCTGGTCCGTAAAATTGGTTTTTATCTTGAGCAGTTTGTTCGTGAAATATTTTGAAAAAGAGTTTAAGACTTATTCAACCCCCCTTCTAAGTCTAACTCTATACCATCAGGAACCATTTGAGAGAACTTCAAAGAACTAGGATTTGCTCTTATCTTTTAGATTGAGCCCAAAAACATCAGTGAAGCATTATCTGGTAAATTCTAGATTTTGGATATGTAAGAAGAGCTAAATCAGTTCACAAGAAATGAGGTACAGGAACTTGTCCCTAAGCCTGTGAGTAAGTCCATCATTGGAACAAGATGTGTGTATAGAACGAAGCTTATGAAGATGAAACTGCATCAAGAAACAAGGCAAGGCTTGTAGCTCAAGGCTACAATCAACAAGAAAGAATTGACTTAACTGAGACCTTTACCCCAGTAGCAAGGCTTGAAGCAATCAAAATTATGTTAGTTTATGCTGCTCAACACAACTTCAGGTTGTATCAGATGAATGTCAAAAGTGTCTTCCTATATAGCGTATTTAAAGATAAAGTCTATGTTAGACAGCCTCTTGGTTTTGAATATTCAAAACTGTCTGAACATGTTGTCAAGATGAAAAAGGTTCTATATGGTCTAAAATAATCTCCTAGAGCTTAATATGGCAGGTTGAGTTCCTTCCTCATAAAGAATGGTTTCTCAAGAGGAAAGGTACACACACCTTGTTTAGACAAGTTAACAAAGATGATTTTATCTATGTATAAATATCGGTAGATGATATCATCTTTAGAGTCATAAATGAGTATTTATGCAAGGACTTTTTAGAGATAATGCAAAGTGAGTTTGAGATGAGTATGACTTCTTGCGATTGCAAATCCAACAGAAAGAAAATGACATATTTATACATCAACAGAAGTACACCAAGGAGCTACTATAAAAATTCAACTTGTCTAAAGCAAAGCTCATGTCCACACCAGTGCATCCATCTTCCATCATTAGAAAGGATGAAGAAGGTAAGAAGGTAAATCAGACTTTCTATAGAGGTATTATTGGCTCATTTCTTTATCTTATTGTAAGTAGACTAGACATCATATTTAGTGTATGTCTGTGTGCTTGTTTTCAAAGTGATCCTAGAGAATCACACTTATATACTATAAAGAGAATTTTCAAATACTTAATCGGAACCACCAATCTTGTTTATTTTATAAGTCTCAAAAGGATTTCATATTAGTAAGCTATTATGATGTTGACCTTGCTAGGGACAAAATTGAAGGAAAAAGCATCAGTGAAGGATGTCACTTCATTGGAGCAAAATTGGTGTCTTGGTCAAGCAAGAGACAAAGCATCATAGCTTTTTTAATAAAAGAAGCATAATACATCTCAATCGCAGCATATTGTCAACAACTACTATGGGTAAAATATCAATTGGAAGATTATAATATCTTTGAGAATTGTATACCTATGCCATGTGATAATACTTCTGCTATTTGCTTGTCTAAAAATCCTATTTAGCATTCTTGTGCCAAATATATTAAAATTAAACATCATTTTATAAGAGACTATGTTTAGAAAGGTATTGTTGATATCAAATTCATTGATACTAAAAATCAATAGGCTGATATTGTACCCTCTGTTACACTTTAATAAATTCTAGAAAAATTCATAATTTTTTTTACTAAAGATATGATTGTTAAAAAGAAACCATCGGAATAAATTATATACATCATTTCTGAAATACCTCATAAATATTATTAAAAACTTTATAAAGTAATTTTACATTCATCCGAAGAAAATAAATATTAAACATTATAAGAAAAAGAGGAAACTTTATGGCCCAGAAGTAGTTACTTAATAACATTATTTATTCATTAGACCATGGTATTCATACCGAGCTCCCTTTCTAGAACGTGCTATATTTATTGCTGAGATTCTTCGATCCTTCCCTCTGAACCATCAATTTAAAACATATGAAACAAGAACACGGAGAAAGGAGTGATAAATAGAATATAATATTCCCAAATGGAGCATAAGCAATAAAAGGTTTTCACAAACTAATATATAATAATATCAATCACAATCACATACACAATCAATTATGAATGCATGAATGTTATGCAATATCATCATCATAACTTACCTATATATGTGGGCCCTTAAATTTTAATTTGCACTGAGCCAATCAGGAGTTTACACTGTTCCATAAGTCCAGATAATAATAGTATGAATAGCTCAACTAGCATGGAAACACTTAGAGACTAGTCAGATTGAGAAAGTTTTTATTGTGAAAAGCTACCCCAAGTCTCCTGAAGCACCCTTTCACACCCTCTCATCCCAAGGCTTGAAATTAAGCCTCCTCTAATTTATCCTCGGTTTCTATAATTTGTCCCCAGATAATATCATTTTATTTCACTTTAATGATTCATAATGTATGAACTACTCGCGTACTTAGTTGGTTAAGGCTTTTATAAACTCAATTATTAAATATCATAAAGGTTTATAACATCCTCTCAATAAACTGTACATTATCTCAATTTTCTAAATTTTTGTCATACAGAAATAAATTTGGTACAGTTTTCAAATTCAATTTCACCAAAATTGAGTTTCCAAGCCTTAAATGTCTCAAAACTTTTTCATATTTACATAATTTTTCTCAAATTGAATATTAACAAGATTAAATTTAGAAATCTCAATTATTTCCAAATATCTTTAGTTATTAAGTTAAAAAAAATAAAATAATTTTCTTTTGAAAATTTTATTTTACTAAAAGAGAATAATTATTAAATCATTAACCAAAAATACTTAAAACTATAAAAATTTCTTTAATTCAAGCATTAAGTATCTTATCTTTTTTATAAATTAAATTTTATAAATACTAGATTTTTTTATTCTAAAGCTTAAAAGTAAAATTAATGAAAATAATTTCTAAGAAGAAATAAAAGACTAAAATAATTATAAAATACTTTCTCTTAGAATAAAATTTAAAGAATAAGGTAAGAAAATTCTTACTCAGTTTTAGTTTTCCGTCATGCTTGCTATATGCTCAAACTCTATATTACAATATCATCAATCAAATATTATCAATCACAGTTAAACATCATCAATCATAAATATAATCAATCATAATCAAATCAATTAAATTATATATCATTAATACATATCATAATTCAAAATTTAATGGTTATTAATATAGTTAATTTTGAGTTCTTTTTGTCCATTCCTCGAATAGGTCTATGTAAGTCAATATAATTCAGTCCTTGCATAGGTATAGTTCAGTCTATATAGGTCATAATAGTCCAAGTCCTTGCATAGGTTTAGTCCAATTCGTATATGTTATAAAAGTCCAGGTCCTTGCATAGGTATTTCAGAGTAAGTTACACAAGATACTTAATTTAAAATTTATTATAAATTTTAAGTTAAATAATTATTATTTTAAAATAATATTATTATTCTTAAATTTAAAAGGAGTAGGGGACTCCTCCCATTATTCTTATGTCTTTTCATATGATATTCCTATCTCACTACCCTTTACCTCTTGTATCTTGGTTCGTTATGGAAGTTCCTTACACGCCTCGTCTCCGAGTTCTAAAATATACCAATTTTATTTTAATATAGTTACAAAATAAAAATTTAGATTACTATTTGAAACAGGAAGGATAAGTAGTAATTATGCATATTAATGGTAAATAGTAAATTTTAAATAGTTATTGTGAATAATAATAGTAAATAGTAAAATGCGAATAATAACGGTAAATAGTAAAACATGAATAGTAATAGTAAATAGTAAAACATGAATAGTAACAGTAAATAGTAAAATGTGAATAGTAACAGTAAATAGTAAAAAATAAATAGTAATGGTAAATAGTAAAACGTGAATAGTAAAGGTAAATAGTAACACTAAATAGTAATTTACTATCTGAATAATAATTGATCCGGTCTGGATACCGGCCTCCAGACTAAGATGTCACCTTGACTGTTCTGGAAGGTCAACCGGTATCACAGGTCAACATTCGGACTGTAAAAACACCGTGCTAGGAACTCTTCCTTCACCGGTTATCCGTTCTCATTCTTCTGTCACATATAATCGTTTGCTTAATCGAAAGATGCAAAGTACTGCTACAGGAGTGATATACAGAAAATGTGGATCTTCCCCCATTCCTGTGTCAGAATCGTACACTAGTCATTGACCTACCCACGATCGTACACTGAGCATCGAACTACTCTGATTGATACGCTGCACATGGCATCAGAGCCCCTGGGCCCACTTGTACCCAACGATTCATTTTTCACGTTCAACTATAAATAGCATATTCTCCTACACATGTAAGGTTACATTGTTCTTACTCTTATCATACTATTACATTGCTTAAGTAATCTTTGAGTTCCCATCCACTCTACTAACTTAAGCGTCGGAGAATCTTCGCAGGTGACACCACCTTTCGCCCCTATCAACGCGAAACTCTGGTGTGAAGGATCTCCAGGACAACAAGACCGGTCTCTCCCACTGAGAGGTCGGATTATAATACTGGATACTCACTATACCGGTGTACAAATATTCAAATCACCAACTTTTATGGTTGGTTCCCATACCGGATCATAGACCACGGTTCAGACTAGTTCATTGGCACGCCCAGTGGGACTCGATAGAGTTATTCCCACTTTTTGCAGAAGTTCAATAGTTAGCCATGGAGGGAGATGGACGCGATTTCATCGATGGTCACATGGAGGATGTGACCCATCAGCATTCTGGTAGGAAACTCGTTTTCGAATCTCCTGTAACCCACTCGAGGAGAATGGTACCAGTTTCAACCCCAGATCCTCGAGACGAAGTTATAAGGCAACTCAGGGAGGAGTTGGTGGAGCTGAGGAGAGAAAAAAAGGTGACAAGGGACAAAGCGATATCCCAGGCTGAGGAGACTCATCACATATCTCTGAGAGAGAAGTCTACTACTCTCCAATATTCGAAGATTTCTACCGATGAGGAGCAGGAGCAAACTCAAGACTCTGGAGATAGAGTCAGTGGAAGAAGGAAGGAGCAGGCGGTGGTAACCTCTGGGACATACAGACTTAATGTTCCTTTCTCAAGGAGGCTCATGAGTGTACTTATCCCCAAGCATTTACAAACAACCCAGCCATTCTCGATTGGAAAGTATAATGGAGAGACAAATCCCACTAAGCATCTTGATGCTTACGTGTATGAGGCCATGTATCTGGGAGCAGATGAAGATGTAATGTGCAGAATATTCCCACAAACATTGACGGAAGAAGCTCTTAGCTGGTTCAAGAGTTTACCTTCAGGTTTGATAAACACCTGGGAAGAAATGGCAGCTGCGTTTGAAAGCCATTTCATTATTTCTAGAGATATTCCTAGGACTTTTCACACCTTGTGTGACGACCTGCGTCAATTTTCCCTTTAATAACAATTGTTTAATCATTTTTCATAATAATTTCTTACGTTTAATAAAAATCAGCTCGGTATTAATATAAAATAATATTTACTTTTCTTAAATACATTCAAAATAATAAAATTATACTTAAAATATCAATAACCGATTGGAAATAAATCCATTAATAAAATAGAGTTTAGAAACAACGGAAGAAGGAAAAACAGTCAGGGGTCATTCGAATGAGAGAGACCCTGATTCACTTAGGCGAGATCCGACTCGCTTGAGCGAATGCTACTCTTTAAACCTGAGCGAACCAGACTTACCAGGGAAACTCACAAGTTGGGGTTTCACTCGGCAAAACGGTCCACTCGGTCAACTCTCTCTCGGGAACAGCTTACCCATACATCACTCAGAAAAGGTTCATTCAATCTTATATCACTCGGAAAACACCCTAACCTTACTTCACTCGGAAGAGGCTCTCTCGGTCATAACTCACTCGGAAACATTCTACTCGTTCTTCACTCAGAATCATTCTACTCGTTCTTCACTCGGAAGTGATTCTCTCAGCCCTCGCTCGGACAAGAATAAATCCTCTCGGCGAGATTCGTCCGGTAATCGACTATGCTACAGCACTGCAAATCCACTCATAAAATAAGCACCGATCACATAACATCAAGAATTTATATTCACGTCAATCAGCATAGCAATTAAAATTTAATTCAACATATAGGCAACAGGTAGCACCACACACTCGGAAAACTCATTATATACATATATTACACAATTCATTCAAAATCACTCGGTGCCTTGGCATCAATCCTCCGCTTGGCGCACCTCCAGAGCTCCGACCTCTTCCCTGTCACTGGTTACTAAAATTGAAAACCACAGCAAGGGTGAGTGTTTAGCATCATAATTAATCTAGAACAGAATTTAAATAACAGAACACGAGTATAAACTCCGTCCGACTGCTTTATCATCAAATTGCACATTACACTCGGCAATTAACTCACACTCAACAATATATCCATTAACACTCGGCATTATAGTAATTCACACTCGGCAATATAACAATTCTCATTCGGCAATTTTAGCAAACCACTCAGCAAGTAACTCATTCAGTAAGTATAACAATTTACCACTCGGTAAATATAACGAATCACTCGGCACATATATGAAATTACACTCGGCAAATACATCAAATTATACTCAGCAAATATATCAAATCTCATTTGGCAATTTTAGCAAATCACTCAGCAAATATAGCCATCACACTCGACAAATATAGCCAGCACATTCGGCAATTATAACAGTTCACACTCGGCAATTATAACAATTCACACTCGGCAATTATAACAATTTACACTCGGAAAATATAACAAACTACACTCGGCAAATATATAGCAAACTGCACTCGACAAATATAGTAAACTGCACTCGGAAAATATACACCACAATTAATAATTCATCAATTGTCACAACTGACTCTCACATAAAATTGACGCCTAGTATCCGGATACTCATAGGATCGACCTTCAGCTGGGGGTCCTACTTGACACCCCGTGAACCCTGCTTGGTTCACCGAGTCCTGCTTGACTCCCCCTCAACCACTGGGTCATAGACCTCTGGGTAGCTCAACTGGGTCTGACTTGACCACAGAAGCCAAAAACGAGGGTAACATATACCGTTGGTCATCCTCTACCACATAATCATTTATTCACATTTTACAAGTGGCCATTAACAACATCACTCAGGTGACCTGCTTGTCAATCCCGACACCACATTGCCATAAAACATCGATTGTCACAACATCATTTCAATTTCAATCAGATTTACACATACACACACGATCCTCAACCGATCGGTGTCCATATACACACATGCATATACATTAACTTTCACCCAGCATCATCTCATCACAGCATCAAATAATTCACTTTCAATCGGAATATGCCACACACACGATCAGAAACCGATCGGTGTCCATACACATGCATACACATGCAACAACTCATCCAGCATCATCTTTATTATCACAACATTAAATATTTCTCAAGTCACACATACACACACGATCCTAAACTGATCGGTGTGCACATTCATACGTACATTCATACACATATTCATATAATTTTCACTCAACATCATCTCTTACCCGGTTCAGTCATTCCAACGACTCGGACAACATGTCCTATTCTAATTAATTATAACCCGAACACCCCCTTACCTCGGTTCCAAACTTCAACAATCGTTGGGTTCACGGTTCCACCTCCGAATCCAGCACCAGCTTCCTTAATCGTTCCGCCTGCGTTCGTTCTACTACCAACGGGTTTGGAATGCATAACCTGTTAACGTCGCACCACCCACACAATCAAAAGACCATTTAGGCTCACACACCCAAGAGGAGTGGAGATCTGAATAATACCCCACCGTACATAACCATTCGGTCCAGAGAAGGAAACGAAAGAGATGAGATAACAAATTTAAACGGTTCAATAGACTCACCTTGAAACCACTGTCACGGAAATGTAACTATTTCAAGGTTTTGATGCAAAATGAACCTCCCTTCAGAGATTACAGCTCGTAGCGATGGAGGAAGAAGAAGAAGAAAAGTAACAGATGAAGAAGAGGAAGTTTCACGTGAAAGAGTGAATGATTGCGTAAATGATTAAGGAAAGAGAAAGAAACCTTTATTTAAAACTCATGGCAACCGGTTACCTCTCCAACCGGTACCGGTTACTTCCTTAACCGATCACTTCTCCATTTCCTTTACAATTCCATTAAAAGTTTTAATTAAACTTTTCTCTTCTTCTAATCACCTTTTATAATTAACCAATAATTCATAAAAATATCAAATAAATCCTTAAAACAATTTTTAATATTTTCCACTACACAAAATTTTTCCATAAATATCCGGGATGTTACACCTTGGCCTAGATCAGGCAAGGAGAGAATGAAACTCTTAAGGAGTTTTTGAAAAGGTTTTACAAGGAGGCGGCTATGGTGCCTAACCTCACAGAGGCCATTCAACTTCATATTATTGTTGAGGCTCTGCAACCTAGATCAGCCTTTGCCCTGTCTTTGGTAAAGAGTCCTCCGATAACATTTGAAGAGTTCCGAAGGAAAGCTTCAAAATATGTGGGTATAGATATGCATTTGGAGGCCACAACAGCTAGATTGAAGCCATCAGTGCCCCCAAATCAACCACAGAGAGATAAGGATAGGGTGAGGCCAGAGAAGCACGTCTAGAGAGACGATTTCATAAGCCCCTGACCTCAGCAGCGGGACAGGCGTGTAGCATCTTTTAGCAACTATACCCCATTGAACTCCAGGCATTCTCAGATTTTGAGGGAGGTTGGGTGGCCCACGCTCAGTGTGTACGGGATAAGGAAGCCTGCCCCAATGAAAAGGCCTGGTAATTCTCGAAAATATTATACTTTCCACGAACAGGTGGGCCATACCACGGATGAATGTAAAGCGCTGAAAAACACGGTGGAAACCCTCATCAGGGAGGGAAAGTTGAAACAATACTTGTTTAAGGAGAAATCCCTAGATGAACCACTGGATTGAGAAGAAGGGAAGAGATCATGATGACGAGGCTGACAACAGTCGTAATCCGGTCAGGAGATTCTCAGCTGTTGAGAAACAAAAAGAAGTTATGATCAGTGAGGGAGTTCAGCAGGACGGTATACCCTAGCAGCAAAGGCAAGGCCGACACAAGGTAATCGATATGATCGCTAGAGGGTTTGCTGGGGGAGGAGCGTCAATCACAGCTCATAAAAATCATCACCGAATGGTCCTGTCTATACAAGGAAAGCCTAGAGATAACTGTCCTTTTAGGGACAGCGTGGCAGCACCGGTGGTGTCATTTACAGATGATGATTTTGGCCCAACCATCCAGGAGGTGATGACGCAGTGGTTATTATCGTTGTGATAGCTAACAAAGATGTAAAGAGAATCCTCGTTGACCAGGGAAGTTCCTGTGATGTTATTTTTTATAATTACTTCAAAAGAATGGGTTTTAATGATGCAGATTTACAATCTTATACACAGGAACTCACAGCCTTCAACGGAGCAAAGCAGCCCACCAAGGGTTATCTTGACACCCTTGTGTCTTTGGAAGGCGAACCTGGAGCAAGAACGGTGAAGTCCAGAATTTTGGTGATTGATGTGGAGTCGCCTTACAACGGTATCATAGGTCGTCCTACTCTGAACGTAATGGAAGTAATTGTGTCTACTCTACACCTCCTTATCAAGTTTATTGATAAGGACAATGATGTATCTTCGCTCCGAGGTGATCAAGAGATGGCCAGGTATTGCTACAACCTGAGCCTGAATATGGTAAAGTTGGAGGCATTTAATAAGAAGAGGAAGTTGAATGACAGAGGAACAGCGGATGGGTCTGTTAGTTTGATTGATCTTGATCCTACAGCGGAGTTGAAGATTGATCCGCTCAACCCCTCAAAACCTACGCTGGACGGAGGTTCCAGGGACGTCGTCTTAGGGGATTCCCCAGAGAAGGTCACTCACATTAATGACAAGCTGGAGTCGGTTATGGAGCAGCGTCTCTTGGCACTCCTCCAGGAATTCAAAGACCTTTTTGCATGGTCTGCTGCAGATATGCCTGCGATAGACCTTAATTTCTGCTGCCACAAACTATCCGTCTATCCAGAGATAAGGCTGGTTGCCCAGAAGAAGAGAAAATTGGGGCCAAAGAAGCAAAAGGCAGCTTGTGAGCAGACAGAGGAGCTGCTGAAGGCCGAATTTATCAAAGAGGTCTGTTATTCCTCTTGGCTTTCCAATATGGTGATAGTGCAGAAGGCCAATGGCAAGTGGAGAATGTGCACTGATTATGTAGACCTCAACCGCTGCTGCCCGAAGGACCCATATCCTCTCCTAAATATTGATCGTATAGTGGATGATTCATCTGGTTACCAATACCTAAGTTTCATGGATGCTTATTTGGGTACAACCAGATTCTGATGTGGGAGGAGGATCAAAAAAAGACGGCTTTCGTCAACGACCGTGGTGTCTTTTGCTATACTGTCATGCCTTTTGGTTTGAAGAATGTTGGGGCCACTTACCAGCGCATGATTAACAAAGTGTTTGAAGGCATGCACACCAAACTGGTAGAGGTATACATTGACAATATCATTACCAAGACTCCAGCTGGGGGTGATCATATTGAAGACTTGCGGCAGGTATTCACACGTTTGAGGCAGTATAACATGAGACTGAACCCTTTGAAGTGTACTTTTGTTGTCCCAGCTGGGAAGTTTTTGGGTTTCATGTTAACTCAGCATGACATTGAAGCTAATCTAGGAAAGTGCCAAGCAATATTGGACATGCAGAGTCCAAAGAGCTTGAGGGAGGTACAATCTTTAAATGGGAAAGTGGCAGCTTTGGCTCGGTTCATGCCTAAAATGGCGCATAGATCCCTTCCCCTGTATAAAGTGTTAAAAAAATCTGAGAAGTTTGAGTGGGGACGGGAGCAAGAGCAAGCATTCTAGGAGCTCAAGGAGGTGTTGTTGAGTCCTCCGATCTTGGTAAAGCCAGACCCCGATGAGTCCCTCATTTTGTATTTGGCAATTTCAGATGAAGCTTTGGGAGTAGCATTGGTTAAGGAAACCCCGGAGGGGCAGAGGCCGGTGTATTTCACAAGCAAGACATTGCAAGGAGCAGAGTACCGGTACCAGAAGATTAAGAAAGCCACTATCGCTGTTATCTGGGCTTCACGACGGTTGAGACCGTACTTTCATGCGCACCCAATATTGGTGAGAACGGATTTGCCACTCTGTTCCGTACTAAGCAAGCCGAACCTCGCAGGGAGGATGATCAAGTGGTCTATCGAACTTTCTGAATTTGAAATTTCATATGAAGCACGAGGGGCCATTAAAGCCTAAGTCCTAGCTGATTTTGTTGTAGAGATGACAGGGGCAGATCCAGCCACACCTCGTGCTCATTGGACCATTTATGTAGATGGATCATCAAATAGTAAAGGATGTGGAGCTGGTGTCGTCATGGAGAGTGATGACGGTGTGCACTTGGAAATCTCTCTTTGATTCAACTTTAAAACTTCTAACAACCAGGCTGAATACGAAGCATGTCTGGCTGGACTCCGGGCCACGATTGACATCGGAGCAACAGAAGTGACTCTCTGCAGTGACTCACAGCTGGTGATATCACAGATTCAAGGTGATTATCAAGTTTGTGAGCCTCAGCTTCAATTGTACCTGAATTGTGTGAATGAATTGAAGGGAAGATTCTCTATGTTGGAGTTTAAGCATGTGTCGAGGGAAGAAAACACCAGGGTGGATATTTTGTCAAGGCTCGCAAGCACGAAGCAGCCTAGAAGTACGACAACGGTGGTGTATAGTACTTTATCATCTCCCAGTATCCCTTTGGCCCCATCTTTGAATGCAATATCGTATCCAGCCTTTGATGAGAACTCATGGGTGGTTCCTTATATATGATATTTTGTGGATGAACAGTTGCCCACTGATGACCTGGAGAGAAAAAAATTGAAGGGAGTTACCTTACTTCACACTGATCGATGGTATGCTCCTACGAAGAGGATTCTCTGTGCCATACCTCAGGTGCTTAAATGAGAATGAAGTACAAGGTGTGCTAGAAGAAGTGCATGAGGGGCAATGTCGGCATCACGCCGGAGGAAGAAGTTTGATGAGGAAGGTTCTCCGGGCGGGCTTCTGGTGGCCTACGATGAAGAAAGACTCCATCGAGTTTGTAAAGAAGTGTGATCCGTGTCAAAGATTTGCGAATCTTCATCACACACCGGCCCAAGAACTTTCTTCATCAGCCGTGCCAGGCCTTTTCATCAATAGGGGCTCGATATCCTCGGTCCATTCCCAACAGCTCCTGGTGGAATCAAGTATCTGATAGTTGGGGTGGATTATTTTACCAAGTGGATCGAAGCAGAACCTGTGGTGCATATTACATCAGCTCGGGCATGATGTTTTGTGTATGAGAACATCATAGCACGGTTCGGAGTCCCAGGACGGATTGTTACTGACAACGGCACCCAGTTTATAGATAGGAAGTTCACAGAGTTGCTTGAAGGACTAGGGATAGTCCAAATCTTTTCATCTGTTGAACACCCTCAGATGAATGACCAAGCTGAGGTAGCCAATAGAGAAGTATTGAAGGGACTGAAGAAACGCCTTGGTGAGGCTAAGGGCGGATGGACTGACCAGTTGTGCCACGTTTTATGGGCATACCGTACCACACCCCATTCTTCTATTAATGAGTCTTCATATCGTCTTACTTACGGAGTCGAGGCAATGATTCCAGTGGAACTCCAGACTAGATCGATAAGGGTGGAATACTTTTCTGTGGAGAATAATAGTGTCAATCTAGCGTCGGAACTAGATGTTCTCTAGGAACTAAGAGAAGATGCTTTTATTAGGGATCAGGCGATAAAAGCGAAGGCTGCCCTCCGGTACAACAAGCGCGTTCAACATAAAGCATTCAACACAAGAGAGCTTGTTTTGAGGAAGGCAAGTGTGGGAATAAGTTTGCACACCAAGGAAAGTTAGCACCAACGTGGAAAGGCCCATACAGAGTATCCAAGGTGACTGGCAAAGGATCATACCGCTTAGAAGAGCTCAATGGCACACCGATCCGCAACAAATGGAACACTCAAAATCTGCGTATTTATTACAGCTAGTTGGTAAGACGGCATATACTCTTTGTAATCCTTATTCAATTTAATGAGAATGCAATTCATGAACTTGCTGTCTTCACTCTTTTTCTATGTTATGATTTATAGCTTTACACCGCTGTATATGAAGACCCTCAGGACGGATGATCCTAATCACCTATTCTGTGATTGGCGATGTAACTCCTCGAGTGGAGAAATGGGTTGTAGGATCAAACCTTTTTCAAGGTTGTACCGAACCCCATTTGAAGGCTCAAATTGTAGGATTGAACCGAACTCTGAGTATGGTTAGTAGGTTTGGCTGAACACCGTTGAAGACTTGAGTTGTAGGATTAAACCGAACCTCAAGAAATGGGTTGTAGGATCAAACCATTTTCAAGGTTGTACCGAACCCCATTTGAAGGCTCGGATTATAGGATTGAACTGAACTCTGAGTACGGTTAGTAGGTTTGGCCGAACACTGTTGAAGACTTGAGTTGTAGGATTAAACCAAACCTCAAGAAATGGGTTGTATGATCAAACCATTTTCAAGGTTGTACCGAACCCCATTTGAAGGCTCGGATTATAGGATTGAACCGAACTCCGAGTACGGTTAATAGGTTTGGCTGAACACCGTTGAAGACTTGAGTTGTAGGATTAAACCAAACTTCAAGAAATGGGTTGTAGGATCAAACCATTTTCAAGGTTGTACCGAACCCCATTCGAAGGCTTGGATTATAGAAATAAACCGAACTCCGAGTACGACAAGTAGGTTTGGCTGAACGTTAGTGAAGACTCAATCATTATCCTTATGATTGAGGTAATTTCCCCAGGAAGGATGATCTCAATCACCTATTATGTGAATTGATGATGTAACTCCTGGTGTGGACAATTCTAATCCTCACTCTTGTGATTGAGGGCCCAATCATCATCCTTATGATTGAGGCAACTTTTTGCAGTTTGATATTTCTATCTGAAATGATATCACTCTACGGATAACTCAATATGCTTTGTCTACTATCAGAGTGGATTAAGTCCATTATCCCTAAGGAGTTGAGGGTAGCATTCTATAACGGATACCCAATTCCCAACATATTCATACTCGGGGGAAGTATTCATACGTATGGCTCTCCGTTCTATAATCTATTCATTTTAAATCTGAACTAATTTTCTCTAGATACTTACTACTATCCAACGTTAAATAATTTTTACAGAACGATATAATGAATACTGTGAAAAAAAATACGACAAATGCATTGGGAACGTCAGAAGCTATATCGTAGCAGTTCATTTCTTACAAGTATCAAAGACAGAAGATCGAAGGAAATTTCATTCATTCATAAGAAAATTTTATACAAGTTGTAATAAAGCTGGAGCTGATCCCAGTACACAGCGGTAAAAGAAAAATACAAAACTAAGGGGCAGGCGTCTGATGCTCCGTTGTGGGTACTTCCCCTTCTCCCCCCTTATTCCTCTGCTCTTAGACTTTTTCACCTCCGGGCTCCCCATCTTTTGAAACATTCTCTTGAGCAGCATTTTCGGGGCTCGGAGTGACTGGTAAAGGCTCCATGCTCTGACCTTCAGGGAGAGGAGGCAATTCATAAAGGGAACTAGGAGGATCCTCGTGTGAACCGTCACTCTTGACCGCAACTAGTTTCCCTCCATGAAACTCGTAGAACGGATGAAGCCCATATAAATCGAGTTTCACATTGGGGTTGCGATAAAAGACCTGGTGAAGAGCTAGGCCAAAAGACTCAAAGGCCATATTTTTGCATATTTCCAGAGCCTTGGTCGCCTTAGCCTTAAAGTAGCCAACTTTTTCTGAAGCTTGGCGTTTTCCTCTTCCATCGAGCCAGCAGACGCACTCCCCTTCTTCAGTTCTTCGATTTGGGCCAGCAACTCCTTCTCCCTGGCCTCTCATTCTCCCACACTTTTGTTGTGGCCGGCCTCTGCTGCTGCAAGGTCTTCACTCAGCTTGACAGACTTCTTTTTCTCAAGCTGAAGTTCTTCTTGCAGGAGGGGAATTGATTTGTTTTGCTGTTGAAGCACAGAAAATTATCGCTCCAGGGACTTCTTCGCTAAGTGAAGGCGACTTATTTTAGCAACTTGTTTCTCCCCCAACTCCTTTGCTTTTTGTAATTCTGTCGCGACTCCCCTTGCAGTTTCCACTTGTTTAGCTGCCCAAGCCTCCTTCACTACGATGTCGGCCTCAAGTTTTTCAACTTGTTCTATTTAATCTGCCGTATCACCCAGGGAATGCAACAGGCCTGAGAGCTCATCCAACTACCAGCAGCTAGCCTTGCAAGCCTCTTTCACATCAGCGGCCTCAAGAGATAGACGGAGGCAGTACCTCGGCTTGGGGAGTGTCGCTGGCATGGAGTCTTGATACCAGAGGAAGGGAGTGAGGAAAGACCCCTTCGGAGAAGAATGAGCAAAGAGGATTTCATCTTCTGACTACGCCCTTGAGTCAGTGTGGGAAGGAAGAGTAAGAGGAGACTCAACTGGTTTCTTGCCCTTGTCTTGCTTTTTGACACCGGTCTCCTCCAAAGTCTTCTGGCGCTTCTTGGGAGATCCTTCAACAGAAGGCTTCTTCCTATCTGCATCCTTGACCAAGACTCTCCTCCTCTTCTTCTCAGGGGTAGGTTGCTCTTGATCTTGTCCTTGCTCCTGATCCTGTTCCTCACCGCCCTGCTCCTCGTAGAGGGGCACATCATCTCCCACAGTGGAGGTTAATGGAATTATTGGAGCCTTAGCCTTGAAAGAATTCCTCTTGGCTTGAATGTTATTCTCATCCTAAGAAGAGAATCGTCCGCCAGCATAGAGTTCAGGGAAAGCATGTTAACGGAAACTTCTTCGATTTGTTCTACAAAAAGAAGAAGGGCAGACATTAGTACAGAGGTCGAAAGGGGAAAATATAGTATAAAACGGACATAAAGGTAAGAGAACGAATATTTACTAAGATATTCATCCCTGACAGTGGCACTCCCAATGAGGTGCTTGCAGGAAAATCCGTTAAGGGCCACTAAGCACGACCGCATGCAACTTAATGTAACGCCCTCTGTTATATCTTAATAAATACTAGAAATTCGTAATTTTTTTACTAAAGAAATGATTATTAAAAGGAAACTATCAGAATAAATTACATAATCATTTCTGAAATACCTCATAAATATTATTAAAACTTTATAAAGTAATTTTACATTCATTCGAAGAAAATAAATATTAAACATTATAAGAAAGAAAGGAAACTCCATGGCCCAGAAGCAGTTACTTAATAACTTTATTTATTCATTGGACCACGGTATTCATACCAAGCTCCCTTTCTAGAACGCACTATATTTACTGCCGAGATTCTTCGATCCTTCCTTCTGAACCATCAATTTAAAACATATGAAACAAAAACACGGAGAAAAGAGTGAGAAACAGAATATAATATTCTCGAATAAGACATAAGCAACAAAGGGTTTTCACAAACCAATACATAATAATATCAGTCACAATCACATACACAATCAATTATGAATGCATGAATGTTATGCAATATCTTCATCATAACTTACCTATATATGTGGGCCCTTAAATTTTAATTTGCACTGGGCCAACCAGGAGTTTACATTGTTCCATAAGTCCGGATAATAATAATATGAACAGCTCAACTGGCATGGAAATACTTAGAGACTAGTTAGATTGAGAAAGTTTTTATTGTGAAAGTACCCGACACTAGGGAGCTACCCCAGGTCTCCTAAAGCACCATTTCACACCCTCTCATCCCAAGGCTCGTAATTAAGCCTCCTCTAATGTATCCTTGGTTTCTAAAATCTGTCCCCAGACAATATTATTTTGTTTCACTTTAATGATTTATGATACATGAACTACTCACGTATTTAATTGGTTAAGGCTTTTAGAAACTCAATTATTAAATACCTTAAAGGTTTACAAGCTCATTTCAATAAACTGTACATTTTCTCAATTCTCTAAATTTTTGTCCCACAGAAATAAATTTGGTACAGTTTTCAAATCTCATTGAAATTAAGTTTCTAAGTCTTAATATCTCAAAACTTTCTCATATAAAACTTTACATAATCTTTCTTAAATTGAATCTTAACAAGATCAAATTCTCAATTATTTCCAAATATCTTTAGTTATTAAGTTGGAAAAATAAAATAATTTTCTTTTGAAAATTTTATTTTATTAAAAGAGAATAATCTTTAAATAATTAACCAAAAATACTTAAAATTATAAAATTTTTCTTTAATTCAAGATTTAATTATCTCAATTTGTTATAAATTAATTTTTATAAAATGTCTTCTTTCTAAAATAAATACTAATTTTTTATTCTAAATATTGAAAGTAAAGTTAAAAATAATAATTTCTAAGAAGAAAAGATTTAAAGTAATAAAAATTTAAAGAGTAAGGTAAGAAAATTCTTACTGAGTTTTAGCTTTCTGTCATGCTCGCTATATGCTCAAACTCCACATCACAAAATCATCAATCAAAATCAAGCATTATCAATCATAACTAAATATCATCAATCACATCAAATATTATTAATCACAATTAAATATCAATCAAAATCAAATGTTATCAATTATAAACAATTCAAATAAATTAAATATCACTCATAAATGTAATTTAAATCTTAATGGTTATTTAGATTAATAAGATTGATTTTGAGTTTTTAGTCCATTCCTCGCATGGGTCTATGTAGGTCTATATAGTCCAATCCTCGCATAGGTATAGTTCAGTCCATACAGGTCATAATAATCCAAGTCCTTGCATAGGTTCAGTCCAGTTCGCATAGGTTATCCAGGTATTTGCATAGGTATTTTAGAGTTAGTTATATCAAATATTTAATTTAAATTTTATTATAAATTTTAAGTTAAAAAGTTAATATTTTAAAATAATAATATTATTAAATTTAAAAGGAGTAGGGGACTCCTCCCATTATTCTTATGTCTTTTCATATTATATTCTTATCCCACTCCCCCTTACCTCTTGTATACTGATTCGTTATTGAAAATCCGTGCGCGCCTCGTCTCCGAGTTCTAAAACATACCAATTTCATTTTAATATAGTTATAAGACGTGAACTGTCCTGCACCGGGGGCAAGAGATCCGGTGTGGGGCCAGTCATAAAAGTCAAAGATTAAATGGGATTGAAGACCGGTTCTGTAAGTATCCAGTCTGTATATCTGGAGTCCCAGTATGAAGAGAGTGGTCTTGGCGTCCTGGTGGTCCTTCACACCGACCTCACGCGTTGGTGTGGGTGAAAGGTGGTGTCACCTATGAAGATTCTCCAACGCTCAAGTCAGTAATAGTAATCCAAATGTGGAATGTTTTGTGATCACTCTATGGGATCCAGATAAAAGCAGAAAAGAGAGAAAAAAGGTCCCCTCTCCAGTAAACTGAAGAGAGTTCTTATACCTGATTGGCTCGACATACGAGGACTTGTTAGTGGGGAACCACCAACCTCCATTAAGCAAGTGAATTATTATTTAATGCGCACTCACCAGCATGATCGAGGTAAGTGGCTATTTTATATTGAGCGTAGAGAAATTAGGGCTAGTCTTAGGGAACAAGTTGATCATTTCCAGGAGCAGAATATGGCTCATAGTATGGGAAATGGAATCTTTGTCCTTGTCCCTGTAGCAATGCCCATTATCTTCTGTCTGGTGACATGTGCCTTATCCGGTGTGTATGGTGTTATCCTGGACTAACCGGTATAGGGAGAACGCCTAATACTGATTTGGAGTCCAGATGTATATCGACGACACCGGTGACACGTTGGAGAACGGTCAAAGACGTTGAAATATGTCTTATAGAACGGATACTGGTATCTAGCCCAGATCATATGTCCCCTAGCTTGTGTGAGGGATTGTGTAGTTGTTCACATAAGCTATACAACCTGCGAGAGGTCTGGATGTCGATATACTTATGCAGAAAATATTTACCTACATGTGTATTGTTCAGCATTATTATGTCATAAAGAGTCGTTCTGTAGATGAAGGCTCTGTTGTCATAATGTCACTATAACGGATCTGGACAAAGATTTGTTGTATGAGAATCCCGAAAGTTTTTTGAAACTTGAGACTCTTGAAATTCGAGTAACGACTGTAAGGCATAAATCACGTCGCATGATTAGGCATTAAATACCTTTAAACACGTGGGTGAGCAATTATTGCATTGGAGGCATGTATCTCAGTAACCGTCACCTGGGGCTTAATGGGCTTATAATTTTTAAAACTTATAGGCCTAGTGGAGAGGCCCCTTGGTGAATCGACGTTGTTTTGGCGCCCATAAGTTTGAAACGACTATGTCGTTTGAATTGCAAATCGACGTGTTTAGTCGTGAACGACTCAACCCCAGGAGTTGGTAATCGAACCCCTTCGTCTCTTATAAAAGAAACACTTAGTGAATTCTGGGAATCACTTGCTTCTGATTCCTTAATAACACTCTGCAAAATTTCACAGAGACGCCTGCTGCTTGTTTTACGAAGCTCTTTCTGTCTTCACTTTCCTTACTACCTTAGGTAACCATTTTCTTTCCTCTGTTAGTTTCATCTTCCATTTCTCTGTTTTTCTTGAAAACATGCACCCTAGGAGGGGGAGATTAGCTTCTCACATCTCTGGCCACCGTGGGGAAGAATCCCTGTGGTTTTTCCTAGGGCTGAGTCATGTCGCTCGGAAATGGGATCTTACTCACGGCGGAGAGTGATTCTTCCCTCCTCAGAGTCATCCTCTGAGTACAGTCGCTCTTCCGATAGTGAGGTGAGTAATGATTGTTACCCTTTTGACGATGTGACTTTTTATCGTAGAACAAAGATAAGTCCACGCAATTCGAACAATGCCTGGAGAGGGACCTTCTGGAGAACAAGTAGTTTTGAGGACAGCTAAGGGGTTGTGCAACGTTGTTGCACACCGGTTGAACTGGGAGGAACTTCAAGCCAAGTGGCCTTACTGCTGGGTGGATGATGAGTTTAAGGACTTAATTTCTCATCATGCAAGAGAGGACGGAGCCCAAATTCAACTGAGGTTCACGGTCTATACAGAGAAGAAGCTGAAAAAGAGGTTCTTGGTGTTTGCACCGCTGCCAACAGAACGGATCTGTCACATCGTCCCAGATGAACGTTCTGTATATATGTATGACTTCGTGTTCCACTACCTCGGAGTCCACTTTCCTTTAACAAAGTTTCAAATGGGTGTGCTAAGATTTTTAGATTGTGCACCCTCTCAACTTGATCCTAATGGTTGGGGGCTTGTCTGGGCTCTGGAAGTATTAGGCGATTACTTTAACTTTACCCCTACCGTGGCTATGCTTTTCTATTACACCCAGGTAATTTGGAGGGCCAATAAGAAAGGCGGTGTCAGTTTAATCACACTCTGAACTCTTTGTTCCTTTGTAAATTTCAAATCTTACACCGATTCAGCCAAAGTAGATGGGCAATCTTTTAAATCTTTCTACACTAGAATATCGATTAAAGAAAATAAGCCCGTTTTCTGGAAGAATGAGGAGGGTTTTAATAAATTTCCTCTAAGTTGGACTCACGAACAATTTCTTCTGACTTCCCAAGCGTACTACACTGATCAATCCGAACTATCCATTCCATCGACGACAGTGTTATTTGCCCTTGAAGCCTACACCACACACTACAAAGCATTCTTTTGTAGACGCCTTTTGAGTAGTTCGAGTGAAGTCCGGGATGAATACTTACGTAATTCTCGTGTTATTTCCCTTTACCTCCTTTGTTAATTGCATTGATTATTTCTTTATTGCTAATGCATTTTATTTACCCATGTAGGTGAAATAGAGCAGAAATCTCCTGATATGCATAAGCTGAAATCCTTGAAGGCTAGAGCGAAATCTGTGGCTGCTGAGAATGATATTCAGCCCATAAGGAATTCAGTGAAATTCCACTCAGAGTTAATCATTTTGACTTCCGCTACAGAGGGAGAGATTCCCTTGGTGGAAGGAGGTCCAACTGGTGTTGATGCAACTACGGATCAACCTAAAATAAAAGAGAGGAGGAGAAAGATCAAGAACGACCCTGCTGGAATCATCATCTCTTCCTCCCCTCCATCGAAAAAACATAAGCCTTCTGGGAGCCCGGAAAGAGCAAGCGCCTCCAAGGGTAAGGCTGTGGAAGCATCTGACACAGCTAAGGTTTCCTCCGGACTCCATAAGGGTATACTTTCCGAAGTTTTTGGATCGAGGACTCCAATCTCCTCTCCAATTGCTTCATTCCTCACTCTATTTCTTTTATACCAAGGGCCGACTACAGTGACCCTTCCTCAGTCGCTGTACAAACTTCGGCCCACGCTCGAACCTAAAGAAATCAAGGATGCGTGTGAGGCCGGAAAATGGCAATTAGCAGAGCTCACGGGGTTACTCGATTCGCTCAGCCTGTTGGCTGATGATGCTGCAGAGGTGGATAGGCTAAGTGATAAGGTGGAGCAACTCAACCTCTCAGCTGAAAAAGATAAAGCCGCTCTGAAATTAGCTAAAGATCGTCTCTCCAAGTCCAAAGAGTACGGAGATCTCATGAATAATGAGAATCTTAAGCTCAAAGATACAACTAAAGGCTTGGAGAGAATGATTAATGAGCTAAAAGAAGAACTCCGCAACAGTCAAGCTAAACAGGCTGAACTTGAAGATAAGAACAAAGCTGCTGTGGGAATTACTTTAAACAGGCTGAGGAGTGGTCCCAAAAGGAGAAGAAGTTCCTCCTTGAGATTGAGGGACTGAAGGCCAAGAGCGCGGAATCCCAAGGAACAGAGGAAGAAATTCTCAGGTTACGGGAAGATCTGGCTGAGGCGAAGGAAGCCATCGATATATACAGCCAAGTTGCTGAAGAATCCTTCGGCCTAGCGATACGCTAGGTTTTTTACCGTAACCCTGCTATGAAGCTAAACCTCTATGGTATGAGTCCGTTCTATGAATTCCACGGAGGGAAGCTAGTCGTAGTGGTTAAAGATCGTCATGAACATCCTCTGGAATCCTTGTATGGCTTGCCCCCTCTTCCCAAGGGTCAAAGCATGGGATCGGATTCTGCCATTCCTACACCAGAAGGCGTCTCATCCGAAGGAGGTACAAGAGCGCCTGAAGAAAAAGCCCCAGAAGAAGCCTCTAAGGGAGGAACTCAAGACTCCGGTTTTGATTAATTTTGAACAATACACATGTAATTTGGTTTTCATGAATGAATATTATTCCTTTCAAGCATTATCTTCAATACTTTGTGAAGAATAATATAATTTAGATGTATTTGCTATACTTTTATCGTTTCAGTATTCAATAATCCGTTCAATGTGATTGATCTTGAGGTCGGATTGAAATAATTACCTCAGAAAATTAATCAATTCATTTAAGATAGATGAATTTTAGAACGGAGAATCATACATATGAATATTGTCCCCAAGTATAAGTATGTTAAGGGATTGGTACCTGTCGTAGGGCATTACCCTTAATTCTTTTTGAGGAGAGAAGGAGTCGATCCGTTGTTCACAATATTGGTGTCACAGGACAGATGACTAGTATTAATTCGTATTGTTCTCACTGGAGGGAAAAACGTCGTCCATTGTGAGAGTATTGTTCCGAGCTTAGGGAACTGCAAAAATACTTCAACCAGGTGTCTGTATCAGGATTTACATCGTCAATTTACAGAATAGGTAATTGAGATTATCCGTTCTGGAAGAAGTGTTCCTTCAAAAGAGGAATGATAACCATAAAGATAATGGTTGGGTCTTCCATCATAAGGATGATGATGGGAATTGTCCACGCCAGGAGTTACATCATCAAATCACAGAATAGGTGACTGAGATCATCCGTTCTGGGGAAATACATCTCAATCGTAAGAGTACGGATTGAGTCTTCAAAACTTCCATCATAAGGATGATGATGGGAATTGTCTACGACAGGAGTTACATCATTAAATCCGGTATCAAGACTGGATCATTATTTTATTTGTCCCCTAGCATGTGTGAGGGACTAGTAAAGTTGCTCATATAAGCTACATCGCTTGCATTTGGTCTGGATACCGGTTCATCTATGTAGGCAAAATATTTATTTAACGTGTGTTGGGTTTCAGCATTATGTTGTCACATGAAGAGCCGTCCTGGGAATGAAGGCTCCGTTGTCGTAACGTTCCTTACGACGGATCCGGACAAAGATCTGTTATGTGAGAATCCCGAAAGTTTTTGAAACTTGAAACTCTTGGTATTCGAGTAACAGCTGCAACGTTTCTCATGATTGGTCATTTAATGCCTTTAAGCATGTGGGCGAGCCATTATTGTTTTAAATGCGCATGTCTTTAAACTCAGGGGCTTTATGGGCTTGAAATTCGAATTTTAAGGCCCATTTGAGAGGCCTTTTGACGAATCGACGCTGTCTTCACGCCTTAGGGTTTGAAACGACAACCTTGTATTTACGAAAGGGTGTCATTTGGTGGTAAACGACATAACCCTTGAACCGGTAATTAGGACTCTTCACCCCCTATAAAAGGAGCACTTAGTGAATTCAGAAATCACTTATTCTTGCCTTCCTGACGAAACTTTGTAAAAATTTCGAGAAGACATTTGTGCTTGCTTCTGTGAAATTTGCTCTACCATCTTCTCCTTCCTTAGGTAACCATCTCCTTCATCTCCTCGTATTTTTCCTTAAGTTTTCTGAATGTCTGGGAAAGGTTATACTGGTTTGAGCCGTGTTGGCCCTAGGATTAGAGGAGGAAGAGCTTCGTCTCAAACTCCTGCACGTCATGGTAGGAGGATCCCTATGATTCCCTCTAGCACCTGGCCACTTCATTCAGAGAGGGAAGCGTTGCCTATCTCACGGCGGAGGGTGATAATACCCTCTTCAGAATCCTCTTCTAGTGAGAGTGAGGGGAGCGCTGATTTATACCTCTCTGACGATGTGACTTTTTATCGCAGCACAAAGGTTTTCAATTTGGCTCTCCGTAAGATGACTGGCGAAGGAACATCTACTGATGGGGCGACGGGGCAATATATTCTCAAAACTGCTTCAGGTTTGTGCAACGTTGTTGCACACTGGATCGATTGGGTGAAACTCCAACAAGGACATCCCTATTGCTGGGTGGCTGATGAATTTAGGGATACACCGTCTTGCCACGCTAGGGACGACGGGGCAAGGCTGGAACCTCGCTTTGTAGTTCATAAAAAGGAGAAACACGAAAAACGATTTATGGTGTTGGCACCCCTTCCCTCAGAACGGATATGTCACATCATCCTGGATGAGAGAGCGATCTACATGTACGATTTCCTCTTCTTGAATCTGGGAGTACGCTTCCCCCTGACAGAGTTCCAAATGGGGGTCTTAAGATTTTTGGACTGCGCCCCCTCTCAGCTTCACCCTAACGGATGAGGGTTAATCCGTTCTCTGGAAGTGCTTGGGGAGCACTTCAACTTCACTCCGACGGTCGCCATGCTTTTCTATTTCACGCAGGTGGTCCGTCGTGCCAACAAGCAGAGCAGAGGAGTAAGCCTGATCACCCTCCGGACTCTGTCAAAATTTGTCAACTTCGAGTCTTATACAGATTCAGCTAAGGTTGATGGTCGCTCCTTTAAGTCATACTTCACCAGAATACGGATTCAGCCTGAGGACCCTATCTTCTGGGTAAATAAAGAAGGAATTAACAAATTCCCGATGTGCTGGTCTCATGAGCATTTTCTGCTAACCTCCCAGGCCTATTTCACTGATGAGGATGAGTTATCCCCTACTTCCACCTCCGTTCTCTTTGCTCTTGAAGCATACACCGCCTCACATAAATTCTTCTCTTGCAGGCGTTTGTTAGGATCAGAAACTACCCGCGAGGAATATTTACGTACTTTTCGATCATTCTCTTTGTTGTTATTTCTCTTTACATGTCTTGAAATTTTCTAATACTTACCATCTTCCTGTTTTGATTATGCAGTTGAGATTGAAACAGAATCTAAAGATATGGACAAACTGAAATCTCTAAAGGCCGGAGGAAAATCTGTGGCTGTTGAGAACCAATTTCAGCCAAAGAGAAACTCCAAAAAGTCCACCCCTGAGACCATTATTCTCACTTCCTCTGCTGGTGATGATGTCCCCCTGATCGAGGGCGGGCCTGAAAATCCTACCTCCGGAGTCGAAGAAAAGAAGATCGGAGAGAGGAGGAGGAAACTAAAGAATAACCCCTCAAAGCAGGCGGAGTCACAAGCCCCTTCTTCCAAAAAGGCCAAATCTTCTGAAGGAGGGACCGATTCTGGGGGCTCCAAAGGAAAAAACACAACAGGACTAACTCCAGATGCCCCCAGCAAGGCTGCTACTTCTGGTCCTTTGACTACTTATTTTGCACCGAAGGTCTCTTGCCCTCCTCCAAACAATTCCTGCCTCGCTCCCTTCCTGGTGTATGAGGGCCCGGTGCCTGAATCCATCCCTGAACCGAGGTACAAGCTAAAGACCACCCTCATGCTAAAAGAGATCAAGCAAGCTTGCGAGGCCAGACGATGGCAGCTGGAAGAGTTGTCCGGTCTCCTGAAGTCGCTCTGTAGGTTGGCTGACGACGGCCCGGAAGTCGACAAATTGACTGGCAAAGTCAATGACCTTACTGTTGCGTCTGCTAAAGACAGGGCGGCTATCAAGCTTCTTGAGGATCGGTTAAAGACGTCCAAGGATTACGGGGAGCGGATGTACGCAGAGACCCTCAGCCAGAAATCGACCATAAAGGACCTGGAGGGCCAATTGGCTGAGCTGAAAAAGGTTAACTCCGACCTCAGCGCGAGCCTCTGTTTGGAGAAGAAAAATACCTCCAAGCTGGATGAGGAACTGAAAGCGAAAACATATAGTTATTCGAAGCAAGCTGAGGAATGGACTCGCAGGGAGAAGGAGTTGCTCTTGGAAATCGAAAGCTTGAAATTGGCGAATCCGGGTGATGATGGCGCTGCCTTGAGAGCGGAGCTGGCTGCTGCTAACACCAGAGCGGATGAGGCTATTGACATCTGCGTCCAAGTCACCGAGGAATCCTTTGGGTTGGCAGTGCGTCAGATTCTTCACCGCAATCCTAAAGTGGAGCTCGACTTGAGCGGTATTAATCCGTTCTACGAGTTTTAACATCATGAACATTTTGATTAAAGTAAACCCGCAAATGAATCCTAAAATAGTTTTCACCCTCATGCAAATCGGTTCCCGAATTTTGAAAACCACTCCATTAGACCCTCCATTTGCGATTCATCTTGCATGTTCCTCATCACCTATAAGAATAGTTGGATGAGTTGCAAGGTGGATTCTTTTAACACCCTTTTGTTTCTCACGCCCCCTCTTTGTTTTCTCCTATCCCGAGCCATTACACTTCTACGATTTTATTGCTTTGGTCAATCATTTTGCGTAGAATTACAGGGAGTGTTATGCATCAAACATAACTGAACCAAAATTGTGAACTTTGGGTGAACCAAATCATTGTTCCATTGAAATCCAATTAAAGAAAAAGATGGATAGTTTTTTATTGAAATCTTAGAGACAGTTAAGAGAAGAATGGGTATGAAAAAGAAAAGGAAGGTGGAATGCAGCCCATTGGGCCCAGCAAGTGAAGGCCCAACTCAGACGGTGAAAAAAAACACAAAAGAATCCACGACGATCGAGAAAATGGTAATGAACCGAAGCCGAAGGCATCTCTGTGTTTCTTGCACTAGAATGCGGTGCAGATTTTGAGGTTTGGGGTTTTGGAGAAGACACAGTAATGGAGTTGCCGCTTTACGAGACACGACGTCACGCTTCTAATTACCCTCCTCAACAACAACAACAGGTCACACTCTCTTCCCTTTCCTCTTCCGATTCTCCTTCTCATTCCCCTCACTTCCCTTCACCGTTCTCCAATTTCAGGAAAATCAAAACGCCCAGGGAAGCTTTCTCTCCCTGCTTTCTTCTCGAGGTACGTTTTGGTTTTCTCATTTTCACTTTCCCATCGCCGAATCTCGATTATCACTTGTTTTGATCCGATTCATCTTCTTCTTTTTCTCCTGCTCTCTGTTAAGGCGTGAGTCAACTTAGGGAGAAATGGAGCGAATATAATCAACCCAAGAGGCTTAGGAGATTGGTTTCGCTCTTTGTTTCTCCTACTGCCAAACACGTCGCAGTTGCCGCCGGAAATCAGATTACGATTTTGAGTAAAGACGATGACTATCGCCATCCATGCGCCATTTTCACCAGTGAGATTTATTAATTAATTAATTTACTTTCCGAAATCTTGTGTTTGTTGAATTTTGTTAGAAATTCTGATATGCAATTGGTTTGGTAGGTTCCAGCTTTGGTACATTTAGTGTAGGAGCTTGGTCTGAAGATGAGGACATTCTTGGAGTTGCTGATGATTCTGATACACTCTATTTTATCAGATTCAGTGGTGAAGTAGTTGTTGAAATTACCAAGAAGCATTTGAAGATCTCGTCACCAGTCGTTGCCCTATTTTCTGATAATGATTTGGATACGCATGAATCTTACTTGTAAGTTTCCTTACTTTCTGTGCGTTCGTTGAAAATACCAAGCTTCCACGCTTACCATTGAAAATGTGATTAATTTGTTGCTGAATCTTGAAAATACGGCCTTGTTGTCGTTGTTTGGGTAAACTTCCACACTTAAAAACAATGTTGGGAACTGCTTGTTTAAGGTAGGTGGAATGCAGTTTGAAATGTTGATATTGTTTGAGGTGTAGGTTCTCGGTTGTTGCTTCAGACGGGTTGCATCAACAAATTGAGATCAGTCATGGACAAAGTGGCTCTACTTTCCCCAAGTACATTTCTAATCAGAGGAGTCATATTTGTAATGATATTTTCTGCTTTGACCGCCATCGGGATCTTAACCTTTTTGTGGCTGTTCATAAGAACTCTGGTATGTATTTGGTTATTTTCTCAAATTCATTTTCTATGTTATAAAAGTGTTGGTTCTGCATCTAAGTAGTACCTAATGTAATGGACAAATAGATGTAAGCTCTTTATTACTTCTGACTACTAGTTTGATGTCGAAAGAAACTGCCCATTCTAAATGGTAAAAGATTAGACAGGAAATGTTGATCTGTTAATTTCATGAGCTAAACCTTTCACCCCATCTGTTTCAGTCAACTTTAACAAGGGATAGACTAAAAAAGAAACACAGAAATCAAGAGAACATCTTAAAAAAAAAGCAAAATAAAGTCCTTGTTTGCACTGATAAAAAATTGTACTTAAATATTACAAGCTGCTTAAGCTGACCCTGTGCTCTGTTTGTAGTTTTAAGAACATTTTACTGATTACAAATACTTTATGGACTGTGTTTGACTTCTGTATTTAGGTATAGTATATGATCTGATGTCCTTTGTTTTAATATTTCGGAAAGATAGATGGTTTTTATTCTTGTATATCTCTGTAGAAAGCAGGTTTTTGATAATAATTTCTGAAATTTTCTGTTATTTTAAACAATTATAATATTTCCAAAACAAATATAGGTGGGGTTTTAGCTACTAGGAAGTTTGAACCATATGATACTTTTGAAGGTTTTATCATGTTTAAAGTTTTATAAAAAATAACTAATCAAGGGTCTAACTGTAAAATATGTATATACTCTATTTTTTTCTCAGTATAGTAGAGATGAAAATATTGTGTTGGAAGAATGAACATGCTACTAGTCAAGATTAGGAATGGTTGCAGTAGAGAGAAAGCAGGGTTAGCAACTATTGTAGAAAAAAATGGGAGTATTGCCTTAGTTGGTTTAGGTATGTCTAAGAGAATGCCTTTAGAAGCCCCAGTAAGACAGTAGATCATATGGGGGGTAACTCTATCGCTAGAGGTGGAGGGAGATCATGAAATACTACAGGAGAAACCATTAAGAATGATTTAGAAATCAATGTTTTTTTATAGGCATGCTTCACAATAGAACATATATGGCATCATTTGATCCATGTAACTGACTTCACCTAGTGGGAATGGACTTGTTTTATTTTGATTAGACACAATTTCATCTGGGCATCTTTTCAAGTTGGGATATTTTTTTATTAGACAGATTAGTCATATTTGCCGATTTCATGTCTTAGAAAATATGCGTGGAAATCCATAATTTTTATTTGATTCATGGTCATGGAGTAACTCATTACTTAATTTATATCATGTGATCTTAATTTAAATTTTAAAACATATACTTTATCTTCTACTCTGGTTATTCTTCTGTTATATTCTATAACAGTTTCTTTTAAATAAATTATTCTTGGTGCGTTGAGATTTGAGAATAGAGCATATAGATTTTACAAGTCATTTGTCTGCCAAATATTATTTTTCCAAGTTCTTTACTAACTAGTTGTACAAATATCTTCAGGATCCTGTCGTCTTTCTCTTTGGCACAAAAATTCAAGTAAAGAACTGGAGCAGTTGTTCTCTTTGCAGTTTGACGGGTTATATTTAAAACCAAAAGGTTACAGAGGTCAACTGACATATCCAAAAGTGTTAATCTCACCACAAGCTACATTCATTGCTACTCTGGATTTGACGGGGTGCCTGCATATTTTTAAGCTGGACAAAGAAGGATTTACGCTCTCCCATTTTGTCTTGAGTGAAAGAGATGGTTCACCAATTTCAGATAATTTATCAACTGGAGGCAGCAAATCAGTTGTGGGTTTTATGGATTTTACTTGGTGGTGTGACCATATCCTTGCCATTGTAGATAGAAATGGTGTGGTTATGTTGATTGACATCCTCAATGGTTCTAAAGTTCAGGAAGAGGATCCTACATATTTTTTGCCTGTTCTGGAAAGAGCACAGAAATACAAGGGCTATGCTTTTCTTTTAGCAAGCCTATCATCCAAAGAAAGCTATAACCCTTCTAATTTTGGATCAACGGAAGAGTTGCATCAGACAGAGTGGGTAATTGAAGAGAGGCTTAGTCAATTTCATCTTTCTAGGTTGATCTGGTACCTCATTTCATTTGCTGAGAAATCTGTCCTTGAAATGTATGGTGTATTGATTAGCAAGAAAAGATATCAAGATGCTCTGGATTTTGCTGATAGTCATGGTTTGGATAAAGATGAAGTTCTGAAGTCACAGTGGTTGAATTCGAGCCAAGGAGTAAATGAAATAAATAAATTTTTGTCGAATATTAAGGATGGAGATTTTGTACTTTCTGAGTGTGTTGATAGAATTGGACCGACAGAAGATGCTGTGAAGGCTTTGCTGGCTTTTGGTCTACGCATTACTGACCATCATAGATTCTCAGAAGTAGATGATGATAATCCCAGTCAAGTATGGGATACTCGATTGGCTAGACTTAAGATTTTGCAATTTAGAGACAGGCTGGAAACATATCTTGGAATAAATATGGGCAGGTATGCTGAAAGTTATAGATACCAATTTGGATAAAATAAACTACTTGTTTTTTTTTTTTTTGCTTTTGCTATATTAATTGATAGTCTTTCATATATTCTTCTACTTTTTTTAATTAAAATAGAAATATCATTAAGAAGAGAAAAAAGTAATTAGAATGAGCAGGAGGATGGGGAACTCTCTTTAACAAAGAACAAAACCCAAGAAAAATAGAAAACCTCAATCAAGCAAAATTACCCAAATTGCTCAGCATATCTGTTGGGGAAGCCCTTTCAAAAAATCCATATATTCTACCCCAAATGGTAGCCAATTGCCTAATCTTATCTCAAATCTTGTGCCTCATCTCAAATCTTGTGCCATTGATACCTCCTTAAAGATACATGAGTTATAATCTAGACTTGGCCTCTTTACTTTTACTGAAATCATTAAAGATGATAACAAAATGTTGGTCTAAGGACCTACCATGGACTTAGGTGAAAATTCCAATTAGATGATTTCACCACCATCCATCTACTCTGTTTTTATTACACACGTGCTCACAAAAAAAGAGAAACCGTCAGCCTTAACTAAAGTTAAATATCAGTGTATTCTTATATCCTTATGCATTCTTAATTAAATATTGACAATAAAAAGGAGTTCTTTTAAGGTAAACATCAAGGTTATTAGTGTAACAATTAAAAGTTTTTCGGCATTGTTCCAAATACCCTTCTCCCTGTCCCTGTACCATAGCTTCGTAGCAAAACTTACAGGATTACATATATACGCATTTAAATATATGACTATGGGATATAGAATGATAGGATTTTGATTTATGATTGTATAATAATTCTGGTTTCCACTGACTCAGTTCATTGACACAGTTTTCTGCAGGTTTTCTGTGCAGGAATATAGCAAATTTCGTGTTATGCCTATTAATGAAGCTGCAGAAGCACTTGCAGAAAGTGGAAAAATTGGTGCATTGAACTTGCTATTCAAGCGTCATCCATATTCTCTGTCTCCCTTTATGTTGGAAATTCTAGCTGCTATCCCAGAAACAGTTCCAGTACAAATGTATGGGCAACTTCTTCCCGGGATGTCTCCTCCATCTGGTGTTGCTGTGAGGCAAGATGATTGGGTTGAATGTGAGAAGATGGTTCGCTTCATCAATGCATCAGTTAAAAACCATGAGATTCAAATCCAAGTCAAAACTGAACCTGTTGTTAAGCATTTTCTTGGATTTCCTTGGCCATCAGTTGATGAGCTCTCAAATTGGTATATAAATAGAGCTATAGCTATGGATGGTTTTAGTGGGCAGCTGGATAATTGCCTCAGCCTACTTGAGTTTGCTCTTCGCAAGGGCATATCTGAATTGCAGCAGTTCCATCAGGATGTCTTATACTTGTTTCAGATCATTTATTCCAATGATGATGATAATGAAATGAACTTCAATATGAGTCTTGTAACGTGGGGAGAATTGTCAGACTATGATAAATTTAAATTTATGCTTAAGGGAGTCAAAGAGGAAAACGTAACTGAAAGATTACACAATAGAGCTATTCCATTTATGCGTGGAAAGTTTCACAAGGCATCCTTGATTGGAGATGCCACTCATGATCTTACAAATCAAAATATTGAAGAATCATTTCTAGTAAGATGGTTGAAGGAAACCGCTGTGGAGAATAAATTGGAGATATGCTTGGTGGTAATTGAGGAAGGGTGCAGAAACTTCCAAAGTAATGACTATTTCAAAACTGAGGTTGAAGCTGTTGATTGTGCTTTGCAATGCATATATTTGTCCACGGTTACAGATCGGTGGAGCATCATGGCTTCCATACTATCTAAACTTCCTCAACCACATGGTGAGTTTGGCTTAAAATATGCTCTAATTTCTTAATGACAATGAGACGTAATTTTAATAATTTCTTGGTGGGTGGTAATGGTATCCAGCATACTTGTCAATAGCGGCCGGAGCGGGGCGGAGCGGCACTCTGGCGCGACATGGTGGCCCATAGCGGGAAGGAATTTTTCGCAGAAATAGCGCCGCGATTTGCGGAGGCGCGGTGCGGCCTGTCGCGGCGTGAAATGGCCGCTATTCTGCTGCGTGCCTGTTTTGCCCCTCTGGAACCCTTTTGTTAAAGGGTATTTCTGCCATTTTCTGCTTTCTTCCCCCCATTTCTGAAAACCTAATTCGAATAGCAGCCATCCCCTTCAGATTTCTACATTTTCATTGCTATTCCACTGCACCAGCTAGTTCCGGCGACACCCACCCACTTTCCGACAACCCCCACCCCATTTCCGGCCTTTCCCCACCATTTCCGGCGAGCTGCTGTCTTCTCCAGCGAGTTTCTGCTTCTCTTCTTCTTCACTTCTTCTCTTCTTCACTTCTTCTCTGCTTCTCCGGCGGGCTGTTGAAGGGACTGTTTTGAAGCATAGGGCTGTTTTGAAACATTGTAGGGTTGTTGAAGGGTGTTGAAGGGTGTTGAAGGGCTGTTTGAAGGCTGTTTGAAGCGCTGTTTGATGGTTGTTAGGGCTGTGAGGGCTGTTGTTGAAGGGAGGGCTGCTGTTGGCTGTTATTGAAGGGCTGTTGACAAGGAAGGTTGAAGGGCTTTAAATTTAATTTTTGTGATTGTGATGTTTTATGTTTGTCAAGAATATTATTATATGATTGTATGGCTTTAAATTTAATTTTGTGTGATTTTTTTTGCATATATATGTGTAGAAAATATAGGAAATATTTATATAGGTTTATTCAAAATAGCGGTCATCCTGCTTTCCGCTATCCCGCTATCCCAGTTTTAAGGGCGGCGATTGACTAGTATGGTATCCAGGGTTTTCACCAGAATGGTTGAATGAAAAAATCAAAAAACAATTAAAGGTGTGAAGATGCATGTATAGGAGTTGTATGAAAACCTTTAAATTTAAGAGGGCATGATCGCATTTTTAACAACTTATTATTCCCAAAAAAGATTCTTTTTTTGGGTGTAGGGTCTTCTGGGGATCCTCCTCGCTTATGCTTAGTTCTACCCTGGAATTTTCTTCAATGGCATATATAGAAATCTCAACAGACATGTGGATCAGTGGATGCATTTTTCATTGGCCATTTGTTGTGCAATTGGTATAATTGGCCGGGAATATTGTGTTAATGACACTGAATATTGATATCTTTACTTTATTATAATTTTCTGACATTTGATTTGATGCATTCCATAAATCATTGGGATAGAGTTTTATTTTCCTTCAAATTATAAATCTTTGTCCTGTGAACATTAAAATATGGATGAATTGAATCAATTCAATGTGGTTAATCCATTTGGTGAATGATGTTGACTACTTGTTTTTGGAGCTGTTGTTTCTTCACTGGTACATGTGGTCTACCTGCATAGTAACATATAACATATTTTGCATTCTCAAAGTTTGTCTCTTCATCTCTTGTAATTCTTACATAACAGCCTTGATAAAATTGTAATTGCACCTGATGGCTTCGGGGGTAATTGATTCTAGGTCATATTGCTTCTTATCAGTCTCTTAAATGAAATTCATCTTTCTGACATCTCACTTGCCTTCTCTACCTTTGGCATCAAATTCCTGAACATCAAAGCCAGGGGGAAATACAAAAAGAAAAAGTCTTCTAATGAATCTAGCTTTCTATCCCAAACTTTCTTTGAAGTCGTTCAGATCCTCAGCTTCTGAATATTAAAACTGAAAAAAAAGTCTAATAATGAGTCTAGCTTTCTTTGCCAAACTTTATTCAATGCTTTTGAAATCCTCGGCTACTATTTTTTCCAGGCACATGGATTGCAATGTGTAAAAGAAAATTATCCAAAACTTACAGTGACTGTAGCAGCTTTACATGCTATCCTTTGATTTTGGGAATTTTCATCATCCTATGTTTTTTTAAAGCTATTTTTTTGTTCCTGTTGTTAGTTGTTACAAATCGTTGTCAACTTCTATATATTAGATGTTGGAACTCAATTATACTAGGTGTTCCCTGCCTAATCAGTTTCAATATTGTTTTTCTGTTCTTTCATTGTATATTTTATTGACATATATTTGTGTTATTGACTGGTGTGCTGTGTATAGTTTGAATCCCAGAACTTACCAATTTAAAATACCTATTATTGAACAGATGGTGCAATTCAAGTTGAGAACCTTGAGAGAAGACTTAGAATTGCTGAAGGTCATATTGAAGCAGGGAGGCTTTTGGCACTTTACCAGGTTGGTAATTTGTCCTCTATGAGCAGTCAAACTTTACAGCTGTAGTTATTAGTGAAGGTGAACTATACCTGTTTGCCTGTTTGTGCATTCATTTTGGACGGGTTGTGTTGTTTCTTCAGTTTTTTGTCAAAAGAATCCAATATAAACAGAAACTGGCCATGAGTCTATTGATTATATGGTGAAATCAAATTAATTGTATTTCAAGGTGTTTGTCACTATAGTTCACATTGCATAATTTTTGTTAAGCCTTTTTACCCCTCCACTTTTTGGCAAGATGATTCTACAATTCCTGTTATTGTGTTTTAGCTAGGTTGTCTTTATTATGTTATCTAATGGATCTATGCAGGTCCCAAAGCCATTGAACTTTTTCCAAGTGGGTCAATCAGATGAAAAAGGTGTAAAACAGATTATTCGCCTTATTCTTTCCAAATTTATACGCCGTCAGCCTACCCGAACGGATAGTGACTGGGCCAGCATGTGGCGTGATATGCTGTACTTGAGGGAAAAGGCGTTTCCTTTTCTGGACTTGGAGTATATTTTGGTTGAATTTTGCAGAGGACTGCTTAAAGCAGGGAAATTTTCTCTTGCACGGAACTACTTGAAGGGTACAAGTTCAGTTGCTTTGGCATCAGAGAAGGCTGAACACCTCGTCATTCAAGCAGCCAGGGAGTACTTTTTCTCAGCTTCAAGTCTCTCTTGTTCAGAGGTAAGATTGTCTATGACAACTTCTTAGCTTGAACATATAATATTTTACATTGTTACGCGAGTCATGACAATGCATCCTTCATTATGTTAACACCAAGGTTGTTAGAATCGCGTCTTAGGACGTAGAATCGTACGATTCTACGTCCCGCCGGGGCTCACCGTGCTGAGACGCCTGCAGAAACGGTTCCAGGTAGAGACGCCGTAGAGACGCGCATCGGGACGGCGGGACGTGGATTTGTGGCCGTCTCCGTCTCGCCCAACTGCGTCGTCGACCCTTTCCCCCTTCATCGCACCTCCCTCTGGCACCGTCGCACCCTCCGTGGCTCTCTGTTTCTGCATGTGTGTCCCTCTGTTTCTACGTGTGTGGCCCTCTGTTTCTCCTCTCCCTCAAGCCCTCCCTGTTCTGTTCGAGCCGATCTCTGTGTCTTCTCTCTATCTCATTCTCCTCTAGGTGACGCCGCATGAAGTGCTGAAGGGAGGGAGGATGGTGACGGCGCATGAAGTGATGAAGGGAAGAGAGAAAGGTCTTTTGTTTTTATTTTTAGGTTTAGGTTTAGAATTTTTTAGAGCCTGTTTTTTTTTTGTCAAGATAGGACCCTGTTATTTTTAACTTTTAGTTACCAGGCCCATTATAATTTTTTAGGGGCTGTATTTAACCCTTTTCACCAAAAAAACAGTTTGGAGAATGAAAAAAAAAGAGTTTGGATTTTGTTAGATTATTGGGGAGGAAGACTTCTAGAGCTTTGTATTTTTTTGTTTTACAAGCTATTATTATTATTATTATTATTATTATTATTATTATTATTATTATTGAAGTTTCTTTAATTTTAATATTGCACTTCATGTTTAATATAGATGTTTGGTTTAATATATTTATGTTTATATAATATTTAGCATTTCTAGTAGACTCTTCCGTCTCGTCTTACGTTTCACGAATCTACGTTTCGCAAATTTTCATCGTCTCAACGTAGAGTCTACGTTTTAACAACTTTGGTTAACACATGACATTTTCGTATTTTTTAAGATTCGACAGTTTTTACCTACTTTAAAAGCGTGACTGAAACCATGTATAATTTGATATATATTATGCTCTTGTCAACAGTCACTAAATGACCTTAAAATGTATTTTTTGCATTATATTGATGTTCTGGTGTCTTAAGGCTGCTTTGCTTTTTGCTAATTTAACCTCAACTTGATTAATTAATTCCATTGCTGCAATTTGCTTCAGATCTGGAAGGCTAGAGAATGTCTTAATCTATATCCTAATAGTTTAAATGTGAAAGCAGAGGAAGATATTATTGATGCACTTACAGTTAAACTTCCAAACCTTGGGGTGAACATTCTGCCTATGCAGTTCAGGCAAATAAAAGATCCAATGGAAATTGTGAAAATGGCAATTACAAATCAGTCTGGGGCATATTTTCATGTTGATGAACTTATTGAGGTTGCCAGACTTCTTGGCTTGAGGTCTGCTGATGAGATATCAGCTGTTGAGGAAGCTATTGCTAGAGAAGCTGCAGTTTCTGGTGATTTACAGTTAGCATTTGATCTATGTCTTGCTTTGGCCAGAAAAGGACATGGTAGCATATGGGATTTATGTGCTGCAATTGCAAGAGGTCCTGCCCTTGAAAATATGGATGTGGACTCTAGAAAGCAACTTTTAGGGTTTGCTTTGAGCCACTGTGACGAGGAGTCTATTGGTGAGCTTCTCCATGCATGGAAAGATCTAGATATGCAAGGCCAGTGTGAAACACTGATGGTGTCAACAGGGACAAATCCTTCAAAATTTTCAGCACAAGGCTCATCAGTGAACTCACTTCAGAAGCAAAGTTTTCAAAATATATTAGATAGAAATGGTTGCTTTCCAGAGTTTGACAGTGTTGGTGCTGACAATCAGGATGTTCATCTTGAGAAAACTAGAGACACACTCTCCATTGTTGCCAAAACGTTGGCTGTTGGGGATCAAACTGATTGGGCATCAGGCTTAATTGAAAATGGGAAAGTTCTGTCTTTTGCTGCTTTACGGCTCCCTTGGTTGCTTGATTTAAGCAAGCAAGGAGAACATAATAAGAAATTTATTACTGGAAAGCTGTATCTAAACATCAGAACACAGGCTGTGGTAACCATTTTGACGTGGTTGTCTAGAAATGGATTTGCTCCCAGAGACAATCTGGTTGCTTCTCTTGCAAAATCAGTTATGGAACCTCCAGTCACCGAAGAGGAAGATATAATGGGATGCTCCTATCTTCTGAATCTTGTGGATGCCTTTAATGGGGTAGAGATTATAGAAGAACAGCTCAAAATGAGAAAAGACTACCAAGAAATTTGTAGCATCATGAGTGTTGGGATGGCATACAGCTTACTACACAACTCTGGGATAGGGACTGACCCTGCTCAGCGGAAGGAGCTATTGAAGAGGAGGTTTAAGGAAAAGCATGCATCCCCCAGTTCTGGTAATAGGCTTTTTGGCTATTTGCTTTTCATTGTATATTGTAGTAGTAGCTGACTCCTAGATTGCATATTTTTTTCTTTCTGTGTATGCCTGTATTGTGGAGTGTGGACTTCTTGCTTCCACCTTCATCTTTGCTATTTGGTATCCATAATAACTGGCTCAAGACATTTTTTTTTTATTTTTCTTTTTTTATTTAGATGATATTGATAAACTTGGCAAGGTACAGTCCTCATTTTGGAGAGAGTGGAAACTGAAGTTAGAAGAGCAAAAGCGTCTCACTGAGCATTCTAGAGCACTGGAAGAAATAATTCCTGGGGTTGAAACAGAGCGCTTTTTGTCTGGAGACTCCATCTATATTGAGAATGTTGTTATCTCTCTCATTGAGTCAGTAAAGTCAGAAAAAAAACACATTTTGAAGGACATTTTGAAACTGGCTGACACGTATAATTTGAAATGTACTGAGGTATGTGCATTTATGAGAATGCATTGAAATATTAACCTGGTAGAAAATGTAACATATTCCATTGATGAGACCTAATTACTTTGTTTTTGTGCAGGTGCTATTGCGTTACATAACCGCTGTCCTTGTTTCTGATATTTGGACCAATGATGATATTACAGCTGAAGTTGCAGGTTATAAAGGAGAAATAATTGGTAATTGTGTCAAGACCATTGAAACCATCTCAACAATTGTATACCCTGCAATTGATGGGTGTAACAAACTGCGTCTTGCTTATGTGTATGGTCTGTTGTCAGAGTGCTACCTGCAACTGGAAAATACTAAAGATTTAACACCAATAGTACAGGCTGATCATATAACTGCCAATCTAAGGTTTTCTCATTATTACAAGGTCATTGAACAGGAATGCAAAAATGTATCCTTTATCAAAAACCTGAACTTCAAAAATATTGCTGGGTTGCATGGTTTGAACTTTGAGTGTTTTAGTGATGAAGTCTATGCTTGCATTGAGGAAAGTAGTCTGTCTGCTTTGTCAAAAATGGTACAGGCTCTTGTCAATATGTATGGTGATTCATTGCCTGATGGCTTCATGTCATGGCAGGATGTCTACAAGTATTATGTCCTGAGACTGCTAAGAGCTTTGGAGACTGAAGTTAGAACTGATTCCAGTATTAGAACTCCTGACTACCTTCAAGGCTTTATAAGCAAGCTTGAACAGAGCTATGATATATGCCAAATATATTTTAGACTTTTAAGCCAGTCTGATGCTTTGGGGATCATGAAGCAGTACTTCACTGTAGTCATGCCTCTCTACAGTTCATATGGACTCCTGCCTGACAATTCAACATGGCAAGAGTGCCTTATTGTTCTTCTGAATTTTTGGATGAGGTTGACAGATGATATGAAAGATATTGCATCGCAGGAAAGTTCTGAAGAAACTACTAGCTTCAATCCTCAGTGTTTAATGAGTTGTCTGAAGGTTTTTATGAAATTGGTGATGGATGATATCATCTCCCCCAGTCAGGGCTGGGGAAGCATTTATGGCTATGTTAATTGTGGCTTAAGAAATGAGTCTTCTGTTGAAATTTATAATTTCTGCAAATCTATGATTTTTTCTGGTTGTGGGTTTGGTGCTGTCGCAGAGGTTTTTTCTGTTGCATCATCAGAAACTGGTTCATGCTCCCAGGATCTTCCTCATTTCTATTTTGATATTCTAGAAGTTGTTTTGCACGAATTGATCAATGGATCCCATGAGAGCCATAACCTGTATCATATATTGTCATCATTAAGCAAGCTAGAAGGAGATATAAAAGTTATGCAATGTGTTAGACATGTAATTTGGGAAAGAATGGTCCAGTTCTCCGACAATTTACAGTTGCCTAGTTCCATCAGAGTTTTTGTCCTAGAACTCATGCAATTTATCTCAGGTAAAAATATCAAGGGTTTCTCTGCAGAGATACTTGCCAATGTTCTACCATGGGAAGAATGGAATGAACTGCTTTACACTAGTAGAAAGAGTGAGACTGATGTTGACATGCAGTTGCCAGATCACAAAGACTCCTCTAGTAGGTTTACAAATACTTTGGTTGCTCTTAAATCATCTCAGCTTGTAGCATCAATCTCTCCTAGCATAGAAATTACCCCTGATGATCTATCAAATGTGGCCACGGCTGTGTCTTGCTTTTCAAGGTTGTGTGGAGAAGCTAGTGAAGATCTCCACTTCGATGCTCTGCTAGCTATTTTGGAAGAGTGGGATGGACTTTTCACTGCAGGGAAACATGGAGAAACCACTGTGGAAGCATCTGACGGAGGAAATGACTGGAACAATGATGATTGGGATGAGGGATGGGAAAGTCTTGAGGAAGTAGACAATCCTGAGAAAGAGAAGATAGAAGACTCTGTTTTCATTCACCCGTTACATCTGTGTTGGGCAGAGATTTTTAGAAAATTCATAAGCCTGTCAAGGTTTAGTGATGTGTTGAGGTTGGTTGATCAATCATCATTAAAACCTAAGGGTTTATTGCTTGATGAAGTTGATGCCAGCAGCTTAACGCAGATAGCACTTGGCCTTGATTGCTTTCTGGCTCTGAAGATAGCACTATTGCTACCTTACAGAACATTACAGTTACAGTACCTGGGTGCCGTTGAGGATAGCACAAGACAAGGCATCCCTCAGACAAGGATGAAGGACTATGAGTTATTAATTCTCATTCTATCTTCTGGAATTCTCACTTCTATCATCACTGACTCTACGTACGGTACTACATTCTCTTATATCTGCTATTTGGTTGGAAACTTATCCAATCAATGTCAACAAGCTCTGGTATCATCAGGCAGAGGAATTAACAGCAGTGAAGATCATGATAATCAGGTACTTCTTTTTAGAGGAATCCTTTTCCCTAATTTCATAACGGAACTTGTGAAGGCTGATCAACATGTTCTAGCTGGATTTCTTGTCACAAAATTTATGCACACTAGTGAATCATTCTGTCTCATTAACATTGCCGAGGCCAGTCTTAATAGATATATGGAAATGCAGCTGCACATGCGACAGGTCAACGATTTCCCTGCTGAGAAGACATGTAAAACATTGAAGAATACTGTTATCAGGTTGAGGGGCAAAATGATTGATTCGATTCAATCCATATTACCATTGCTTTCTGCTAGGGTTAGTTGATAATCGGTTCAATTTGCTTACCCACGCTATTCCTTTTTACCCATTTCAGCCTATTATTTTAGAGTAGTTGTATCACAATTAGGATGAAAGGGTTTCTGGGAGTTAATATTTACATAGATTTTCTTTTGGAGGATTGGACGTTGAAATGAACTGCTTGGTCAAAAGAAAAGCTAGATAGATTCTAAATTTCATTCACATATATGTACATTTGTATTATTTGACTAAATAATTCTGTCCTGTTCCTGTAATTCTGTCCGCGGTATTATTATCAAAATCGACCAACAAGTTCGATTGGTTGAACCATGAATCGGTTAAATGATTTGTCCGAGTTAATTCTTTATCGTTATAGGTTTAACTACAGTTTGACCTCCAATGTCTAATCATAATTCGTCTGAAACGGTATCTTTACTGATTCAATGATCAGTTCGATTTTAGAAATATTGATTACATGTCTTACAAGTTTGTGCTGTCATTTATGTAAGTGTACTTGTTGAATTTAGTAGTGAAAAGTTAGAATTTTGACATCCTAAATAAACATTTTATGGATAATTTATAGATCATAGCTTTTCAGGAGGTTTATTAAAATGTTTGATAAAAGTAGTTGAAATAGTGTTAAAAATGATATTAAATTTTATATTTTAATATTAAAAATACAATTTTCATTTTTTATATTTGTTCTCAACTTGATTCTTTAACTTAATTTTTTTTCAATTTTATTTTTTTATGTTTAATTTTTTACACTATATTGTCTTATTGCGTTAAATATCTTAATGTTGTTTTATAATCGTTATTGTTGAATTAGAGTGGCTTTTTTTTATGCCTTTAGGGTATCAATCGAATACCAAACATATTTTAATATTGAACGCAACAAAAACCTGTGAAAGAAGATATATAAGTTGTAATGTATACCAAGCGTTTGATAGAATTATACATTCAATCCATATAATTTGAGTTAGTTGTAACTGTTATAAAATAACTGAAATTTAATGGAAAAGAAAATAAAGAAGAGAATCAGAATAACAGAGATGAGGAAAGAAGAGAGAATGCATTAAGCCAAGTTTTTTGGACACTTAATAATGAAGGACATAAGTCCTTTTATAGGCAAATAATGGACATCCATATTGAATAAAATATTTATAACACTCCCCCTTGGATGTCCATATTTAAGAATGTGTCTCGTTAAAACCTTACTTGGAAAAACCCAATGAGATAAAAACCTAATGAAGAAAAAAGAGTACAACATTTTTTACAAAATAAATTCATGGATAAAATAAGTAATTAAATGTATAAGTATTTAATTCTCCCCCTCATCAGAATATTTATGTGAGCGTCGAAGACCAATCATCTGTACTAGTTGCTCGAAGACTTTGGTTGATAATGATTTTGTAAAAATATCTGCTAAGTTTTCACATGATCTGACTTAATGGATATTTATTTCACCATTCTTTATGAGATCATGAGTAAAGAAAAATTTTAGTGAAATATACTTTGTCTTATCTTCTCTAATATAACCTTCCTTTAACATAGAAATACAAGCTGCATTATCTTCATATAAGATTGTTGGTGGTAATTTTCCAGCATGCAAGCCACAAGTTTCTTGAATATGTTGAATCATAGACCTTAACGAAACACATTCTCGATTTGCTTCATGTAATGTTAAAATTTCAGCATGATTAGATGATGTTGCTGTGATCGTTTATTTTATGGATCTCCATGAAATTGTTGTAGCACCACATGTAAACAAATATCCTGTTTGTGATAGACCATTATGAGGATCAAATAAATGCCCCGCATCTGCATAACCAATTAGGTTTGCCTTAGACACATATGGGAAAAATAAACCCATGTCCATTGTACCTCTAAGGTAGCGAAATATGTGTTTAATCTCATTCCAATGCCTTTTGTGGGTAAAGAACTATGTCTTGCTAACAAATTGACAGCAAATGATATATCAGATCGTGTATGACTAGCAAGATATATTAGTACACCAATTGCACTGAGATATGGTACTTCAGGACCAAGTAGTTCTTCATTTTTCTCTTGAGGTCGAAAAGGACCTTTGCTCACTTCAAGTGACCTTACAACCATTGAACTGCTCAATGGGTGTGACTTGTCCATATAGAACCGCTTTAGCACCCTTTCTGTATAAGTCTTTTGGTGCATTAAAATTCCTTCCTTTAAATATTCTAATTGTAATCCAAAACAAAACTTTGTTTCTCCCAAGTCTTTCATCTCAAATTCCCTTTTCAAGCAATTTACAGCCTTTGAAAGCTCTTCAGGAGTTTCAATGATGTTTAAATTATCTACATAAATAGCAATTATAACGAACTCTTTTCCGAATCTTTTCATAAAAACACATGGACAAATCGGGTCATTTTTATACCTACTTTCAATAAATATTCACTGAGACAATTATATCACATACGCCCAGATTGTTTTAATCCGTAAAGGGATTTATTCAATTTAATTGAATAATTTTCTTGAGAATTTGTCTTGTATGCTTCAGACAAATTAGATCCTTCAGGGAGTTTCATATAGATATCATTTTACTTCAGGAAAATTAAATCAAGTTTTTCACGAATTGCCAAACTAATCAAGTATTGAAAGTACTGGTGAATATATTTACTCAAAATTAATACCAAATCTTTGTGAGAAACCTTGTGCAATAAGCCTTGCTTTATATTGCATAATTTCACCATTTTTATTTCCTTTTCTCATAAAGACCCATTTGTACCCAACTGGTTTTACACTTTTAGGTGTTTGGATTACAGGCCCAAAAACTTTTCGTTTTGTAAGTGAGTTTAACTCTTCTTGCATTGCATCTTTCCACTTTGGCCAATCATTTCTTTATGTACATTCCTTAATAGATTTTGGCTCATGATTCTTAGCATCATTTATAATATCAAGAGCTGCTTTGAATGCAAAAATTTCATCAATATCGACTTCATGTCGATTCCATTGTTTTCCATCCATGACATAATTTATAGAGATCTCTTTATTCTTATCAATTTCAGGTACCTTGGTTTCTTTTGGATTTGAAACCTTGATTATGTCAGGAGACTATTCTGGAGTCTTTATATCCTCGATTCGACCATCCTTTTTATTTACTTTTATTTTTTGAGGATTTTTATCTTTAGAACCAACAGGTCTGCCATATTTTACGTTGGCTTCAGACTCATTTGCAATTTTAGATTGCCCTGCAGGGACATCAATCTTTATTGGAGTATTAACAGCTAGTATGTGTGACTTAGTCACTCTTTTTGGATCAGCAAATGCATTTGGCAATTGGTTTGCTAAATTTTACAAACTAATTATTTTCTGAACTTCTAGTTCAAATTGCTTTGTTCGAGGATTAAGATGAGATAGAAATATCTCATTCCAACTAATTCTTGTATCCAACTGTTTATTTTCTCTCCCTAATGATGGGAAAACAGATTCATCAAAATGATAATCAGTAAAATGAGCTGTAAATAAATCACCTGTTAAGGGTTCAAGATATTTTATTATAGATGAACTTTCATATTCAACATATATTCCCAACCTTCTTTGAGGTCCCATCTTAGTGCGTTCTGGAGGGGAGATAGGAACATATACCGCACTTCCAAAGATTCTTAGATGGAAAATATTTGGTTCCTTAACATAAATCCATTGTACAGAGGAATACTCATAATAATTTGTAAGCCTGATGCGAATAAGTGCTGCTGCATGCAAGATTGCATGTCCCCAAGTTGAAATTGGGAGTTTTGATCTTATTAACAATGGTCTTGCTATCAATTTCAAACGTTTAATTAATGATTCAGCAAATCCATTTTGTGTATGAACATATACTACAGGATGTTCAATATCAATTTCGATGGACATACAATAATCATTAAAAGATTGAGATGTGAATTCACCGGTGTTATCAATGCGTATTTTCTTAATTGGATAATCAAGAAAATGAGCTCTTAATGAATTAATTGAGCTAGTAATCTCGCAAACGCCTGGTTGTGATTTGATAATAAGCAAACATGTGACCATCTAGTTGATGCATTAATTAAAACCATAAAATATCTAAATGGTCCGCATGTAGGGTGTATTGGTCCATAAATATCACCTTGTATACGCTTTAAAAATATGAGTGATTCACTCCCAATTTTCATTGGTGATGTCTGAGTAATTAATTTCCCTTGAAAACAAGCTGCACATGATAAATTCTTAGTTTGGAGAATTTGTCTGCTGGACAAGCAATGACCATTTGAATTCTCAACTATTTTTCGCATCATTATTGTTCCAGGATAGCCTAACCGTTCATGCCAAATAACAAAGTTATTCTTATTTGTGAACTTCTGGTTTACAATGACATTTGTTTCAATTGTACTAATATAGGTGTAGTACAAACTGGAGGAAAATGAAGGCAATTTTTCTAATATACATTTTTTATGAGAAATTAACTTTGTGATTAAAGATATTCATCTTTTCCTTCATTTGTGGTCTCAATATGGTATCCATTTATACGGATATCCTTAAAACTCAACAAATTTCTTTGAGACTTAGTAGAATATAATGCACTATCAATGTGCAATTTTGTTCCTCCAGGTAACAAAATACTGGCTCTGCCAGAGCCTTCAATTATATTTATACTACTAGATATAGTATTGACTTCTTGTTTTAGTATATGGTAAAAATATTTCTCATTCTTGAGAATAAAATGAGTTGTTGCAATGTCTACGAGACATATATCTTCGTCATTCACATGAGCATTCTTCATTAAATAATAATAATAATAATAATAATAATAATAATAATAAATCATGAATAAAATATAATTAACAACAATAAATATTTAACAAAAATTTATAACAAAACAAATTACATGAAACATAAATTAATTTATTTAGGGGCACTCCCCTCTCTAACCGAGTGGTCAATGTCTTCTTCAGGAAAAGTAAAGAAATCATCAATATCATAGTGAGTAAAAACATCATCTATACTAGCAAATTTGTTTATATTGTTTTCTCTTTATTCTTAAGAGATTTTTTTGGTATAGATCAATCATATGTTTTGGTGTGTGACAAACCCAAGACCAGTGGCCTTGGTTATCACAACGATAGCAAATATTTTTAGTTTGTTCGCTACTTTGAACATCTTTTCCTTTTTCCTTACGTTCTTTATTTTTCCATACAAATGATTTGTTATCATTTCGACCACGATCATGAGTATAATGATCATGTGTTGCTACATTCACTTCTGGGAATAGAGCAGTTCCAGTTGGACGGGACTCATGGTAATTCATTATTTTTTCAGCCACAAGGAGACAAGTATAAATAAAATTTCACATAAATAACCCGGTAGTAAAAATTTAAAAGTTTTCATAAAATATTATTCAAGTACGAGTGGCCTAGTGGTAGAGTGATAATTTATCAATGGTGTAAACTTGGGTTCGATTCCTTTAAGATATTATATTAATTATGATTCTAGAAATTAATCATATAAAATCAAAGCAGCAGTTATCAATATAGCTAACAATAATATAATACAATCGTAGCAGCTAGCAATGGGATGCATAAAGTAGCATCAACTATGCAGGTATAAGTATAAAGTAATATAAAATAACATTCAATTAATGCAGGAGGTCACAGAAATTTAATATTTAATAAAATGCACATAAAGCTAAATACATAATTTTATTTTCTTAAATTGTTATAGTTTTTCAGGAACTATCAATAAATATATTTAAGAATTCTTCAAGAATTCTGAGTTATTAGACTGTTAAATTTTATACATCCTATAAGGATGTTTATGAATAAGTTCTTCAAGAACTTTTTTTTTATGATATATGTATACTCTTATACATCCTTATGGGATGTTAAAATATAAGTTTTTTGGAAACTTTTATAATATATACATAAATAACATAAGGTATATAAATTAAAATTATCAGGAATAATAATAATAATCATGTATTACCTCTTGCAGTCTTGACTAGATTTCAGTTGGTCAGAACCTTTGTGCTGATAACGTGTTATAAAATAACTGAAATTTAATGGAAAAGAAAATAAAGAAGAGAATCAAAATAACAAAGAAGAGGAAAGAAGAGAGAATGCACTAAGCCAAGTTTTTTGCACACTAAATAATGAAGGACATAAGTCCTTTTATAGGCAAATAATGGACATCCATATTGAATAAAATATTCATAATAGTAACACAATTTTAATGGAAAATGATAATGTTGCACATAATTTTATACAAAATGAACTAAATTTACAAAAAAGGTAACAACTTCAAGAATTGAATTAAAATTTTAAATCAACATAAAGGATTAAAGTTGTATGTTTACCTACTCTACTTATACTAGAGGTAAGACTTATATTTTTTAAAAAAACATAGTAACTAGGTTATTAATGAAAGCCTATATAACTTTTGAAAAATTATAAGTTTTATTTCTCTCATTATAATATTTAATACAACTTAAGCTAATTTTATCAAATGGTTTTATTTTCATAAGTTATCTATAAAAATTTATCAAAAAAGTGAAACTACATGCTATAAATTCATTTTACTAAACAAAACTTAAAAAAAGATAATTTCAAATAATTTTAAATTTTGTTGGTCAACTTGCTTCCTTTTATTCTGGTATTAATTAGGAAGCTGTATGTTCTACCAAACAAGTTATTGTAGTACTGAATTTTACAAGGCTTTTTTTTACCAGAATACTTACTAATTTTGTTATACCATTTATTCCAAAAATGTATTTACAAAATTATTTTCTTTTGGTTGGGATACTCTCTTTTCTTTTTTTATAAAATCATATTATAATCTTTTATCCTGGTTAAGAAATCTAGAAATTTTAAGTAAATGTATTAAATCTATCAACTATTTTTATATTTTCAAAATCACCTTTTATTAATAAAGAGAGGTAAATAAAATTGTCAAATTCTATTGATATCAAGAGATAAATGATGTAATTAATAAATATATGTATTGTGAAAACATAATAAATATACATTGTAAATTAAAAAGTAAAATGAACCAAGAAAAACATCAAAATAAGATATTAAAAAAACTTCAAAAGGCATGACCATTGTATGCCTAGTTTCTTTGTGATGGAAAAGAATTATGTTGGAGAAGAAGAATGAAAACCAAAATGGATAACCTAAACTGAATTTGCATTCCAAAAGGGAAGGAGCAGGGAAAAAGAAACCTTCATGTGAAATAGGAAGAGGGAAAATGGTACTGGCTAAAAATGTTTATTTAGACATGTCATGTTTAAAAAATTACAATAATTAGTGGGAATGAAAAAAAAATTGTGATAATATAATCTCCCTAAAAAAATTTTAACCTCAAGTCTCTTAATTTATTTCTTTTTAACTTGTTTTTTTTTTCAATGTTAGAAAATGGTTCTCAACCCAAAAAAAATTGAGAATCAAAACTAGTACAATCCATTTGATTCACATAATAATCATGCAGTAAGAAGAGCATAGGATAAGTCATCATATCCTATACTTCAATAGAATATGATAAGATTCTCACGTTGTTTATTATATCCTTTTTTCTTTACAATTCACTTATTAAAGAGAGAAAGCTGGGTTAGAAATGAGCAGAACTATTGTTATGATTCTGGTTATTATTATTATTATTATTATTATTAAAGTATTACTCTTTCTTTTTTATCTGTCTTCATTTTTAAAAAAAATTATTTCTTTATATCTGGCTCTTTAGAGTTTCAAGAACTCATTTATTATTTTTTTCCTGTTATACCCTCACCAACCTAGGAAATGATCAAACACTAATAGCATTAATAAAGATTTAATTTAAGATGATGATAAAGTAGGAAATTAGATGTGTAAATATTGTAATCCAAAAATATTAATTGTTTTTCTTAATCTGTGTGATTTAACCTTAAAATACAGATAAAAGGAAACAGATGAAATACTATCTTTTTCATAATTTCTTTGGCAAATAGTTTGCGACTGTATAATTATTGGCTTATCAAAGTGGTGACATGAGTGCTCATAATAAATGAGCCTTTCTATGTTAAAAAACACCGAGCTTTTGTTCTCATTTTTCCTAAAGTGAATTTTTAAGTAACTTTTTTAAAAAAATATGTTACGCCATATCATCTAATTTTTTTGTTCATAATAATTCTTATAACTAAATACTAATATAATGCATTTTTAGTGAAATTATGAAGTCATTTTGATATATATACGATCAAAAGTTAGTCCATGACCTATCAAAATGATATTATAATCCTTAACGTATGTAAATTATCCATTAAGTTGGTTATTATTGTTTGGTTCCTAAAGTATAAAATATTACATCAATTTGATCTCTGACGTATTCTCCCTCCGTTTTATTGTATCTATCATTTAAGGTTGTGACACACCTCTTAAGAAATACAATGAATGTGTATTTTAACTCATCTATCTTCTTAATATGTCTATTCTCTTTCTATATTTAATATCACTTTCTTAATTAATGTCTTCTTGATCTAAACAAAGTACAAGGATATAATTCAACATTTAATAATGCTTTTAAATCTTAAAAGGATATATATTTTGAAACAAATCAAACCTCCTAAAATATAAATATAAAGAAATAGAGGGAGTATAATATTACATCAAATTGGCCTCTGCCATATAATAAAAAAAGTATATCTAACCCCTAATCGATTGCAGTTTGTATAAAAAAAAGTTTCTAATTTTAATTTAAATACTTTAAACTAGACTCGGATGTATATGTGAGTTAGCTACTTTATGTTAATGTAATGATGTTATTTATAAATTATTTTAATGTAAATAAAATGTTACTACCTCCGGTTCTAAATATAAGCAAATTTTAGTGGAATTTTTTGGTCCCTTAATATAAGCAAAATTAGACTTTCCCAATGTCATTAAATACTTGTTTACCAAATATGTCCTCATCATATATATTTCCAAGGCCATTAATTCTTTATGTAATAAATGATACTAAGGATATTTTAGAAAATTAAATCAAATATATGGTAACATTAATGCAAATAACTACCTCCAACTACTATTCTTAATATGTGTGAAGTTAGGTATATTTGCTTATATTTGGAACCGGAGGTAGTATTAAATAAAATCAATATAGAATAGTTTTAAACATAATCAATATAGTAGATTAGTATTAAAATGATACATCATGGTGTTATGAAAGATGTATTAAAGGCACAAATTTTTCATCAATCATTAACAAAGTAAATGTCAAATTATAAAGAGGAATAAGAGCATATGTTGTCTCTCGAAATTCAAGACTATACAATCTAAAACTCAACTTGAATTAAAAAAAAGTTGAATACATAGGCTCACTCTCATAAACATTAAATCTTATTGGCTTAAATTGTTAACCGACTCTCATTAACCTACTTAAAGAAATCACATCCACCTCCTACTATATTGTAGTGAGTTTTTATAATCATACTACTACTACTCATTCAAAGTGATAATAGTTTCCTTTATCTCTTTTTTTTTGTTCTATATTATATGCAGGATGAACGCAATCATTTAGGACATATGTGTGTAGACAACCTTTAACTTATCATGTGCATTGGTGTATTAATTATGAGTACAAGGTATGTTCCGATTCCTAGTTTGACACCTATGTAGTTTAACTTTTAGTTTTTTAGGATGTCTATGATAACATCTACACTTACTTTTACTTTGTTAAGAAAGGATGAGGACTTTGTATCCTTAATATACCTTTTAGTATCATCATGTTGAATCATTAGGAACTTATTTGATCTAAACTAGAGACTTCTTTGATATAAATTGATATAAATTACAATCAATTAAAGACTAATATAATATATTTTTTACTATGGAGTAAAAATTGATTTAATGTAATATTATATACGTTGAGAAAAAGGTTTAATATCATCGTGGTATAAATATTTTGTAGACATCCTATCTTAAACAAGTTCTTATAAATAAAAATAAAAATTAAAGCTTTTGGGATGCGATATCATAAATGTATGATAGATAGAGCGAGTACCGAACAAACATATACCTACGCGCGAATATATAACATAACATTATTATTACATAGCGGTTGTTGCTTCTTCTCTTACTCTTTCTGGAACCAACGAAACGACTTTTCTTTCAATCAGAACACAGCGTTTCAGCTTCTGCTGAGCTATCAAACTGAAAATTTGGAAACAGAACCTGTCACTCGTTGTTGTTGTTGTTGCATGAATTGCCTAAAAGCTAAGATTGTGTAATCCCCAAAATGGAAAGTTTACCTTCGGAAATCTGTATGAATATATTCTGTTTCTTGGACTATCAGCATCTTGCTGTTGCTCAACAAGGTCAGTGATGATGCCCTCTTGGTTTTCATGATTCTTGTCTTTGAAAAATATGATTTTTTTAATGAATCCATTGGTGGGGTGTTCTAATTCTATCAGTTGAATTATTGATATTAGATCTGAATTGGGTTTCTTCAATTCGGTTCAATTCTATGTATTTACTTGGATTTGATTGTCCATTCTGTTTTCTTACCATCTCAATTAGATCCTTCATTTGCAACTGGGTCATATTGATGGAAATTGAAAGTGGTCATGAAATGATCCCTAACTTCTGTTGATTGGTTTCATTAATCATGTGAATCACTGTGCCTTTTATTCAATGTCATTGATACATTTTTATAATCAGATGCAAATTGGTGGAAGGCATTGCAGTGACTATAATGGATCTCTAATTGAATATGCCTGTTCTAGATTCTGAGTCTGAAAGTTGTTGATCTGACAAACTCACAGGAACGTAACTTGGTTGTTATGTAGTTACTGTTTTTCTAAGAAGAAACATAGAAACTGCAACCTTTGTCACATATTACTCAACCTGTATTCAATGATCCCACCCTTGACCCTTCTCATCTTGTGGTTCAGATTCCAATTAATGATTCACTGTTCTTGCATCAGCCGAGTCTTTGTTTTGGTCATTCTTATCAACCAAGTCTATGTTCCTTGGGCCATTTTCTAACTACCACCATGCTTTTCAAGAAACATAACAACATTAACATGCCACCTCTCGCTAATTTCTGGAGCTTGACCAAATTTTGCTACAAGGCATTTGATGTTTCCTTTGTTTTATAAAATTGAACTTATAATTGTTATTTTGAAATTTGATCGGTGATGGACTGATTAATATGGTTTTTTAAGTTTCATCAGACATTTGATGTGCACCATCACTTGTATGAATACAATTGGATCAAATCAAAACTTTTTTAGATTAGGCCCATAAGATAAACATGTTAGGGGAAATCTGCCAGGCTTCTTACTGTTGTATAAAATTCTCAGAAATGCAACTTTTTATTAATTGGTGGCAATGTTTGAACTTTGAAGCCTCTTGAGCTTGTTAGCTTTGCATTAAAAAAATTATTGAAATCATTTACACAGAGATGCAAGTTACGCAATATCTGAAATCTATGGTTTCATTCATAAGCATGTACTTTTTAAAAAAAAAATATTAATAAATGGTTAAACATTTGAAATGAGAAAAGGTTTATATTTACCTCTACACTCTGTATATTACTTCCATTTTTATTGTTTGATATTTTGGAAATTTATTCCCAACAGTGTGTCAATGTTTATTTTGCCTTCTCTCTATTTATTTCTTGCTATTTATAACTTTTTTAAGAGCTTAAATACTTCGAGGAGAGATATCAATGAAGTATCCGGAAGTATCGGATACACGTGAGACTGATAGAAGGATCCATGTTTCATAACTGTTCTTAGTGTGCATGCTCTCTTCATCAGTACAAGCATGGGTTAGAATCAGGGATTTGGGAATTGGCAACTGGGAGTGAGAAAAATTAATAAATCACTGCTAAGAATAATATAATTCAATAAGATTTAATTGAAATTTCTTCCTAGATTCTGATTTGTATTAGTTATTTGGTACATGAACTTGACAATCTGTTGTACTTGATCAGTATGTAGGAAGTGGAAGCTCATGGCCTCAGACAATGGTCTATGGTCTAACCTTTTCAAGGAGAGATGGGGAGGTGATCATGCTGCTTTTTATGCTCCTATTGGTTCAAAATCATGGAAAGATGTATATGAGGTTCAAGATCGTTGTGATAGAGTTGGAGTGTAAGTTAGTTAATTTACCTAGTCTTAGAGAGCATGCAAATGCTTACAGACACCACTCATGTTTCATCTTAAATGCCACGACCATTATAGTTGGAAGAGCTTTTATTTTTCCTTACATAATCACCTCAAGCATTTTTTACCCCTGGAGATGACATGAACTGAACTCTTAATAACTGCAGCTACAACATTCATGTTGGCTTCCTCTTACTTGGATCTTGCTTAGCTGTAACGTGAATAGATAATCGTTATTAATACCCCCATTCCTAAACTGTAGTCTTAAGATTGATGCATGCAGATTAAGAAATTATTAATTGATGTATATATTGACTTAATTACCTATACTTAATTCTATCTTAATTCATTAAGCTAATCTGGTCTTATGCAATAGTGATTGAAGTCTGATTAAAAGGGAATTACTCATTTTTTTTCTGTCCTTCACAAAATAGGGGTTTGAAGATTATAAGAGAAGGTAGTGACTACTATCTTGTTCACCAAGGTCAAATACAACGATATCTTGGTTCAAGAAAAAATGAACAAAAAGCAACTGGGCATACTTTAAATTCAGAAAACGACTTCAATGAAGAAGGTTCTCTAGCTGAAGAGAGATCATGTAGAGGAATTTTGGACAAAATCCTTTTCTTCATTGGGGATTTGGAAGTTGCTTCTGCAGATGCAAAACGTAGCCGTCTAATATGATTTTTTCTACCATTCAATGATTCAATCAAATACTGAATTTCGCTGTAAAACTTCTCTGTATGTATGCATTAATTTATGTATATACTTATATGTGTCAACACAATGTTTTAAGTTATTTTGTAGAAAATTTAATAAGTTGAAACTTGTGGCCCTGAATCAGAAAAATGAATAAGTGATTGTTTATCCTGTTATACAAGCTTGTTTATACTAGTTTTTTTTTTTCTTTCTTTCTTGTCATTGTTAAGCTTATTTCTAAATATGCACTTGACAAATATTTAAGATGAGTATTGAATTCTTGGTTTCTTTAGCTTTGAGGGGATATCTCAAATTTGCAGTGGAGCTTTTGGCTTTATGGTAGGGATTTGAAGTTAGCTAAAAGCATGAGAATTTCCTGACTTATTTGTCAATCTAACTCTTCTGTTACAAAAGCATTAATTTGTATTATGTTTTAGAGATGAGGAATAAGACCCTTTATATACACAAGGGAAAACAAAAGAGAAATTGGGTAACAAACATAACTGAAATAGTTACGACAAACTTTCCCTGTTTATATGGTTTCCTAACATCCCCCCTCAAAGTTAATGGAGGATTGTCTATGACATTAAGTTTGTCCCTTAATTCAAGAAAAGTAGCAGAACTTAGAGACTTGATGAGAAGATCTGTAATTTGGAACTTGGATGGCAAATGCTTAATGACAAGGAGACCTTGAGCTACCTTTCTCTTACGAGCCAAAGATCAAGTTCGAAGTGTTTTATTTTGGAGTGAATTACAGGATTGGAAGAGAAAAGAACTACTCCTTGATTATCACATCATATAAGTGGAATTTTGGGAGAAGGGAGGTGCAATTCAGAGAGGAGAGATTGAAGGTACATAACTTCTGTAATGGTTGAAGCAAGGCTCCTGAATTCTGCCTCTGTGCTAGAGCGATTGACCTTAGATTATTTCTTTGCCTGCCAGGAAACTATGTTGTCACCTAAATACAAACATAAGCTTGACGTAGACCTCATGTCTAAGGGATCACACGCTTAGTCACTGTCAAAATATGTTGTGATGTTCGAAGTATGAGACTTATGGAAGATGAAACCATGATGGAGAGTGCCTTGTAGATATCTAAGTAATCATTTGACAACTTTCCAATGAATTTCCAAGGGATGGTGCATGAATTGACACAATTTATTCATAGTGAAAGCAATATCAGGTCTGGTCAGGGTGGCATATTGGAATGCCCCCACAACAGATCTGTACAAGTGAGGATCGTTGGCAGTGGTAGTGCCATCATGAAACAATTTTGATGAAGATGCCATGGGAGTCTTGATAGGTTTGGCATTATGCATGTTAGTTTTATGGAATATATCATAAATATATTTGGACTAGGTTAAGTGCAGGTCTCATGTGGTAGTGTATGTGGCCTAGAGACCTAGAAAATTATGGATTGTACTAAGATCTTTGGGAGGAAAATGTGAGTTGAGTTTAGAGATAAAGGAAGGGATGGCAGTTGGGTTATTGTTGGTGATGAGAATATCATTAACATACACCAGAACATACATGGTTATATTGTTGTGATGGTGAACAAATAGGGAGTAGTCACTTTTGGTGGACAGAAACCCCAATTTGAGAAGAGTTTGAGCAAGCTTGTGAAACCAAGCTCTTGGGGTTTTTGACCATAATGGCTTTCTTCAGTCTACAAACAAGGTTGGGAGGAACTTGATGAAAACCCTAAGGTTGTTGCATGTATATTTTGTTGGTGTATGCACTACGAGCTATTAATGTATCAATTTTAACTTATCAATAAAATAACTTTTTCAATTTTAAAATTATTTTAAAACTCTTTATCCTTGAAATAATAGGTCATATGAGAATCGTTCCTAAAATGTAGCTAGTCAAGTATTTACATGGGGACATGTAAATACATTAAGACTAATGTGTGAATATACTAATGATCTGATCTCAAAGATCATGGATATAGATGCTATCAAGTCTTCATACGGGTGCACCTTAAGAGTAATGTTATGCTGGACAGACCCACCATGAGAACGTTGCATGGATCGTTACATGAGTGTCATAAACGGTTCTCCAATGTGATAATGATATATGTAGTCCTTTGACCTGAAGTCACTACGATTCCTCCATGAGGAGTTTGTTGTTTTAATACAATCAAACGTCATGTAATAAGATGACCATAGAGATTGTGATTAGATAATGAACAAATTATACGGTGGGATGTAAGTGATATAGATGAGATTTGTCTCTCCTATGTGATAGGAGTGATATCTATGGCCACTTGATGGAGTGAGACTAAAGAAATGCATGGTCATGCTAGGAAGAATAAATATTAGATATTTACTCATTAAAGTCTACTCCGTTATCAAGTAAAATGAATTAGGCCATACAAGGATGACGACGACCATGCCTTGGACCTAATTAGATATCGTGATAAAATGAATAAATATATAAAATAATTTCACTTATAGGTTATGTCAATGATAAATAATATTCAGATATAATGATGCATTGTTAGATATCGCTCATATTTTATATTAATAATAAAATAATTTATTATTAATATGACTGAATATTTTACCTATAGGGTCACACGCATATGGTAAGTCCACTAAAGGATAGTTTTATTTAGTTGGACTAAAATTAAACTATTGGGTCTAACTCATTTAGTATGAGTCAGGAGCCCAATGTTTATTGAGAGCATATCAGGTTAAGACATGAGCCTATATATAGAGCATGAGATACTCATAGGTAGCTACTCAAAAAAATGAGATTACTCACTGAATTTTCATACTAGCATTCAAAGATTCAGTTTCTGGTGGGAGTACTCGTGTGGACTCCTAAAGGACAAAACTACGATTGCTTCGATTGAGGAATTTGTTTCATGTCTACAAGAGGTAAACGCTAAAAATATCATCTTTATTTTGTGGTTTTATGGTGCTTTGAAACATTTTCTTTTGCAATATTTTTTGGGGAATCCTATGTGTTTCCGTTGTCTGGCACTATGGAATTCCCTAACATATTTCTTCCTGTAAATCCCCATTTAAGAAAGCATTATCTATGTCAATTTGGTGGATATGCCAACCTTAAGAGACAGTTGCAGACAAGACAACCTAAATGGTAACAGGCTTAATACTGGACTAAAAATCTGAGTAATCTAGTCCCTCTTGCCACTAACCTAGCCTTATGCTTGAGTATACTACCAGCAACCTTGTATTTATGTTTGTAAAGCCATTTACAGCTAATAGCTTTTCTGTTTTGAGGTAGGGGAACTAGTTCCCAGGTTGAATTTCTTAGGAGACTAGTATATTCTTGATGCATGGCAGCTTTCCAATTAGGTGAGGTAATGACTTCTTGAGAATTGGAAGGTTCAATAGTGGAGAGAAAAACCTTGGGTTTAAATATACCTGCCTTGGCTCTAGTGATCATAGGGTGATGATTTTCAGATGTGATAGGTTGTTGAGGTGAAGTGATTATGGGTTGGTTTAAAGGTGAGCCAAGAGTGGGTGCAGGTGTAGAAGGGGGAGGGTTTTAAATAGTGTGCTCAAATGGATGAGGTTTAAGGCTAAGAGAAGGAATGATCGGGGAGGTGTGTTGCTGATTAAGGGGAGAAGAATTATGGTCAGAAAGTTATTGCGTTAAAAAATTAGGATTGATCTTGAGAGGATAATTTAGCCTAGCTCATCAAATTCAGCATGTCTGGTAATATAAACCATGCGAGTAGTGAAAAGACACTTAAAATCTTTATGTTGAGAAGGGTATCCTACGAAGATGCATTCTTAGGACTTGGGATCCATCTTATTCTGATTGTAGGGCCTGAGATATGGAAAACACCTACAACCAAATGGTTTAAAAATTGTATAATTAGGGATTTTATGGAACATGAGCTCAAATGGAGATTTGAATTGAATTGTTGGTGAGGGGATTCTGTTGATGATGAACATGGTAGTGGAGAAAACATCTGGCCAGAATTTTGTTGGAAGTTTGGAGTCAGCAAGCAATGTGAGCCAATCTCAATTATATGCCTGTGTTTTCTTTCAATCGCACCATTTTGTTGATATGTGTAGGGGCAATTGAATTTGTGAGCAATGCCAAAATCCATAAGGTGCCTCTTGAAAGTAGTATACTCCTTACCTTCATCAGTTTGCAAGGCCTTATTGAACAGGGAGCCTATGAGATTTACCAATGCAACAAGAAATTGAAACAAGGATTTTATTAGAACTAGAAATAAGTATGTTACAATTTTTCAGAACTTGATGTACAATTTTATATGAAGCATGGCCTACTCTGTTGTGCCACAAAGTTACATCATTGTCGTTAGTGATGGACATGTGTCTGTTGATGATGTGATTTGATGTAGGTTTGGATAATTGCATATTGTCAAACACATGTAAGCCATTCCTAAGTTGCCCTTGAAGAAAAACCTTCTTGGACCCCCTACAAGGCAAGTGTAAGGATTGAATTCAAGAAACACATCATTATCTCTAGTAAATTGGGATACACTAATTAAATTCTTGGAAAATTAAGGAACATGTAGGATATTTTGCAAAGAGAAACTTATGTTAGATTAAGGAATGAGAAAAGTAGAGTTCCCAACATGTTGAATGTTGAGAGTATTACCATTAGCCGTATGAACCATGTTTGTGCCAGTGTACTCAGTACGGGTCATGAGGTTGTTGAGATCATTGGTGATGTGGTTGGTAGCACCTGTGTCCGGGTACCAAGAGTCATCAAAAGAGTATGTATTTGTAGATGTGGCAAGGGAGGCAAAAACAACTTGATTTGTGATGAAGGAATTAGGATTGTGATTCTAAAGGTTTGGTTCAGCTAGTTGGTCATCAAATCTGTGCCAACAATGGTATGCTATGTACCCAATTTTCCATATAGTTAGCAATGTGATCCTTTACCACGACCAGTGTTGGGAAAGGGACTACCAGATCTGCCAGGTTGGGTAGAATTAAAAGATCTCCTTTCTCTCCCTCTGCCCCTAGATTGGCCACAAAATTAACCTCTACCTCTTCCTTAGGGTTGATAGCTTTTGTTATTTTGAGCCTGAACATAATTGGCTTGAAGAGGTGTGGAATCTTTCATCTTATGCTTTTCCAATATGGATTCTTGATGCATCAAAAGGGATTCTATTTAGGAAACAATGTAGGGTTCAGATCTTGCCAAATAGGATGTGATGAGGTCATCATATTCTTCAGACAATCCATCAAATATGATGTTAATGTGTTCTTCAGTGCTTATATAGCTACAAGAATTTTAACTAGATGTTTAATTTGGACTAAATAATCAGAAATGGAACCTATTTTGGTGATACTCCTAAGTTGGATCTTAAGTTGCTTGATCTTGGACTTAGTTTGTGAAGAAAAATAAGTCTTAAGAGTTTCCCAGATTTGATAGCTCTATTTACAACCTACTATGCAGATCTTGAATTGGTTTACCATGGAATCGGCTACCATAACTTTAACAGGTTATGTTGTTTAAAATTCTCAAATTCTAGGTTAATCTTTCCTTGTTCTTGATCTTCTTTGGTATTGTATTTCTCAAGTATAGCTTCTAGGCCTTGAATATACTTGTTGAGTCTGTATCCTTTGATAGTAGCCTCTGCATGTTGAGTCCATGTCAAAAAATTGTCTTTTGTGAGTCTTACATTGATGGCTGAAGAGAAAGTTTGAGGGGGAGAAGATGGGAGGGGCAGAAGCCATGGTGATTAGCATAAGGCTCTATGTTACCATGTTAGGGAAGCAGTTAAAAGAAAGGGAACACAATTAACAACAAAGAAGAGATGGAAAGTAATTTGTATTATGCCATAGAGATGAGGAATAAGACTCTTTGTATACACAAGGAAAAACAAACTTAGGGAAGTTGGGTAACAAACATAACTAAAATAGTTACAACAAACTTTTTCTATTTATATGGTTTCCTAACATCTTCAAATGTTAAAAAGATTTGCACATACTTTTATAAATATGTTAGTTATATTGAGACATCCTTGAAATGTTATTTTTTAAGTTATTTTCGGTTTTTTAATTGTCTTTCACATATCTTATTTAATCTTGAGCTTAGTGGGACTTGTCTTTTTAACTGGTTCTTTACAAATTTGAACTTTGTGTTTTTTACAAGCCTTAGTGTGTCTTTATCATTACACCGACAAGTTCATAAGAAGGAAACCACTGCATTGATTTAAAATTAAGGGTTGTTAATGATGTTAAGTAGAAGATCTAGAACCATCCACCTCCCATTTTTCCTCATTTGTTTTTAGCTTATAAATAAGATACTCTTTTTTTATCCTATTCTTGTTTCAAGATGAAAAATATTCATCCCATCTTTATTGATAATCGTTTTAGGTTTTACTTTTTTATCTTATTAAGATTGTTATTTAAAAGTGTAATATTCTATTTATTACTAATAAAATAATAAAATAAAATAAGAATATTTTAATATAGATTTACCTAAATAACTATATATTTAATGATTTTTTAATAATTATAAAAATAACTAAAACCATGACAATACCGAAACTTAACATAAAGTCACGAACTATTCTTTAATTGTCTCGTATAAATGTGGTTATTTAATAAATAAATAATTTCAACTGGTGGAGTCTGGTATGAAAAGTTTGCAAATTTGATGTTAATTTAAATAGTTTGAAGGATATTGATATTAATCTGACTTGAACTCTCTGGTTTTGGCACCCAACGTGGGATGCAAAGCAGTAACTCATTTCGAACCTCCTAGGCAATGCGCACCACCGACAGATCAGTTTAATCATTATATTTTTTTCTCAAATTGTTATATACCTCGCCATATTACATATATATATATATATATATATATGTTTTGTATGTATAAAGAGTTTTGTTATTGTTCGTTTTAGGGTTGAATTTAATTGACTCAGAAAGGTAACTTTCTTATCATAAAAGAAAGGCTAAATTACACTTTTGGTCCCCTAACTTGTAAAATTTTTTCAATTTGGTCCCTCATTATAATTTTAAACCATTTTGGTCCCCTAACTTGTTAAATAATGTCAAGTTGGTCCTTCCGTCAATCCTGATGTTAACGCCGTATGTCAGTCCTGCTTACGTGGCAAAGAGACGTTGGAGGTATCCAGGTTTCCTCCATTAAAGCTCGAGTGAAGGTCTAGGGTTTCATAATTTGAAATTGAAATTGGGAGAAAATTTGAAGAACTTGAGTTCCTGCTTCCCCTCATCCATGATGGCCTACTCTAGTGGTTCTGTGTTCAACAATGGAAGCAACATGACACAGGCAGATTCTCCTTATTGTGAATGTATGGGGCATCATAAAGCTGTGCTTCGAACCTCAAAAACGACGATCAACTATGGAAGACAGTTCTGGGGGTGTAGAAAGTACCGGGTAAAGTAATTATTTGTTGGTCATGCGTTTTGCTACTTGTGACAAGTGAAAACAGGATTCACAGTCCTTAATGCTCTGAATGGTGTTGTTGTAGGGTGTGGCAGGTGATGGGAGTTGTAATTTTTTCCAATGGGTTACTGATGTTGCTGAAGCTGAGAAGGATTTTTTGATTGTTAGACAAAGGAAAAAAATAATTGCATTGCAAAAATCTCTCATGGAGTCCAGAAGATGCAACAAGTGGATGTACTGTGTTTGTGTGTTATCAGCCATATGTAATGTGTGTGTGATCCTTGTATGTTGGACAAGATAGTGGGTTTAGTGTGACCTTTGGTCCTTGTTAATGTTCAGTTGTTAGTTTGAGTGAGACTCAAGTTTGTATCTTAAGTATGTTAATCGAGTTGTTAAATTGAAGTTTGTAATATAAGTTCTCAATTGAGATGTTAAATTGGAGTTTGTAATTCGAGTATGTTAAGAAAAGCTGTTAAATTAATGTTAAATTAGAGTTTGTAATTCGAGTATGTTAACGAAAGCTGTGAAATTAATGTTAAATTGGAGTTTGTAATTCAACTAAGTTCTTAATTGAGCTATTAAACAGAATTGCCAAACATCAACATGTACAAAAGAGTACGATATCAAACATTGTTCAAACATGCACTTGGCCGATATCAAAACAGTACGACGGCCTAAAACAACATCATTACAATTGTCTAATTCAAAACATGACCAACAGTCTCGAAAGAAAAAAACAGTAAAATGTTTCAGGTGTGCTTCCTCCTTGGTCTTAACTTTGGCCTGACTTTAAGGGCAGTTGTGTTTTGACTGTTGGGGGTTTGTTGGGTTTGGGTTCCCTCTTGTGGTGGTTTGGATGGACAAGTTGTCTTGTTGTGGCCCGTTGCTCCACATACGCTACATTTGCACTTCAATCCCTTCCTAGACATCCTTATATCATCTTTCTCACTTGGGTCCTTTCTCCTAGACTTTTTAGGCCTTCCAGGTTGTCTCTTGAACGATGGAGGTTGTAGAGGGTTTGTCTGGACGGTCTCCCACATATTTTTCCCACAAGTAGGAAAGATTATTGGATTATAGCAGTTTCCATATGCTTGTTTTCTGTATATTGCAGGGATGTAGGTGTCTGGACTTTCATTGACATGTATCATACATGCAACTGCATGGTTGCAAGGTATTCCTGTTAGTGCCCATCTCCTGCAGTTGCATTCCCTAGCTCTTAAGTCCACAATGAATTTATCATCATGCCTAATGTGGTTCACCTCGTATACACTGTTCCCTGACCACCTACACATGAACATATCATTGTTTAATTTCAAACAGCCAGTTGATCATCAAGACTAGGAAAGTACAAAAATGAAAACATCATTAACCTGACTTGGTACACATTTGCATGTGATTTTGACTGATCAATCCTATGTTTGATCCTTGGAAGGATATCATCAGTGAACTGCAACATTTTTGCCCTGTTATTGGCCCATCTTTCCATCAAATAAGTCTTAATATCCTCTAGCATGGTAATGATTGGTTTCTCCCTTGCTCCAACAATGATTGAATTGAATGTTTCAGACATATTATTGACTAAAACATCACACTAAGGGGTATATGAAAACCTTGATTTGCTCCAGTGTCTGGGAGGTAGCCTAATCAACTCCTTGTAGGCAGCATCATTTATCTCCTTCATTTCCAACATTGTCCTCTCTCATGCCTGTGTGTAAGTGGACTTAGCTGCCCTCCACAATAAGTCCTTCAACTGTTTCCCTGGGTGTCTCTTTCTGAAGTTGTTGTACAAATGTCTTACACAGAACCTCTGATCAACACCAGGGATGATCTCTTCCAATGCATGTTGCAGGCCCTGAAAATATAATATCTTAGCAAGTTAGAGGACCAAAGTGATGTTTTAAAAAAGATGAGGGACCAAGGTGAAATTGCATGTTTCAGGTCAGGCCAGTCTGATACAGGGTATTGCAGTATATATATTTGGTTTAACATTGTGCAGTATGCCATATGCATGTACTCTGATAAGATAATGTAATGCAGTATGCAGTATGTATATACTTTGAACAGATAATGTAATGCAGTATGCAGTATGCAACATTATGCAGTATGTATATACTTTGAACAGATAATGTAATGCAGTATGCAGTATGCAACATTATGCAGTATGCAACATTGTGATGCAGTATGCAGTATGTAATACATGTCAGGTCAGGTTCAGGTCAGACATGAAACACATACCTTCTGCTGGTCAGATATCCATGTAATGCCACTACAGACCTCTGAGCCTCCCAAGTCACCAACCAGTAACTCCAAAAACCATCTCCATGACTCAGTGTTTTCAACTTCTACCACACCAACTGCAATTGGTAACATTTGGTCATTTGGATCTCTACCTACTGCACTGAGGAGTTGCCCACCAAATGGTCCCTTCAGAAAACAACCATCTAAACCCACAATTTTCCTACAATGCTTAAAACTCTCCTTGCAAGCCTTCAGACAGACATACAACCTGTGGAAAGTTGTGGCACCTTCTCCTGGAACATGATCACCTACTCTGTTACCCTCTGTAGTTGGTTGCACATTCAATTTGACTGTTAAACCAGGATTGGACTTTAGTAAGGCATTGCAGTAGTTCCATAACTCAGTGTATTGTTCACTGTAGTCCCCATCCACAATATCCATGGCTGCTTTTTTGGCCCTATATGCCTTGGACTTGCTCACTTTTGCATGCCATGTTTCTTTGTCCCTGTTACATATATCCTACAGTTTCATTTTTGGGTTCTCAATAACACCACTCACCAAAGTCTTAGATAACCATTTTGAACTCAGCATCTTAATGCTATGCTGCCTCCCACAACTATGAGTGTCAATGATGGTCCTTAGTTACCATGTTTCCTGACATGATAACTTCCCACAATATGCATAGAACTCGCATCCTTCAATGCACCTCACCCTCACCCTCTTCTTATCATTCTTTTCAAACCTTAAATCTTTCCCATTGGCAATGGCATATGCCACAATGGCTTCCTTAAACTGCTCCTTTGACAGAAACTTGGTTCCTTTCTCCCAATGAAAACCCTCCATATTTGTGGGCATCTTGAAAGTTGGAGATAATCCATCTTCACTGTCCTCAGAGTCACCACTATGCAGTTCATCGGCTTCACTTTCTAATTCAAACTCAGACTCAACCTCTTTGCATTTGCCTTTGCCTTTGTTTCTTTTAGAACTGCACCCCTCACCCTTCATGTATGTCCTTGGGTTAACCGTCCTTGGGATTTTCTTCCTCTTCCATTTTTTTTCTCAACAGGCATTGCATTTTCCACCTCAGTAACAGAACCACCTCCAACATATTCATCACCTACAACAGCCTCATCAGTGCCTTCAACATCTGCATGGTCAGCACCTGTAGGCATCACATGGCTTTGTTGACAACCACTCATCACATCTTCTTCATCAACCCCTTCGTCATCTGAGTCTTGAAAATGTATTTCCATGGCACTATCCTCTGTTTCACCATGCCTTTGATCACCCGCAACATGATCACCTTCAACTGTTTCACCATGCCTTTGATCACCCTCAACATGATCATCTTCAATGTCTACTTGAACACCCTCCTCAACATCAACACCTTTAACATCATCTTCATCTACTTGAACACCTTCAACATCTACTTGATCATCCTCCACATCAACACCCTCCATATTTACTAGATCATCATCAACGTCATCATCATTTGGTTGTTCTGGTCCAGTTAAGTCCAGAACAACCTCTGGCACATCAAGAGGGTGCACAACAAACAGCTGAACTTTCCCTTGACAGTGTGCAACTCTTGCCATTTCTAAACAGCCTTGATCATCCACCAAACGTTTCAAGCCAACATCAAAATCCTTGCCTCCAATTTTGTACCATAACTGTTCAATGTTCACGTACCCCATGTCTTTTAATATTCCCATAACCTCGAAATAACTCCATCGGTCTTCATCAATATCCCATTCAGAATCTGTACCACCAATATACCCCACCTTCTTTCCATTATCTTCAACAAAGCTTCCACCATGAAAAATCTCTACCTTAAAACGCGAATTCATCCTACAAAAACTACGTAAAAGCATACTAATTTTAGAATCTGAAAAACCCTACAAAATTATGGAAACCCACATGTTAATGTAAACCCCATACTCAACCCTACAAAATATTTTCCAACAAATCACACTACGAACTTGCTACGGCCATGTTCAACCAACAACATGGACATGGATACTGAAAATCAAGTAAGATTACAGTGCATACCTTTAGAAACTCAGTGTTGAGCAATACCACGACAACGCAAGAACTCCCTTTGCCTAGCTCACCGTTCCAACTCCTTTGCTTGTAGCTTAGGTCACCCTTCAGACACGTTACACTACGGAACACACGAAGAAGACGATGGGACCAATTCGAAAACATGTATTGGGTTATCTTTCTAAACGTCGTCGTTTTGCATATGCCAACCAACTCCCAAGTAAATGAGTGACACTTCAGCATACAGGTCAGTAACCATTGCCACGTAAGCAGGACTGACATACGGCGTTAACATCAGGATTGACGGAAGGACCAACTTGACATTATTTAACACGTTAGGGGACCAAAATGGTTTAAAATTATAATGAGGGACCAAATTGAAAAAATTTTACAAGTTAGGGGACCAAAAGTGTAATTTAGCCTAAAAGAAAAAATGATCAAAATACAAAAATATAATAAACATGTTTCTTCAATAAAAATTACTCTCAAAAGTTGAGATTAACAAGACCTAAATATAATAACTTTCTTTTTTTTCTTTTGCTTATTATAAAAATAGATCCTAGAAAGATTGAAGAGATTACCATTGGATGCATAGAAGGCAGGGATTTTTCAAACTTAAAATGAAATTTTGAATCCAAGTTTTAAGAATGCAACTCTTAAAATTTGATGTAAGAGCTCTTTATAAGCCATAGTAATTCTTCTCAATTCGAGCTTAAATATAGTATCATACCCATGTAACCAAATAATTTTAAAATGAGCATGGTTGGGACTTCCAAACGGACGTAATATTTTCCTTTTGAGGACGTCAACATTCTATTCAGAACTGCAACTTGGGATTGGCCTGATCATATTAGCGCGAATGATTTGTTTAATATTACTTCCTTCTTTTCTTTTTATCTAGCATAATTTTTTTAAAAAATATTATTTATTTTTATTTATCACTTCAAATGATAAAATTATATATTCTAAAACCCTTTAATTATTGTCTTAATATATGTATTTTTTTAAAATTGTACCAATTAAAAAAGAAGGGAGAAGGTGTTAATCAATTCTGCAGGACTGTTATCTTGGAAAAATCCAGTAAATTTTAAGTACTCCCTCCATTCATTTTCGGTGTTTACGTACAGTTAGTTTGGTATAATTAAAAATAAGCATTAAATATTAACTCGATAAGAAATAGTTAAAAAGTAGGAGTAACTTGCAGCATATTTTAACCCGTGAGAATCGATGCTCGCAATTGCAGTCAACGAAAGCCCCATCATAATAATACCATAGAAAAGTAAAGTACCATCATAACCTGAGGGAAGATATCTTTAAAAGGATGCATTAATTGAATGGAGTGCGATTTCATTACAAAATTAAAAAACAATGACAGAAATAGTATGGCATATATAATATATATACTATTCCCAACGGGACAAACTTGGATACTGCCCCCAAAAAGAATAACATCAGATATGAACTACCAAAACGGAGATTTCCCCTCAAGTAATAGCCAATAGAAATCTAACGCGCTACAATATATTTATACCAAAAAACACGTAGTAAGAAATTGCTCCACTAATCCTTTCTGCTTCTTGTTTGAATCCCTTCCCTTTGTGAGCATCAGGTTTACCAAATCCCATCGTACACTGTTTAGACTGAAACCGCATTATGTAAGAGTAAGAGTAAGACTGAAGCTAAATTCAGTGCCTCCGCAAAACTTACGCTTAAGGCTAACTAAATGTTCAACGGCTCTGACTCAGCATCCCTATCCTTCAATTGCCAATCTGCTGCTTCTGTTTCAAACAAAAACAATCCCAGTTCCAAGTAAGAACATGTTTTCGTTAATTAAAATGGGAGAAATAACGTCTGTTTAGGACATTTCATTGGTCCATATTTCGTTTCCATATTCAAAGTTGGTTATCATCTCATGCCAGTCATATTTCCATGTGTTAAGCTAAAATAACGTACAAAGGGACCCTATAAAAGCAAGGAAGGAGCAGGACTAAATACTACTCAAGAGTAAAACAAGCTCGCAAAATTAACCGAACGCTTCAGGCAGAGCAACAAAGCCAATGGTGGGTAGCAGTAATTCCTAGATAAGATAAAGTTATAACACAGCAAATCAAAGTGAGTCTTACTTGGCTTATCTGAAATGACCATCAGGCGCCTTTGCAAGAGACAAGCCACCAAGAGGAAAATTGAGCACATGCCAAACATAACAGTGATAGGGAATGCATCAACCTGCAGAGAAAATACATAATTTAAAAAAAAAAAACACTGCATAACAGAAATACTACACTGTTAAGTTCAAGCACTGTATCAAAGTAGTATATTGTGTAACATACATTGTACAGAACAACACACACAAAAATGTTCAGAGGAATGCGGAAGAAGTTCATGATGGTGCTCCTGGCCTCCTCAGGAATGTATTGAGATCTCATCTTCATAATGGATGGCCAGAATATGCCAACACAACCCTCAAAAGTGCAGAAACCAAGAAGCTGAAGGCAACCAGCAAATGAGATGCTTCCACCTTTCTCTTTGGTAGGAACTACCATGAACTGATCCACAATTAATTACCAAGACATAAATATAGCAAAATGGTGAAATGTAAATCACAATACTTGGGGGGGGGAGAATAGTAGATTGGAAGAATTGCATACACTGGTCAGAATGGGAAGCAATAGTGCAGCAGAAGAAACTGCAAAAACAAGCTGCATATAGCTCTCTACTCGGAGTGCTGAACGGGCCATGAGCTTAGACGCAAGTGAGCTTCCCAACATTGAAGCCAACATAAATGTTGCAAAAATGAAACCATGGGGAATTTCTTCATCATTTGGGCTCAATGCAGGAGTCCATAGAAACACAAAGGTGTACATTGAACCTTCAAAGAGAGACTGTATGGCACCCAGCAGGGCTATTTTTTCATCTGAAGCACAAGGAATGCAGTAAAAAATGAACTTGGGAAGAATACAGAATGAACAAGAATACAAGAGATGAATAAAATCTATGATAAAAACAGAACATGAAAGCTAAAAGCACCAATGGTTGATCAATTCCCTTTAGGATCACTTTAATAACAACTGCTATAGGTTACAATAAAGTTCTCATTATTGTCATGTAAACACTGTTATGAAGATTAATATCATGCATAAGAATTCAAAGTTAAGAAATTACAGCATTGAAACATTGTATAAAGACAGTGAGAAGTAAATTCCAAGGTAAGAAATCTACCAGAAGCAATGGCCACGGCAGCACCCCTGAATTGGGTAAGCAAGTCTTTGTTCTCAGAAGGATCCCCATAATTTTCTGTCCACGTAGATAGTATGACAGCCATACCAATTGCAAGAAAACATGAAGCAGCATCAAAGGGAGCCACAGGTCCAAGAGCCAATGTATCAACAAGGACATTTCCAAACAGCCCAGCCACAATAGCAACAAGGCCATTTCCAAGAAATATAGCCTTTGAGAATGTTAATGATAGCCATTGTTGATCAAAGCCCCTCTGATGTTTGAAAGTAAAAAATAAGAGACAAATCAGACTCAAATACACAAGGAAAGTAAAAGAAAAACATTTATAAAAACCATTTGTCACAGATTTAGAAGGTAAAAATGTGTTAATTCCAACAACCACTTCAGCATCTTTTGAAATCAACATAATTTTCAGGAACAAGTTGATTCCCTATATATATATATACATATACATATATATATATATATATATATATATATATATATATATATGAGATTTTACAGTAGAGAAACAAGAAAAAATGAGCGCCATATTGAAAAGTTATAGATATGAAAAGCCTAAATTAAGCATGATAAAGATCTCAAATTTCAGATGCTACCAAACACTCTTGGTTCTGGTTAATCATTGTTAATAAGTGAACCATAGATTTAACTTGAAATCCAAACATTATGGTACTCAATAGACAGAACTGCATCAATTTTTTTGTTGAAAGAGAGACGAGAAACATATGATGACAATCATGTCTCAACTCTAGACTGTGGGCTCAATATCTATATAATGAATCCAATAATTACAAAAAGACAATTTTCTCAAAACATATATTTTAGTATGATATATATATATATATATATATATATATATATATATATATTTATATATACACTGAAGCTACTACCTAGACACTTACACTAAACCCGGACAAAAAAATGACACTTAGAATGTAAGTTCATGCAATACAATGTATAACATATAACATATATACTACATTCAAGACTAGCTCAATTTGGAATGTCGGTCCAAAACAATGAAGCTAAATTCTCATTTTGAGGACATAAAAGCCACTCATTCCTATAAAAGTTAAAAATACATTGTATAATTCAAGTGATCTACACTCTTCAAATGCAAAGAAAAATCTAATGCCATATTTACAAGCCAATCAATGACTGCCTTCCAATATCATAAGCCATTTCTTGCATGTTCTAAAATCACATGTCCAGAGGAAATTTTCAAAAACAAACAACAATTCCTCACCTTGAAGTGCTCGGCAACAAGCCACGACTCAAATGCTGAAAACAGAAGTGAAGTGGCAATACCTCCCAAAACACGGCCCAACATCAGGACTTTGTATTGAGGAGAATGCTTGGTGATGCAGCTCAAGATGTAGGTTATGCAATACGTCACACAAGCCCTCTTCCGGCCTCTGATATCAAAGTAAAAAGCATTAGACACTGAAAAACAAAAATGCCATGACAACAGATATGCAGCATGGAACTAATGCAAGAAACCAGAAAGGACATCTCACTGTTTATCAGCCAGAGATCCCACAATTGTTCCGAACAACATGGAAGACCCAAATCCAGCAATGAACAGCTGTCCAATCTCCCCTTTCCCATATCCATATGTACTGTATAGATAGTACACATATGGGCCTTGCAGCCAATCTCCAGCTATAGCGATACAAACAGCAACCCATTAGATTACCAAAAACCATACACACATACATGCATGCATACATACATGTATACATACATACATATATATACACACATACATATACATGTATATAAATTTATCTAAGCCGGACAATCTTAGACAGGATAAGAAAAAAATGAAAAGTTCTTATTTAAAATTAATATTAATGCAGCATATTGTGATTTCCTAGATAAATCTAACACAGGTCTCAATATAAATTTTCTCATTTTAATTTCTTGTCCTATGCAATATGTATATATGTGTGCGCGCGCGCAGCAAACAGAGAAATTTCCATTGCCATCTGAATCAAGCCTCAATGATTAAGAATTATACCTAAAATCAGATAAACATCTCAAATAAAATGAATTAAATGAATCGATAAAAAAAAAAACAGGGCTGAAGGAAAACTTCAATTTCAAATACGATCTCAGCGAACAGTATTGTAATTTGAAGGATCATCAAACAAAACAGCGAGCTAAGAAAAACATAAGGAATGGCATAGCACAAATAAGTGTGAAAGCGTAGTGTACATAAAACCAAAATGCAAAAAAAAAAAAAAAACAATTCGAGAACCATGAGGCACGTCACTATCTTAACAGAAAGTGAACACGGCAGGATCCGGCTGAAATGCTTGTGATTTCAAAGAAATTTCAATTACACAAACAAATCGCACGAGAAAAACAAAATAATTAAGAATGTGTGGCGAAAGAAGAAACGGAGAAATGAAAGGGGAGAGTGAAAATGCAGTGCAGATCTGAGAGATCTACCCATCATGAGGGAGTAAACGAAGAGGTAATTGTTTTTGAAGGAATTGAAGGTGGAGGAAGTATTGATTCGATCCTTGTTGTTCTTGCTGAGCTCCAGAACCGCCACAACCGCGGCCAAACCACCGAACACCATGTAGAAGAACAACTCCATTTTCTCTGATCTCACTGCACTCACACCCAACCCAAGTATGTATGTATGGGGTTACCCTCTCGGGGAGAGAGAGAGAAAGGGTCCTATATATACTCCATCAAAACGGTGCTGTAATCCCCTGCGACGCTGCTCCACTCTACCATCACGCTACTGGCTATAACGGTTGTACGTTCAAACACTCACTTTATTTTTATTGTTTTTTGTGCTATTAGTAACTCTGACTTTTGCTCCTAGTATATATCGTTCCACTTCCCTTAATTAATCAATTAATATGCTTTTATATACACTATATTCTAGTGTCGGTAATACTATGTGATATGTGATATATATTACTTTCTATCATTATCATTTGTAAATATATCTTATTTTATTTTTAGTTCCTGAAATTTTTCCTTTGTTGATTTAAATCCTTACAAATTTTTTTATTATTACATATTGATATTATCCCAATATTATTAAAGAGGATGTCTATATGCATATTAATTTGTGTGGTCATTAAGTAATAGTATAGAGATTTTTTAAGAGTTTTAAATTTATAATGATTAAAATTAAAAAATAAATGACTAAAATGATTGGGTATATTTATACAAATAATGTATATCTTTAAACCTAAGACTCATTTCTCTCCTAACACCAAATTATAATAATAAGAATAATAAGTTTTGTGAAAATTACAATTAATAATGGGGAAAAAAAGTATGTGAAGTAGTATGGTACTGGCATTCATCATGCATGTTATTTTCTTATTAGCATTATACTAAGTGCGAAGCATAAAAGAAATAGTCACAAATAAGTGAGTTATTATTAGTGATTAAATATTCGGAATCAATGTCCTGGTTCCTACTATCTTGTTTGACATAGGCCGTGTTATTGCATCTTCAATATGGGTTGCTTGACTTATTTTAATGAATAAGTAGTTGTACTAAAATAATTTACACTATTAAAGTTAATTAAGGTGACAATTACATATAAGAATTTATGTTGTTTTTTTGTGAGTATATAATGATTGATGCTTTATTTTATTATTTCGCCTAAGAAAAAACCTGAAGCATCTTTCGCTCAACAAAAAGAAGGGACTTGGTAATTGGTATTTGATTATACTCATTTTCAAAATTTTAAAAAATGTATAATAATGTTAAAATGAAATTAAAAAAAGTAAAATGTTTGATAAAAACTACAAAGAGTAGAGTTATGCAATTTTAATTATAAGTTACACTATTATAAATACTTTTACACTTACAAAATTTTACTATGAAATTAATTAATTAATAAAAAAATATAAGAGTTTTAAAATTATCTTACGAATATAGACTATACCCATTATTTATGTCATGTAAAAAATACTTACAGAAAATTTACACTTTTTTATTTTATATATTTTATTTAGATTATGTGACACCCTACTTAATAAAATATGGGAAATTTTTTTTTTCAATTTTTATGAATCTATTAGATCGTTCAGGAGTTCCAAAACATATATATTTATATATATACACACAATCTGTAGCAAAAGGTTATTCTTTGTACATCAGGAGTTGGCCAAGACGATACTATACTAAAAGTTATACAAATATATACATATAATGTGGGTCTCCAAGACCACGATAACTCCAACCGAGCAATCACCAAGTATTGTCTCAGTCCACATTCACTGAAAAATGACAACAACTCAGGGGTGAATATATATATATATATTAAATGAAAAATATGGAATCGAATTCGATATTAATCCTATTACCATTTCCAGTTAATTCAATACTACAAACACATTTATACTATCAAATCATCTCTTACAATCACGATTATCCTCAATAGCTATCCCACAATATCTAATGATTATAATGGCTACCTTGCAGCTTCTGGTATCCATCAATACTGTCCCATAACTCATTGATGTCACAGTGGCTGCCTCACAGCTATGCAATGCATGCGAATTCGTTCTAATGATGGGATATCAAACACAATAATAGATCTCAGCTCTCAGCTGATTCGGCCGTTTTACAGGTACCAAACCGCTTGCCCACTTACGCAACACAGTCACTCCCAGCGACAACGGTAGTGTTGCGGGCTAGCCTTGAGTCCCACTCAAGGACTTCTATGGAGTCCGAAGAAACCACAGGGTCTAAGCCCTCCCATCTGGGCCAGCATTACAGGCCCCTACAATCCTGTAAGCTTTTTATGCAAATGTTATGCACCAACAATAATCATATTTCATTGTATTGTCTAATAAGCTACTCTAGCTTGTTAACAATATCATCACATGATAAATCATACTATCTTCAAATAGGCATAACAAGCATATTGTGTCATTTATCATCATTAACACATCACACTTATCAACCACATAAGAATAGTATCCACCAACAAATCATCATCATATATTCATATCATCTCAGGATCATCACAATATCAAAACCAATAAACAGGGGATAGTTATGCAATCACTACACATCAAGAATAAACACAATCATATCATCAATTTTAACAAAATATCCAACTATCCCTTAATCAGTTCCTAACTCATGCATTTAAGATATATAATGCTCCACATACCTAGAATCCTCGATTTCAAAGCTCAAACGCTCCTCGAACGCTCCTGTTCTATTCAGGAATCCGAATCTTGACCGGGGTTAAAATCTAAGTATCCTGTCTGTTGCTACCTTGCTAACTCAGTTTTTACACTGCCTCAGTAGAGTTTGGTATTATACACCTAGGTTTAGTGGGAATCTGAGGTTCTTCAAGTAACAGTGGCAATTGATGTTTAGTCCATACTGGAATAAATGACCTCACCAGAGGTGTACCTGCAGAAGATTCTCTGATGCTTAAGTTAGTACAGTAACTAAGGTAATATGGTATTACGGAGGTAACTTACGAGATTTTCTCTGATCCTTCTTCAGTAATAAATGAGTTGTATTTATAGTGTTTACCTTAGTTTTGGAAGTGATTTGACCATATTCCTAATTTATTATAGATACAGTGTCTGCAGGGTCAGTTTGCTCATACCTCCTCTGACTCGATGTCTGATTGTCAGTTATAAGCTGGGGTTAAAGGAGGAATCCGTAGTCAACCAATGGTTTCAGACTTCGGTCATGACTTGCCAGCTTTCTCAATGATTTTGCGATGTTTCTGGACCTCGGCCTGGCCCCTGGTTACCACCCCGGATCATTTGCCCCTTAGTTTATTTTTATAGTATTACTACAATAAGTGAACTATTCAAAGTTCGGTTGAAAAATTTGTCAGGGTGTAGGTACCGATGTGCCAACACATACTTTGGGTTAGGTGAGGCATTTAATGCACCTCACCTGTAAAAGCTGTCATTTCATGCGGATTGCTGACGTGTCATGTCATGAATGGTCGTATATTCCATGCACCTTTAGATGACGTCATTCCCAGGTGAAACGGCGCTCCTTTTTGGGCTGCGACGCTTCGTCTTCTACTTCGTCCATGGGTCGCAACAGTTGAACTTTGGCCCATGCCTTTTCTGCCTATAAAAGCAAGCGCCTCTGCTACTTCAATTCATTCGCTCATTTACTGAAACTCTACACAACCGCCCTCTGTTTTTATTTTCTCACTTTGTCCTGGCTCATACTCGAAAGACCGCTCGCATCATCCCTACAGGTAGCCTCTAAAAATCCTTCTTTTTACCATGTCTTCCTTTTTCTTCTAATCACGGCCAGGAACAAGATTCCTCTTGTGAAATTATATTAAACCCTTCGATTTCTTGGCTACCCGAGGTTCCTTGTCAGGGGCCTCGGCTTACTCAAATGGAAATCCATAGGTGGATGACTTCGGTTAACTTGGGCTCAACCTCCCAAGCGGAGTCTTCCACTTTCGGAGTTCAGAATCCTCCTTCACCTCTTCCTTTTGTGTCTCCGGACCGGAGTGATAACTTCAGTGTAGTGCATTATTACGTTGATGATACTGACTTTTATTCACATGTCCCTTTTTTAGCGTACGTTGTGACCATGAACGCTACCGGCTCATCAGTTTTGAGAAACGGCCTCGACAATACCTTTATGATCACGAACAAGGTGAACTGGCTAGCTCGTAAGGCTGAAGACCCCTATTTCTGGGTCGCTCAGAACGTACTCCCCATCTACAGCCTCCTTGCCCAGCCTACAGATGGGGTGGAACTTGAGATCGAGTATCATTAGGGTGCCAAGAAGTACGCCATCTCATTTACCCTCTTTGCCCCTACACTCACAGAGCGGATCTACCACATCCCGAGGGGCCGCTTTATTTATTTTCACAATTACACAATAAGCAAGGTGAGAGTCCAGTTCCCCTTGAACAAGTTCGAGATAGGGGTGCTATGTTTTTTAGACATCGCCCCCAACCAACTCCACCCCAACGGCTGGCCTTGGTTCTCTCTCTTGAAGTTTTGGGCAAGCACCTAGGCTTCACCCCCACCGTCACCATCTTTTTTCAGTTTGCCCGCGTGATGCGCTGAGGTGGAACTGGAATGGGATTCATCAACCTGAAGCGTCAGAGTGACATCGTTAACTTCGAGGCCTTTGTGGATTCCTGCAAGATCGTTGGAGGATCCTTCAAGAACTCCTTCCTGAAACTTTACGTTAAAGGGACGGAGCCTCCTTTCTGGAAGGATGAAGAAGGTCGGTTTAGGATCCACACCGGCTGGACTCACAAGCATTTCTTACTGGAGAGCTTGACTTACGCCGTTGACGAGTACTCCCTTTCTGAGTCCACCAAAACGGTGGTTGACACCCTCCATAATATCTCCCGAGGTGCCCCCATCAAGTGTCGTTTTCTCCTTGGCACCATGGAGACACGGAATAAGTATCTCGCTCATTTGGGTATATACCCATCTCTATTTCTGTTTTCATATATTTATGTACCGTAGTTCACTAATTGTCCTTTATGATTTTCAGGGAACATGAGTGTTGCTGCCCTGGAAAACCTCCGCAAACTGGTGGAGGGCTCCGTAGTTGACACTACGACCGAAAATAATGTCACTCCTAAGATGAGGAAGTCTTCCGGACTCCAGATCCCTGGTGGGGTGATTAATATTAAGGACGCCCTGGGGAAACGGAAAGAAAAGGGGCAGGCTTCCAGGGTATCCAAGAAGCAGAGGGTGAACCCCGCCTCTCGAGTAGTGGATAAGGGTAAGGAGGTGGCGACTGAGACCCCGGTGGGCGATGGTATTCCTCTCCCTCCTCGTTTCGCTATAGAATCCCTGGAGGAGTTAATAACCAGGACCCTTCCCACAGACTCCGGCTTTGAACTCCCTTACCGCCTCAAGCCTGGGTTGGAGAAGGAAGATATCACATTTGCCTTGGAGACGACAATATGGTATAACATCAAATCTCTCTCCGCCATCTATTTCGCCGCTACCGATGGTCCAAAGTTGGAAGTGGATCGTCTAAAGGACAAAAACTCCCGCCTCTCCGAAGATGGATTAAGTCCCTCAACGAGTCTAACCAGGCTTTTCACCGGTCCAATGAGAGCTGGAAGAAAGAGAAGGATGGACTACTCGGGAAGGTGGCCAAACTGGAGGGCCAAGTGACCGATCTTCGCAAGAAGAATGAAGAGTTATCCATGGCAGTCACCAATGAGCAGAACAAGTACCAGGAGGATATGTTACAGTTTGCTCATGTTGCCATGGACTCCTTCAGTCATGCCGTCCGCCAGGTAATCCACCAAAACCGGGATCCCCCTCTTAACCTGAACGGGATTAGTTTTTTCAACCGATTCTGAAATGATGAGCTGGTGACCGAAATGGGTGGTCAATCCTTCTCTCCTTCTGACGAGCCCTTCAAGCTTCGTCCTTTGGAGACGGGGGAGAACGACGGTCTTGGGGACCCTAATGCTGAGGAGGCTGACACCGGATCTAAGGGCGAAGAGGAGGAAGGCCCTCCACCAAATCCTTAGTTTTATTTTTGTTCTGTAGGCGAGATGAACTCTGCCCATTTTAAATTTTGATTCCTTTGGCTGTAGTGCCCCTTCTTTTGTAATTACTTATCAACGATAGTGTTTCGTTTTCATCAGTTTGGTTGCTATGATTCGGTGTTTGTGTAAATGATTTATTCCGAAATTCTTAAACTATTCCGTAATTTCTTTAAAACATTTAATGAGAATTTTACTGTTTTGGGATTCTTGGACTACTCCGGGATTTAATAAAACTTAACCACTTTGGGGTCCTTAGACCTCTCGGGGTTTAACAATACTTAATCACTCTGGGGTCCTTAGACCACTCCGGGGTTTAATAAAACTTGACCGCTCTAGGGTCCTTAGACCACTCTGGGGTTTGATAAAACTTGACCGCTCTGGGGTTTTTAGACTACTTCGGGGTTTAATAAAACTTGACCGCTCTTAGGTCCTTAGACCACTCTGGGGTTTAATAAAACTTAACCGCTCTGGGGTCCTTAGACCACTTCGGGGTTTAATAAAACTTGACCACTCGGGTCCTTAGTCCACTCTGGGGTTTAATAGAAACTTGGGGAAGATTAACAAAAGACGTTATAGTTCATATTCACGAAACTATATTTTATTGATGAAATAGCACCCCGGCTACATACCTCATTAAAAACCTCCCAAGTAAACCCTATGGGAAAAACCTTGGGTAGGGAAAAAGAGTGCATGACTTGTAATGCCGGTTAGCTGTAATACACATGGAGGTTCTTTACATTTTATTTATTCTTGAACACATCTCCCTCTAAAGTTTCCAATAAGTACGCTCCTCCTGGTGTGACTTCGTTTACCCGGTATGGCCCTTCCCATGTCGGTGCCAAATTTCCCTGGTGTGCTAAACGATTTCCAACTGATGCTTTCCTTAGGACGAGGTCACCTACATTAAATCTTCTTTACTGGACCTTCATATTGTATCACAATGCGGCTTTGGCTTTAATGGCTTGATCCTGGACAAAAGCTGCTTCCCTGACTTCAGGTAGTAGATCCAACTCATTCCTTATCCTTTGGTCATTGTCCATCGTATCAAGTTATTGGACCCTTGGAGAGATTAAATTTATTTCCACTGGTATCTCTGCGTCTACTCCATACACCAACTGGAATGAGGCCTCGCCAGTAGATGAATGCGGAGTTGTCCGATGTGCCTACAAAACATGACATAATTGGTTGGCCTATTCTCCTTTCGCTTCACCAAGGCATTTTTTTAATCCCTTTAAGATTTCTCTATTTACGACCTCGGCCTAACCATTAGTCTGAGGGTGCTTAACTGATGAGAATACTTGCTTAATCTGGAGTCTGCCAAGCAGACTTTTGAATTTGGCATCTGTGAACTGCGTCCCATTATCCGTTATTACTCTCCCTGGTATTTTGAATCTTATGATTATGTGCTCGTAGAAGAATCTTCACGTCTTTGTCGCGGTGATATGTACTACTGCTTCCGCTTCAATCCACTTTGTAAAATAGTTCACCCTGACTATTAGGTATTTCACTCCACTCAGCGCTTTTGGGAAAGGTCCTAAAATATCCATGCCCCATTGGTGGAAGGGCCATGGGACTACGGACGTGGATAATTCTTCAGCTGGGACATTGTGCTCATTACTATTCTTCTGGCATGCATCACATTTTCTAACATATTTCACTGCGTCCTTGGCTATAGTGGGCCACCAATAACCTGCCCTTAATACTTTCCTGGCCAAGCTCCTGCCTCCGCAGTGGTTTCCACATGTCCCTTCGTGCACCTCGGATAGGACTTCCCCAACCTCGGCCTTGTTTAGGCACCTTAGGTAAGGTGCCGTCAATCCTCTTCTAAATAGGCCTTCATCTATCAATGCAAAATTTGACAGCTCTTTCTTCAACTTCTTCCTTTTGACTGGGGATTCCAGAAGTTGTTTACTTACCATGTATCGGATAATTGGAATAACCCAGGAGTCTTCTGGATACGCTCTGAATTGGATGGCGTACACTTTAAGTGAGTTTGAAATACTTGGAGAAGCTAAAGTGCTCTATATAACTATAGTCGTACATCCCATCTTTTTTGTATTTGCCAACCGAGATAGGACATCGGCTCTAACATTTTCCTCTCTGGGAACATTTTTAAATTCCACATCATCGAACCTTTCTCCCAACTCCTTAACCTTCACCAGGTATTGTTGCAACAACGGCTCCTTCGCTAGATAACTTCCATTGATTTATGAAATCACCAATTATGAATCACTACAGAGCACCGTCGTGCGCATTCCTACATCTAGAGCCGCTTTAAGTCCTGCCAAGCATGCCTCATACTCCACCTAATTATTTGATGTCTTGAAATCAAATCTGAGGGATATTTTGACACTTACCCCGTCTTTGCTCTTAATTACTACTCCGGCCCCATATCCTTTTGCATTCGATGAACCATCGACGTAAATCTTCCAATGCTCCCATGGTATTATTGGGGCTTCTCCAATTAATTTCGTCATAAAGTCCACCAGGACTTAAGCTTTTATGGTAGTCCGGGGTTCGTATGAAATATTAAACTCTGATAGCTCTATTGCCCACTTCATCATTCTTCCTGCCAGGTCGGGTTTATAAGAAACTGTTCTTAAGGGGAGATCCGTCCGGACTGTGGTTGGATGTACGTGAAAGTATTGTCTTAAACATCGGGACGTCCAGACTAATGCCAAAGCTGCCTTCTCCAATTTCTGATACTGGTCCTTCGATCCTTGCAACATTTTCCCAATGAAGTACACCGGTCTCTGGCCCTCGACTGTATCTTTTATTAGTGTAGCCCCAATTGCTTCATCAGATATGGATAGGTAAACGAATAACTTCTCCCCGGGGTCAGGCTTTGTTAGCACTGGTGGGTTCGCCAAAACTTCCTTCAGCTCTTGAAATGATTTCTCTTATTTTTCTCCCCATTGAAACTCCTTGTTCTTTTTTAGTGCTTTGTAAAAGGGTAATGATCGGTGTGCCATCTTTGGCATGAACCAGGATAGAGCCGCCACCTTTCCATTTAATGATTGCACCCCCCTTACATTGGTTGGATTTCACAACTCTCTTATTATCTTGCATTTGTCAGGATTAGCTTCTATGCCCCTTTGTGTTAGCATGAATCCTAAGAACCTTCTTGCTAGTACTGCGAACGTGCATTTTAGTGGGTTCAACCTCATATTATAGAGCTGTAGTCTCTGGAATACTCTTCTCAAATCTTCAATGTGGTCTCCCCCAGTCGAGGTCTTGGTTACTATATTATCAACATATACTTTGACTATTTTTGACCTCATTCCGTCAAATACCTTATTCATCATTCTCTGGTAGGTGGCTCCTGCATTCTTCAATCCAAATGGCATGACGGTATAGTAAAGACTCCCTTGTCATTCATAAATGTCGTCTTATCTTCATCCTCTTTCCGCATCGGAATTTGATCATAGCCGGAGTACGCATCCATGAAAGATAGGAATTGGTACCCCGATGAATCATCCACTATTTGATTAATGCTTGGTAAGGGGTACGGGTCTTTGGGACAACACTTGTTCAGATTTGTAAAATCCGTGCACATCCGTCATTTGCCATTAGCCTTCTTCACCATTATCACATTTGAGACCCAAGATGAGTATTGCACCTCTCTTATAAATCCGGCCTTTAGTAACTCTTTAGTTTGCTCACATGTCGCTTGCTGCTTTTCCAGACCTAGTCTTCTTTTCTTCTGCGCCACCGCTCTTGACTTCGGATACACTGCTAATCTATGACAATAGAAGTTTGGGTCAATTCCTGGCATGTTGGTCGCGATCAATGTGAATAGGTGCTTGAATTCTCTAAGTAATTTGACAAGCCGCTCTTCCATTCCTTGATCTAAGGAATCATTAATTTCCATGCCCCTGGCTAGGTCTTCTTCCAACATCACCTTCTTGACCCCTCCTTCAGGCGTTGGTCTCTGAGGATTCTCAAGGTCTAACCTCAACTCCTCTCTTGGTTCCAAGTCTATTAAATTTACGGACTTCGGTATTGGTCCGCCATCATTCAATCTCTTTTTTTTATGGACTCCTCCGCCTTGGTCATTAACACACTGAGGTTATAACAGTACCTCGCCATTTGTTAATCACCCCGGACAAAGGATACTTGATTATCCTTTTCTATGAAATTTATCAACAGGTGTGGAGTTGACACCACCTCCTCTAGGGCATTCAGAGAAGGGCGTCCAATAATCCCATTGAATGGGGATTTGACATCGATTACCAAAACCCTTGTGCGAACCGTTTTCAACCCTGACTCTCCTTCAAATGTCAGTCTAATATCGAGATAGCCCTTAGTAGATTGCTTGGCTCCATTGAATACCGTTAGCTCCTGAGTGTATGGCTGTAGGTCGAAGTCTGAGAGCCTTATTTTTTTGAAACATTCATAAAAAATTACATCACATGAACTTCCTTGATCCACCAACATCCTTCTGATCATTTTATTAGCCACCATGGCTTCAATTACCACTACGTCGTCATCTCCTGGCACCGTCGGGCCGTAGTCATCGTCATTGAAAATAATGGCCGGGGTTTTAATGTCATCTCTGAATGGTCTGTTATCCTTATTCGCCTGAACTGACATGATCATTCGTAAATGATTCTTCCTTACTGAGTTTGACACTTGGCCCCAGCAAATCCTCCAGCAATCATATCAATAACGTCTTTCTTCCCTGAACTGGGTGGTAGTTTCATCCAGGATTCATTATCATCGTCAATGTTGTCCACCACGGCCTTTCCTTTATCCAGCATGGGCTTCTTTGAACTTCAGGCTTCTTCTTCAACTGAATCCACCTCCTTTCTTCTTGGTACTACCTTCTTAGGCTCCGGATTCATTCTTTGCTTAAACAGATATTGCTTCAATTTTCCCTCTCTTATCAGCGTTTCAATGGCTTCCTTCAGTTGATGACATTCATCAGTATTATGTCCTGCTTGCTCATGAAATAAACAATACTTATTAGGGTTTCTAGCTCTCTTCATTGGAGTGGGTTTTCTCACCCCGTACATCATCATTCCTCTCAATCCGATCCCGTAAGATTTGGCTAGGTTGTTAGCCAATGGGGTATATTATACTACGTTCATGCTTCTTCCTTCTCGTGGTCTCGGGAATGTGTCCTTACCGGCTCCTCTCCTTTCTGGCCTGCCTTCTTTCTTGTCTGTCCTCCTAACTTTCATCTCTACACTTCTTTGCTTGGCAGCCGCCAAGTGCATCTCTCTCCCCACATACTTTGCTGCCTTGCTTCTAAATTCTTCCATCATTCGAGGTGGTCTTTTTGCCAAGGATAATGCAAAAGGTGACCGTGGTTATAAAGCTTCCACCGCGATATGCATTTTTATTTCCTCTATCAACCCCGGAACTAGTGCTGCTTCCTTATAGAACCTCCTTAAAAAGTCTTTTAAACTCTCCTCCGCTCCTTGTCTAATCCGCGCCAGTGTGTGCGATGTCTTTGGCACATCCCTGGACACCACGAAATGTTGAAGGAATACATGGACCATGTCATCCCAAGAGTCTATTGACCCACTGGCCAAACTCTTAAACCACCCCAAAGCTTCAGTAAACAGTGTTCTTGGAAACATCCTACACATAACATCCTCTTCGGCACCTAGGAACAGAGATTCGTTCACATAGGCATCCAAATGGCTGCCAGGGTCTGACTCCCTAGTGTATTTTCCAATTGATAATGGCTGGGGGTTTGAAGATGCCTGGGGATTAAGACACTCATCAATCTTCTCGTGAATCAAATTTTAAACCGGTATTCTCCTCCCCTGTCGTGGTTCATCACTCTCCTTTGGCTGCTCATCTCCTCTGTCCCATGCGTAGATTCTTGCTCAGCATACGCATATGTCAAGGACCTCTCCTGATGGTAAGGATTTTCTGGTTGCCTCTGGTCTCCACTTCGGTTTTCTCTTCATAGCGCTTGTATTTCTTGACGCAGTTGCCTTATAACTTTGTCCCTGGGATCCGCTCGCACTACGGCTTGGGCTCTCAACTCCATCTCAGGGGTCTCCACTATACCTTCATTAAAATCCAATATCCTTGTCATATTCTAGACATGTCATTCTGGGGTTTAATCTTCTCTAGGGCGCTCCATGCTTTCTGTTTAGTGTGATATGGGGCTCACAAATTTACAGTCCCACCGGGCGTGCCAATGTTCTGTTTAGGAATCCGGGGTCAAGATTGAACGTCTTGACTGGGGTCAAAGTCTAAGTATCCTGTCTGTTGTTACTTCGCTAACTCAGTTTTTACACCGCCTCAGTGGAGTTCGGTATTATACACCTAGGTTTAGTGGGAATCTGAGGTTCTTCAAGTAACGGTGGCAATTGATGTTTATTCTGTACTAGAGTAAATGACCACACCGGAGGTGTACCTACAGAAGATTCTTCGATGCTTAAGTCAGTACAGTAACTAAGGTAATATGGTATCACGGAGGTAACTTACGAGATTTTCTCCGATCCTTCTTCAGTAATAAATGAGTTGTATTTATAGTGTTTACCTTAGATTTGGAAGTGATTTGACCATATTCCTATCTTACTGTAGATACAGTGTCTGCAGGGTCATTTTGCCCATACCTCCTCTGACTCACTGTCTGATTGTTAGTTATAAGTCGGGGTTAAGGAAGGAATCTGTAGTCAACCAATGGTTTCAGACTTCGGTCATGACTTGCCAACTTTCTCAATGATGTGGCGATGTTTCTAGACCTCGGCCTAGCCCTTGGTTACCACCCCGGATCGGCTCTAATTCAATTGCCGATTTCTGGTTTCCAAGGTTAGAAATTCATAAATCAACAATAATTATTTTTGATAATCTACATGCTATTTCAAAATTATATTTCAGTGCTTATATAACGTTTAGTTTAAAGAGTAATTACTATTTTATAATAATAATAATAATTTGTAATTTAATAATTTCTTATACAGAAAAGCAAGGCAACAAAGTCGACCATTATATTCAATAATATAAATAAAAGAAAAGAGTAATAAATAAGGCAACAAGGTTGACCATTGTAATAGAGATAACAATAATGAAATAAAAGGAAAATTAATGCAGAGAGTAAGGCGGTACGACCGACCATTATATTCAATAATATAAATAACAAAATTTAAATAAAAGAAAAATGCTAAGAGCGATGGCAGGGCCGACCATTATACTCGATAATATAAGTAACAAAATTTAAATAAAATATTATTTCTACTTAATAATAAAATTCCTAAAACTTAAAATAATTATTTTTAATAACTCAAAACAACATAAGTTAGTATTTTGAAGTCGACAAGTTATTTCGGTATATTTTTAGGAAATTGTCAAGTTACAGAAAAATAGTACGGTAGTCGTCGACACACCGATCAACTTCTAGAATGCCGAAACCTGAAATAATTTTCAAGATAATCTGACGATACCCCAAACATCACATATATTATTTTACTTGTGTTTTAAAACAACCCAAAAATTTAAATGGATTCTGATCTGTCCTGGACCGGGGTCGAGAGATCCGATCTCAAGCCAGTCACGAATAGTATATCAATACCGTATAATAGACCGGATATATGTGTATCCGATGTATGTATCCGTTGTCCTTGGATGAGGAGAGCGGATTGGGCGTCCTGGAGATCCTTCACACCGACCTAACGCGTTGAAGTGGGCGAATGGTGGTGTCACCTGCAAAGATTCTCCGACGCTCAAGTCAGTGATTATATTCCAAGTAAGGAATGTATTCAGAGAGTAATCAGTCGTAAAAGAGCTGAAGAAGATCCCCCCTTCAATCATGAAGTGAGTTCATATACCTGATTGGCTCGATTAACGAGGACACGTTGGTGGGGAACCACCAACTCCCATTAGCATTATTATATTGTGCACTTACCTGCATGATTGGGTCAAGTGGCTATTTTATATTGAGCATAGAGAATGTAGACTAGGATTAGGGAACAAGTTGACCATTCCCGTGAGCAGAATTTGGCTCGTAGTGCAGGGAATTATTGATCGATCCCTGTAGCAACAATCCTTGTCTTTTGCACAGTGACGTGTGTATTATCCGATGTCATGATGTTATCCTGAACAACCGGTATAGGGAGTACGCCTGATACGGAATTACAGTTCGGATGTATACCGATGACACCGGTTACACGTAGATGTCTTATCAAAGACGTTGAAATATGTATAGCAGATCGGATACCAGTATTGAGACCGGATCAGATTCCTTTAGGATTTTACCTTTCTCCAGTACGTGAGAGTTGGAACAGGGAGAATGAAATTGAGCTTAATTAATTGAGGTTGTGCATATAGTGTGGGTGTGATTCTGTGGTCAAGAAAGGAAACTGAAATTACAAATAAAATAAAATAAGGGGGTACCGTTTATGAGAAAAAAGAATAGAGAAAGATTTGAAGTTGCATATGTAAGTATGCAAAGTAGTTTTGATGAATGACAAAGTATTCATGATGATGATGGAATGGCGAAGGTTCAGAAACAAGAAGGTTCAAGCACAAAGACAATGGCTAAGAACAAAGAGATGAAGATGCCTTACAAAGAGTTAAAGAAACATGAGCTATGGAAGACAAGGTTGATGACATGAACTAAATCATGAAGAACAAGCTCATAAGTTGAAGAAGAATCAAGGAAACAAACATGAGGATCAAAGGAATAAGCCATGGGTCAATACATATCAAGAACATATCAAAGACCTTGAAGAAGTACATGTGCTAATCGATTAAACCATTGCCATAATCGATTACATAGGTTCTGGAATGAACATAATCGATTATAGATAAAAGGCTAATCGATTACCAATTGAGAAGGTTGAAGACTGAGCATCAGGTATTTGGAATAATCGATTACAAGGAAGAATCTAATCGATTACGGAGCTTCTGTTTTGTCCCTAATCGATTACATTAGTACCTAATCGATTACCATGCTGCGAGACACAATTAAGAGCATTAGGTACCATTCATAATCGATTACAAGGAAAGGCATAATCGATTAGAAGGGTTCTGTTTCATAGATAATCGATTACAGTAGAAATGCTAATCGATTACCTGCTGCATAATACTGAAGATTTCAAAAGCTAATCGATTACAGCTCGAAGGCTAATCGATTACTATAGTGTCAGAACGTAGGAAAAGTGTTTTTAAGTGGAACTCCAGCTCATTTCTTCAGTCCCACTTTATGCCCACTTGAGGTATCCGTTGGAGACATTGTGCAACAGCTAGGAACCCTAAAAATGGCTATAAATGGAGCATGAATTCAAGCAAGAGAAGGGAGAGACCAAGGCACAACACAAGGCAATCAGTATTCTTCTTCTAGAGGTCTGCTAATTTAATTTCTCTTGTATATTCTGCAACTCTTGTTTCTAAACTTGCATATTGATTAAGAGTTGTTAGATTGTGAGTTTCAATTTGCATATCCTCTCTTGTTGAGAGTTAGAATTTGTGAGAGCTTTCATTTGTGTATCTACTCTATTGAGAGAGTTAATTGCTTGTAAACCAAACACCAAAACACCAAGGTTTTTCACTCTAGGTTGAGTGGTCACAAAGGTTGGGGTTCAACCTTTGGGTATTGAGAGATTGTAAGATTGGGTGGGTTGCCCTTTGCTTGTGAGGATTGAGTTCTTGAGTGTGGGACACTAGGAAGCTGCAATTGCTCAAAGCTTGTATCTTAAATCTTCAATAGTGGAATCCTTCAAGTGGGTTGCTTGAAGGCGAGACGTACACTGGGTTGGTGGAACTCGTTAAATTGGTTTGCATTTCTCTCTACCTTGAGCTCTTTATACAACTGCGCATATAAACTGTTTGTTGAAATGCTTGAGCTGAATGTGTGAATCAATATTTGGTGAAGTTCTTAAAAATTGGAATTTGCTATAACTTGCCAAGTATCTAGAACATTGTTTCCTATCAACTCTTGTGTGATACTTACTTGATTGCTACTACTTTTCACATGCACACAAGGTGTTTGATAAATTGAATGAGCTGAATCTTTATAGGAAACATCACATTATTGACAAATAAATCTGTGCACTCCAACTGGTTGATAAATCGCTCTAGCCAATAACTTGCTTGTTTATCACACTCTAAGCTTTATATTACCATTACACATCAAGTGTCTTATAGTGTGATATGTGCATAAAAGTTATTGTATCTTCATTATTGCATCATTTGTATATTACTAACCATTTCCAAGGGGATTCCGCGCAAAAATTTGAAACACTCAATTCATCCCCCCCTCTTGAGCGTTGAGGCCTTGGCTAACAAGATTGATTTTGAGTTATGTATGTGTATAAAAAAAGTCAGGTATAGTACATAGAGAGATGCAGAATTGAGAGGGAGTGAAACGGTAAGTGATTGGGAGAAAGAGACAAAATTGAGGGTGCAAAAAGAGATAAAAAAAAGTGATAGGAATGTTGAGAATGAGAGGTGAGAATGAGAGGTCAATTGTGGTGTACTTTACCCTGATAGGTGTACGGTATACCAAAGAATATCAATCGTTGGATGTTAATCAATGGCCTATATTAATTGATGATAACCTGTTTAACAGGTTACCATTTAAAACTTCTGATAATTTTATTTTCTACCCCTTAATCATTTAAAATTCTAATATAAAATATATTAAAATATCTTAATTATATTAAGTACCCATCCATCATATCCTTTCCCCTTTCATTTCCATCATCTTCTTTCCCTGCCAAATTTCTGAACAAATTAAAACCACAACTAGGAATTTGTCAATATTTTCAATTGTCAATATTTGCCCGTTGAATGCCTGTAACCCCCGTGGTACTCGTAGTAGAACTTTATATCATATATTTTCTTAAGGGGAAAAGGTTTAGGAATTTTGGTATTAATGAACCTAAAATGGCTAATGTCTTTGAAAGTCTATAGAGGGATTTGAGATAATGGGGTGTAATCCATGTAAAAGACCTTTTCCTTTCTGAGGCTTGAAGGGACAATCCCTAAATAGTCAATCTCCAAGGGTGTTCAACAGCTTTCAGGGTGACCTTAGTAGTGGTTACCTTCAAGTGCATCTTTTGGTTGATGTACTTGTACACTCTAGCCATGAAGTCATTAAGGGTTTGAGGTTAGTTGTGTGTTAGTGACAACACAAATAGGGTATTGGGCTGGACAGCGTCAGGAATGATGTGCAATTGGATGCCTCTATAAGGTTGGGTACTAGGCCGAGTCCTTTATAAAACCTTGTTAAAAAATCACCCAAGGATTCATCTTGCTTCTGTTTCACTTGGGGTAATGTGTATGATGTACGTAGGGCCTTCCTTGTGATGATGAAGTTTCAAGTAAAGGCGGTGTAGAGGGTAGCCCAATGGTCAACAGATAATGGAGGGAATGATTTACATCACCTCAAGTCCTTACCCTTTAAAGTGAGGGAGAAGACCTTGCAAGCTACATTGTCAATTACTCCAATATATAACATCTCGTTGAGGAAGGTGCCTGGGTATTTCTCTAGGTATGTGGTTCCATCATATGACTCAATTAGCAACAAAGGTGTTTTGAGTGCATATAGGATAGAGGTAAAGGCTAGTCTAGGTATGAAAAAGTGGGAGAAACAGGATGATATAGGAGGTTTATGTGCTTGGATAGATATATGAGGGTGAATTTGAGATTAAGGTGTAAAGAAAGGTTGAGGTTGAGGACAAGGAGTGGTAATGGTTCGAGGTTAAGGTTGGGGTTAAGGTTGGGGTTGAGGTTATAATTGTGAGGTGATGATATGTTGAGGTTAGGGTTGGGGTAAATAATTAAAGATGATTCGGTCGATCAGTGCATATGGTGTGAAGGGTGGGTGGATGTATGGGAGGTATATAAGGTTGGTGTTTGGCATATGTTGTGGGTTGGGATGGGTAATAGGTATTATAGGATTAAGGCCTAGTGTATGGGTGGTTACTATTTAGATGGGCGTTAATGTTGGCATAAGATTTGGAGAATGTTGGGCCATTATTGTTAGAGGTCGGCATGGTGTATTTTTTAGTTGTCTCTACACTTTAAAAGGCTCATTGTATATAAAGTGGTCGTGTTATAGGGTTCGTATGTCATATCAAAACTCTGTTCGTAGTTGAAGAAAAGGTGTAGTAAACCCTGGTGTTGTGCTTGTTGTAGGCATACATCATCCTAATGACAACGGCTAGTTGTTGTTGTAAGTCCTCGATGATGGCATCTTTTTTGTCCATACGAGGAGGGTGTGAGGGCTCACCCATGGTGAGACATTGTTGCACTTGGGGGTGGCGCTCAACAGGCCTATCAAATGCGAAGGTCTGAATTGTCTCTACCTCCTACTGGTCTTAATTCATGAAATGGGAATTCCTTAAATGACTCCCATTATGGTCGCCAAATGGTCGTGCCCAATGTCTACTCCTAGGATCTAATTTATGAAATTGATGTCGTTTACAGTACTTGCAAAAAGCCCAAGGACCGAAAATGGGTGTGTCCCTTAAGGCTTCTTTGATGCCTAAATTAGCAAACCGGTGGGTGATGTAGGAGCAATAATTGAAGGTAGGTGAATGTTTAAAATGAAGTATCTACTCAATAAATATTGAGAGTATTTATAGCGGTGAAGGGTTGTTAGAGGTACTCATAATTGTATTAGTTACCTTTTCAAAGTCTTTGCAGGGGGTACTAGTGACATGGCACGTTGGACCAATGTGTGGAGCCAAAGGTCGGTGAGTAAGTACCTCGGATTCTCCAGACTAAAATTGTAACGCCCCAGCCGCTTTTTAGGAATGAACGACACGCCCCACAGACCAACACGAGACCTTTCCAATGTGCTTTTGTCCTCACTCACACATTTCCTAAGAACTTCCCAGGAGGTCACCCATCCCAGAATTACTCCAAGTTAAGCACACTTAACTTTGGAGTTCTTAAGTGATAGGCCACCGAAAAGGCTAATGCATTTGTTGGTATAGGTAGTACGAATTCATTCCTTTAAGCTATCCTCGACTGTATAGCCCCATACCTATACAGTCTTTGGATCCCTCTCATTCTGGTATGTATTCGGTTCGTTCATGTGTCCCTCCCACTGGAAGCCTGCCAGGAGCCGCTCCTTGTCCGTGCCTATGCACCGGCGATCACTCCCCGCCCTCAACAGTGCCCGGGATGTCACATTCCCCGCTGGAAGCCTGCCAGGAGCCGCTCTTTATCCGTGCCCATGCACCGGCGATCACTCCCCGCCCTCAACAGCGCCGGGATGTCACATGCCCACCAGCTTCCGCCTGGTTCGTCCCCGAACCATACCGTACTAGGAAAGACTAGGCTCTGATACCACTGTAACGCCCCGGCCGCTTTTTAGGAATGAACGACACGCCCCACAGACCAACACGAGACCTTTCCAATGTGCTTTTGTCCTCACTCACACATTTCCTAAGAACTTCCCAGGAGGTCACCCATCCCATAATTATCCAAGTTAAGCACGCTTAACTTTGGAGTTCTTAAGTGATAGGCCACCGAAAAGGCTAATGCATTTATTGGTATAGGTAATACGAATTCATTACTTTAAGCTATCCTCGACTGTATAGTCCCATACCTATACAGTCTTTGGATCCCTCTCATTCTGGTATGTATTCGGTTTGTTCATGTGTCCCTCCCACTGGAAGCCTGCCAGGAGCCGCTCCTTGTCCGTGCCTATGCACCGGCGATCACTCCCCGCCCTCAACAGTGCCCGGGATGTCACATTCCCCGCTGGAAGCCTGCCAGGAGCCGCTCCTTGTCCGTGCCCATGCACCGGCGATCACTCCCCACCCTCAACAGCGCCGGGATGTCACAAAGATGGTTTCGATGCTCGTGCCCCCAGCTCCTTTAGTGGGCCATAGTCTAGGGTAAGCATGTTTAACTTGGTGCAGATACATAGATGTATCAGGTCTGGATTGAAAATAACAACAAACTGTAGCTAGATTTGATAAGTAAACCTTTTTATAAGACTTCTATTTAGTCTAAAGTAGATTTTGATTGAATAGCAAAATAAGAAAAACAACCAATTCAGAATAAATTTGTTTATTAGAACAAGTTTTGAGGAGTTGGGTCCCAATGACTAAGCGTGGCAATTTGGGTTTGACCCGCGGGTCAGCTCGTTTGGCCTATTGAAAATAGACGGGTCGAGCTAAGGTTTTGAGCCCGTTTTCCCATATAAGCCCCGCCCGTAAAAAACAAGCCCTATGCGGGCCGAGCCGGCCCGTTGGGCTAATATTAAAATACTTAAAAATTATTTTTATATTATTATATAATTTATATATGTTAAAGAAGTTATGTTTTCCTATTTTTCTAAATTATATATGTTATTATAAGTTTGATAGTATAATATTATAAGATATAAATAATAAATTTTTGTTTCCATTTAATGTAAATGTAATTTATTTGAACTTTTAATTAAATAAATTGGGTTAATTATAAAAAGCTAGTTTTAAAAAAGATAAAATCTAGTTTTTATATCTAAAGTTTTTTTTCTTAAAAAACCTTAAAAAAGTACAAATTTAAAATAAAAAAGCATAAATAATTTGAGAAAAAAATGGGCCGACCCGTTTGGCCCACGGGCCACATAGAAAATGGTTCGGGCCAATGTTTTTGGCCCATTTTCCTTTTTTGGCTCGGCCTGTATTTAGGTGGGCTTATGCAGGCCTGGGCTCAGCCCGACCCATTAGCCTGTTTTGCCACCCCTACCAATGACTCATCAGTAACAGAACAGGCCTTAAGATTTGATGAGCAATCACAAAAATACCTACAAAACATTTAACAATAAGGTCTTCACTATTACCTATCTAATTAAAACCAACTTGATAAACTTTTGTTAATAAAATAATATTTTTTATTTTTTATTTTTTATTTTTACTAACTTTAAACTCCTTATTACAACCAGTTTAAATATTGATTAGTTTTAGAATTAAAAAAAACAAATTAAATAAATTGGGTTAGAACACAAGGATTAAAGCAAGCTTCGAACCTCTAAGAATAGGTTCGTTACAGATCAGCTAAAGGCAGGAGTGTTCGACGGTCGAATTTGAGTGGGTATGTGTGATGAATAGTTCAACCAATATTAACCAAATGTAATTTATTTTCAATCAAAGCCGACCGAATAACCTCACAGTTTCATCGGGTTTCGGGTGAACGATTTTGGTTAAGTTCGAACGAATAATTTCGGTTTAAACTTGTAATGAATTATTTTTTTTGTGGTCAAATCTATTTTTAAAACTTTTTTTACCCATTTTCCCTGTCAAATCTATATACAGTATGTACTATATATATCTAATCATCTAATAAAAGATTTAATTAAAATAAACATATAAGTTTATACATAACATCAATGTATAAATTTACATCAATTTAGACTTAATTAAAATAAACATATAGGTTTATAATGAGTTCGGTCAAGTACGGTTAATTTGGTTGGTAGAAATTAAAAACCGTACTCATCTAAACTTAACCAAATTTAATCGTTTCTTTTACCCATTTACCCACCCAAACCTGCCAAACTCATTTTTTTTTATGGTTTTTATGATTTCCGGTCGGGTAGATGAATCTTGATGTAAAGGGGTTAGAGAATTCCCTTTTATTTATTTAGAAGATAGAAGTTGTTGATGAAGGTACAACAGGGTGAAGCGTAAGACGCGTGAGGGTGAGGTTTCATAGGATAATGAGGTGGACGCGGTTTAAGACACGTGGAGACATGTGAGACGTTTGATTTAAAGAATGCTGGTGTCGGTGGGATTTGGTTCCAGCGTACAATAGAAACGCTCCAAACGGCGAGGTTTCGGATCTACATTCCCCTCTTAAATGCCCCAACTTGATTAAGGATATTTTATTTTTTAATTATTTTTTATCCTTAAACTCATGAATTTTCAACAGGACTTCAATTCATTTAGATGTTCTTGTAAGTTTTCGGTTAATGTAAATTTGTAAATCAAATTATACTCATTATACAGTAATTAATTTCTCATTATGATTTATAGATATTTTGAATAATAAAACTTTTCCAGTTTTAATTGATTGTTGTATTTCAATATAATGATCTTTCTTTAGTTTTTCTTATTTTTTTACATGTACATATTCTGTAAAAAAAATATAGTTCAATCCGAGTTGGGAAAAATAATCTAGCTTCATTATTTTTAATACTAAAGTTTGTAGACCGGATATAATTATATCTTTTTCTTAACACACATCTTTTTGTTTTTAAACACATTTAAAATGTGCAATTTAAAATATATATTTCTTTGGGTTTGATATTGTATTGGGTTCAAGTTTGATCTTTAAAATCAATACGTATAACTATTTTTTTTAAATTGGATTTATAATTGAACTAATTAATTTGTTGAATGAAAACAAACAAAAAAATAAAATTAAACTGACTATTCATGTTTTCAAGTCGAAATTCAACCGATTAAATTAGACTCATCCAACTAGTTTTAAATTTTGACAATTACATACAAAGTTTTATCAAAATTTAACGTAATTATATCGTCTTATACCTGTTTTATGTGGTCAATATACTTATATTTAGAATTTTATTATACACGTATCATTTAAAATTAGATCTAATGAAAAAAATTGTTCGTTTGCTTTTATTGTATCAGTTTAGAAAGGGTAAGGAAATTCAAAATATAATTTAATGTTATCTTGTATATTGAAGAAAAATGTTAGTTAATGTTACTAATTGGAAATATATAATTTTATTTAAAAATTACCATTAAATATGGAAAAGGTAAAATAAATTAAATAAATTTTGTTTAAAATGTTTTATATTTAAATTTAAATTTTATATTTAAAATTACCATTAATTTTGTTTCTCTTAATTTTCAGAACAATTTTGACACTATTTCTAATAAAAAATTAATTCATTAATTAATTACCATTTGTTTGATTTATTTTTTAAAATGAAATAAATGTAGAATATATAAGACACATTGTGTGAAGTGTAATGAGTTCGATCCCATCAAACATGGACAAAAAGTGACGCGGAACAAAATTTCCTAAGAGAATGTTTGTAGTTTAAAAAAATCTTACTAGATGCAGTATAGTATTTGTTATTTTTATATCTTTTAAATAACTTATTTGCTCAACTTTTAATTAACTTTGTTAAACACTCGTTACCTTTCTTTTCATTTCAATTTCAATAATCCTAAAATATTGCTTTGAATGGGTTACGCAGTGACAGTACACTGTGCATTATTGAATGATAAATGTTTTTTGAACAACGAATTAGACAAAAAAAAAAAAGATTTCCATCTACTTTTTAGTGATTATCTTTTATATACATTAATTAATTTTTGAAGTTCAAACAACAGAACTGACTAAACAAGGAAGTATAACAACACAGTTGAAAAATACAATGTTAATTATTTCACAGAATCAAATACATATTAGTAAATTTTGTAACCCCACTAAAATTAATATCTTCCATATAATTAGAATTAGTTCTACTAAAATTTTAGTTACAATTAAATTAATCTTAAGTATATTTAATCCGGGTAATTTTTTTAAGTAATCAAACATGTGCTCAAGATTCATAATAATTTATACACTTACTCAATTAACTTAGCTAGTTTTATTTACTATTCAATGTAATCCTGTAAAGATAAAAAAAAATTAAACGTAAACAATTCTCATTTAACCTCCGTATAATTTTCAATGCGAGTTAAATACATTTTAATAATTTTTTTATGTTTCTTAATTGAAGATCGCTTGTTTGGTAACCAAAGAATATTAAATACTTTTGAGTTAGACTATGACCTCATCTGATCAACACATGTGAGAGGCCAAATATTGATTTAAGTTAGAAGAAGCTTTACAAAATGGGGCACCACCTAAAACTGTTAATGTTACGTTCCCAAACTAGGGAACCTAGCTACCTTATGCACGTGTCTTCTGTCCACTGGCTCAATTTGTTCATCAGAAACCATACATGGTTTGTAGACACATTCTCTTTTAAGTGTAAGGTTTGTCCACTTTAGCACATACTATACTATATGGGAAGAGCAAATGGTACTAGAGAATTAACCAGAGGGCCACTTTCCATGATACAACACAAATTTGCTTTACAGCCAAAAAAGAAAAATTATGACTACAACTACTACTATAATCTTAGACATGTAAACTTATATTAATTCCAAGGTTTAAAATAGGTCATGTTTAAGAAATATTTTTTTTTTCCGTCTTGCATAAAAATTGTATAGTCAAGAAAATTTTCCAAGTGTATTAATAAAGATTGATAAGTTAGAGGTTTAAAAACAACTATCATCATAAGTACATAATAAAAACCGATAATATTAATAAGGTTCGTTCTTCATAGAATTCATCCCTTGGCACTTGTATAATCATTCTTGAGTCATTTTTGGTAATTAAGGTTCTATTTCTATAGTTGAAATTTAAACTAGGGTTCAATTTTTGATCAACTTCAAATTCAAAGCATGTTCTCCAGATTCAGGGTCACTCATTCAGATTTAGCTAAGGATGATGTCAAATCTTTATCATATTGTGTTCCTTGATATATCTAAGAGATTTACAGTCTTCATGTTTTGATTTTGAACAATCTTTATTTTCTAGGTCAATTGACCTAATCTTTTGAACTTTAGAAATAGGAGTTAGGCATTCATATTTAGCTTGAAATCTTAAGATTAAGCTACCAACATGTTCATTGAGCTATGATTGAAGTTCCATGTTGACATGAGAACTTTTGACGGTAAGCCTTATTTTAAGGCACTTTGTTCTTCATTGAGATTAATTAAGATTTAGGCCTTAACTCTTCAGATTTGACTATAGCTTTTAAGGAAAAGCTTCTGCTAGTATCTTCTATCAGAATCTAAGATTTGCATATGAGATTCAATCATTTGAAATTTTGACCTAGTTTGCATAACATCATTGTTTGCTTCAAAAACAAGTGAATCTAAAAGATCAGATTTAGGTCAAACTTTTTCATAGATGATTCTGGAAGAAATCTTTCATGCATAGTCATTTTTCTTAATGATTTTTGCATTTAGTTCTTTCTTCTTACTTCTAAAGAATTTCCCCCACAAAATAAACTATACCCTATTTCTAGGGTTTTAGAACTAGAGTGCTTCAGATTCAAGATTTAACCTTCTAGATTTGACCATGTAAGACTACTTCCATCTTGTTAAGTAGTTTTCAAGTTAAAGATTAAGTCTTTGGTGCTCCAACTCCTAGCTTTGATAAGTTCCACTATTTAGGCCTTGGTTAGCTTGAAATCTTCATATTTGAACTTCCTAGACTTTCTTTAGCTTCATTAACATTTGTAAAGCTCATTCAAGTCTTAGTTCCTCGATTCTAGAAGTTAGAGTCTCATAACTTGAAGTCTTTCGATTCAATTACATATGAATTAAGACTTGATCAGATTCAACTTTTGAATATCATTAAGTATGATGTCTTTATAGAAGTGATATTTCTTTTGTTAGTCTAAGGATCTAAGCACTAAATTTAAATCTAAACTCACAATATCAACTTAAAGTATCATTGTGTTATAAAGCATAACAATATTAATTTCAAAATAGTTTGTTAGTCATCAAAACTCAAGATAATACAACTAATGCAAAAAGGTTTTGGTCTCAACAATATGTTTCTAGTTTTCCACTCACTAATTCCATAATCTTCAATGGTTAATTAGGGGTCTGAACGGGTCATGATCGAGCATGACCAATCGTTATAATTCATTGATCCCTATATTGCCATGTCATTCCCAACGTAAGGGTGCTTAGGGCATGCAAGCGAGACGATTACAAAGTAATGGTGTTAAGCAATTAAGAGCTAATACTAGAGGGATATAACTGGGGAAGTGGAAATGGGATAGTTCAAGCCGAACTTATGCTAGGCTTGAGCTTGGTCCACAAAAAACATGAAGGTCAAACCTGACTCAACCACATGTGATAGGATTTTTTATAGGTTTGGTCTAACTTGGTTCCTTGTCTCATTAAAGTATGAAAATCTCTCTAATATATCTTGCATATTTCATTCATACTATTCTTTTCATTCTTGTTTCTTTTTGGTTTTCTACTTTGATTAATTGATCATGGTTGAGAGTGGTTGTTGTTCCTTGCTGGTGGAAAATTGAGATGCCTGCCATAATAACAAAGTCTAGTTCCATACTGTCAAATACAAGGCTTGGCATGGCCATGTTCAGTCTTAGTCAGGATAATTCTCTCGTTGATGTCTTACAAATATCACAAAATATTTTAACTAAGGATTAACTTGTTCCTGACAAATTCCTGTTGGTGTATGCACTACGAGTTGTTATGCCTTTTATTGTATCATTTTATGCTTATTAATAAAATAAGTCTTTTTAGTTCTAAAATTATTTTAAACATATTTATTCTTAGAATAATAGGTCATATGAAAACTATTCCTAAAGTGTCCCTAGTTAAATATTTACATAGGGACATATAAATACATTAAAGAGTAGTGTGAGTGTATTGATGATCTGATCTTAAAGATCATGGATATAGATGATATCAAGTCTTTATACAAGTACACATTAAGAGTAATAGTGTACTGGATAGACCCACCATGAGAATATTGCATGGATCATTACATGAGTGTCATAAACAATTCTTAATGTGATAATGACATATGTAGTCCTTTGACCTGTAATCACTACGATTTCTACATAAGAAGTTTGTTGTTTTAATACAATCAAATATCATTTGTAATAAGGTGATCACAAAGGTTGTAATTTGGCAATAAATAAATCATGCAAAGGGATATAAGTGATGTATATGAAATTTGTCTCTCTTATGTGATGAGAGTGATAATTATAGGCTACTAAATGGAGTAAGACTAAAGAAATGTATGGTCATACTAGGAAGAATAAAAGAGCATTTATTCATATATATAATATAATATATAATAATATATAATATAATTAATGTATATTTTTAAACAATAATTAGTCTACCTAATAACTATCCTAATTTCACTTTATAAAAAACAATTACACCATTTTTAAATTACTTTATCTAATATTTTCTATATACTCATTTTATAATAATAATAATAATAATAATAATAATAATAATAATAATTCTATCTAATAATTATTCTATCTTTAATAATTATAATAATAATAAAATAACAGATACATCCACTCTCTTTTTGTTAAAGAAAATAAAAAGTTTCTCTCTCTTTCTCAACCCTTATTTTACCTTGTTTTACACAAATTCTCTATTGTCTCTTTTGTTAAGGGATTTCGCAATAGCCTTCTTTCGCACTATTTTCCTCCCCGGTTCACTTATTGGGGGGGGGGTTTGCCATGTCTTTGGTCACTTACGTGGCGACTTGCATTCACTATCACCATTGCTATAGTGGACTCCACCAATGTGCAGAGACTTTGTGTGCCAAGGTTCTTTCGTTCTTAGTTCACTTTGTAATTGTAACGGCCCTAATTTTTTAGAATAGGAAACCAGACCCTTAGGACTCTGAGGATACTCTGTTGAGCTTTTGGTAAGAAGCTCGAGGCTTCGCCCTATTCCCCAAACAGTTTAGAATAAGAACAATAGGGATAAGCGGAGCTTAGCATGAAATATAAGAATACAGAGAGAATGTAACGAGTGAGAGAAGCAGAGATAAGAAAATAATAAATAATGTTCGACAATACTGTTTAATTAAAAATAATACGTTAACAACGATTATTTTGGGTACTAATTAATTTATAATTATATCAGTTGATAATTATCTCCTGTCAACAATACTTAATAGATAAATAATTATAATAATTTATTTTGAAATTACATATTTTAAATTATTTATTTATTTGATAATTATATTTAATAATAAAATATCATTCGATTCCTCGAATTTGAACTATGGGACCCAGCCAGAGGTCAAACTTTGACCATTTGACCTAAGACTAGTGATCCAGAAAGGAAACTAGTCCTGTTAGGACCCCTCTGTGAAGAATCAAGGGTGTCTGACTTGGCCTAATGAGCCCAATTAGAACCTTTAATGTCTCATACGTTTGACCATTCATATACTTTGGGATATCTGATGGTGGCACGGTCAGTCTCTGGTGACTCATTTCGATGTTTTAGAAACTTTTCCTGAAGGGATCGAAGCTTGATTTCGACTCTATCACCCTCGTTTTTCCATAAATCGTTTTCAAACTCGACCCGAATACCTTCAGTGTTTTGGACCCAAATTTTGCATACGATCTTGGAATTGAACGATTTTTGTCTCAATCTATTTGTTTTGAAAAGGTCTCCAATCTTTGTTTCTAGCCCCGAACTCCGATTCTCACTCTATCAACCTCAAAATCGAAGATTAAGTATGTTCACCTTAAAATTCCAACGTTTGAATGTTTTTCCCTGCGCATGGTTCAGAAAAAAAATTCATAACTCTCTCATACGACCTTCGATTCATGCAAACTTGGTGTCAAAATTTTCGTAACAAAATTCTCTACGTTTTCCATAAAGACATCAAAGCCTAAATCTTTCTTTATTGGTACAGTTTAATAGATCTTTGCAACCCTTTAGCTGTTTCATCATCATGTTGGCAGCCTTCATTAAAATTTGCATATCTCCCTCGTCTGTTGCTTGAATCACTCCGTTCTTTTTGCTATGAATCCGTATCATAGAACTCTATAATGTTCATGAAGGGAATGAAACCAAATTCTCAAAGGAGAATTAATGGTGAATTTATTTCTGAAGATGCAACTGATTTGGGAAGCTTCTAGAGTGCCCTGTGGTAAATTGGGTATATCTCAGGCTACCAATATTGGATCATCGCAAATGATATATCAAATTATAGAGAAAAAAAAATACCTACAAACTTCATGAAGGGCGTAAAAGTCAATTCTTACTCCATAAATCTTAGAATTTAAAATACCATATTGATTCACGTTTTCCTAGTGGCAGCTTGCACTATGTTTTGTATTTTTCATGTTTCTCCCTCGTATGACCATGAAATCAAATGATTTTTTCACAAAAATTTTCTTAACTCAATTACCTACAACTTTAATGAAGGGCACAAAGTCAAAATACTCACAAATATTGCCCAAAAAATTAATCTTTGAAAGAAACAATAATCTCATAACAGCTTTATATTACTTTCATATTTGACCCATAACTCTCTCATTTCTTAATGAAAAATTTTGTTCCATATATCAATTTAAAGATAAGAAAAAGGCCTACAATTCTTATGTTAGGACCTTTTCCTAATTCAACCCGAATCAACCCTTAAAAACCTAAAAAATTGGATATCCCTGGTTGTGCCACACCAGCCTTCATGCAACATGAGCCAATTAGATTGCAACACCAATGGCCACTTGTCTCACTCAGCCTCACCCCTTGTTCAACAAGCCTACCAACTGCCCTTTTCTCCCTAACTCCTTCTCTTGCAAGGATTTACAACTTACTTAACAAGTTGTCACCATGACATACATCCATACCATGACATACTACCATGCCATCATATCATGTGCCTAAGAAAGAAAAATTATCACAACGTGCCTTATGTAACACCCCTATTTTTATTTTTATATTAAAATTTTGAAGGAATTAAATTATGGTTCTTTAGAACTTTTTAATCTACGTATTATTTATGATTTTTTGAAATTTTTTGGAATTTTTGAATTATTTTAATAAAATAATATTTTATAAATAATTTTAAATTCATATAAGTGACTTAAAATTAAAAATATTTATAAGAAAGTGAAGTTAAATTTTAATAAAATTTTTTAAAATCTATTTCAAGTAGACTTGCCTAAAAATGATCGGTTTGAGAAAAATCTTGATTTTTACCAATCGTAAAAAAATCAGGAACGTATCAATAAATTTTTATTAATAGAAAATTTTGGATTTTTAAAATTTAAACTCTATATTACTTATTATAAAATTAGTGAGGACTGGTATAATATCGCTAAATTTCAAAAAGGACTGATTTTGAATATTTAAAATATACCGAGTGAAAGGTTACTATTTGGTTTAATAATTCAACCGACATTTACTATGCAAATACTGTGCATGAACAAAAATCTCAAAGGTTGCACAGTAATCAGGAACGAAATTTTCAATTCATGCATAGTACTTTTATATTAAAATATTCAAATACATAGTAATTTCTTTGGCTATAAATACGAAGGAAGAGTAACGAAGAAATTCAATTTTTGATTAAGTTTTCTTAATATAGTAGTACTAGTGAGACAATAGTGGAAGTAAGAGAGAGAAATAATTTTTTTTGGAATAAGTATCTGCTAAAATTCTATAGTAAGAATACCTCTCTTTTATATTTTTTTGGGTTATTTTCATATCATTTTTAGAAATCTATTATTATACTGGAAATAATATTATTTTAAGTTACTATTCTGAATAGTAAAATACTATTTCAATAGTAAATTACTATTTCAATAGTAAATTACTATTCAAATAGTAAATTACTATTTACTGTAACTATTTACAGTTACTATTCACATTTTACTATTTATCATTACTATTCACGTTTTACTATTTACTATTACTATTCTCGATTTACTATTTACTGTCATGATTAACTATTCATAATTCATTATTCATAATTCACTATTCACTATTCACTATTTAAAATTTACCATTTTTGTTTTAAATAGTAATCTTAATTTTCACCTTATGTCTTTATTGAAATAGATTGGTATTAATATTTCTAGAAATCGGAGGCGCAAAGCAAACTCTCTTTTGGTAACAATCCAAGGTAAGGGGGAGTGAGATAAGAATATAATATGAAAAAGACATAAGAATAATGGGAGAAGTCCCCTACTCCTTTTAAATTTAATAATATTAGTATTTTAAAATATTAACTTTTTAACTCAAAATTTATAATAAAATTTAAATTAAATATATGATGTAACTAACTCTAAAATACATATGCAAATACCTAGATAACCTATGCGAACTGGACTGAACCTATGCAAGGACTTGGATTATTATGACCTGTATGGACTGAACTACACCTATGTGAGGATTGGACTATATGGACCTACATAGACCCATGCGAGCAATAGACTATAAAGACTCAAAATCAATCTTATTAATCTAAATAACCATTAAGATTTGAATTACATTTATGAGTGATATTTAATTTATTTGAATTGTTTATAATTGATAATATTTGATTTTGATTGATATTTAATTGTGATTAATAATATTTGATGTGATTGATGATACTTAGTTATGATCGATAATGCTTGATTTTGATTGATGATTTTGTGATGTGGAGTTTGAGCTCAGTAAGAATTTTCTTACCTTACTCTTTAAATTTTTATTACTTTAAATCTTTTCTTCTTATAAATTATTTTATCAACTTTACTTTCAATATTTAGAATAAAAAAATAATTAGTATTTATTTTAGAAAGAAGACATTTTATGAAAATTAATCTATAACAAATTGAGACAATTAAATCTTAAATTAAAGAAAATTTTTATAATTTTAAGTATTTTTGGATTATTTTTTTAATAAAATAAAATTTTCAAAAGAAAATTATTTTCTTTTTCCAACTTAATAACTAAAGATATTTAGAAATAATTGAAATTTCTAAATTCGATCTTGTTAAGATTCAATTTGAGAAAGATTATGTAAAGTTTTATATGAAAGTTTTGAGATATTTAAGACTTTGAAACTCAATTTCGGTGAGATTCGAAAACTGTACTAAATATATTTTCGTGGGACAGAAATTTAGAGAATTGAGAAAATGTACGGTTTATTGAAATGATGCTGTAAACCTTTAAGGTATTTAATAATTGAGTTTCTAAAAGCCTAAACCAATTAAATACACAAGTAGTTCATGCATCATAAATCATTAAAGTGAAACAAAATGATATTGTCTGGGGACGAATTATAGAAACCGAGGATACATTAGAGGAGGGTTAATTATGACTTGGGATGAGAGGGTGTGAAAGGGTGCTTCAGGGGACCTGGGGTAGCTCCCTAGTGTCGGGTACTTTCACAATAAAAACTTTCTCAATCTGACTAGTCTCTAAGTGTTTCCATGCCTATTGAGCTGTTCATATTATTATTATCCGGACTTATGGAACAGTGTAAACTCCTGGTTGGCCCAGTGCAAATTAAAATTTAAGGGCCTACATATATAAGTAAGTTATGATGAAGATATTGCATAACATTCATGCATTCATAATTGATTGGGTATGTGATTATGACTGATATTATTATGTATTGGTCTGTGAAAACCCTTTGTTGCTTATGTCTTATTCGAGAATATTATATTCTATTTCTCACTCCTTTCTCCGTGTTTTTGTTTCATATGTTTTAAATTGATGGTTCAGAGGGAAGGATGGAAGAATCTCGACAGTATACGTTCTAGAAAGGAGCTCGGTATGAATACCGTGGTCCAATGAATAAATAAAGTTATTAAGTAACTACTTCTGGGCCATGGAGTTTCCTCTCTTTCTTATAATGTTTAATATTTATTTTCTTCGGATGAATGTAAAATTACTTTATAAAGTTTTAATAATATTTATGAGGTATTTCAGAAATGATGTATGTAATTTATCCCGATAGTTTTATTTTAACGATCATATCTTTAAAAAATTATGAATTTTTCTAGTATTTATTAAGTTGTAACAGAGGGTGTTACAAAGTGGTATCAGAGCAGTTAATCCCGTAGGCCTGGGGGAAAGGTCTATCTTGCTTTGTCTGTAAACTCTGTATAGGTAATAGAAAATAGAATATCTGACTTGACTTGGTAGTAACTGTGATTGATGTGATAAATCTCAGTTACTGTGAAACAGGAAACTAATGGCCGGAAACGATCTTGCTGGAGTTGTAGAACACTTAATCAATGCAATGGGAGCACGTGAAGGTCAAGGTAACGATGCCTTGAGAAGGCTGGACTTATTCGAAAAGCGCAATCCACCTCGTTTCAAGGGAGGATATAACCCTGATGGAGCACAAACCTAGATTCAAGAGACAGAGAAGATCTTTCGAGCATTGCAATGTAATGAAGCTGATAAGGTAGTCTTCGCTACTTATGCCTTATCTGAGGATGCTGAACATTGGTGGGATAGTATGCGTAGACAGTTTGAAGTTAACCAAGTGGAGATCACTTGGAATTATTTCAAGGATATGTTTCTGGAGAAATACTTTCTAGCTGATGTTAAAGAGAAAAGATAATTCGAATTCCTGTCACTGACCCAAGGAAATATGACCGTTGGAGAGTATGCATCCAGGTTTGAAGAGCTGTCTCGTTTTCATTCTCATTATAATGATGCTACTAACGAAGGTGATCGATGCGCAAAGTTTGTAAATGGATTACAGCCAGAAATTAAAGAAGCTATACGAATGCAGGAAATCTGTAAATTTTCTGTATTGGTAAATCACTGCAGGATCTTTGAAGAAGATCATAAGGATAGAATGACCAAAAGTCGTGAGCCCATTCACAAGGTGGGAGAAATGAGAAGTGGAGGACCTCACCATCACCAAAGAAGAGACTTCAGGAGAAATAAGCCTTACCAAGCGCTATTTTGCCGGTTTGGAGCAGCATATGTTCCTAACAGACCCCAAGCTTCAACTGGAAGCTATTACCTGACATCTGCACCAAATTTTAAATGTTTTATCTGTGGAGGACCCCATTTGAAAAGGGATTGTCCTAAAAACACTTATGTTTGCTTTAAGTGTAACAAACCAGGTCATCACATCAAGGATTGTCCAGAGATAAAGAGGGAAAACCCTGAAGGTACGAGTACAAGCATAAATACTCAGGGAGGCGTACACAGTGCAGTCAGAAGGCCGAAGGCAAAAGGAAAGGTTTTTATAATCACCGGAGAAGAAGCATCTCATTCTGATTCTATGGTGGAAGGTAAGTGTATCATTAATAAGATTCCTTTAACTATTATGTATGACTCAGGTGCATCACATTCCTTTATTGCCAATGACTGTGTAGAAAAACTAAAATTACCTGTGATAGAACTGCCATTTGACTTATCTGTACATACTCCTAGAAACAATCCCATTGTCACTTCTAAAGCCTGTTGGAAATGCCCTATTGTCATAGATGGTAGGAACTTTAAGGCTAATCTTTTCTGTTTACCCCTTTTTGGCTTAGAAGTTATTATTGGACTAGATTGGTTGTCTTACAATCATGTTCTAATAGATTGTCATAATAAAACCATAATGTTTAAAGAACCAGTGAATTTAAATCCTGAGGATTCGAGATTTCTAACCGCCAACCAAGTGAGCGCCTCTTTAAAAGGAGGGGCTCAAGGATTCATGCTATTACTTTCAACGAAAGAAGAGCAAGAATCAAAAATCAAAAATCTACCGGTTGTGTGTGAATTTCCTGATGTTTTTCCTGAAGATATCCCTGGTTTACCCCAGAAAGAGATGTGGAATTCGCCATTGATCTAGTACCTAGAGTTGGACCCATTTCAATTGCACCATACCAAATGTCACCTCTAGAATTAGCAGAGTTGAAGAAACAACTTGAAGAGATGATAGAGAAGCATTTTATACGACCCGGTGTATCTCCCTGGGGTGCACCAGTGTTTTTGGTTAAGAAAAAGGATGGTAGCATGAGGTTATGTGTAGATTATCGGCAACTGAACAATGTGATAATCAAGAACAGATATCCTCTGCCAAGGATTGACGACTTGATGGATCAACTGCGTGGTGCCACGGTGTTCTCCAAAATTGATTTGAGGTCTGGATACCATCAAATAAGGGTGAAGAAAGAAGATGTACCGAAAACTGCTTTTAGAACATGCTATGGCCATTACGAATATCTAGTAATGCCTTTTGGTGTAACTAATGCACCAGCCGTATTCATGGATTACATGAATAGGATTTTTCATCCATATCTAGATAAATTTGTAGTGGTGTTCATTGATGATATATTAGTGTACTCTAAAAGCAGAGAAGAACATGTTGAACACTTGAAGATTGTGTTAGAAATCCTGAAAAAGAAATAACTGTATGCAAAGCTGTCGAAGTGTGAATTCTGGTTGGAAGAAGTGAACTTTTTAGGACATGTAATTAGTCAAGGAGGAATAGCTGTAGACCCTTCCAAGGTGGAGGTAGTTTTAAAATGGGAGAGACCAACCACGATCACTGAGATTAGAAGTTTCTTGGGCTTAGCTGGATAATATAGGAGATTCATTGAAGGATTTTCAAAGTTAGGATACCCACTAACCAAGCTAACATGGAAAGGACAACCTTTTGTGTGGACGACACAATACGAGAATAGTTTCCAAGAGCTGAAAGATTGACTTACTTCTGCGCCGGTGTTAGTACTCCCCGATCCACATCAAAGTTTTAAAGTTTACTGTGATGCGTCTAAGCAAGGACTAGGAAGTGATATCATGCAAGACAAGAAGGTTGTAGCCTATGCATCACGCCAATTAAGGCAATATGAGATTAACTACCCTACCCATTACTTAGAGTTATCCGCTGTAGTTTTTGCCTTAAAGATTTAGAGGCATTATCTATACGGTGCAACATTCGATGTGTTTAGTGATCATAAGAGTCTCAAGTATTTTTTCGACCAAAAGGAGTTAAACATGAGGCAACGGAGATGGATGGAGTTCTTAAAGGACTACGACTTTGAATTGCAATACCATCCTGGAAAAGTGAACGTAGTAGCTGATGCTTTGAGTCGAAAGTCTCTACATGCGTCCACAATGATGATTAAAGAGCTGGAATTGATAGAGAACTTCAGAGATCTTAACCTAGCAGTAAAGATTAATGTTAACAGCTACAGATTAGGAGCATTGCAAGTGACAAATAAATTCCTGAGGCAAGTGTTAGAGGCTCAACAAGAGGATGAATTCTTACAAGAGAAGAAAGAACTCTTGAAACAAGGAAAAAAAGTCAAGTTCAATGTGGGAAATGACCAATTGTTGAGGTATAAGGATCGAGTGTGTATCCCTAACAAAGAGGAGTTGAGGAAAGCAATTCTGGAAGAAGACCATAAAAGTTATATGAGCATTCATCCCGGAGCTACTAAAATGTATCAAGATTTGAAGAAGTTATTTTAGTGGCCTGGAATGAAAAAAGCAGTGGCAGAGTATGTGGCTGTATGTCTAATTTGCCAGAAGGTTAAAGTGGAACATCAAAAGCCCCCTGGAATGCTACAATTAATGGAAATACCAGAATGAAAATGGGATAGTATTACCATGGATTTTGTGACTTCTTTACCTAAAATTCCATTAGGACATGATTCAATATGGGTAATAGTTGATAGGCTAACAAAGTCTGCCCACTTTATTCCCATCAATATTCGTTACTCTATGGAGAAGCTAGCGAAATTATACATCGAGGAGATTGTGAGATTGCATGGAATTCCTTCAAGTATCATTTCTGATCGAGACCCTCGTTTTACATCACAATTCTAGAAGAGCTTACACAAGGCTTTGGGAACAAGACTACGTCTGAGTTCAGCATATCATCCTCAAACAGATGGACAATCAGAAAGAACAATCCAATCTCTAGAAGACTTGTTACGAGCTTGTGTATTAGAGCATAAAGGAAGTTGGAATCAATTCTTACCATATGTGGAGTTCACCTACAACAACAGTTTCCATGCTAGCATTGGCATGGCACCTTTTGAAGCGTTATATGGAAGAAAATGTAGGATCCCACTATGTTAGTTTGAGACTGGTGAAAACTTGATGCTTGGACCAGAGTTGGTACAACAAACCACGGATAAAATCAAAATGGTTCAGGAACAGATGAAGGCAGCACAAAGCAGGCAGAAAAGTTACTATGACAAAAGAAGGAAGCCGCTTGAATTTCAAGAAAGCGATCATGTATTCTTGAAAGTCACACCTACGACTGGGGTCGGTCAGGCAATGAAATCTCGAAAACTAACTCCTAGATTTATTGGTCCATATTAAATAATTCATAAAGTTAGTCCTCTTGCCTACCAAATAGCATTACCACCTTTTCTTTCTAATATTCATAATGTTTTTCATGTGTCAAACTTACGAAAGTATATATCTGATCCTACACATGTTATGAAACCTGATGTCATACAAGTTAAAGATAATCTTACATATGATGCACCACCTGTCAGAATAGGTGACAGAAGAATAAAAAAGTTAAGAGACAAGACAATTCCACTTGTAAAAGTCATTTGGAGTGAAACGAGAGGAGAAAATGCTACATGGGAACTAGAAACTGAGATGAAAGAATCTCATCCCCATTTGTTTTACTCAATAATGTAAATTTCGAGGACGAAATTTTTCTAAGGGGAGTAGAGCTGTAACACCCCTATTTTTATTTTTATATTAAAATTTTGAAGGAATTAAATTATAGTTCTTTAGAACTTTTTAATCTACGTATTATTTATGATTTTTTGGAATTTTTGAATTATTTTAATAAAATAATATTTTTTAAATAATTTTAAATTCATAGAAGTGACTTAAAATTAAAAATATTTATAAGAAAGTGAAGTTAAATTTTAAGAAAATTTTCTAAAATCTAATTCAAGTAGACTTATCTAAAAATGATCGGTTTGAGAAAAATCTTTATTTTTACCAATCGTAAAAAAATCAGGAACGTATCAATAAACTTTTATTAACAAAAAATTTTACATTTTTAAAATTTAAACTTTATATTACTTATTATAAAATTAGTGAGGACTGGTATAATATCGCTAAATTTCAAAAAGGACTGATTTTGAATATTTAAAATATACCGAGTGAAAGGTTACTATTTGGCTTAATAATTCAGCCGACATTTACTATGTAAAACATTGTGCATGAACGAAAATTTCAAAGGTTACACACTAACCAGGAATGAAATTTTCAATTCTTGCACAGTACTTTTATATTAAAATATTCAAATACATAGTAATTTCTTTGGCTATAAATACAGAGGAAGAGTAACGAAGAAATTTAATTTCTGATTAAGTTTTCTTAATATAGTAGTGCTAGTGAGATAGTTGTGGAAGTAAGAAAGAGAAATAAAATTTTTTGAAAGAAGGTTCTGCTAAAACTCTAAGGTAAAAATATCTTTCTTTTATATTTTTGGGTTATTTTCATATCGTTTTTAGAAATCTATTATTATACTAGAAATAATATTATTTTAAGTTACTATTCTGAATAGTAAAACACTATTTCAATAGTAAATTACTATTTCAATAGTAAATTACTATTTACTGTAACTATTTACTGTTACTATTCACGTTTTACTATTTACTATTACTATTCATGTTTTACTATTTACTGTTACTATTCTCGATTTACTATTTACCATTACTATTCACAATTTACTATTCACTATTCAGTATTCAAAATTTACCATTTCTGTTTTAAGTAGTAATCTTAATTTTCACCTTATGCCTTTACTGAAATAGATTGGTATTAATATTTCTAAAAATCGGAGGCGCAAAGCAAACTCTTTTTTGGTAACAATCCGTGAGATAAGAATATAATATGAAAAAGACATAAGAATAATGAGAGGAGTCTCGTACTCCTTTTAAATTTAATAATATTAGTATTTTAAAATATTAACTTTTAACTCAAAATTTATAATAAAATTTAAATTAAATATCTGATGTAACTAACTCTAAAATACCTATGCAAATACCTGGGTAACTTATGCGAACTGGACTGAACCTATGCAAGGACTTAGATTATTATGACCTGTATGGACTGAACTAAACCTATGCGAGGATTGGACTATATAGACCTACATAGACCCATGCGAGCAATAGACTATAAAGACTCAAAAATCAATCTTATTAATCTAAATAACCATTAAGATTTGAATTACATTTATGAGTGATATTTAATTTATTTGAATTGTTTATAATTGATAATATTTGATTTTGATTGATATTTAATTGTGATTAATAATATTTAATATGATTGATGAAACTTAGTTATGATCGATAATGCTTGATTTTGATTGATGATTTTGTGATGTAGAGTTTGAGCATATAGCGAGCATGACGGAAAGCTAAAACTCAGTAAGAATTTTCTTACCTTACTCTTTAAATTTTTATTACTTTAAATCTTTTCTTCTTAGAAATTATTTTTATTAACTTTACTTTCAATATTTAGAATAAAAAAAATAATTAGTATTTATTTTAGAAAGAAGACATTTTATGAAAATTAATCTATAACAAATTGAGACAATTAAATCTTGAATTAAAGAAAATTTTTATAATTTTAAGTATTTTTGGATTATTTTTTTAATAAAATAAAATTTTCAAAAGGAAATTATTTTCTTTTTCCAACTTAATAACTAAAGATATTTGGAAATAATTGAAATTTCTAAATTCGATCTTGTTAAGATTCAATTTGAGAAAGATTATGTAAAGTTTTATATGAAAGTTTTGAGATATTTAAGGCTTAGAAACTCAATTTCGGTGAGATTCGAAAGCTATACTAAATTTATTTCTGTGGGACAGAAATTTAGAGAATTGAGAAAATGTATAGTTTATTGAAATGATGTTGTAAACTTTTAAGGTATTTAATAATTGAGTTTCTAAAAGCCTTAACCAACTAAATACATGAGTAGTTCATGCATCATAAATCATTAAAGTGAAACAAAATGATATTGTCTGGGGACGGATTATAGAAACCGAGGATACATTAGAGGAGGCTTAATTACGAGCCTTGGGATGAGAGGGTGTGAAAGGGTGCTTCAGGGGACCTGGGTACCTCCCTAGTGTCGGGTACTTTCACAATAAAAACTTTCTCAATCTGACTAGTCTCTAAGTGTTTCCATGCCAGTTGAGCTGTTCATATTATTATTATCTGAACTTATGGAACAATGTAAACTCCTGGTTGGCCCAGTACAAATTAAAATTTAAGGGCCTACATATATAAGTAAGTTATGATGAAAATATTGCATAAGATTCATGCATTCATAATTGATTGGGTATGTGATTGTGACTGATATTATTATGTATTGGTTTGTGAAAACTCTTTGTTGCTTATGTCTTATTCGAGAATATTATATTCTGTTTCTCACTACTTTCTCCGTGTTTTTGTTTCATATGTTTTAAATTGATGGTTCAGAAGGAAGGATGGAAGAATCTCGGCAGTAAATATAGTACGTTCTAGAAAGGGAGCTCGGTATGAATATCGTGGTCCAATGAATAAATAAAGTTATTAAGTAACTGCTTCTGGGCCATGGAGTTTCCTCTCTTTCTTATAATGTTTAATATTTATTTTCTTCAGATGAATGTAAAATTACTTTATAAAGTTTTAATAATATTTATGAGGTATTTCAAAAATGATATATGTAATTTATCCTGATAGTTTTCTTTTAACAATCATATCTTTAAAAAAAATTACAAATTTTTCTAGTATTTATTAAATTGTAATAGAGGGTGTTACACCTTATTCCATCTAAACATTCATGTTGCCATCTTGTTCAATCTGTCTCTTTTTCTTTCATTATATGTCATGCCATTATACACCATCCCATTATATTATATGTTACCTTATGATCAAACCATGACCACTTTGCCCACTAACTCTTCCCTCTTTTCACGATAACCATAACCTCTTGTCCCCCTTTCTTTTTTAAAAAATTCCAGCAGCCATTACACTCTTTTCTAGCCATCTTAAACCACCCAAATCAACCACCACACCTCTCCTCCCTCACGGCTACATAACCACCATCATTCTTTCTCTAAACCAACACACATTGTCTTGCTCTCTTTCCTTCTTGGCCAGCATGTGAACTCCTCCCAGGAAACAAGAAGTTCTTCATTTTCTTATCATCCAAGAGCCAAGAGTCTAGCATTCATACCCCTTTGTTCATCCCTCCTTGACTGTGACTTCCTTGGCCCAAAAGGTAAGGCCTTTGCACTTAGAACCTTTGGTTTATGATTACCTATTTCCTTCTAATTATTTCTACAGCCATGCATGCTTATTGATCACTATTCTTTTTCTATTTTTGGGACTCTAAAACCGTGTACCATGGCTGCTCTTGGGGGAGGGGGAGGTTGAATGCTTGATCTTAGACTCCTCTAAACCACCGGTAGGAATCGGCACTTGAAACAGCGAGAACCCAAAGGCTACCAACACTTTCAAAAGGTGAAATTCTCCATTTTTCTTGGCAAAACCCTTGCTGTTTGTTGACTGTCCATGGCTCCCAAAATTCTTAAAATTATTACATGTCATCTTTTTAGCATCCAAAGTATGATTCGTGATGATCAGTGGCAAGTTCGGTGATCAAGAGAATTTTTAAGTAAACCATTCTTTTTTTCCTAATCAAGGTCGTGAGGTACCATGAGGTAAGGGGTCTTTTCCTCGTTTGATTGAATATTTAGCTGTCCTGTGTTGTTGTTTGCGTATTCGGGGAACTCCGCTTTAAATTTTGTCGCGATCTAACAGTTAGATTTCAAACCGCGTAATTTTTCATAGCCAACGGTTAAAAATTTAACATTTTTAAGTTAATGGGTATTTTTAAAAAAATTTAATTGACGTAACTCGACTTTTATGTGTTCGGAAGGATTTTATCGCGATCGGAGTCGTAACGAAAAATTTAGGAATTTTAGTGTTTAGGCGGGCTCGATTCGATTTGGTTGTATTATTATTATGTAATTTGTAATTTATTTCCGGTAACCCCGCTATTAGGTGTTTATTTATCGTCACGTATCGCTGAGAGTATTTTGACGACATTGTGTTTTTAAAAGAGATTTACCGACCGGGTGGTTACAACGTTTATTTTACTAAAACGACATTGTTTTAAAATATTATAAAACTTTATAAAAGATTAATTAGATAAATAAGTTGAGTTTGAAAAAGTGGAAAATTTTACTTGAAAAAGTTTTATCAATAGGTGACCCGGTTTTGGCCCGAATAAACTTTGTAAACTAAAATAAAGAAATGGAAATAAAATGAATTTTTAAAGTACAATAAAATAGACATTAAAGCTTAGAAAATTTTGAGGTCAATTCTTAGTGACCAACTTTAGTGACCAATTGAAATAGAAATGTAGAAAAGGGACTTTAAGAATTTAATTAGGGAATAAGACTTTGAGTTAAATATTTTAATGGACTAAGTTAGCCTAGTAGAAAATAATTTTAAAGTCCAATTTGGAAATTAATAAATAATTAAGAGAAGAGAAAGGTGCCTAGATGTAATGAATGAAATCATTAGGAACCAAAATTTAAGAAATAGATGTTAGGAGTTAAAATCTTAGGAACCTAAGAAATATTTATATGACGCATATAAGTACGAATGATTTTGAGACATGATGCATACAAAATAAACGGTTAAGCTTTAGATCATTAGTCGCTAAAAAGGATAAAAGATATAGAAAGGATTTTAGAATTTAAACTTTGAACTAGTAATAAAAAAGAAGTAGAATGACTTATAGATTAACTAGTAATTTTAGTGGCTAAATAATATTTGACTAAATTCATAATATGGGTGTGGATTCTAGATCTCTAGGTAATGATTTGATGTCATAGAGAAAGTAAACTCTAGTTGACTAAAAGAATGCAACTAAGGAAACCAATCTATTAATATAATTAGATCTTGTGGGAGCAAAGGAAAAGTACAAAATCTAGTAACTAGAAGTTTAGAAAGAATAGTACTAATTATATATAAAGAATTAGTAACCCATTTCGTGACCAATGAAATAAGAAGTAATCACACATGATTAAATAAATAAAGAGACGAATGACTTAACGACGTACAAAACATGAGTCAAGTACATATATTACAAATATTAGGAATTATTGAAGAGTAGAAATTCATAATAGAGTAATAAAAATATACGCTAAGGAACTTTAACAAATGTAGAAGCACCGATGTCAACATTATTTGGCAAGATCTAAGCACCAGCTTAATTAGCGTACGAATAAATTAAGGATGAATTAACCTAGTAGTATAAGTAAGAAACAATGAAAGGCATTTGGACATCTTAATAAATCAGATGGGCACTTTAGAGGTAATATTTAAAGGTTAAAGTATATAAATTCGTCTATAATAAAATCGTCCAGATGATGTATTTAGTAGTTATAAGATCACTTAGTACCCAAGGATAATTTGTGGATGAATAAAAGCATAGTATGAATATGATCTCATTAGTAATAAAATTGATTAGTTCAGATTGATAACTAAGATAAATAGTCGGATAAGATATGAGTAAGAAACCAAAATCTAAACACTTATAAAATGAGTATACCTGTATGCGTGATTCCATCACTGTAATAATATATATAATAATTGTTGTGTAATACTTGTATGACGAATGTTGTGTTTGGCAACTGCTATGTAATTGTGTGCCTAAATGAATATGTGTTAATTATATGTGATGAGTATGTGTGATGAGTATGGGATGATGACATGCGTATAAAATATGATGTTATATTTAACAAAGTGAATTGTGTGGTGAATGGCATTTATATAATGCAATAAATGAATATATCGAAACAAATAAGAGAAGGATGAATGAAGGAATGTCTCGGTAGGGATCTTGAGATGAATGAATTGTGAAAATGATGTTATGAGATTAGATCAGATCCGATGTAATGATGGGTGTTGTAGCGCCAATATACCCCGTGGTTTTTCTGGAAATGTGAAATCTCGTTTCATTTCTAAGTGTCAGGTAAGACCATTATGGATTGAGTAATTTTGAGAAAACAAAGAAAGAAATAATTGAAATAGACCCGATGTTAGAAATGGAATGAAGTTATTGAAAGGACCCTAACGAAGACTAGTAAAATAAATTGTGTGTTGTATGCATCATACATGGAAAATAAGGGTGATGGATGAAAAATTCCATAGAGTATACCAGAGGCAGACCTCCAATGGCTCGGATTCGCACCCGACACCGGACAGCCTGTGGCAAACTCTGATATGCTTTGACAAGAGGCAAGGGTTTACTATGGTTGTTGAGTGCCCGTTCTGATGAGATATGTTTTGGATCCTTGTTGATGGAGCTGCGAATCCTTAGCTTTTGTGAAAACAAAATGAGGCAAGCTCCGATCGCTCTAGTGGATAGGAAGGATAAGGCGGGACTTTGATATGTATTGTGTTGGGAATGATGAGGAGGAGATGGGCTCACATGCATCATGATGACTAATAAAAGATTGGAAATAATGAAATGAACTCATGCATTGCATCATTGTACTGAGATTGTGATTGTTTGTTACTTAAGTATGACTTTATAGAACTTAGTAATCCTGAGAGATAAATGAGAGAATGGGAATGGTCAGCCGGGACCAAGAATGGTGAGATAACTTAGAATGTATCTTAGGGACCCTAAAGAGAGTGGGGGGATTCAATTTTGGATTGTTGTACTGTGTGTGGGATGTAACACCCTCGGTTAGATAAGACAAATCCTTTTGTAGGTTCATCCTATTTAACTGAGTGTGTTAACAGTTTTCAGAAAAAGTGAATATTTTTTTTATTTTTTTTTAAAAATAAGTACGTGGCAGATCAGTGGAAGCAATAATGTATATATCACATAGTCATTCACAAACTGTAAGTAATTGTACTCTTAACAGAATGGGGCACGCAGGCACCCTTAGATATTATACAGTCATCCGTTGTCTGATTATTAATCATAAATATTCTATCCTTAATGATTATTCTCAATGGGTTCAGCACATTGCTGATCTTCATATTCGGGTTCTTGAGTTTCTAATTCCTCTGAAAAATGGTCAACAGTAAAGGTGAGTATAACCCAAGACCCTGTAGGTTACCCGGTGCGGACATAATCCAGCTAACAAGTAATAACATGTAATCATACAATCAAATATGTCATCAAGGAATGCATGAGTTTGATTATGATATTTCTTGATTACGTTTCATGATGCATGTGGGCCCAAGAAATTATTTCTTCTTCTCTGGAATATCACCATTCCAATTCTCTAGAGCGATCAGGGTCCGCCCAAGCTCTGGTACAAATGAACTCATTGGTTCTCATCATTAATTTATATATATATATATATTTGAGACTTGGATCCCTACGATCATAGTTACACTCCATCATTTAGTCAAAGTACACCAGAATTATTCGTCTCACCCGGCTATCAGGGCGCGAATCTGATGCCATTGGGTTGCCGTTCCGGTTGTACTCCCAAGATTCTTCATGGAGATCGAACGTGAGTGTTGATTTCTGAATAAAGGATGTTATAATTCTGAGTGGAAACTGTATGAATATGGATACCCTTTTCCGAGTAAGCCTAAGGTGTTATGAAATCCGAGTAAAAAGTGATTTGATGTTGAGTTGGCTAAGGAATGATTTAGTTAAGTGTGAAATAAATAAGAATAGGTTGTTTGCCGAATGGAAATCCTGAGTAAAGAGAATCCGACTGAATCCAAAAGAAATTTGACCTAGAGAGGAGAAATCCGACTAGATGTTTTAAGAAGAAACAATCAAGAGTGAGAACCAAGAGAAACGAATCAGTTTTAGAAGATTTCCGAGCCATGAAGGGCGGACTCGCTCAGGCGAATCAGATTTCGCTTAAGCAATCCGATGTCAGCACTTCACACCGGTTGGCCAATTAGGTCCGTCCTTAGATCAGAGGTTCACACCGGACAACTATGAGCCGGTGCAAGTTCCAATAATGTTTGACGGATTTCCTGTCGTAGCTCTCCTTCGAATTGTGTAAGATCATTCCGCTGAAAGTTAGCTAATCCTTGGCTCTGCTTAATAGAGATATGGGGTAATTCTTGTTGTTCTATCATCTCCACGATTTGAGTAAGAAGTCCTCCACGTCTTGATCATTGTTTCAGTGAGTCATTAGGAAATTGTTGATGGAATATCAACAAAGAGGTTCTGGGTATATGTTATGTGGAGAATTCCATATAGGAAATCTAGTCTTAGGTGTTTTATGGACTGTTTAATATTTCTATCAGAGTATCCATATTCATACAGTTTCCACTCAGAATTATAACATCCTTTATTCAGAGATCGAACGTGAGTGTTCTCCACTGTACTCCCAAGATTCCGGTTGGATAAATACCGAGTGCAAATGTTAAGATTCCGAGCAGGATTTCCAATAAAATCAAACTGAGAGGATTTTTCGAATAAAACAAATCTGAATCCGAGTGAAATCAATTTGAAAGAATTTTCTCAGTGAAGTTAAAACGTTTTTCTGAATAAATCATAATGAAGAAAGAGCTCTCTGAGTGAAATAATTATTTTCTGAGTAATTTCTGATTTTAAAAGAGATTTTATGTGTGAAAAGATTATAAATCCGGGTAGAATCATACTGATGAAGTTTTCTGAGTTAAATAAGATGTTTTCCGAGTAAAAATCAAACTGGGTAAGTTTTCTTGAGTGAAATAACTGATTTTCCGAGTGAATTAAAAATGAAATAAGTTGAGTGAATAACTGTTTTCTGAGTGAAATAAGTTTTATTCTAGTTTAAATATATATATATATATATATATATATATATATATATATAGTTTCAAATGAAATCAATTAAAAAGAGCTTTCTAAGTGACATACTGAATTCCGAGTGAAATCAACTTGAAAAGATGTTTTCCAAGTGAAATTAAGGTGTTTATCAAATGTAATATAATCCTGTTTGAAAGTTTTAAATAAAAAACTTGTATTCTTCAGATAACCAATCGGATTAATATATATAACTGGTCAAATCACTATAATTTCTGAGTGAATTTGTGTATTCTTTAACTGCTCTGGTTGATTGGTACAATACCGAGCTTAATATCATAGTATCCGATGTCAGTTCATATCTCTTTACTGGAGTCCTCATAAATACCCATGATACTTTAAATTTTTTTTTTCAGTCCAGCATCAAACATATACACTTATTCATTCATATTAATCAATAAAATCAACATATTCACTGAATTCTCATGGTCAATAATAAATAACGCTGTAATTAAACATGTTCAATACATACAAATATAACAAACAATTAAAACATTTAAATCACAACAAAACCAGATCTGTCCTGGAAAGGTAAGGAAACACATTCCTTAACCCTTTCCTTTCACTCAGATTCCCCCAGAATACCCGAGAATATACCCCCCTTACCTTGATGGAGTTCTTGGAGGAGAAGAAGAGCTGTCCTGCACCAATTCCGAGTGAAACAGAGGAGAGGAACTTGAGAGATAAATAAAGAAGTTGGTGCTGGTACGTAAGAGAAAGAAGGAAGAGGAAGAAGTTCTTAATTTTGGTTCTGATAGTTTGGCTTGGAGATGCATTGATTTAATAGTTGCAGGAGACAAGTGGGAGACACCAATTAGAGGATTAGGTGGGATAATGGAAACTTTTGACTCATTCCACTGTCAGCTTTGCATTAAAGGGGTTAGTGATATATTAAAATATATAAAGTGATCTGAGTGGGGTTAAAAAGGTGTTCGGTATTGGAGATTTTGAAGAGGACGGTATTGAGTATGTAAGGGCGAAGTACAGTATGAGGGCGGTATTAACAGAGGGCGGTGTGGAGTGTGAGGCGGTGTGCTGTATGAGAGCAGTGTGGAGTGCAAGGTCGGTATGGAGTGGGCGGTGTTGAGTGTGAAGTAGGGAAGGACGGTGTGTGTGAAGGAGTTAAGGACACCGTCTGTGGAAAGAGGGCGGTGTTGTGATGAACACCGGCTCATAGTTGTCCGGTGTGAACCTCTGATCTAAGGACGGACCTAATTGGCCAACCGGTGTAAAGTGCTGACATCGGATTGCTTAAGCGAAATCCGATTCGCCTGAGCGAGTCCACCCTTCATGGCTCGGAAATCTTCTAAAACTGATTCGTTTCTCTTGGTCTTTACTCTTGATTGTTTCTTCTTAAAACATCTAGTCGGATTTCTCCTCTCTAGGTCGGATTTCTTCTGGATTCAGTCGGATTCTCTTTACTCAGGATTTCCATTCGGCAAACAACCTATTCTTATTTATTTCACACTTAACTAAATCATTCCTTAGCCAACTCAACATCAAATCACTTTTTACTCGGATTTCATAACACCTTAGGCTTACTCGGAAAAGGGTATCCATATTCATACAGTTTCCACTTAGAATTATAACATCCTTTATTCAGAAATCAACACTTTCTCCACTCGGTCCACTCATATTTCTCCCTCGGTTTGAACCAAACTCTTCAACTACAATTTCAATCGAAGCCTATTAAGGTCATTACCTCTCGGAAAAGACACACACGTATGAGCCTCACCCGGATTTGGTCCAGTAGAGTACCTCTCACTCGGAAGAGGAGTCATACTCATAGACTTACTCGGAAATGGCCCTGCCTACTGCAATTCACTCGGAATGGGTTCCCAAATACCATTTTCAGCTTGGTATCTACTCAATTAGCATTATTCATTCATCACCACTCATATTCAAGCCAAGTAATGCTTTAACCATACAATATATATATATATAACCATTCGGAATTCATAACTTAAATCACTATTTCTTCCATCAAATCTTCCCAATAATTTTAATAGCACATTTCAGTCGGTAGAAGGCATCAACTCTACATATGCATTCATTCACTCGGAACTCCTCAGCATTCACTTGGGTTTCTCAAAATTCTGGTCTACTCAGAACCATTCAAACTCTCCATCACTTAAAGGGTTTCATTCACTCGGGTTTATTTCATACTTAACTACTCAAGTCTTTAAGTCCTTCATCAAAATACATTTCATTCAGAATCTTTTCAGGTCTTTCACCACTCGGAAAATGAGTAACAGACATAAACCTTACTTGGAAATATCTCTGCCCTATATATTCCACTCAGAATGAGCTTCCATTACTCTATATTTCACTCGGAATTGCGTATTTGGGGTCATGTTCCTTAGAACAAGTTATACTGGATTCAAATATGCCCTTACTCAGAACTCTACTACCCAAAACACCACACTCGAAGATCTTTCTACCCGGAATGCTATTCCCTTCCTCTCTAGGAAGATCTGAGTTGGACAACTCACTCGGATTGCACTTGGTTATAATTCTGATTGAGTCTATTCACTCGGTATACTGTAATCATAACGATTGCCACTCGAAAAGAAACAATTGGCAAGGTCTGACTCGGAAATGAGTCTCTCAAGGGTGTTTTCACTCGGAATATTCATCCAGAAGTGGTTCCCTTGAACCCACTTCACTCCAGCTGTCTCTGTGATCAAGGATCCACTCGGTAGTAACCTTTTTGATCATATATTACTCGGATAACATAACCTTATACTCGGAATTTCATCCTTCAGTCGGAATTGCTAATTCTTTACTCGGAATTTCACTCTGTCACTCGGATCAGAGTCTATTTCACTCGGAATTTGCATAATTTCACTAATGGTCCGTATAAATTCCATTATTATGCACAAAAATGACATTTCTGAGATACCACAGACTATCAACGGGGTGTATATTCACTTCTTACCACTTACAGACCTTCTAAACTTCAATTTTTATTAAATAAGACTGCTACTAAAAACAGGGATGTTACATTCTCCTCCCCTTTTAGGAATTTCGTCCCGAAATTCATGGTTGGAATAATTGAGAGTACAATCCTCTAATCTTTTCCTCAACTTTCCAAGTAGCGTCTCTATCATTCAACTGACCCCAAACTACTTTAACCAAAGAGATTTCCTTTCCCCTTAACTATTTTTCGACATCGATTAACAATCTTAACCGGTGATGCTTCAAAGGTAAGGTTTTCTTTTTCAGAACAAATTGATCGGGACTCAGAACATGATCAGGGCCTAGTACATATGTGTGGACATCATGAAGGTTTGGAAGGGCTATACGGCACACATTGGTTTCTATCTTTTACAGAATCTGATAGGTTCTACATATCTGGGATTTTAACTTCTTGACCTTTAGAACTTTCCCTATTTCAGTTGGTAGGGGTAACTTTGAGAAATACTTACTAAGGTACCATTACAGGGCATTATTCCCTCAAAACTCGTTGTCAAGCCTTAGAATTGTTTAGATCAAATTTACACGCTCGTGTTAGGCTTCGGGAATTCCTTTCCCAAAACCAAGATTCTTTAAGTCTTAAAATGCTAACCACACCTAACATTAACAATACTATGATTCCTTAGTCTTAAGACTTCCAAATCATCACATGAATCATTTAATCATTACTAAAATTTAGTCAAACTCATTATAAGCCTCTTGGTTTCAACTAAGATCATCACCATTTCATCTTATTTCAAAATGACATGCCTATTTATCATTTCAAATATGTTAATCCACTATCAATTGTTTCCTTAATCTACTATCATAACATCAATAGTCTAAATTAATTACTCCAATTACATACACTTCTTTACCAATCCTCAATAATCAACACCTAATGCCTCAGATATTCATTTCCTTATATGTAATCATTCTAGAGTATTTAAAGCCATCAAGATCATCAACTTAGTTAAAATCCTCAAATCACTTACACTTAGGATTTTTCATCAAAATTCAATGATCATTTCTAATAATCACCAATTTCCATTATTAACAACATCTACATACACATTATCGTGGGTTTTCGCTAAAAATCATCTCTCATGACATTATTATTCACTTCCCTTAAATCCTAAGTTAGGGTTCCACTAGAATTAAACAATCGCCATTAACAACCATCATCTTCTGTCTCAAATCTTGAAATTTTTGTATACCACTTCACATCCATCTTAAAACACACATAAGTGTATTCTACCTTTGGGTTTTGCATGAAAATGGTTTCTATACCTAAAATCCCATTCACAAGGCATGCTCTTAATCACATAGAAATTCAAAACCTAGAAACAAAGATTAGAAAATTTTACCTTACGCTCCGAACTATCCCAAGCTCTAGTATGCACACAAAATGAAGAGAGAATAAGGAAATAGATCATCTCTTGTTTCTCGAACAGGATCTCAGTTTGGGCTTAATACTAACTTCAAAAAAAAATATTCCGAATATAGATTTGGATTCCTATTAATATTCTTAATAGCCCTGACCAATGGTATCTCAATCGGAGATGCTTGGTCCGACACCCAGATTCTAACCGGGTCTTATTTTAACTCTTCAAGTTCCAATAATGTTTGACGGATTTCCTGTCGTAGCTCTCCTTCGAATTGTGTAAGATCATTCCGCTGAAAGTTAGCTAATCCTTGGCTCTGCTTAATAGAGATATGGGGTAATTCTTGTTGTTCTATCATCTCCATGATTTGAGTAAGAATTCCTCCACGTCTTGATCATTGTTTCAGTGAGTCATTAGGAAATTGTTGATGGAATATCAACAAAGAGGTTCTGGGTATATGTTATGTGGAGAATTCCACATAGGAAATGTAGTCTTAGGTGTTTTATGGACTGTTTAATATTTCTATCAGAGTACGTGGAAACCTAATGGTCCACTCCACAAGCTTAATGAATCGACTATGCTCTGATACCACCTTTGTAACACCCTCGGTTAGATAAGACAAATCCTTTTGTAGGTTCATCCTATTTAACTGAGTGTGTTAACAGTTTTCAGAAAAAGTGAATATTTTTTTTATTTTTTTTAAAAATAAGTACGTGGCAGATCAGTGGAAGCAATAATGTATATATCACATAGTCATTCACAAACTGTAAGTAATTGTACTCTTAACAGAATGGGGCACGCAGGCACCCTTAGATATTATACAGTCATCCGTTGTCTGATTATTAATCATAAATATTCTATCCTTAATGATTATTCTCAATGGGTTCAGCACATTGCTGATCTTCACATTCGGGTTCTTGAGTTTCTAATTCCTCTGAAAAATGGTCAACAGTAAGGGTGAGTATAACCCAAGACCCTGTAGGTTACCCGGTGCGGACATAATCCAGCTAACAAGTAATAACATGTAATCATACAATCAAATATGTCATCAAGGAATGCATGAGTTTGATTATGATATTTCTTGATTACGTTTCATGATGCATGTGGGCCCAAGAAATTATTTCTTCTTCTCTGGAATATCACCATTCCAATTCTCTAGAGCGATCAGGGTCCGCCCAAGCTCTGGTACAAATGAACTCATTGGTTCTCATCATTAATTTATATATATATATATATTTGAGACTTGGATCCCTACGATCATAGTTACACTCCGTCATTTAGTCAAAGTACACCAGAATTATTCGTCTCACCCGACTATCAGGGCGCGACTCTGATGCCATTGGGTTGCCGTTCCGGTTGTACTCCCAAGATTCTTCATGGAGATCGAACGTGAGTGTTGATTTCTGAATAAAGGATGTTATAATTCTGAGTGGAAACTGTATGAATATGGATACCCTTTTCCGAGTAAGCCTAAGGTGTTATGAAATCCGAGTAAAAAGTGATTTGATGTTGAGTTGGCTAAGGAATGATTTAGTTAAGTGTGAAATAAATAAGAATAGGTTGTTTGCCGAATGGAAATCCTGAGTAAAGAGAATCCGACTGAATCCAGAAGAAATCCGACCTAGAGAGGAGAAATCCGACTAGATGTTTTAAGAAGAAACAATCAAGAGTGAGGACCAAAAGAAACGAATCAGTTTTAGAAGATTTCCGAGCCATGAAGGGCGGACTCGCTCAGGCGAATCGGATTTCGCTTAAGCAATCCGATGTCAGCACTTCACACCGGTTGGCCAATTAGGTCCGTCCTTAGATCAGAGGTTCACACCGGACAACTATGAGCCGGTGCAAGTTCCAATAATGTTTGACGGATTTCCTGTCGTAGCTCTCCTTCGAATTGTGTAAGATCATTCCGCTGAAAGTTAGCTAATCCTTGGCTCTGCTTAATAGAGATATGGGGTAATTCTTGTTGTTCTATCATCTCCACGATTTGAGTAAGAATTCCTCCACGTCTTGATCATTGTTTCAGTGAGTCATTAGGAAATTGTTGATGGAATATCAACAAAGAGGTTCTGGGTATATGTTATGTGGAGAATTCCACATAGGAAATCTAGTCTTAGGTGTTTTATGGACTGTTTAATATTTCTATCAGAGTATCCATATTCATACAGTTTCCACTCAGAATTATAACATCCTTTATTCAGAGATCGAACGTGAGTGTTCTCCACTGTACTCCCAAGATTCCGGTTGGATAAATACCGAGTGCAAATGTTAAGATTCCGAGCAGGATTTCCAATAAAATCAAACTGAGAGGACTTTTTGAATAAAACAAATCTGAATCCGAGTGAAATCAATTTGAAAGAATTTTCTCAGTGAAGTTAAAACGTTTTTCTGAATAAATCATAATGAAGAAAGAGCTCTCTGAGTGAAATAATTATTTTCTGAGTAATTTCTGATTTTAAAAGAGATTTTATGTGTGAAAAGATTATAAATCCGGGTAGAATCATACTGATGAAGTTTTCTGAGTTAAATAAGATGTTTTCCGAGTAAAAATCAAACTGGGTAAGTTTTCTTGAGTGAAATAACTGATTTTCCGAGTGAATTAAAAATGAAATAAGTTGAGTGAATAACTGTTTTCTGAGTGAAATAAGTTTTATTCTAGTTTAAATATATATATATATATATATATAGTTTCAAATGAAATCAATTAAAAAGAGCTTTCTAAGTGACATACTGAATTCCGAGTGAAATCAACTTGAAAAGATGTTTTCCAAGTGAAATTAAGGTGTTTATCAAATGTAATATAATCCTGTTTGAAAGTTTTAAATAAAAAACTTGTATTCTTCAGATAACCAATCGGATTAATATATATAACTGGTCAAATCACTATAATTTCTGAGTGAATTTGTGTATTCTTTAACTGCTCTGGTTGATTGGTACAATACCGAGCTTAATATCATAGTATCCGATGTCAGTTCATATCTCTTTACTGGAGTCCTCATAAATACCCATGATACTTTTAATTTTGTTTTTCAGTCCAGCATCAAACATATACACTTATTCATTCATATTAATCAATAAAATCAACATATTCACTGAATTCTCATGGTCAATAATAAATAACGCTGTAATTAAACATGTTCAATACATACAAATATAACAAACAATTAAAACATTTAAATCACAACAAAACCAGATCTGTCCTGGAGAGGTAAGGAAACACATTCCTTAACCCTTTCCTTTCACTCAGATTCCCCCAGAATACCCGAGAATATACCCCCCTTACCTTGATGGAGTTCTTGGAGGAGAAGAAGAGCTATCCTGCACCAATTCCGAGTGAAACAGAGGAGAGGAACTTGAGAGATAAATAAAGAAGTTGGTGCTGGTACGTAAGAGAAAGAAGGAAGAGGAAGAAGTTCTTAATTTTGGTTCTGATAGTTTGGCTTAGAGATGCATTGATTTAATAGTTGCAGGAGACAAGTGGGAGACACCAATTAGAGGATTAGGTGGGATAATAGAAACTTTTGACTCATTCCACTGTCAGCTTTGCATTAAAGGGGTTAGTGATATATTAAAATATATAAAGTGGTCTGAGTGGGGTTAAAAAGGTGTTCGGTATTGGAGATTTTGAAGAGGACGGTATTGAGTATGTGAGGGCGGAGTGCAGTATGAGGGCGGTATTAACAGAGGGCGGTGTGGAGTGTGAGGCGGTGTGCTGTATGAGAGCAGTGTGGAGTACGAGGTCGGTATGGAGTGGGCGGTGTTGAGTGTGAAGTAGGGAAGGACGGTGTGTGTGAAGGAGTTAAGGATACCGTCTGTGGAAAGAGGGCGGTGTTGTGATGAACACCGGCTCATAGTTGTCCGGTGTGAACCTCTGATCTAAGGACGGACCTAATTGGCCAACCGGTGTGAAGTGCTGACATCGGATTGCTTAAGCGAAATCCGATTCGCCTGAGCGAGTCCGCCCTTCATGGCTCGGAAATCTTCTAAAACTGATTCGTTTCTCTTGGTCCTCACTCTTGATTGTTTCTTCTTAAAACATCTAGTCGGATTTCTCCTCTCTAGGTTGGATTTCTTCTGGATTCAGTCGGATTCTCTTTACTCAGGATTTCCATTCGGCAAACAACCTATTCTTATTTATTTCACACTTAACTAAATCATTCCTTAGCCAACTCAACATCAAATCACTTTTTACTCGGATTTCATAACACCTTAGGCTTACTCGGAAAAGGGTATCCATATTCATACAGTTTCCACTCAGAATTATAACATCCTTTATTCAGAAATCAACAATTTCTCCACTCGGTCCACTCATATTTCTCCCTCGGTTTGAACCAAACTCTTCAACTACAATTTCAATCGAAGCCTATTAAGGTCATTACCTCTCGGAAAAGACACACACGTATGAGCCTCACCTGGATTTGGTCCAGTAGAGTACCTCTCACTCGGAAGAGGAGTCATACTCATAGACTTACTCGGAAATGGCCCTGCCTACTGCAATTCACTCAGAATGGGTTCCCAAATACCATTTTCCGCTCGGTATCTACTCAATTAGCATTATTCATTCATCACCACTCATATTCAAGCCAAGTAATGCTTTAACCATACAATATATATATATAACCATTCGGAATTCATAACTTAAATCACTATTTCTTCCATCAAATCTTCCCAATAATTTTAATAGCACATTTCAGTCGGTAGAAGGCATCAACTCTACATATGCATTCATTCACTCGGAACTCCTCAGCATTCACTTGGGTTTCTCAAAATTCTGGTCTACTCAGAACCATTCAAACTCTCCATCACTTAAAGGGTTTCATTCACTCGGGTTTATTTCATACTTAACTACTCAAGTCTTTAAGTCCTTCATCAAAATACATTTCATTCAGAATCTTTTCAGGTCTTTCACCACTCGGAAAATGAGTAACAGACATAAACCTTACTTGGAAATATCTCTGCCCTATATATTCCACTCAGAATGAGCTTCCATTACTCTATATTTCACTCGGAATTGCGTATTTGGGGTCATGTTCCTTAGAACAAGTTATACTGGATTCAAATATGCCCTTACTCGGAACTCTACTACCCAAAACACCACACTCGAAGATCTTTCTACCCGGAATGCTATTCCCTTCCTCTCTAGGAAGATCTGAGTTGGACAACTCACTCGGATTGCACTTGGTTATAATTCTGATTGAGTCTATTCACTCGGTATACTGTAATCATAACGATTGCCACTCGAAAAGAAACAATTGGCAAGGTCTGACTCGGAAATGAGTCTCTCAAGGGTGTTTTCACTCGGAATATTCATCCAGAAGTGGTTCCCTTGAACCCACTTCACTCCAGCTGTCTCTGTGATCAAGGATCCACTCGGTAGTAACCTTTTTGATCATATATTACTCGGATAACATAACCTTATACTCGGAATTTCATCCTTCAGTCAGAATTGCTAATTCTTTACTCGGAATTTCACTCTGTCACTCGGATCAGAGTCTATTTCACTCGGAATTTGCATAATTTCACTAATGGTCCGTATAAATTCCATTATTATGCACAAAAATGACATTTCTGAGATACCACAGACTATCAACGGGGTGTATATTCACTTCTTACCACTTACAGACCTTCTAAACTTTAATTTTTATTAAATAAGACTGCTACTAAAAACAAGTATGTTACATGGGACAGGTGTCGATGAGATACCTTCCCAATTATTGTGGAGGTGGAGACTCACCCTTACGCTAAATTTTTCAAACATCGCGGGGATGGAGACAGACTTCACATCAGGGAGCAGCCAGACATTTGTTGGACCGCAGACAGATAGAATAGATTATTTTATTTTCTTCATGGGAGCCTGCGTTCCTCTTTACTTTTAGTGTGTACAGTTGCTGTTACGACCATGTACTATATATAATTATATTGTATTGTATATAAGGTATATCTGTTCCACCAAGCTTTCTTGTACAAAAAAAAAAAACTTCCATATTTTTTTAAAACTTGTAACCTCTTAGTTGACCAGGATAATCTAGTGGAAGGAATTGTCCTAGTTAACCGAGGGTGTTACAGTAATAATTATGCAAATGTGTGTAATATATCTTAATAATTTATGTCACAAATGAAAATTGAAATGATTTTACGATGTTAATGTATTATTCTTTGTTTACGCCCATAAATGGCTTTGATTAGAGTGGTGTTGGCGGGAAGGTGGTTTGGAGGAAAGGTTTGTGAGGGGAGTTTTTATCCTAAAAGACACTAGCTTCAATTGGAATTATGTCCATAGATAATTTGCTTCTTAATCCTCATATTTTTTAATTTTAAAATAAGAAATAAAAGGTAAAATTTTTATTAAAAATAGACAAAAATCATTTAAAAATCATAATACATGGATTAATGATATTTTTAAATATTTTTTTAAATATATATGTATATATAGATATAGACACACACACTATTTCAATTAACACGAATTCTAAATTTTCATATAGTAAAGCACGTATATTAAACGTTGACAGATTATACATTGTTCCCCCCAGATCGGGGGGACTACGCCACGTATATTTATATATTTTAATAATAATATATTTAAACTTGATCCGGTCTAGATACCAGTCCAAGGGCAAGAGTGTAATTTCACCCGCCTTCAGCCATATATCGGTGTCGCAGGTGAAACCTCGAACTCGCATAACGGTATGAGCTATTCTCTCTACCAAGTCATCACCATTGTAGACCGAAAAGTAACCTACACATTCGATAAATAGTACAAGGTACAGCCGTTAGGGGAAACGTTCGTTGGAGACGCGGAGGCGCCTGCGTTGTGTGTCAGCTATGACACCCAAAACCCAAATTAAAAATTCCAATTAATTAACCTAAATTTTAGAAATAAATTTTTTCGCGTTTAAAGAATCATTTTGAAATTCGTAATTTAAATTCTGAGGTCACGTAAAAATTGATAAATGTGAAATATTATCATGCATACTAGTCGTGAACGAATAAACATAATACATTTATATAGCGGAAATGATAGATAAGATTGCAGTACGAGGTACATAATATTATTACAACACATTAAATCTCAAATGAAATCAAAGTCCAAGCAATAAAACATAAAAACTTCATTAATTGCACCACTCGTCATTCTGTGAAGCGTGCACTGTAAAAATAATGTAAGAGTGAGATAAAATATAGAATAAATATAAAATAAGTAAAATTGCACAAACACAATCAACAAACAATTATGATATGATGAATATGCCAAACAAGGTCATTTACATTTAATAATATTTAATTTAGTTAAATGATGTCATGCTGGATCCATTTTGATTTAGTGGGAATACTGCAGTAAAAAGTCTCATAGAGACACAAGTAGGACTTAGCATAATGCCACGAATCCCTACCCTTCGTAGCGCTCAAGTACCAAAGTACACAAGTAGGACTTAGCATATACCATGAATCCCTACCCTTCATGGCGCTCAAGTACCGAAGTACACAAGTAGAACTTAGCATAAACCATGATTCCCTACACTTCATGGCGCTCAACAAAAATAAGGCTTTAACTCATCATAGAGTAACCCCCCATCAGGGCCGACAATCATGGAACCCTTAAATTCCATGGTGTGTCCAAATGCTTATGATGCATGAATGCTTTTAATTCTCTTTGTCAATTTAACATACCATGATATCAATACTTCCATAATCACTTGAAAGCCATAAGTCCTCAAAGGACACATCACATATATCAGTTCTCAAAATCATGGATTTACAGTTCAATAACATATCTCAATAAACCACAAGGCATTCATGTATACATTAATTTAGTCATTCATAATTATTCATCACAAAGATATACTGTATGACATTCATAGGACACTCAATAATATCCATAATAATCAATAATCTCTCAATAATTCATAAATAAATCATTACCCACATGGAAAATATCATTTTCATCCATAATAATCATCATAGGTAAATTTCAGAAATTTACAACAGTAACATACATTAGTAAAAAGACCATAACGTGGGCAAATCAAATCCTTTTTAAGTAATTCCAATTTCTGTAGTTCCATAACAAAATTATCTACAACATTTATGATGACCATAATTTTAAATTCCAAACAGAAACATCACATAATCACATAATAGTCAATAGGTTATCATTTTTCATTATCACCAATTGTTGGAAAATTTACTGGTTTGATAATCTTTAGTAAATTAGCTATAACTCATGGTATAAAAATAATTTTTGAATGAGGCGAAGTTCTGTGTTTCAATAATTCTATTATCTATAATTTTTATGAAGACCAAAAAATCCAAATCCAAACAGAAATATCACAAATTCATAGTATACTAAATTATCTCAAAGAAAGTAACAAAACGTATATATGTTGGTAAATTCAACGTTTCTGGAGCTACAAAAATAATTTTGGCATGAGACCAGTTTTACATTACTCATAACACAAATATCTAAAACTTTTATGAAGACACTAAACACTAATTCGCATCACAAAATTCCCAGTTTTAAAAATACAAACAGTGATTCAGATCAGCAGATTTTTAGCATGAACATACTTCTGTATTTTAGGTATAACTAGAGCTACAAATATCCTTTTAACTTGAAACCACTTTATATAGATCCATAACATAAATATATACAACTTTTATGAAGACATAAAAGTCTAAATATGTATGTATAATCCCCAGAATTTTAATATTTACACAAAATAGAAGGTACATATTCTAGAACGGACATACTTTAGCATTTTTGCAATAACTCGAGCTACAGGCATCCAAATCATGTCATTCAAAGCTCAAAATTCATATAACACATAGATCTATAACTTTGATGCAGAAATAAAAGTCAAATTCGTACGTTGTCAGCTTCAAAATAAAGTAACACTTTACGGAAATAAATCTGGAAATCCTAGAACAGCATACAATTCTACCAATTCCATATTTATTCGCAACCATATCCCCTCTTACCTTAATGGAGGTTCCTAAAGTGGTTGAAAGTGTTCTCTTATTGTCCTAGCTTCAGATCAAGAGGGACTTTGAAGGAGAAAATAAAAGAAAATGAGAGAGAGACTTCACTAACTTTAGCTTGTTCTAAGAATTCAGACTTGGGAACAAGATGTAGTGATGGTTTAATCATGCAAATGACAAGTGAGGGACAAGATTTTCATAATGAGATTGTAGTGGGATGTTAGGTACATTAATTGTGGTGATAATGGAAGTTTTAGGTGAGAAAAATGAGCTGGATTGTTGACCATTTCCGTAGCCTACATAATGTAGCTTGTATGATTGAAGTAAATATCAATTCTAATACTGTTTTGGTATTTTGGGCATATCTCTCTCATATCTTAATGACTTTTCACAAATTTAGTCTTGTTGAAAAGCTAAGACAACGTGGAACAACTTTATAGTTTACCACTTTTTAAAATAGGACTCTAACTAGGCATTAAAATATGTACAAGATGATATGATTGAAGTAAAATATCAATTCTGACACTATTTCATTATTTTGGGCATATCTCTCTCATATCTTAATGGATTTTAACAAATTTGGTCTTGTTGGAAAGATAAGACAATGAGGAACAACTTTGTAGTTGACCATATTTCCAAATTCGGACTCTAACTAGTAATTCAAATGTGTACAAGATGATATATTTTGAGTAGAGTATGTGGTAATTTGATAAGAGTAATTGGAAAAGTCAAAGAAATTAATAACTAAGTAAATAGGTAATAAGTTATTTGATTAACTTTTACCTAAGGTATAAAGTTAAAATGATTTACCATGGTAAAAGGTTAAATTGAAAATATTGTCCTAACCAAAATTTATGTAGAAAGTTGAGATAAAATGAATAATATCATTGATGGTCTAAATCAAAATGATTATACATGAGAATGAAATTTTTAGGATGTTACAATTCTCCTACCCTAATAAAAATTTCGTCCTCAAAATTTAACACAACGCATCCCTCAGTGGAACAATTCTGGGTATTGTATCCTCATAGCATCTTCCCGCTCCCAAGTTAAAGTTACATCATTTCCTTGTTTCTATGCCACCTTCACTAATGGTACATCCTTGCTCCTCAGGCGTTTAATCGACCTTTCCATAATCTGCGTAGGTTCTACAGGAATGGTCAAATTCTCTTTGACTTCAACATCATCAGTAGCAATCACATGTGCAGAATCCTGTACATACTTCCTCAATTATGATACGTGAAACACATTGTACAAATTTGCAAGATGAGGAGGAAGTGCAATCTGATAGGCCACCGGGCCAATCCTCTTTAGAATTTCATATGGTCCAATGAACCTTGGGCTCAACTTTTTACTTTTCAGTGCTCGACCAATGCCCATGTTGTAACACCCTCTGTTACACCTTAATAAATTCTAGAAAAATTTGTAATATTTTTTTTTACTAAAGATATGATTGTTAAAAAGAAATTATCGGAATAAATTATATACATTATTTCTGAAATACCTCATAAATATTAATAAAACTTTATAAAGTAATTTTACATTCATCCAACGAAAATAAATATTAAACATTACAAGAAAGAGAGGAAACTCCATGGCCCAGAAGCAGTTACTTAATAACATTATTTATTCATTGGACCACGGTATTTATACCGAGCTCCCTTTCTAGAACGTGCTATATCTACTGCCGAAATTCTTCGATCCTTCCCTCTGAACCATCAATTTAGAATATATGAAACAAAAACACAAAGAAAGGAGTGAGAAACAGAATATAATATTCTCGAATAAGACATAAGCAACAAAGGGTTTTCACAAACCAATACATAATAATATTAATCACAATCACATACACAATCAATTATGAGTGCATGAATGCTATGCAATATCTTCATCATAACTTACCTATATATGTGGGCCCTTAAATTTTAATTTGCATTGGGCCAACCAGGAGTTTACACTGTTCCATAAGTTCGGATAATAATAATATGAACAGCTCAACTGGCATGGAAACACTTAGAGACTAGTCAGATTGAAAAAGTTTTTATTGTGAAAGTACCCGACACTAAGGAGCTACCCCAGGTCCCCTGAAGCACCCTTTCACACCCTCTCATCCCAAGGCTCGTAATTAAGCCTCCTCTAATGTATCCTCGGTTTCTATAATCCATCCCCAGACAATATCATTTTATTTCACTTAATGATTCATGATGCATGAACTACTCGCGTATTTAGTTAGTTAAGGCTTTTAGAAACTCAATTATTAAATCCCTTAAAGGTTTACAATATCATTTCAATAAACTGTACATTTTCTCAATTCTCTAAATTTTTGTCTCACAAAAATAAATTTGGTACAGTTTTCAAATCTCACTGAAATTGAGTTTCTAAGCCTTAAATATCTAAAAACTTTCTCATATAAAACTTTACATAATCTTTCTCAAATTAAATCTTAACAAAATCAAATTTAGAAATCTCAATTATTTCCAAATATCTTTAGTTATTAAGTTGGAAAAAATAAAATAATTTTCTTTTAAAATTTTTATTTTATTAAAAGAGAATAATCTTTAAGTTATTAACCAAAAATACTTAAAATTACAAAATTTTTCTTTATCCCAAGATTTAATTATTTCAATTTATTATAAGTTAATTTTCATAAAATGTTTTCTTTCTAAAATAAATACTAATTTTTTTATTCTAAATATTGAAAATAAAGTTAATAAAAATAATTAAGAAGGGAAGATTTAAAGTAAAAATTTAAAGAGTAAGGTAAGAAAATTCTTACTGAGTTTTAGCTTTCTGTCATGCTCGCTATATGCTCAAACTCCACATCACAAAATCATCAATCAAAATCAAGCATTATCAATTATAACTAAATATCATCAATCACAATCAATCATAATCAAATCAATTAAATATCATTAATACATATCATAATACAAAATTTAATGATTATTAATATAGTCAATTTGAGTCCTTTTGGTCAATTCCTCGCATAGGTATATGTAAGTCCATATAATCCAGTCCTTGCATAGGTATAGTTCAGTCCATATGGGTCATAGTAGTCCAAGTTCTTGCATAGGTATAGTCCAGTTTATATAGGTTATAAAAGTCCAAGTCCTTGCATAGGTATGTTAGAGTTAGTTAAACCACATATTTAATTTAAGATTTATTATAAATTTTAAGTTAAAAGATTAATATTTTAAAATAATAATATTATTAAATTTAAAAGGAGTAGGGGACTCCTCCCATTATTCTTATGTCTTTTCATATTATACTCTTATCTCACTCCCCCTTACCTTGAGTTGTTACCAAAAGAGAGTTTGCTTTGCGCCTCCAATTTCTAGAAATATTAATACCAATCTTATTTCAGTATAGGCATAAGATAAAGATTAAGATTACTACTTAAAACAGAATGGTAAATTTTGAATAGTGAATAGTGAATAGTGAACAGTGAAGACCATAATTTTAAATTCCAAACAGAAACATCACATAATCACATAGTAGTCAATAGGTTATCATTTTCATTATCACCAATTGCTGGAAAATTTACTGGTTTGACAATCTTTAGTAAGTTAGCTATAACTCATGGTATAAAAATAATTTTTGAATGAGGCCAAGTTCTGTATTTCAATAATTCCATTATCTATAATTTTTATGAAGACCGAAAATTCCAAATCCAAACAGAAATATCACAAATTCATAGTATACTAAACTATCTCAAAGAAAGTAACAAAATGTACATATGTTGGTAAATTCAACATTTCTAGAGCTACAAAAATAATTTTGGCATGACACCAATTTTAAATTACTTAAAACACAAATATCTAAAAATTTTATGAAGACACTAAACACTAATTCTCATTACAAAATTCTCAGTTTTAAAAATACAAACAGTGATTCACGTCAGCAGATTTTCAGCATGAACATACTTCTATATTTTAGGTATAACTAGAGCTAAACGTATCCTTTTAACTTGAAACTACTTTCTATAAATCCATAACATAAATATATACAACTTTTATAAAGACATCAAAGTCTAAATAAGTATGTATAATTCCCAGAATTTTAATATTTACACAAAATAGAAGGTACATATTCCAGAACGGACATACTTTAGCATTTTCACAATAACTCGAGATACAAGCATCCAAATCATGTCATTCAAAGCTCAAAATTCATATAACACATAGATCTACAACTTTGATGAATAAATAAAAGTCAAATTCATACATTTTCAACTTCAAAATAAAGTAACACGTTATGGAAATAAATCTGGAAATCCTAGAACAACATACAATTCTAGCCATTCCATATTTATTCACAACCTTATCCCCTCTTACCTTAATGGAGGTTCCTAAAGTGGTTGAAAGTGTTATCGTATTGTCCTAGCTTCAGATCAAAAGGAACTTTGATGGATAAAATGAAAGAAAATGAGAGAGAGACTTCTCTAACTTTAGCTTGTTCTAAGAATTCAGACTTGGGAACAAGATGTAGTGATTGTTTAATCATGCAAATGACAAGTGGGGGACAAGCTTTTCATAATGGGATTGTAGTGGGATGTTAGGTACATTAATTGTGGTGATAATGGAGGTTTTAGGTGAGAAAAATGAGCTGGATTGTTGACCATTTTCGCAGCCTACATAATATAGCTTGTATGATTGAAGTAAATATCAATTCTGATATTATTTTGGTATTTTGGGCATATCTCTCTCATATCTTAATGAATTTTAACAAATTTGGTCTTTTTTGGAAAGCTAAGACAACGAGGAACAACTTTATAGTTTACCACTTTTTCAAATTCGGACTCTAACTAGGCATTAAAATATGTACAAGATGATATGATTGAAGTAAAATATCAATTTTGACACTGTTTCGGTATTTTGGGCATATCTTTCTCATATCTTAATGGATTTTAACAAAGTTGGTCTTGTTGAAAAGCTAAGACAACGAGGAACAACTTTGTAGTTGACCATATTTCCAAATTCGGACTCTAACTAGAAATTAAAATTGTACAAGATGACATATTTTGAGTGGAGTATGTGGTAATTTGATGAGAGTAATTGGAAAAACTAAAGAAATTAATAACTAAGGAAATAGGTAATAAGTTATTTGATTAACTTTTACCTAAGGTATAAAGTTAAAATTATTTACCATGGTAAAAGGTTAAATTGAAGATGTTGTCCTAACCAAAATTTATGTAGAAAGTTGAGATAAAATGAATAATATCATTGATGGTCTAAATCAAAATGATTATACCTGAGAATGAAATTTTTTGGATGTTACGTCAGCTTTTTATAGAGTCGTACTGACACATGGTACGGAATGTCCCTAACCCTAAAAGGACTCTTACGTTCCTTGCATGCATATAAATACCAAGATTTTCACAATAATGGTACGTTTTCTTCATTTTCTAATTTACGCTCGAGTATTGCTTTCTTATCTGCTTACTGACTTAAGCGTCGGAGTGCCTGTACAGGTGACACCATCTTTCACCCCACAACGCGAGAGCTTGGTGTGTTGGATTTCAAGGACTCCAAGTCCTCTATTTCCCCATTGGAATAGAGGCTACAACACAGGATCCCCACTAGACTGGTGTATAAACATTCAGAGTGAGGAATATTTGTGACTAGTCCTATACCGGATCCTTAATCCCGGTTTAGACTAGTTTAAAAATATTCAACTATGTATAATAATAATTTACATAATAATATATCTAAAAATATATTTTAATATGTATTTTCATTAACTTTATTATTATTATTGATAAATTTAAAATATATTATTAAATATATTCATAAAAATATATTTTTAAAATATATAATTGGATTATTAAATTTATTATTTAAATAATATTATTAAAAATATATTTAATCAATATATTATCAACAATATATATATATATATATATATATATATAATTTACAAACATATTGAAATGGAACATAAATATTATCATTTTTTAATGATGATAATTTGTAAATGAGTAATAGTGAAAGATGTTAACTCAAAATTAAAAGAAGAGTTTAAAAAAAAAACTTTAGGGAACTACATTAAAATAAAACTGAAAAATAGAAGATTAAACTTTATACGTAGCCTTATTTTTACCAAGTATGCTTTCAATATTCCTACCCGTTGCCTGCAATCTGGATCTGGAAAACTATAACCCTCATTTTCATTATAAAAGTTGTAATATTTAAATGTAGTGCGTAGATACCTTCCCTTATGGTGTTTAACACACACACAGAAATCATAATAAATATTCCTAAAAAGAATGGGAAATTGCCTAATTGAGCAGAACTGTTACCAAAGATGGCCATGTTTGTAGTGTTCTTGGGCAATAAATTGTCCTATATGCTCATTTAACGGAAGCACAATTTTCAACTTTAACGTCTGAGTTTTTATGAAATATTTTTAATTGGTTATATAAGGTCAAAGATTAGACGAAGCTAAGTTAAAGTAAAACTAACACCAACTTCATTTTCTTCTTGTTTCAACTCCCAAAACAAGAATAAAATACATAACTCACTCCAAAAATAATCTACAAATGGGGTTGACCAGAAAGATAGAAAAAAATAAAAATTGAGTTGATTCCCTAGTTCATTAAGTACTTATGAAATTTAATTTGAATTAATTGTTCTATTTATTAGTCTTAACCAGATTATTAACAAAATTAAGCATGGGAAACAAAATGACCAAATAAATCAAATAAAAACATAGTATAATATTCATTTCTTATCATTACTTCTAAGGCATTACTAATGCTTTTTATGTAACCAAAAGTGTTAATATTTAATATTATTTAAGTAAAATTTTAATTTAAGATATTTTGTATGTAAAAAATTCTCGAAAGTCTCACTTATCATATCTAAATACACAATATAAAACGAGTAAGATTAGCTTAAAGAAATACCTATAGGAAAGAAAAAAAATGCTACTATTTCTTTACCCTTTACAACTTACATACAGCTAGTGGCCTAGAACAAATGCCCTTTATTGAATATTTATGATCTATGTTTAATAGTAATACTACTATGGTTTTTATTTTCATTCATTTAATTATACATAGTACTTAAAGAAGTTGGTAGGCATGCCTAATAAATAAATAAATAAATATTTTTTTGGAAATAATGAACGAAGATTAAATTATTATAGAATGTCGGTAACGCAGCAATTTGATCCCAATGGCATGTTTGGTTAGGTAAAGGAACAAGCGTTTGAGTAATGGAAAAATAAAAATATTTGTTGGTTTAATAAAAATTTAATTATTTTAAATGATATATAAAATAAATATAAATAATATATTTTTAATTTTTAAAATTTTATTTTTATAATTGATGGTAGGAATCTCTTGATGATTGCTAAGCAAGTCACCGTCACGATTCGTGGCAGACATTGACATTAGGCAGCGAAATAATGCAACTTTTTGCGCACAAAGTATCGTCTACTTGACACAAACGTTTATGCACGATTCACATTCACTTTTATTAATACCCTTCGTGCCAACCTCTCTCCCTCCACAATTTCATCTGATTAAGAAAATCAATTAATTTTGTACCCAGATTAAGCAATTAATTGACAAGAAAATTAATGTTAATAATCCGTTATTAAAAATTTTATGTTGGTTAAATTGAACCTTAAATTAGAGGCATAACACAGGCAGGCAATTTAATTAGCAGCTACATTAATCTTAACAGATTGTTTCATGCCGTATAAACATCCATTTGTGGGTTCAATTATTTTTATCCCTATTTTGTTTTTTTAGAAAAATCAATTTAGTTCTCCGGTATTCCGACAGGCTTTAGCTTTGGAAAGAGTATAGACTAAATTTGTAAGTCTATTAAGCTAAATTTGTTGAATTTGTTAGCTTTGGTTCGCCTAAGTCTGTTAGTGAAACTCTAGGCATGACAAAAGGATATCAATTGTCAAAATATTTCTCTCAAGAAGATAAAAGAGGAATGTCAAAAAAATTTATCAACCAAAAAGATGAAGATGTCATGAGAATAAATGAAGAATTTGTCAATTTGGAGCAGTAAGACTAACAGACGTGGTTGTTAGCCTTAATGTCTTTTAACTTTTACACTTGAATGGTTGGCTGTGAATATTCCTCATATTTCAAAGAATTTGATGAGTTATTTTGCAATTATTAACATTGCCAAGGTGAGCCAATTGAGATTGCAACTCAAGAACATCAAGAAACGTTAAAGCAACATGGATGAATATCTCATTCTGATCAAGAAAATCACAAATACCCTTGTGGTAATAGGGTCACCCATAGAAAAATCTAAGAATATTCAAGTGATTCTTAATGAATTAGGTGAAGGATATCACCCAATGGTTACCTAATTCATCTCTAGGATTGGTCCCTACATAGAAATAGAAGCATTACTAATCATAGTTGAGGGAAGAATAAAGAGGCATAAGAAAGAAGAAAATTTGTCTCCAACAACAGTTCAGGCTAATCTAGTTTAATAATAATAACAACAACATTCCTATAAAGCTGATAGTGGATTCTATAAAAAAGAAAGATATACCAATTTCAAAGGAAAATAAAGATTTAATCATATAAAGGATGAATGTTTCAAGGTAACAAACCTCATTGCCAAGTCTATGGAAATGTTGTCCATATAGCTCTTAACTGCTACCACATATCTGATCATTAATTCAAAGAGACAAACCATGAGATTGGTTCATTCAATGATGGCTGAAAGGTCTGGGTCTTCCAAGAATGAAAAGTACGATAATGTCAATTTATTTGCCCGCTCCTACACAAACTTTTTGTTTTATCCATTCTAGTACCCATACTTAGGAGCATCTGTTCATGTGTCACCAAACTTAGGTAATCTATTTAAAAAGCAAACATACACTAGTAACACTTATGTAAGAATGGAAAATAATGAATTATCTAGTATTGAGCATATTGGCAGTTCTTTCTTAATTTCTCCCACAATCACAAACCTCTATTCTTGCAAAATATGTTTCTTGTTCCCTAGATTAGTAAAAACTTGCTTAGTGAGTCTCAATTTTCTATAGATAACAAAGTCTTCTTTGAATTTCATGTTGATTCGTGTTTTGTGAAATGTTAAAGAACCAATCAAGTGATCCTTAAAGGCATGCTCAAGAATGAATTATATTGTTTTGACAATATCAATTTGTGTAATTCTTTATTTTCTTCAAATATCATTGTTTGTAATGATTACTCCTTTACTTATAACTCTGTTTAGACTAATAAAACAAGTTTTTTGTATACTCTTTAGCATAGTGGACTAGGACATGTTAACTTCAAAATTGTTACTCAAGTCTTAAAGCAATGTAATATACCTACTGATATGAATAAAGTTTCAAGCATTTGTAAGCCTTGTGCCTTGGGAAAATCACACAATTTATCTTTTTCTTAATCTAAAACTCAGTAAAAAACTCCTCTTCAATTAATCTTCAGTGATGTTTGGGCTCTATCACTAGTATCCTTTACCAATGGTACTAGGTATTACCTTCATTTCACATATGCCTATTCCAGATTCTCTTGGATTTATTTCTTAGAGTCTAAGTCTCAAACTAACAAATGCTTTTTACATTTTAAAAATCTAGTGGAAAACCAGTTTAACTATAAAATTAAAGTGTTACAAAGTGACAATAGTAAAAAGTTCTTAGCACTTAGCTCATTCCTGGTAGAGAATGACATTCAACATAGGCTAAGTTGCCCATATGTACATGAACAAAATGGCTTGGCAGAGAGGAAATATAGACATGTGATAGAAAATGGCTTATCCTTACTTGTTAATGCTCACATGCCTATAAAAATTTAGGAGGAAGCTTTTTCTATTGTTGGTTTTATCATCAACAGGTTGCCCACTCTATTACTATACAACAAGAGTCCTATTAAAATTCTCACCAGGTTTGCTCCTCTTTATTCTAAGTTACGTGTCCGTGGAAGTGCTTGTTACCCTTGCCTGAGACCTTACAATAAACATAAATTGGATTTTAGATATGAGTAGTGCGTATTCACTAGTTATAACTCACTCCACAAAGGATTCATGTGCTTAACCCCTAATGGTAAAACATACATCACAAAACATGTTAAATTTAATGAGTCAATCTTTCCCTTTTAAACAAACTAATTCCTACATTACGCCTCATCCAAAACAAGTGATACCACTTAAGTTGTTCCAATGATTCTAGTACTGTCAACCTTCAACAGATTCCAAACACTCATTGATGTTGTTGAGTGTGCTGTCTAGCCTTCTGCTCAGGCTGGTACCATTGAGTTTTCTACTCCTCCATGAAATAATCCTACTAACACTCACTCAATGCAAGCTAAAATAAAAAATGACATTCACAAATCTAGAGTCTCATTCTCTGAATTAGTTTAACCCATACAATCAGAATAAGTTGAGCTTAAGTTTGTTAAAGCTGCGTTAGCCTCTCCAAATTGGAAAAAAGGCCACGGAACAAGAATATCAGGCTCTAATGCAAATCAAAACCTGGACACTTGTTCCCACACCTTCCTCTAGCAATGTTATTGGTTGTAAATAGGTGTTCAAACTGAAAAAGAACCTGAATATATCTATCAACAAGTACAAATCAAGACTTGTTTCTAAAGGATTCCATCAAAATGAGGGATATGACTTTTTTAAGATATTCAACCTAATTAAAAAATCAACCATAATCACTTTAGCTATTCTCACTTTAGCACTCAATTGAATTGGCATGTAAGACAAGTTGGTATCAATAATTATTTTCTTAATAGGGATCTAATAGCAACAATGTTCATGACTCAACCCTTGGGCTATGTTCAGGGTAATGAAGACCTAGTGTATCTCTATGGACTTAGGCAAGCTCCAAGGTCATGATTTCAAAAATTACATGGTTTCCTGCTCTCATGAGGGTTCCATTCAACAAATAATGACACCTCTTTATTTATTGGGACTTCACCCACTAACGTCATGCTAGTCCCAGTATATGTTGATGATATTATCTTTACCAGCACCTACAAACACACCCTAGATCAATTTATCTCTAAACTACATAAAGCTTATCCTCTAAAAGACCTTGGAGACCTAAACTACTTTCTTGGAATTTAGGTCAATTCTATCAACCTTGGTGGTCTTCACTTGTCTCAAACCAAATACATCATAGACCTTCTTTAGAAAGCCAACATGGTTACAGCTAAACCTATGTCTACCTTAATGGCCTAGTGTCAAACTAACAAAGCATGATCTTGATGTCGTTGATAACCTTGAACTTTATAGGTCTATTATTGGTGTCTGTCAATATGTCACCATTACAAGGCCTGAAGTATTTTACCTAATGAACAAAATCTACTAATTTATACACACTCCCAAGCTTTCTCATTGGAAAGAGTCAAAAGAATCTTGAGGCATCTCAAGGGGACTTTCACCAATGGTCTTATACTCATTAAGTCTTCAAACCTGCAACCCACAACATTTTGCGATGTGGATTAGGGATATACTCTAGATGATAGAAAATTTACCATTGAATACTATGTCTATCTTAGTTCGAATCTTATGGCATAGTCATTGAAAAAGCAAGTTGTTGTGTCTAGATTAAGCATTAAAGTTGATTTTAGAAGTCTAGTAACTATAACTATGGAACTCTCCTGGATTTAATCCCTTTTACATGAATTCAACTTATAGTCCTCTACACAGTCTATTGTCTATTGTGATAATCTAAGTACTATGCTAATCTAAGTATTGTGCATTTTTCCTCAAATCTCATTCTTCATAAAAGAACTAAACATGTGGAACTTGATATTTACTTTGTGTGAGACAAAGTCATTGCAAAGGAATTAGTTGTTCAACACATCCCTAACATAACTTAAACATCTAATGTTATCACTAACGTTATTCCTCAAGCTATGTTTTAGGAATGCAAATTCAAATTCACAGCCTTTCTTTGCTACCCTTGAGTTTGATGGAGGGGGGAGAGGGGTATAGAAAGTATATACTAAGTTTGCTAGGTCTGCTTAGCTAAGTCTGTTGAGTCTGTTAGCTTTGGTTGGCCCAAGTTTGTTAGTTTGTTAGTGAAACAGAATTCTGTTATGGATGTTAGAGTTAGTTATAGGTGTTAGAGTTACTTTTGATAACTCTCTTATCTTTCTTTCTCTCTCTCTCTTTCTCTCTCTTTTTCTTTCTTTCTCCTATTTATATAAGTTTGTATCATTGTAATCTCATTAATGAAATTCATTCTCTTAAAGAGATGAAACACTTCTCTCATATTCTTCTCTTTTACGCACACCACTCAAATATCTTTAGGCTTAAAGCCCATATTGTAACACAAAAACAACATCTCCACCGTGGACTTTGTTCTATATGACATGCAATTTATTTTCTAATGTTAAGATTTTCTAGCATTATGTATCACTCAAGTAAGGATGCTTCTACCTAGATGTAAGTGAAGCTTGGCTTATAATTTTAATCCATATTCGATTGACAAAAAAAATCCCAGCGTGTGATCTCTTACTGTATGTATAGGTAAAAATCAAGTCACAACAAGTATTAAATTTTGTAAAATAATTTTTAAAATATTTTTTTATTAAAAGTAAATTTTATAAGTTAATTAAATCATGTAATATATTCAAAATTCTATTTAGATACATAGCTTATATAAGCATTTAGATAAATACATACTTTAGTCTTTTATATTTTTTAAATTTCTAGTTTAATTTATTGTATTTTTTATTGTCAATTGAATCCTTTATGTTTGTTAGAATTTTCAAAAGTTTCGTAAATCGTTATTTCCGCTAACTTTATTAAGTTATTTGTTGATGTGACAAGTTGAGAAACGTAAATCTTTTTACACAAACAAGCTTTGCACCTAAGTTCACTGTCAATTGAAAACTTAAGCTCTAAGTTTTAGTTCTCTTCCCTTTACTCAACACAAATAGTTGTTTGTTCCTCTTAGAAAAGAATTTCACCTTTGTATATGATCATTTTTAAAATTTTTTATTTTAAATGTTCTTCAACCAGAACAAAACAGTACATTTTATTAAAAGGTTGACATGTCATCTTTTCAAATTGTCACTTTATCATATAGCTTGATAGATTTATATAACAATTTAGGATAGATTTAGATAACAATTTAGGATACTTTTGTAAATTTTAATAAACTTAAAGAATTAAATTGACAATAACAAAACATAAAGGATTTAACCAAGAATTTAAATGAAGTATATTTTTCAAGCATTTATATAATAAACTTTTTTACGTGAGTGATTTATTTTTTATTTTTTTAACTCAAGGGTGTTCCTTAGTCAAAAGTTAAAGAATAATCTCTTTGAGACTTAAAGATCATCGAAGCAGGTCTTACCTTTCATAATAAAGTTTCATCTATACATATGACAAAATTTGAATTCCTAACAATATACTTAAAGGACTCTGTTATTTACCAATTGTGTCAAGCTTTTTATGGTTTAGCAGAGAGTTTTATGTACACAACTTATATAAGCATTTATATAATAATTTTATATTAGAAATTTATATCATAAAAGATGGGAAACTTTGCATACAGATGTTGTAGCATAAATGTGAATAATATATATCTACAAAAAACTAAAGTATTTACATGAGAGATTCTGTTGATGAGTCATAACCACGTAAGGGAGGGATTAATTATCTAGACACATATCATGATAAAGGATTTGCTCTAATAGTGAAATATGATAGGATGTTTCATGCAATATATCTTTTTTTTTGAGTCATATGTAGCATATCAAACTGAGAAGATTCGTCATGAGATTTGGACTAAGTATCCATAGCAGTAGGAATTTCTCCCTACACGTTGTTCTTTTTCTCTACACCACCTTCTTTCTATTTTTTCATTGTGAAAGATAATTATATCCTCAACCAAAAGTAACTAGGCACGCATAATGTTAAAAAATATCAAAATATACTACCAGAAATTATAATTTATCGTCTCTAGAAATTATAATCCGGTCATCTTTAAAAATTATAATTTGGCCTCTCTAGAAATTATAAATATGATCAAACACATTATCATCTTCATGTTTACTTTTTGTTATTCATGTTTGTAATCTATACATACGTGAATCTTTTTGCTATAGATAGTAGCACTGCTTCACAAGTTTTCAATCAACAATCACAAAACTAGAATTGTTCATAAAGAAAAAAAAGAGAACAAAAATATTGCAAGTGCATGTATAAGCAACAAGGGAGAGTTATGGACTCCATGAGAACTAGGAGCATTGTAAAGAAGAAAATGGAAAGAATATTGAATATTGATGATGGGTGGTAGAAATTTGCTACATCTAATTTCTAGTTTCTACAATTTTCATATATTCCCGAAGTATAATTTCTAAAGACGCCTAATTATAATTTCTAAATATGATCGAATTATAATTTCTAGAGACGACTGAATTATAATTTTTCATATTATATTTTGATCTTTTTATAAGATTACGTGTGTTTAGTTATGTTTAACTGAGGGCATAATTATCTTCTAGGATGGAAAAATAAGGAGGAGGTAGTGTTTGGAAAATAAAAACAAAGGTAGAAATTCTCCATATTAGGAACCTTTTTGAGCCCAATAGATTTGCAAAAAACTCACTTCCAAGACAGTTTTTTGTAAGAAAAAATGGGAGTTTCTTCCAAGACAAGTTGTTCAGGGCAAGGTTTATCTGTTTCATGGGCTTCAAAATCATTCATTGTAGCGACCAAAAATATCATATATTGTATTTCACTTTTATTGACGTAATTTGGTTTGAAGAGACCTACCTGTGTAATAATATTAAAAGATATTAAATTTTATCAAATTCAATATTGTAGCGAAAATTTTAATAAAATAAATCAAGTCCATAAAATTATTTCATATTTCATCGCATCACTCTTTTTTAGCACATAATAAATTGTTATAAAAATTTAGTATTAAATTATGTACTTCAAAATGCTGGAATTATTTAAAATTTGATATAACATGATTTAATAATGGAATCTTTATAAGAAAAATGGTTAATCAATACTATTTAAAGAAGCATAACAACAACTTATGTAAACTAACCGTCTATCCTACGTATGGATATTATATCAGACTCCAATATAGTTCTTTCAATTGACATTTCACATACTATATAATTAAGAGGGAAAGAGCAAGAATTAATGTCTATTTAAAACACATTATAAATAACATGCTCACGCCGAAGGATAAATGAGCTGAGAAAAGGAAGAACAAAAACAAAATGAGACAAAATGATGACAAAGAAGGATATCCAAATTGTGAAGGACTCGTAAAATATCAACCACAAACTCAGATTCTGTGCTCTAAATATCCACAATAAGCAGATATTCATGTCTCACAAACTTCCCAAAATACCCACTACATAACAGAAGAATGTGGGCTATCCCAAGTTCTTCCATTAATTCAACTACTGAATTCTGGCAATTAACTAGAATACTTTAGATCCCACAACTGATTTTTCAGTTGAAACTGAGTTTCAAAGCATGGCGGCTTTTACATCCATTACTGTACAGTACTCATCTTCATCATCTTTACAATCTTTGCTACCTTCTTTAGAAGCAACACGTGATCATAATTCAGGGTGGGGGAGAGTGAGATCATACAAATCCACAGAGAAAAGATCATACCAACAGAATGTCACAAGAGGTTTAATAATCATGAATGCAGCCACAAAACCAGCAAAGTCGCCAGGTACCTGTTTTAGTTACTTTTGCTGAATTAAAAAACTATCATGGCACTTTGAAGACATGGGATAGAACCTTAATCATGTCCTTTATTTGTTTTTCACTTTTATTAGCTGAAGAAGATTGGAAAATTAAGCGAGAATATCTGCTGCAAAAGAGGGTAAAGCTCCACCTGTGTCACATACTTTCCTGAATGAACAAATCTGCATCGTTATCATTTCATATAAAAAGTGTACAAGGAAATCTGAAATAAGGTGACACATAAGCTTGAAATGTCTTCTGTGATAATATAAATGTTGGGTAAGCAAACAGCAAGGATCTGATGAGTGGATGAGGAATAGATAGAGTCATAGAGAGATCACAGAATAATAGAAAATGTCACGTTTATAGCGTATGCAGACTAAATATCTGATGGTTTAACAAAATGGTATTGCAGGTAAGAAGTGTGGATGTAAAGGAAGCTCATCGCCTTCAGAAAGAAAATAATTTTGTGATTCTTGACGTAAGGCCAGAAGCAGAGTTCAAAGAGGTTAGTCTACAAGTTTTGGAAGCCTTGCATTCCTACTCCAATGTGCATTGGCATTAATGGTTCATTTTGAGTCTCTGGTGTTTCAGATTTACATAGGTGGGGGTGCAGAGTAGAAAAAACTGATGGGTTTGGGTTTGAGTGCAGGCTCATCCTCCAGATGCTATCAATGTGCAAATATATAGGCTTATAAAAGAGTGGACAGCATGGGACATTGCTAGACGTGCCGCATTTGCATTTTTTGGTATTTTTGCCGGCACTGAGGAGAACCCCGAGTTTATCCAGAGTACGATAAATTATCTTGTCACGAATTGTTTGAATTCACCCATTTCTGGTTTTCTGAAACAAAATGTCATCCATGCTGGCAGCTGTTGAAGCAAAATTAGATAAAAATGCAAAGATAATAGTAGCTTGCTCGGCAGGGGGTACAATGAAACCATCACAAAATCTGCCTGAAGGTCAACAATCAAGGTATTAACTTGTTCATATTTTCTTCGCTGTCCGGATTTTTAATTTTGCAATACTACTATACTTCAATATAATCAAGCCAGGTAAATGAAATTCATATAGCTAATAGCTATAAATCATCCCCACCAAGCTAGTAGTTGTTTGAAGTAATAATAACACGAATGGTTGGTAAGAAGTCGGTCAAATCCAACCACAATTAGATATTAGCCCTCAAACCCAAATAGATATAGGGAGGAGGGGGCGCAAAAAGCCTAAAATAAATACACAAGGGAAGGTGCAGTTTATAACTTAGACTCCATGGATGTAAGATCAGGGAAACTTGTATGATTGTCTGCAATATTTTAACTTGGTAAGTTGTACTCCGTATGTTGCATATCACTTCCAATGATAAAATCATAATCAACTCTTCAAATGATTGATCTGCTGCTCTAATATCACATCTTGGCATACTTCCACAGGTCTCTCATAGCAGCTTATTTGCTGGTGCTTAACGGTTTCCCCAATGTATTCCATCTAGAAGGTGGTCTTTACGCATGGTTCAAAGAAGGTCTGCCAACTGTCTCAGAGGAATGAATAGTGCCAATAATGTGCATGTACTGAAGCATGGACCTAGTTTTGACCATTGTGAGACTGCTGAAAATGAATATGAAGAATAGAATAGATATATTGAAATGTCATTATTGAACTATTTTAGAAAATTATTATGTAAGCACTGACAACAACAATGTCAAGTTACATTGGCTTGCATCCTAGCTTAAACTAGAAAGAGTCCATTTATCAAATGAGTGTTACCAGCATTTTGAAATTTGGCTACATGCATACACCATGTTTCTGAACCACTGAAGCATACTGCTGCTTCAATGAAATCAGCAATTTTAGTGTGCAACCATTTCTGATTCTAGTGCTTTTGATTCCTTAACATGTCCAATCCATTGCCATAATAATAATATTAATAATAGTAATAACAAATACTTGGGAAAAGGTATTAGGTTAAACCTACCATTGCCTAAGCGTTTAAAGATGCCCTTGCCATGGCTAGAGCACCATCACAACTTCGATTTCCTCCAATAAAACCACTCATGTGCACAAAGGTACAACCTGGGATTCCTGCAACCTCGGAGAGCGTGTCATTTTCCAAACCCTTCCAGAGATATGGCAATGGTTTTCTGCTCTCAAATCTAGCAGCTGAAATTGCCACTGACTGCAGTCGCCAATTCTCACTCCTATCGTCCTACAGACAATAACAATCTATTGTATTAATTAAAGATCAAATAGAAAAAATAAAGAATAAATTCTAAAATTTACACATAGCCCAGATATGATGATCTGTAAAATAAACAACCGCACAGTTTTGTAATTTGGGGACACAGTGACTTCTGCTGATGAAGATTCATGACTAACTCTGTTAAGCATACATACCGGGTAAAGAACATATTTGACAGAAGGATTGATTTTCATTTCCTCCTCAAGTTCATGTATATGAAGTTTCCACTGTGGAACAAGTGAGAAAAGGTTTCAGGTTATAGTTACAACAATATTCAAAACTAGCAAATATTGTAAATTTGTAATTCGTCCTTCCATTGGTAAGAAGAGAAAAACTCTTAAGTCTAACAATGATTGTTAAAAATTATGCTAAAACAGAGATAAATTAAATGCCCTGTGAGCTGTGGCTTACAGGACAAGATAGATTCAGCTTCATGATTTCCCCACTAGAATCAACAGTTTCCCTTGCAGCAAGGCACTCCATAACAATATACCGTGCTGGTAACCAAGATTTCGCATAATAATTCACACTCTGCAAAAGAAAGCAAGAATTGATTCCTCTTCATCATTACCTCCTAACTGGGTTCGTTCAAAAGGCGGTGTGAAACATTGTGCTTCATCTGGTACCTTTTACAGCAAAGTTTTGAAGCTTTTGGAAGTCTTTTTTCAAGGTAGAGTTACAAATACAATTTCTATAAAACATTTAATCTTTTTTGCTTATTTATCCTGATTAATCACATTAACTATCCTATTGGTTGTGTATTTACAGCAATAAATTGTTTAAGTGGCTATACAAACTAACAAGTCATGAACCAATGAATTGTAGTTCAACTGACAAGACAAACTAAGATTGTGAAAAGAATCCAGGTTCAATTCCTACTGAACACATTTTTTAAAAGGAACGAGGATCTTTAACTGTAACTAAGTCCTAAGCAAGATTTCCTCCAGTTGTTTGAAGGATATGTATAGTTAACACCAAGACACTAACAAACCTGGAGAAGAGAGATATTGATATCTTTGTTATTATCAACCACATTTAAATAACCTCATAGTAACAAAACCAACAAACTTAACTACCAGTTAACTAGTCTTATCATCCTTGATAATTTGGTTAACCCTGCCTTCTAACAAGGAGAAGAAGGAGTACCATTAAATACAGTAAACACAAATCAAACAATGAGTGTAACCTCCAAGAATTCAGCACCGGCAAGCGCCATTGCTCCATGAAAGGCCTGATTCTCTCTATCAGATAACGGATCAGAATCCATCCAATCCAAATTCAACCGTTTTATTCTACAAGGCAGAGTCGTGTTGATTACATATTTGGGAGGCTCATTTATGTCATACTGATTCACTCCATTATCAGTAGCATCAATCGCCTCCACGAAGTTCCTGTAGATAACAGGATATAACTGATGCACGTGAGGATGCTCTTGATCAAGCCCTAGCACCTTCGCAATTATCTCCAATCCAAAATGCTACACGAACAATGAAGAGTGAGAGAGTGAGTGATGTTTAAAGTTGAAAGAGGGAATAAAACAAACACCTTGTAGACGAGGCCAGCACTGCTGAGCTTGGTGGCGAAGCCGTGAGAGAAGACTTGGTGGAAGCCGGTTTGGTGATGGTCGAAACGGTTTCGCTTGGGGTCATATACGCCTCCCACGTCGACCAGTGCATCGAGTGATTCCAGAAGGTTCGGGTCCCTGGTTCTAAGGATACGAGCGCCGGAAAAGTTTTTGGAGAGGCGAAGGAAGAAGCAAGCGAGAGCTTCGTCGCAGTGGAAGGTTCCATTGTGAGTGCCAACGCGCGTGGAGAAATGAGAGACAAAGAAGGGAGGCTTCTGGAACGTGAGGGTCTTGTGCCACACTCCCGCCAGTTTAACCATTTTTTCAACTCCCTCTCTTGTGCTGTTTCTTTCTATCAACAAAACAATACTCTTCCGTCACTATTTATAAGCACCTAAAATAAAAACAGATGTTACTTTTTATAAGCACCTAATGTTATAAAATAAAAGGGAAATAAAATGAAGTAAAAGGAGGTATAGACTTAAGAAAGAATTAGAGAGAGACAGTAGAAATCAAGAATTAGAGATGTGTATTATGGAAGGGGAATTAGTCCCATTTATAACATTTTAGCGGGACATCCATATAATAAAAATATTCATAATACTCTCTATTGGATGTCCATATTTAGAATGTGCCTCGTTAAAACTTTACTAGGAAAAACCTAGTGGGATAAAAATCTAGTGAAGGAAAAAGAGTACAACATTCTTTACAGGGTAAATTCATGGGTAAAATAAATAATTAAATATACAAGTATTTAATTCTCCCCCTCATCAGAATATTTATGTAATCGTCGAAGACCGATCTTCTGTATTAGTTGCTCAAAGACTTTGGTTGGTAATGATTTTGTGAAAATATCTGCTAAATTTTCACATGATCGGACTTGTTGGACATTTATTTCACCATTCTTTATGAGATCATGAGTAAAGAAAAATTTTGTTGAAATATACTTTGTTCTATCTCCTTTAATATAACCCTCCTTTAACTAGGAAATACAAGCTGCATTATCTTCACATAAGATTGTTGGTGGTAATTTTCCAGCATGCAAGTCACAAGTTTCTTGAATATGTTGAATCATAGACCTCAACCAAACACATTCCTGGCTTGCTTCATGTAATGCTAAAATTTCAGCATGATTAGATGATGTTGCTGTGGTCGTTTGTTTTATGGATCTCCATGAAATTGTTGTACCACCACATGTAAACAAATATCCTGTTTATGATCGACCATTATGAGGATCAGACAAATACCCCGCATTTGCATAACCAATTAGATTTGCCTTAGATATATATGGGAAAAATAAGCCCATGTCCGTTGTACCTCTAAGGTAGCGAGATATGTGCTTAATCACATTCCAATGCCTTTTTGTGGGCAAAGAACTATGTCTTGCTAACTAATTAACAACAAATGATATATCAGGTCGTGTATGACTAGCAAGATACATTAGTACACCAATTGCACTAAGATATGGTACTTCAGGACCAAGTAGTTCTTCATTTTTCTCTTGAAGTCGAACAGGATCTTTGCTTACTTCAAGTGACCTTACAACCATTAGACTGCTCAATGGGTGTGACTTGTCCATATAAAACCTTTTTAGCACCTTTTCTGTGTAAGTCTTTTGGTGCATTAAAATTCCTTCCTTTAAATATTCTAATTATAATTCGAGACAAAACTTTATTTTTCCCAAGTCTTTCATCTCGAATTCCCTTTTCAAGCAATTCACAACCTTCGAAAGCTCTTCAGGAGTTCCGATGATATTTAAATCATCTACATAAATAGCAATTATAACGAACTCTTTTCTGAGTCTTTTCATAAAAACACATGGACAAATTGGGTCATTTTTGTACCCTTCTTTCAACAAATATTCACTGAGACAATTGTACCACATTCTCCCGATTGCTTTAGTCCATAAAGAGATTTATTCAATTTAATTGAATAATTTTCTCGAGAATTTGTCTTATCTGTTTCAGACAAATTGAATCCTTCAGGGAGTTTCATATATATGTCTCTTTCAAGTGAGCCATATAAATATGCTGCAACAACATCCATAAGGCATAAACCAAGCTTTTCACGAATTGTCAAACTTATTAAGTATCGAAAAGTAGTTGCATCTATCACAGGTGAATATGTTTCTTCAAAATCAGTACCAGGTCTTTGTGAGAAACTTTGTGCAACAAGTCTTGCTTTATATTGCACAATTTCACCATTTTCATTTTTTTTTCTCGTAAAGACCCATTTGTACCCAACTGGTTTTACACCTTTGGGTGTTTAGACTACAGACCCAAAAACTTTTCGTTTTGCAAGTGAGTTTAACTCTTCTTGCATTGCATCCTTCCACTTTGGCCAATCATTTCTTTGTGCATATTCCTTAACAGATTTTGGCTCATGATTCTTATCATCATTTATAATATCAAGAGCTACTTTGAATGCAAAGATTTCATCAACATCGACTTCATGTCGATTCCATTGTATTCCATCCATGACATAATTTATAGAGATCTTTTTCATTTTATCAATTTCAGGTACCTTGGTTTCTTCTAGATTTGAAACCTTGATTATGTCAGGAGACTCTACTAAAGTCTTTATATCCTCGATTCGACCATCTTCTTTATTTACTTTTCTTTTACTTTTCTTTTTTAAGGATTTTTATCTTTAGAACCAACAGGTCTGCCACGTTTTATTTTGGCTTCAGACTCATTTGCAATTTTAGATTATCCTTCAGGGATATCAATCTTTATTGGAGTATTAACAACTGGTATATGTGACTTAGTCACTCTTTTTGGATCAGCAAATGCATTCGGTAATTGGTTTGCTAAATTTTGCAAACTAATTATTTTCTGAACTTCTAGTTCGCATTACTTTGTTAGAGGATCAAGATGTGTGAGAGATATCTCATTCCAACTGATCCTTTTATCCAACTATTTGTTTTCTCCCCCTAATGGTAGAAAAACAGATTCATCAAAATGACAATCAGTAAAACGAGTTGTAAACAAATCTCCTGTTAAGGGTTCAAGATATTTTATTATAGATGGACTTTCATATCCAACATATATTCCCAACCTTCTTTGAGGTCTTATCTTAGTGCGTTGTGGAGGAGAAATAGGAATATATACCGCACTTTCAAAGATTCTTAGATGGAAAATATTTGGTTCTTTACGATAAACCAATTGTAAAGGGGAATACTCATGATAACTTGTAGGTCTGATGCGAATAAATGCTGCTACATGCAAGATTGCATGTCCCTAAGTTAAAATTGGGAGTTTTGATCTCATTAACAATGGTCTTGCTATCTGATCCGGTCTGGATACCGGTCTCTAAAGTTATAACGTCAGAATGACTTCGTGAGGAGGAAACCGGTGTCACAGTTCGGGCGGCACCACACCGGATATCCGCTCTTATCCAATCAGACGTTCTATTCGCTCTCTTTACCACGGATACTTCACTCGTTATCCCTGAACGTCTATATAGCCGTTAGTCTCTCAGTCACAGCAAGATAAGAATTCCTAATAACTTATTAGTGAAGATACCCCATGTAGCAGAATATGTCATATCAATGGCCTCAGAGAGCAAGTACATGTGTCAGCAGATTATGCGGAAAGGTGATTATCCTCCATCCTCCCCATAGGATCGTACTCTGATAATTGACCTACCCTCCTGACACATTCTGAGTGCTGAGCCACTTTGATTGACACACTTCACACGCTATCAGAGCCCAAGGGCCCACTTGCATCCAACGATTCATTTCCTACGTTCAACTATAAATAGCCTGATCAAAAACAAATGCAAGGTTACGTTGTCCTAACTCACCTTTTACTATTGTATCGCTTGAGCACTCACTGAGTTCTTACACTCTTCTAACTTGAGCGTCAGAGAATCTTCGCAGGTGGCACCACCTTTCGCCCCCCTTCAACACGAAACGCTGGTGTGAAGGATCTCCAGGACAACAAGACCGGTTTCTCCCACTGAGAGGCCGGATTTCCACATCGGATACTCATTGCTCCGGTGTGCAAACCCTAAGACACCTGCACTCTTGTGGCTGGTCCCACACCGGACCCTTGACCCCGGTTCAGACCAGATCATTGGCACGCCCGGTGGGACTCGTTAGAGTTATTCCCATTTTCGCAGAAGTTTGGTTGTCATAATGGAAGGTGACGGACGTGATTTCGTTGATGGTCATGTGGAGGATGTGACCCACCAACAGACTGGAAGGAGACTTGTCTTCGAGTCTCCTGTTACCAACACCCAGAGGATGGTGCAAGTACCAACCCCTGATCCTCGGGATGAGGTTATCAGACAGCTCAGGGAGGAGTTGATGGAGTTGAGGCGAGAGAAAGAAGAAGTTGGGGACAGGGTAACGTCCCATGCAGAGGAGGCTCATCATATATCAGCGAGGGATAGATCTACGACCCTCCAGTATTCAAAAATCCCTACATACGAAGATAGAGAGCAGACCCAAGACTCTGGTGATAGAGTCAGTACCAGGAGAAGGGAGCAGGCAGTGGTAACTTCTGGGACCTACAAGCTCAATGTCCCTTTCTCAAGGAGACTGATGAGCATCGCCATCCCGAAACATTTGCAAACGACTCAGCCACTGTCGATCGGAAAGTATAACGGAGAAACTGATCCCACTAAGCACTTGGATGCTTATGTGTATGAAGCCATGTACTTGGGAGCCGATGAAGACGTCATGTGCAGGATGTTCCCAAGGACGTTGACGGAGGAAGCTCTTAGTTGGTTCAAGAGTTTATCCTCAGGATCCATAGATTCTTGGGAGGAAATGGCAGCAGCATTTGAAAGCCATTTTGTCATCTCCAGGGATATCCCGAGAACTTCTCACACCTTAGCACAGATAAGGCAGGGAGAGACTGAAACTCTTAAGGAGTTCTTGAAGAGGTTTTATAAGGAGGCTGCGTTGGTCCCCAACCTCACGGAGGCAATACAGCTCAATATCGTGGTGGAAGCTTTGCAACCTGGTTCTGCTTTTGCCTTATCCTTGGCAAAGAGCCCCCCAACGACCTTCGAAGAGTTTCGAAAGAAGGCTTCCAAATACGTGGGCATAGAGATGCATTTGGAGGCAACAGCAGCTAGAATGAAGCCTCCAGCACCCTCCCAACAGCCACGGAGAGAGAAGGAGAAGATGAGACCTGAGAAGCATACCTTCCGAGAGGCCTTTGCAAGCGTTCGTCCACATCAACGAGATAGGCGCGTCTCGTCGTTCAATAACTATGCCCCTCTGAACGCCAGGCACTCCCAAATCATGAGGGAGGTTGGCTGGCCAACGCTTAATGTTTTTGGTATAAGGAAGCCGCTCCCACTCAAGAGAGGAGGTAACCCACGTAAGTATTGCACTTTCCACGAACAGACAGGTCACAATACTGACAGTGCAAGGCGTTGAAGAATACGGTGGAGACTCTCATTCGGGAGGGAAAGCTGAAGCAATACTTGTTCAGGGAGAGATCTATAGACGAACCTCAGAGAATGGACAAGAGGGGCAGAGATCCTGATGACGAGAAGGATAATACACGTAACCCAGTCAGGAAGTTCACTGCAGCTGAAAAGCAGAAGGGCGTAGTGATGGCTGAAGGAGCTCAGCAGAACGACATGCCTCAGCAGCAGAGGCAGGGCAGACGTGAAGTGATTGAGATGATAGCTGGAGGATTTGCTGGAGGAGGAGCATCAATCACAGCCCGAAAGAATCACCACAGAATGATCTTATCTGTCCAGGGCAAACCATGGAGTAACCGTCCTTTCAGGGACGGTGTGGCAGCTCCAATGGTGTCATTCACTGACGACGATTTTGACCCAACGATCCCAGGAGGGGACGACGCAGTGGTGATCATCGCCGTAATTGCCAACAAGGACGTGAAAAGGATCCTCGTTGACCAGGGAAGTTCTTGTGATGTAATTTTTTATAATTGTTTCAAGAGAATGGGTTTTAATGATACAGATCTATAGCCTTACACGCAAGAACTCACAACGTTTAATGGAGCTAAGCAACCCACTAAGGGGTACCTCGACACTCTGATTTCTTTTGAAGGAGAGCCCGGTGCAAGAACAGTCAAGTCAAGAATTTTGGTGATTGATGTGAAATATCCCTACAACGGCATCATAGGCCGTCCTATCCTGAATGCAATGGAAGCAATTGTGTCTACCCCTCACCTCCTGATCAAATTCATTGACAAAGACAACGGTGTGTCCTCACTCCGCGGTGATCAAGAGATGGCTCGGTACTGTTATAACTTGAGCCTCAACATGGTTAAGATGGAAGCATTCAACAAGAAAAGAAAGCTGAACGACGAAGGAACAACGGCTGGGTCTGTTAGTCTAATTGACTTGGACCCAAGAGCGGAGTTGAAGATTGACCCTCTCAATCCCTCAAAGCCCACACCGGATGGTGGTTCCAGGGACGTCGTCCTAGGGGATTCCCTGGAGAAGGTCACGCACATCAATGATAAGCTGGAGTCAGTCATGGAGCAACGCTTGTTAGCTCTCCTGCGGGAGTTTAAGGACCTTTTTGCATGGACAGCAGCAGACATGCCTGGGATGGACCCCAATTTTTGTTGCCACAAGCTTTCCGTGTATCCTGAGACGAGACCGGTGGCCCAGAAGAAGAGGAGGTTAGGACCGGAGAAGCAGAAGGCAGCATGTGAGCAGACTGAAGAATTGTTGAAAGCGGGCTTTATAAGGGAGATTCGTTATTCTTCTTGGCTTTCTAATGTAGTTATGGTGCAGAAAGCTAATGGCAAGTGGAGGATGTGCACAGACTACGTGGATCTCAACCGTTGTTGCCCCAAAGATCCATATCCCCTGCCAAACATTGACCGTATGGTAGATGACTCATCTGGTTATCAGTACCTCAGTTTCATGGATGCTTATTCTGGGTACAACCAGATTCCGATGTGGGAAGAAGATCAAGAGAAGACGGCTTTTGTCAACGACCGCGGTGTTTTCTGCTATACCGTCATGCCATTTGGATTGAAGAACGCTGGCGCTACCTACCAGCGTATGATCAACAAAGTTTTCGAAGGGATGCACACCAGGCTGGTTGAAGTGTATATTGATGATATTATAGCCAAAACGCCCGCTGGAGGAGACCACATTGAAGACCTGCGTCAAGTTTTCACTAGGCTGTGACAGTATAACATGAGGCTAAACCCCTTGAAATGCACCTTTGCCGTTCCAGCAGGGAAATTCCTGGGATTCATGTTGACCCAACGAGGCATTGAGGCTAACCTTGGGAAGTGTCAAGCAATTCTGGACATGCAGAGCCCTAAGAGTCTGAGGGAGGTCCAATCCTTGAATGGGAAAGTAGCTGCTCTAGCTTGTTTCATGCCTAAGATGGCACACAGATCCCTTCCCTTATATAAGGCGTTAAAGAAGCACAAGAGTTTTGAATGGGGAGAAGAGCAAGAACAAGCCTTCCAACAGCTCAAGGCCGTTCTCTCAAGTCCACCAATTTTGGTTAAGCCTGACCTGGGTGAGACTTTGATCCTGTATTTAGTAATCTCTGACGAAGCTCTGAGCGTGGCTTTGGTTAAAGAAACTCGTGAAGGGCAGAGGCCGGTGTATTTTACTAGCAAGACGTTCCAGGGGGCGGAAGGAAGGTATCAAAAGATTGAGAAAGCCGCCCTGGCAGTTGTGTGGGCGTCACGTCGGTTAAGGCCCTATTTTCATGCGCACCCAGTATTGGTGAGAATGGATCTGCCTCTCCGTTCAGTGCTCAGCAAACCAGACCTCGCTGGAAGAATGATCAAGTGGTCCATTGAGCTGTCTGAATTTGAAATATCTTACGAGCCTCGATGAGCCATTAAGGCACAAGTATTGGCTGATTTTGTAGTGGAGTTGACAGGGTCGGATCCAGCCACACCTCGAGCGCATTGGACTATCTATGTTGATGGATCGTCAAATAGTAAAGGTTGTGGGGCAGGTGTTGTGGTAGAGAGTGATGATGGTGTGCACTTAGAGATTTCCCTCCGATTCAATTTTAAGACCTCCAATAACTAAGCTGAGTATGAGGCATGTTTGGCCGGCCTCCGTGCGGCGATTGACATCGGAGCGTCAGCAGTCACGTTATGTAGTGACTCACAGTTGGTGATTTCACAGATCCAAGGAGAGTACCAGGTTAGGGAGCCACAACTTCAATTATACTTAAATTGCATGAATGAATTGAAGGGGAGATTTGAAGCTCTAGAATTCAAGCATGTGCCTAGAGAGGAGAACACCAGAGCAGATATTTTGTCAAGGCTCGCGAGTACAAAGCAGCCCGGTAGCACAACGACGGTGGTTCAGAGCACTTTGACATCACCTAGCATCCCTCTGTTCCCTTCTCTGAATGCTGTAATGGTAAGCTACCCTTATGAGAGTTCTTGGGTGATCCCCTATATTTGCTACCTGGCAGATGGACAACTCAACCTTCTCTGTTTGAGAGAAGATGAGGTCCAAGCAGTGTTGGAGGAAGTACATGAGGGATAATGTGGGCACCATGCTGGGGGTCGGAGCCTAATGAGAAAGATCCTCAGGGCTGGATATTGGTGGCCCACTGTGAAGCAAGACTCTGCAGATTTTGTGAAGAAATGCGATGCTTGTCAAAGATTTTCCAACCTCCATCATACACCGGCCCAAGAGCTTTCCTCATCCGCGGTGCCTTGGCCGTTTTACCAGTGGGGCCTTGATATTCTGGGCCCGTTCCCCACTGCTCCAGGAGGTATTAAATATCTGATTGTGGGGGTAGATTACTTCACCAAATGGATTGAGGCTGAGCCAGTAGTGCATATTACTTCTGCGCGGACAAGGCGTTTCGTGTATGAAAATATCATAGCTCGATTCGGTGTGCCAGGGCGGATTGTGACTGACAACGGTACCCAGTTCACAGACAAAAAGTTCACAGACTTGCTCGAAGGATTTGGGGTAATCCAGATATTTTCATCTATCGAACACCCTCAGACGAATGGCCAAGCGGAGGTAGCCAATCGAGAAGTACTAAAGGGGTTAAAAAAGCGTCTGGGAGAAGCGAATGGAGGATGGACTAATCAGCTGTGTCATGTTTTATGGGCATACCGTACTACGCCTCACTCTTCCACTAGTGAATCCCCATACCGGTTGACGTACGGGGTCGAGGCGATGATCCCAGTGGAGTTACAAACCAGATCGGCCCGTGTAGAGTATTTCTCAGCTGAAGATAACAATGCCAATCTGGCGTCAGAACTAGACGTCCTCCACGAGTTAAGGGAAAGGGCCTTTATCAGAGATCAGGCAGTGAAGGCAAAGGCAGCTCTCCGGTATAATAAACGTGTCCAGTACAGAGCTTTCAATACTGGAGATCTTGTTTTGAGGAAGGCGAGTGTGGGAAATAAATTTGCTTACCAAGGAAAGCTAGCACCGACGTGGAAAGGCCCTTACAGAGTTTCCGAAGTGACTGGAAAAGGGTCATACCAGCTGGAAGAACTTGATGGGACTCCAATCCGTAATAAATGGAACACTCAGAACTTACGTGTTTATTACAGCTAGTTGGTAAGGCGGCATGTACTCTTTTTCCTTACTTGAGTTTTTTCCCATTGGGTTTTCTCAAGAAGGTTTTAACGAGGCATGACCCCGACTACGCTCCCTTTGTAATATACTTTCAATATTAATGAGAATGCAGTCCAATAACCTCATTACTTTCACTTTTCCTGCATGTTATGACTTGTAGCTATAGCCTATCACGTGAATTCCTCAGGGCAGATGATCTCAATCACACATCTTGTGCATTGACGATGTAACTCCTCGAGGTGGAATGGGTTGTAGGGCTGGTCCTTTTTCAAGGCTACAAACCGAACCCCATTCGAAGATAACATGGGTTGTAGGGCTGGTCCTTTTTCAAGGCCACAAACCGAACCCCATTCGAAGATAACATGGGTTGTAGGGCTGGTCCTTTTTCAAGGCCACAAACCGAACCCCATTCGAAGATAACATGGGTTGTAGGGCTGGTCCTTTTTCAAGGCCACAAACCGAACCCCATGTGAAGGCTTGGGCGCAGTAAGCTGGTCTGTCCAGAAGACCACGCTGAACCCCGAGTAACGGGCGTAGTAGGTTCAGGATTAGCCCTGATCCGAACCCCGTGTCGAAGGCTTGGATTGTAGGATTGCACCGAACTCCAAGTTCGGTTAGTAGGATCAAACCGAACACCGTGTGAAGACTTGAGATCAAGATCAAACCGAACCTCAAGAGAAAGGTGTAAAACTTACCCTTTTTTCAAGGCCGAACCGGACTTTAGAGGCAATTTCCGTTCTCAACTCTGAAATATTCATTACAGAACGGTTGAACGTTAATGTATCCGCTCTACATCTTCGAGGTCAGATGAACCTTTCAAACCTGTTAACAAGTTAAAGGTAACTCTTGTAACGAAGTTTCCCCATCTCAATGTACTTATGCTTGGGGACAGGGCATACTTTAACTTAATCGTCGCTTATTTGGTACTATTTGTTATCTTAATCCGATGTGATAAGAACGCTTTCAACAGCGGTATGACTAGACAAGAGCGGCTCTGCAGAGTACAGAGAAGGTTAAAGTATTATGTATATTGTTAAGTTATTTGGCAATCATACACTGGACATGAATAATAAGAGAGGAACAAGGCGAATTTTATTTCTTGAAAAAAGAAAGTGCACAGGTACCAAAGTATTAAAAGCTGGAGCTGATCCCAGAACACAGCCATAAATGAAAGCATAAAATTAAGAAGCGGGTGCTTGATCCTCCGAAGTAGGCACCTCCGTCCTCTCCCCTTCAAGTCCAGCAGCTTGGGCCTTGTCCGCTTCGGCCTCAGGATCAGTTTGGGCAGCTTCTTGTGTCTTATCCTCAGGACCAGAGGTAGGCATTGCAGGTTCCATGCTCTGACCCTCCGGAAGTGGAGGCAGTTCGTAGAGAGAATTGCGAGGGACATGGTACGAGCCATCTTTCTCCACTTCGACAAGCTTCCCCTCATGGAATTCATAAAACGGATCTAGCCCGTACAGATTCAGTTTTACGTCAGGGTTGCGATAGAATACTTGACGAAGTGCCAGCCCAAAGGATTCGTAAGCTACCTGCTTGTATATGCCTAAGGCCTTGGCAGCCTTGGCCTTAGCAGCAGTTTAGCTCTTCAATCTGGTCCTGCATCTCCTTCCGAAGGGCCTCCCACTCCCCAAGGCTCTTGTTGTGTCCGTCCTCCATAATTTTGAAATCGTCAGCAAGCTTGGCCGATCTTTTCTTCTCCAATTGTAGCTCTTCTTCGAGAAGGGGGATGGATTTATTCTGCTGTTGAAGCTCAGCAACCTGCCGTTCTAGATCCTTGTTGGCAAAGTGAAGCTGGCTCGTTTCTTCTGTCTTCCTCTGAAGTGTTTCCTTGGCCTTCTTCAATTCAGCCTCCACACCTCTATGAATCTCAGCTTGTTTGGTTGCCCATTTCTCCTTCACAGCGAGTTCGGTTTCGAGTTTCTCAACCTGCTCCATGTAATCTGCCTTTTCGCTCAGGGATGCAAGGAGGCCGGACAGTTCATCCAGCTGACAACGGCCGGCCTTACAAGCTCCTCGAACTTCAGCAGCCTCGAGCGAAGGGCGGAGGCAGTATCTAGCCTTTGGAAGAGTGGGGGGCATGGTCCCCTGAAACCATAAGTATGGGGAGAGGAAGGAATCGCGTGGAGGGTCAAACGCCGAAGGAGGACCGCTCCCAGAGTTTGGTCCAGAAGTGTTCTGTGAAGAAGGGGCAGAAGAGTCAGGAACGGGCTTCTTCCCCTTATCCTTTTTTATCCCAGACTCTTCAAGTGTCTTTTGGCGCTTCTTCGCAGGGTCACCAGAAGAGGGTTTTTCCTGATCCGCTGTCTTAACCAGGTGCCTCTTTTTCTTCTTCTTTTCTGGGACGGCCTCCTCGTCGCCCGTCCAAGTGGCCTCTGTTTGCTCCTCTGTTTCTTCCTCATCAAAGAGAGGAACCTCCTCACCCACTGCAGAGGTCAGGGGAATGAGTGGAGTTTTGGTGGCATTCCTCTTCGCCTGAATATCGTTCTCCTCGGAGGAGGAATCATCATCATCCATCATGGTCCTTAAAGACAACATTTCTGGGCAGACTTTTTCGATTTGTTCTGCAAAACAAGAAAAGTTGAGTTAACACATAAGAAGAAAAATAATCAGAACGGAATAAATGTACAACACAAATACAGTAAGAATGGATATTACGGAGATAGGAGGACCGGACGTCGTCCTCTGCCAGGAGGAGCCTGCAGGAAAATCCTTTGAGGGTCTTTGAGGCCGTCTGCATGGCGCTCAAAACCTCGACGGAATGAGAAGAGAGTTCACTCTCATCAGTGTAATAAGCACGGCTCATAAGGAGAAAATGCTCGTGCGTCCAACTGAGAGGGAACTTAGGGAATCCCTCCTTGTTACGCCAGAAGACCGGCTTATTGGGCTAAATACGAACCCGCGTGTAGAAATGTTTAAAGGAGCGCCCATCCACCTTCGCGGATTCCGTGTAGGATTTGAAGTTTATAACCCTTGAGTCACAACGGAGTGTTATGAACCCAAGGCCGCCCTTCTTGTTAGCACGGCGGACTACTTGGCAATAATGGAATAGTTTGGCCACAGTGGCTATGAAGTTGAAATGCTCTCCTAGAATTTTGAGAGCCCGCACTAGGCCCCAACCGTTGGGATGCAGTTGGGTAGGAGCACAGTCTAGGAAGCGCAGGACGGCCATCTGGAATTCCGTCATGGGGAAGCGCACCCCCAGCTTCAGAAACACGAAGTCGTACATATAGACTGACCTCTCATCAGGGACGATGTGGCAGATCCTCTCAGAGGGACGTGGTGCCAGCACAACATAGCGTGCTTTGAACTTCTTGTCTGAGTAGATCTTGCAGCGGAGAGAGACCGTGCATTCCTCTTCACTCGCGTGATGCGAGGGGATCTTTAGGAATTCCTCTTCCACCCAGCAGTACGGCCTTTCCCTGTTGAGCTTTTCCCAGTTAAGCCGGTGTGCCACAACATTGACACACCCTTCAGTGGTACGAAGAACCAACGTTTTTCCAAACCCCGGAATCTCCATTGTTTTGGATGCACGATGGAACGCGTGCGTGCTGTGGTAAAAAGCAACATCGTCAGAGAGATAATCTTCGTTACTTGACCCTTCATCAGAGCGGCTGGTAGCCCTCGAGTCAAGGGGAACCTCAGAGTGACGTTGAGTAGTAGACGCTCGTGAGGAAGAAGCTTCAACTCTCTCTGGGCGACGAAGCCCAGCCACAGGAGGATTTACTGGGATCCTCCCACCACGGTGGCTAAGGGGGGCGCGAAAGCTAAAACTCCCCCTGTTTGAGGTACCAGCGTTGCCTGCTCCAGGGCGCATGGTGGAAGTAGAATGGACAAAAATTGTAGGGAGATGAAGGAAAGGGAGGTTACCTAAAAGGAAGAGGATCTTTGAGAAGTTTGAAGGCAACAAAGAAATCTCCAAGAAATTTGAGCAGAGGTTCGCTAAGCTTGAGGACAAAGGTGAATTCCGAAACTTGTTAAGAGTCCCTTTTATAGGTAACGACGAGGCACAGTGCTCTGTTGAAAGCCACAACATTTGCTTCAAAACGCAACCCTTCGGATTCAAACGACTCCGTCGTTTCGCCACAATCGAGCGCGAAAATGGTAACGTTTCAGCAAACGTTTTTGCAAAATGGTCCCCCCTTTCAGTTTGAATCCAGGCCCAATAAGCCCAATCGACGGTTATACCCTTGGGTAATGATGGCTCGTGCGTGAAAGGCGCATTTAATGTCCAATCATTCCAGACGCATTTAATGCATTTCAACCACTCTTCGAATACCAAGGGTTTTGACTCCCAAAGACTCTTGGGATTTCCCTCACTATTATACGCTGTCTGAATCCGTTGAGTATAGTATGAGAGGAGCGGTCGCTCAGTTGTTAGAACGGATGCTCCAAAATTTCCAGAGAATTTCCAGAATGTTCCGCCGGCATCCAGACTTCTGAAAGGCTGTATAGCTCATATGAACAACTTAACAGTCCCTCATACAAGCTAGGGGACAAATGATCCGGTCTGGATACCGGTCTCTAAAGTTATAACGTCAGAATGACTTCGTGAGGAGGAAACCGGTGTCACAGTTCGGGCGGCACCACACCGGATATCCGCTCTTATCCAATCAGACGTTCTATTCGCTCTCTTTACCACGGATACTTCACTCGTTATCCCTGAATGTCTATATAGCCGTTAGTCTCTCAGTCACAGCAAGATAAGAATTCCTAATAACTTATCAGCAAAGATACCCCATGTAGCAGAATATGTCATATCAATGGCCTCAGAGAGCAAGTACATGTGTCAGCAGATTATGCGGAAAGGTGATTATCCTCCATCCTCCCCATAGGATCGTACTCTGATAATTGACCTACCCTCCTGACACATTCTGAGTGCTGAGCCACTTTGATTGACACACTTCACACGCTATCAGAGCCCAAGGGCCCACTTACATCCAACGATTCATTTCCTACGTTCAACTATAAATAGCTTGATCAAAAACACATGCAAGGTTACGTTGTCCTAACTCACCTTTTACTATTGTATCGCTTGAGCACTCACTGAGTTCTTACACTCTTCTAACTTGAGCGTCGGAGAATCTTCGTAGGTGGCACCACCTTTCGCCCCCTTCAACGCGAAACGCTGGTGTGAAGGATCTCCAGGACAACAAGACCGGTTTCTCCCACTGAGAGGCCGGATTTCCACATCGGATACTCATTGCTCCGGTGTGCAAACCCTAAGACACCTGCACTCTTGTGGCTGGTCCCACACCGGACCCTTGACCCCGGTTCAGACCAGATCACTATCAATTTCAAATGTTTAATCAATGATTTAGCAAGTCCATTTTATGTATGAACATGTGCTACAGGATGTTTAACATCAATTCCAATGGACATACAATAATCATTAAAAGATTGAGATGTGAATTCACCAGCGTTATCAAGGCGTATTTTCTTAATTGGATAATCAGGAAAATGAGCTCTTAAACGAATTAATTGAGCTAGTAATCTCGCAAACGCCTGGTTGCGAGTTGACAATAAGCAAACATGTGACCATCTAGTTGATGCATCAATTAAAACCATAAAATATCTAAATGGTCCACATAAAGGGTGTATTGGTCCACAAATATCACCTTGTATACGCTCTAAAAATGTAAGTGATTCACTCCCAATTTTCATTGGTGATGGCCGAATGATCAATTTTCCTTGAGAACAAGCAGCACATGAAAAATTCTTAGTTTGGAAAATTTGTCTGCTGGACAAGCAATGACCATTTGAATTCTTAACTATTTTTCGCATCATTATTGTTTCAGATGGCCTAGTCGTTCATGCCAAATAACAAAGTCATTCTTATTTGTAAACTTCTGATTTACAATAACATTTGTTTCAACTGTACTAATATAGGTATAGTATAAACCAGAGGAAAATGAAGGAAATTTTTCCAATATACATTTCTTATTAGAAATTAACTTTGTGATGTAAAGATATTCATCTTTTCCTTCATTTGTGGTCTCAATATAGTATCCATTTCTACGGATATCTTTAAAACTCAATAAATTTCTTTGAGACTTCGTAGAATATAATGCACTTTCAATGTGCAATCTTGTTTCTCCAGGTAACAAAATACTGGCTCTGCCGAAGCCTTCAATTATATTTATATTATCAGATATAGTATTAACATTGGCTTCTTGTTTTACTATACGGTAAAAATATTTCTCATTCTTGATAATAGTATGAGTTGTTGCACTGTCTGCGAGACATATATCTTCGCCATTTACATGAGCAATCATTTTTCCTGAAAAAATAAGTGAAAAATATAATTAACAACAATAAATATTTAACATAAAATTTTATTGATAAAGACTAAATTCATAATAAATTTCATAAAACATAAAATAATTTATTTTGGGGCACTCTCCTCTCCAACCGAGTGGTCAATCTCTTCTTCAGGAAGAATGAGGAAATCATCAACATCAAAGGGAGTATAAACATCATCTATACCAGCAAAATTTGTTTCTATTGTTTTCCCTTTATTCTTAAGGGATTTTTGATATAGATCAATCATATGTTTTGGTGTGCGACAAACCCGAGACCAGTGACCTTGGTTACCACAACGGTAGCAAATATTTTTAGTTTGTTCGCTACTTTGACCATCTTTTCCCTTTTCCATACGATCTTTATTCTTCCATACAAATAATGATTTGTTATCATTTCGACCTCAACCACGACCACGACCATGACCATGACCATGACCATGACCATGACCATAACCATATCCACGACTACGACCAATACCATGTCCCTGAACATTACCTCATCCACGACCGCGATTACGGCCATGACCACAACCATGAGTATAATGATCATGTGTCGCTACATTCACTTCTGGGGATGAAGCAGTTCCGGTTGGACCAGACTTATGATTTTGTATAAGCAATTCATTATTTTGTTCAGCAACAAGGAGACAAGTAATCAATTCAGAATATTTTGTAAAACCCTTTTGGCGATATTGCTGCTGCAGGAGCATATCGGATGCATGAAAAGTAGAGAATGTCTTCTCTAACATATCACTTTCAGTGATATTTTTTCCACATAACTTCAATCTTGAAGTTATTCTAAACAACCCGGAATTATATTCATTTATAGATTTAAAATCTTGAAAGCGCAAATGCATCCATTCATATCGGACTTTTGGAAGAATTGTATCCTTTTGATGGTCGTATCTCTCTTTTAAATTATTCCACAAAACAAAAGGGTCTTTAACTGTTAAACACTCATTCTTTAACCCCTCATGGATATGGTGACGTAAAAATATCATGGCTTTAGCTTTATTTTGATTAGATGCATTATTTCCACTTTTAATCGTGTCTCCAAGACCTTTTACATCTAAATGGATCTCAACATCTAGTGTCCATGATAGATAATTTTTTTCAGATATGTCAAGAGCCACGAACTCAAGGTTGGTAATATTCGACATAGTTATTTCTATTCAAGAAATTATAAATAATAAGTTAGATAATACTTCAATAAATATATTAGCTATAATTATCATTATAATGATGGTAATAACAATAGTAATAAAACAAGTTAACAATGACTATAAATATTTATATTATACTTATTTTTATTTAATTTTAAGAGTAATATTAGTTTTTTTATATTATATGTATATATTATATAAAAAAGTAGATAAAGTAACTTATGAATGAATTTAAATAAAATTTGACATAAATGATCCGGTAATGAAAATTTAAAATTTTCATAAAATATCATTCAAATATTAGTGGTCTAGTGGTAGAGTGATAACTTATCATGTTATAAATCATCGCTTCTACATTTCTCTGAAACATTGCTCTCTTTTCTAGTTTTGTTAACGCTTAATAGAAAATGAGGTTGTTGAAGATTCGTTTAATGGGGTTGAAACATATATGGATGGAGAGTCAAACATTGTTGAAGATTCAATGGATAGTGCTCAACCAAACTTGAAGGAGTTAAAGTTTGTTGAAGATTCCTATAATGGGATTGAAACAAACATAGAGGGAGAGTCAAACATTAGTGCTCAACCAAACATAGAGAAGGAGTCAGAGATTGTCAAAGATTCCTTTGATGAGGATGAAACATATGTAAAGGAATTAGAGGTTGTTGAAAGTTTATTCAATGAGGATGAAACACAATTAGAGAAGGAGCTAGGCAACAATATGGCTAAGGATAAATAAGTTGTAGTTGCAGATTTTGATCTAAACAAACTCCCCGATGTTACTGCAACTACTATGTGAAAGGAAGATAAAGATGGGCAATGTGAAAATGACGTATATATAGATTTTGATCTAAAAAAGTTCCCCTGTGAAAATGAAGAAATTGGTCTTGAGAAAAAAAAGGTTGTGATGCATATGTTGAAAATTTATCTTGATAAATTTTATTAATTGCAGAATTTAAAATTATTGGTGATCTGTCCTGGACCGGGGTCAAGAGATCCGATCTCAAGCCAGTCACGAATAGTATGTCAATACCGTCTAGTAGACCGGATGTGTGTGTATCCGATGTAGGTATCCGTTGTCCTTGAATGAGGAGAGCGGATTGGGCGTTCTGGAGATCCTTCACACCGACCTATCGCGTTGAAGTGGGCGAATGGTGGTGTCACCTGCAAAGATTCTCCGACGCTCAAGTCAGTGATTATATTCCAAGTAAGGAATGTATTTAGAGAGGAATCAGTCGTAAAGAGCTGAGGAAGAAGATCCCTAACTTCAATCATGAAGTTAGTTCATATACCTGATTGGCTCGATTAACGAGGACTCGTTGGTGGGGAACCACCAACTCCCATTAGCATTATTATATTGCGCACTTACCTGCATGATTGGGTCAAGTGGCTATTTTATATTGAGCGTAGAGAATGTAGACTAGGATTAGGGAACAAGTTGACCATTCCCGTGAGCAAAATTTGGCTCGTAGTGTAGGGAATTATTGATCGATCCCTGTAGTAACCATCCTTGTCATTAGCATAGTGATGTGTGTATTATCCGATGTCATGGTGTTATCCTGGATAACCGGTATAGGGAGAACGCCTGATACGGAATTACAGTCCGGATGTATACCGATGACACCGGTTACACGTAGATGTCTTATCAAAGACGTTGGAATATGTCTTGCAGATCGGATACCGGTATTGAGACCGGATCATATGTCCCCTAGCTTGTGTGAGGGACTGAATAGTTGTTCACATAAGCTACTCAACCTGCGAGAGGTCTTAATATCGGTAAGCTTACGTGTGTAACAGTTCCTTAGCATCTGTTGTCATTCGTAAAGAACCGCTCTGAATTAAATAGAAAAGACCTTTCGGTACTGTCACAACGGATTCAGACAAAGATTCGTTGTGTGAGAATTTCAAGAGTTTATTGGAATTGAAAGCTCTTGAAGTTCGTGTAACGGCTGTAAAGCGTAAATGGCGTTGCATGATTAGACATTAATGCTTTTAATCACGTGGGCAAGCAATTATTGCGTCTGAGATGAAAATCTCATTAACCGTCGTTTTGGGCTTAATGGGCCTGAAGTTTTCAAAACTTTTGGGCCTAGTGGATAGCCCTTTACTGAGTCGCTATCGTTTTGGCGCCCAAGAATTTGGAACGGTTGTGTCGTTTCGCTTGTGAACAGGTGCGTTTTATCGAGAACGACACAACTTCAAGAGGAGGTAACCGGTCCTCTTTGTTTCCTATAAAAGGAATACTTAGTGGATTCTGGGTTCCACTTGCTTTTGCTTTCTCAACGAAACTCTGCAAAAATTTTGCAAGGAAGTTTATCGCCTACATTGCGAGGGTTTCTTTGTTCCTCAAATTCATCACTGTTATCTGAGGTAACTATCTCTTCCTTGTCGCTTTAGTTTCGTTTTGAGTTGCTACTCGTAGTTATAGAAAGTAGGCTTCATCTAAGGGGAGGGAATCAGTTTCCCTCAACCCTAACAGTCGTGGGGAAGAATCCTTGTGATTCTTCCTAAGACTGAACCGCGTCGCTCAGAAAGGGGATCTTATTCACTGCGGGAAGTGACCTTTCCCTTCTCAGAGTCGCCCTCTGATTGTAGTTGCTTTAAAAATGCAGTGAGTAATGATTGCAACTTTCTGACGACATTTTATTCCTTATCGTAGATTAAGGAGTTCGGTCTAGATATTTCCAATGGCAACTGGAGAAGGATCTTCTGGAGACAGCGCCATTTCAAAGACAGCAGAAGGTCTCTACAGCGTAGTTGCTTCGAGACTAAATTGGGAGGAGGTTCAGGCTAAATGGCCTTTCTGTTGGGTGTCCAGCGAGTTTAAGGACCTTGCCTCTCGTCATGCGGATGAGGAGGGATCTCGAATTCAACCGAGGTTCACGCTGAGTTCGGATGAAGAGACGAAAAAGTGGTACAGGGTTTACGCACCACTTCCGACAGAGCGGATATGCCATCTCGTCCCTAATGACCGCTCAGTATATATGTATGACTTCATCTTTCATTATTTGGGTGTCCGCTTCCCATTAACCGAACTCCAGATGGGTGTTTTGAGGTTTTTGAACTGTGCACCCTCCCAACTTCATCCCAACGGTTGGGGCCTCATCCGAGCTCTCGAAGTGCTTGGGGAGCACTTCAATTTCACGCCAACAGTAGCGATGCTGTTCTACTACACTCAGGTAGTTCGAAGGGCGAATAAGCAGGGCGGAGTTGGTCTGGTGACACTCCGGACTCTCTGTTCTTTTGTGAACTTTGAGTCTTATACTGATTCGGCCAAGGTTGATGGGAAGTCGTTTAAGACCTACTTCACTCGCATCTCCATTAAGAAGGGCAAACCGAAATTTTGGAAGGACGAAGAGGATGTTGACAAATTTCCCCTGAGCTGGACACACAAACATTTCCTCTTGAGTTCGCACGCATACTACACTGATCAATCCGATCTATCTCGTGAAACGTCGAGAGTGTTGTTCGCACTTGAATCACACACTACAGGTCGTCACGTCTTTTCGTGTAGGCGTCTGCTAAGTAGCTCAAGCGGAGTCCGGAAGGAATATTTGCGTACTTCTCATTTTATTCTATCTTTTCTCCTTTATCAAATATGTATAGAATATTTGTAGTTGCTGACATCTTGTGTTTGTTCATGTAGGTGAAATAGAACAGCAAACTCCGGAGATGGACAAATTAAAGAAATTCAAAGCGGCTGGTAAATCCGTCACCCGTGAGAATGAAGTGAAGCCCAGGCCCTCAACCAAGGATCGTCCTGAGTTAATAATACTGACCTCGGATGCTGAAGGGGACGTTCCGTTGGTTGAGGGCGGTTCTTCTGCCGCTGATGAATCCACGGGTCATCCTCCAATTTCTGAGAGGAGAAGAAAAATCAAGAATGACTCAGTGGGAGGCCCGTCCAAAAAGCGCAAAACTTCGGAGGGTAAAGAAACTGCTGCTGGAGCTTCTGGGTCAAATCCGACTTCCTTCCCAACGACCTCGTTTCTCACCCCCTTCCTCTCCTATGAAGGTTCTACTCCTGCCACTCTTCCACCACCGATGTATAAACTCCGGCCTACGCTTAGTGTTAAAGAAATTGAAGGAGCGTGTGAGGCCGGAAGGTGGCAGCTAGCCGAACTTGCTGGATTGCTATCTTCCGTCAGCGAGTTGGCTAAGAACGTTGACAAGGTTGAGGAGCTAAGTGACAAATTAGAAGAGCTCCACCTTGCCTCAGACAAAGACAAAGCCGCCATGAAGTTAATGGAAGATCGTCTTAGCAAGTCTAAGGAGTTTGGGGATCTCGTAACTAAAGAGAATCTCAAGCTCAAAGGCGATCTTAAAAACTTGGAAGGCAAGGTGGCGGAGAAGGAGGAAGAACTCCGCAGCAGCCAGGATAAAAATAAGGCTGATGCTGAGGAGTGGTCTCAAAGGGAGAAGAAGCTCCTTCTTGAGATAGAGGAACTGAAGGCTAGGAAAATAGAGCCCGAGATATCCGGTGAGGAGCTGTCCAAGTTGCGGGGAGAATTGGCTACAACGAAAGCTGAGAGAGATGAAGCTGTTGACATATGCAGCCGAGCTGTTGAAGAGTCCTTCGGCCTAGCCATACGCCAAGTCTTCTACCGCAACCCCACTGTGAAACTTAACCTTTATGGAATGGATCCGTACTATGAATTCCATGGGGGAAAGTTAGTCGCAGTGGTGGATGGTCGTCACGAAGATCCACCGACGTCCTTATATGGTTTGGCTCCTCTTCCTGAGGGTCAATCCATGGGACCTGATTATGTCTTTCCTATGTCCGAGGTTCCCTCTACTGAAGAAAGGGTTGAAGCTCCTGGGGGGGAGATTCCTGATGAGGTTCCCAAGGAAGGGGGACAAGAGCCTGGTGCTGAGGAGGCACAAAAAACTGAAGAACAGATTCCTCCTCAGTAGTTTTGTTTTCGTTTACATGTATAGTTGTGTACCGGGATCAACTCCGGATTTTAAACTATTGTATGTAATTTCGTTTCAATGAATGAATTTTAGTTGAAGAAATTTGTCTTCATTGTTTCATGTATATATAAATCGTTACTAATCCGTTCAGTGTAATTAATCTTAAGGCCGGATTGAAATAATAGCCTCGGAAGATTAAATAACAAATAAAATTTAGAACGGATAAATATATACATGTCCCCAAGTGCGTATTAAGAAGAAGGTGCCTGTCTCTGGGGCATGATCCTTAATTCTTTTGGGGAAAGATGGGTCGATCCGCTGTTTAGCAAAGTAGTGTAACAGGACGGATGACTGCTTCTAACCCGTAATATTCTTACAGGAGATGATAATATTGTTCCAAGTTTAGGGAACTGCAAGGAAGTGGTGTTTGAGTCCTTTATCATAAGGATGATGATGGGAGTTTTTTCTACGCCAGGAGTTACGTCGTTGTATCACAGAATAGGTGATAAAGAGTATCCGTCCTGGGAGAATACCACTAGAAAGTGAAAGTGCGGACTGACTTTCGGAATTTTCCATCATAAAGATGATTATGAGTATTGATCATGCCAGGTGTTTTATCATTAAATCACTTCACAAGTGATTGAGATCATCCGTCTTGGGGATGTGTACGATACCAGCAACTACATCATCAGGTCGCATATTAGGTGATTGAGATCATCCGTCCTGGGCGGGTACACCGCGTTAGGAGTTACATCGTCATATCACATAATGGGTGACTGAGGTTATCCGTTCTGGAAAAGTACACATCGTCAAGAGTTACATCGTCAGATCACAGACTAAGTGATTTAGATAATCCATCCTGGAGACATTTTTCAATCGTATGAGTACGGATTGAGTGAATACTTTCATCGTAAGAATGATGATGAGAATTGTTCATACCAGGAGTTACATCGTCGAATCACTGAATAAGTGATTGAGATCATCCGTCCTGGAATGATTATTGGAGTTCTTCGTACCAGGAGTTACATCATCGAATCATTGAATAAGTGATTGAGATCATCCGTCCTGGTATATTTTTCCTATCATGGGAGTGCGGATTAGGCAATTCTCGCATCCATCCATCCGAAATCCGAGTAATACCTCTACTAGCCCCCTAGCTGATGTGGGGAAGTAGTTGACTTGCTCATATGAGCTATATTGATCATAGTACGTCTGGATTTCGGGATTACATCGAAGTGTAAGTGTCCGCTCTGGGAACCATGTTCCGTAGTGATGAAATTTTAAGGGCGGATTCGACGATGGGAATATCAGAAGTTTATCGAATTTCGCAACCCTTGGTATTCGAGTAATGGTGGCCACGTTTCTAATGATTGGACATTTAATGCCTTAATTCACGTGGGCGCGCCATTATTGCGTTAAATGCGCATGTCTTAATAACCGTCAAGTAGGGGCTTGTTGGGCCTAGAATTTGGATTTATTAGGCCCATTTTAATGGTTCTGTGACAAAATGATGACATTTTCGCGCCTTGTTGTACTAGACGACAATTTTGGTCCACTAAACGGGAAGTCGTTTGGGGGTAAACGACAGATTGTGTTTAGTGGGTATTTGAAAAATTTTGGTGCCCTGATACAGGCATATTTGGCAATCTCAGTTACCATTTCTTCTTGCTTCCTTGACGAGTCTCTACGAAAGTTCCAAGAAGTTCTTCGTGTCCGCCTCTGTGAATTTCAATTCACTACCCTTAGGTAACCACTTTCCCTTCGTTTTTTGCATCTCTTTTCAATATTTGAGAATGGCTAGGAAGGGTGTTAGCTTCAGTGGCGTTAGCCCTAGAGGAAGAGGAGGAAGGGCTTTGGCTCAAAACCCTAATGTTCGTGGTGGCTTCCAATCGAGGCCACAGTATACAGGGGGGGAGGAATCGCAATATCAAAGGCGAAGGGTGATTATACCCTCTTCAGAGTCTTCCTCCTCCAGTGAGAGTGTCGAAAGTGGGGATTTGTATCTCTCTGATGATGTGAAATTTTATCGCAGCATCAAGGCTTTCACGATGGTGACAAAGAAAGCAACTGGGAGGAAGTCGTCTGAAGGGGAATCCCCTTCCGAGAAGTATATCTTGAAGACCCAATCCGGCCTCTGCAATGTGGTTGCACACCGGATAGACTGGGTGAAATTCCAACAGAAACGCCCATTCAGCTGGGTGGCTGAGGAATTTCGTGAGACACCGTCCGTCCACGCTCGGGAGGATGAAGGGGAGCTGGAGCCGCGGTTTACCGTATGGAAGAAGGACAAATACAAATGGTGTTTTAAAGTATTTGCTCCCCTTCCATCAGTACGGATATGCCACACACCGGACGAGAGGTCCTTATTCATGTATGATTTTCTATTTCTGAACTTGGGTGTGCGTTTCCCCTTGACGAAGTTTGAGATGGGAGTCCTGAGATTCTTGGACTGCGCCCCCTCGCAACTTCACCCTAATGGATGGGGATTGGTCCGCTCTCTTGAAGTGCTTGGGGAGCACTTCAACTTTAAACCGACGGTGGCCATGCTTTTCTACTTCACTCAAGTGGTCCGTCGTGCGAATAAGGAGAAAGGAGGAGTGAGCTTGATATCCCTCCGGACTATCTCCAAGATCATCAACTTCGAGGCGTACACTGACTCCGCCAAAGTTGATGGGCGTTCATTCAAGTCCTATTTCACAAGGATTAGCGTCCATCCGAGTGAATCAATTTTTTGGTTAACTGAAGATGGGATTCCAAAATTCCCAGTGACTTGGACGCACGAACATTTTTTGTTGACCTCCCAAGCGTATTATACCGAGGAGGACGAACTGAGCCCAACTTCGATCTCTGTTCTTTCGGCTCTGCAGTCCTACACAGCCTCACACCAATTTTTCTCCTGCAGGCATTTGTTAGGATCAAAGTCTACTCGCGAGGAGTATTTACGTAACTTCCCTGCCATTCTTCATGCGTTATTGTGTTATTTCTTGAAACTTTTTCGTCTCTGATTGTGTCTTTTGATTGTGCAGGTGAAATTCAGGGCGAGTCACCAGAGATGAATAGGCTAAAAGGACTCAAGGCTAGAGAGACTTCCGTTGCGGCTGAAAATGACATTCAGGCAAAGCGGAATTCTAAGAAGGCCACTGCTGAGACAATAATATTAACTTCATCTGCTGGTGACGATATTCCTCTGGTCGAGGGCGGATCTGAGAAGGTGGTCGAGAAAAAGAAGAGGACCAAGCGTGATCCTTCGAAGGCCTCAGACCGTCAGTCCTCGCCCAAAAAACCAAAAACTTCAAGAGGGGCTGCTGAGCTTGTGCCCTCTAAAGAGAAGAGAGCGGAAGAACCCACTCCGGATGCCCCCGGCAGTGTAATCACTTGTGGGGCGAAGCCAATAACGACTTACTTCGCGCCCAAAGCCCCCTGCTCTCTTGAAGGTAATTCCGGTCTTGTTCAACATCCGGTGTACGAGGGCTCTGTTCCTGAGGGCGTTCCTGAATCCTCACCTAAGGTGAAGCCCTCGTTAAAGAATGAAGAACTGATCAGAGCTTGCGACGACGGACAGAAGCACTTGGCTGATTTATCCGAGCTCCTCAAGTCGGTTCGTGAGCTCACAGAAGAAAATGAGAGGCTCACCTCGGTGGTTAGCAAGGACAAGGCAATCATCCTCCAATTAGAAGGAAAATTAAAAACTTCCGAAGATGAAAATCAGAAGAAGGATGAAGAAATTGCCAAGTTGAAGAATCTTGCCAAGGAGCTAGAGGGTCAAGTTTCGGATCAGAAGAAAATCAATGCTGACCTCAATGCTCATCTCTGCACGGAGAAAGAACGCTCTTCAAAGCTGGAAGAGGGGTTGAAGGAGGCTAAGGTCGTCCATTCTCTAGGAGTGGATGATTGGACACGTAAGGAAAAGGAGCTGCTATCAAAGCTGGCGGATTCGAATGGCGAAGTCAAGACCCTGAAAGCAGACCTGGACGATGCTGTAAACATGTGTGACCAAGCAGTCAAGGAGGCTTTCGGGTTAGCAATTCGTCAAGTGTTATACCGGAATCCCAAGGTGTCACTTAATTTGAACGGTATTGATCCGTTCTATGAGTTTCACCAAGGGAAACTGGTGGCCATCGTTGACAATCGTCAAGAGAGTCCGCCTAACACTCCTTATAAGTTTGCTCCTTTACCTAAAGGTCAATCAATGAGACCTTCCCTCCTGAAACCCATAAGTACAGGATCGAGCTCTCGCACTGAAGGAGGCAAGACCGGAGACAAAGGCAAGGGGAAGGAGGGAGACTCAAGCCAGAAAGAGTAGCGCCTTTCTTGTTTGCTTTTTCGTTTTATTGATTTGAATTCGCTGTGTTCCGGGATCAGCTCCGGATTATTACATGAATTGTAATTCTTATTAAATCAATAAAAGAGTTTTTTACCTCCATTCTTGTTTAGTAAAAAACAACTTTAATAAAGGGATTGCATGTGTATTGTATTATTCCGGAATTAAGTAATGAAGATCGGATTGTAAAACAAAATCTTCAATACCGGACTTATACAGGCGAGATGACTTTCATAATAAGATCACCGCTGATGAGGGAACACATCATCGCCACAAGGACGGCTTAAGGGGAATGATTGTGAGATCGTTTAGACGAGAGTTCATTCCTCAAGCTATTCGTTGAATCGTTGATGCTGTCCCCCAGTTTCATTGGGTGATTATGAATTTGAATAAATTGAGTGACATTTTCTCGTGAGAACTCTTAATAGTGAGGATTTAAAATAGAAATTCCTCTTCAAATAATATTTCCGACTGAGAGATTTCGGGTGAATATACCTTAGATTGTGGTGTACCCGAGTAAATTGTTTGTGTCGGAGTTTACGAGTCAGGTCTCAATTGAAGAATTGATGACTCAGAACTATAAGCTATAAAACTTCCAAATAAAGAACTTCACGAGAGTATTAATTTGGAGTTCAGTATAACTTACTTGTTGTGTTTGGAGTTCGGTTTGATCCTACTGTCCATGTAATATTTGGCGTTCGGTTTAATCCTACCAGCCGTTCTTCAATTGGTCTTTGGTTTTATCCAATGACACTGCTTCACCGACGTTCGGTTAATCCTACTAGTCGTACTCAGAGTTCGGTTTAATCCTACAATCCGAGCCTTCGATACGGGGTTCAGATCAGGGTTAATCCTGAACCTACTGCGCCCGTCACTTGGGGTTCAGCGTGGTCTTGAAGAAAAATCAGCTTACTGCTCCCAAGCCTTCGCATGGGGTTCGGTTTGTGGCCTCGAAAGAGGACCAGCCCTACAACCCATGTAGTCTTCGAATGGGGTTCGGTTTGTGGCCTTGAAGAAGGACCAGCCCTACAACCCATGTAATCTCTGAATGGGGTTCGGTTTGTGGCCTTAAAAAAGTGCCAGCCCTACAACCTATATCCTGAGGTTCGGTTTAATCCTACAACTCAGGTCTTCACCGACGTTCGGTTAATCCTACTAGTCGTACTCAGAGTTCGGTTTAATCCTACAATCTGAGCCTTCACCGGTGTTCAGCCAAACTTACTAACCGTACCCAGAGTTCGGTTTAATCCTACAATCTGGGCCTTCAATATTTACACACTCGAGGAGTTACATCGTCAATTACAGAATGGGTAATTGAGATCATCCGTCCTGAGTATGTTCTTGTGCGTTGCGCATATTCGAGGAGTTACATCGTCAACTACAGAATAAGTAGCTGAGATCATCCGTCCTGAATATGCTTTTGTACACCGGATAAACTGAAAATCACAGCATAAGAAAAACTCGAAAGAGTTAAATCGTTATGAGAGATTCTTATTAAATCAAAAAGAAGAATTACAAGGAGAGCGTAGCTGTGAAAATAAATTCTCCAGTATTCAATCGAAGATAAGGATAGGAGAGTGTAGGAACAGCTAGCTATAGTAGATGCGCAAGTTTTGGGTATTCCATTTGTTTCGGATTGGAGTGCCATCAAGGTTTTCAAGGCGATAAGAGCCTTTGCCAGTGACCTCGGATACCCTGTATGGGCCTTCCCAGTTTGGGGCTAGTTTGCCTTGATGGGCGAATTTGTTCCCTATACTTGCTTTCCTCAAAACCAAATCTCCAACGTTGAAAGTCCTTGATTGGACTCGTTTGTTGTATCGGAGAGCAACTTTGGCTTTGATGGCTTGATCTCTGATGAAAGCGTCTTCTCTGAGTTCTTGTATGACATCCATTTCAGATGCCAAGTTAGCATTGTTGGTTTCTTCAGAGAAGTACTTAACTCTTGTGGAAGCAATTTGCAGTTCCACAGGTATCATTGCCTCGACCCCGTATGTTAGGCGATATGGGGATTCATTGGTGGATGAATGAGGCGTTGTCCGATATGCCCATAGGACATGACACAGCTGGTCTGTCCATCCGCCCTTGGCTTCGCCAAGGCGTTTCTTTAGTCCCTTCAGCACCTCCCTGTTGACCACTTCAGCTTGACCATTAGTTTGGGGATGTTCGACGGATGAGAATATTTGGGTTATTCCTAACCCTTCAAGCAAATCTGTGAATTTTCTATCCGTGAACTGGGTGCCATTGTCTGTGACAATCCGTGCTGGGACCCCGAACCGTGTTATGATGTTTTCATACATGAAACGACGGGTTCGGGCTGAAGTAATATGCACCACCGGCTCTGCTTCTATCCACTTAGTGAAATAATCGACCCCTACAATGAGATATTTGATGCCCCCAGGAGCAGTTGGAAAGGGGCCCAGAATATCCAATCCCCATTGATAGAAGGGCCATGGAACAACGGATGTGAAGAGTTCTTCCGCCGGTGTGTGGTGTAGGTTAGAAAATTTTTGGCAAGCGTCGCATTTTTTGACGAAGTCAATGGAGTCTTGCTTCATTGTGGGCCACCAGTATCCAGCTCTGAGGATTTTTCGCATTAAGCTTCTTCCTCCAGCATGGTGTCCACTTTGTCCTCCATGCACTTCCTCCATTACACCTTGCACCTCATTCTCTTTGAGACAAATTAAATAAGGCACAGAGAGTGCCCTTCTGTAGAGATTACCATCAATCATAGTGAAATACGGTAATTCTCTCCTTAACCTCGTCTTTTCCTTCTCATCTGTGGGTAGCTGTCCATCAGCCAAATAACGGATGTAAGGAGCCATCCATGTATCTCCGTAAAGGGAGTCAGTCATTATGGCGTTTAGAGAAGGGAAAAGAGGGATGCTGGGCGACGTTAGCGTGCTTTGAACCAGAGTAGTGGTGCTACCCGGTCGTTTAGTGCTTGCTAACCTGGAGAGTATATCCGCTCTCGTATTCTCTTCACGTGGAACATGCTTGAACTCCACCTTTGAGAATTTCTCAGTCAACTCCTTGACACAGTTCAAGTATAATTGGAGTTGAGGTTCGCGAGCTTGATAATCTCCTAAGATCTGCGAAATCACCAGCTGTGAATCGCTACAGAGTGTCGCCTCAGAAGCTCCGATGTCAATTGCAGCTCTTAGCCCGGCCAAGCAAGCTTCGTACTCAGCCTGGTTGTTGGATGTTTTGAAATTGAAACGAAGGGAGATCTCCAGGTGTACTCCGTCATCACTTTCGAGAACTACACCTGCTCCAGAGCCTCTTTGGTTTGATGAACCATCAACGTAAATGGTCCAATGGACTCGAGGGTAATCCGGATCAGTCCCTGTCATTTCCACAATAAAGTCAGCCAGGACTTGAGCTTTAATAGCGCTGCGGGGTTCGTAGGATATATCAAACTCAGAGAGTTCGATAGACCATTTGATCATCCTCCCAGCGAGATCGGGCTTGATTAAGACAGAACGGAGTGGCAAATCCGTTCTCACTATGATTGGATGGGCGTGAAAGTACGGACGCAACCGTCGTGAGGCCCAAACAACAGCGAGGGCGGCCTTTTCAATTTTTTGATACCGGATCTCAGCACCTTGCAAGGTCTTGCTAGTGAAATAGACCGGTCTTTGTCCATCAGGAGTTTCTTTTATCAAGGCAACGCCCAAAGCTTCATCTGAAATAGCCAAGTACAGAATGAGTGTGTCTTCGGGATCAGGCTTTGTGAGAATGGGAGGTTTGGACAACACCTCCTTAAGCTCTTGGAAAGCTTTTTCTTGTTCCTGTCCCCACTCGAATTTCTTGGACTTTTTCAGTATTTTGTACAGGGGGAGCGACCTGTGAGCCATCTTCGGCATGAACCGTGCCAAAGCTGCTACCTTGCCATTTAGGGATTGGACTTCTTTGAGATTCTTAGGACTTTGCATGTCTAGAATCGTTTGGCACTTCCCTGGATTGGCTTCTATACCACGTTGAGTTAACATGAAACCCAAAAATTTCCCAGCAGGGACAGCAAATGTGCACTTCATTGGGTTCAGTCTCATGTTAAATTGTCTCAAACGGGTAAATACTTGGCGCAGGTCTTCAATATGATCGCCACCAACCGGTGTCTTTGCTATTATGTCGTCAATGTATACTTCAACAAGTTTGGTGTGCATACCTTCGAAAACCTTGTTGATCATGCGCTGATATGTCGCCCCAGCGTTTTTCAGGCCAAAAGGCATGACTGTATAGCAAAAGACACCACGATCATTTATGAAAGCTGTCTTCTCTTGATCCTCTTCGCACATCGGAATTTGGTTGTAACCAGAATAAGCGTCCATGAAGCTCAGGTATTGATAACCAGAGGAATCGTCCACCATCCGATCTATATTAGGAAGAGGATAAGGATCTTTTGGACAGCAGCGGTTAAGGTCCACGTAATCAATGCACATTCTCCATTTACCATTGGGTTTATGGACCATCACCACATTCGAAAGCCAAGAGGAATATCGGATTTCCTTGATAAATCCGGCCTTCAGCAATTCCTCAGTTTGCTGACAAGCTGCCTTCTGTTTCTCTGGGCCTAATCGTCTTTTCTTTTGGGCCACAGGTTTCGTCTCTGGATAGACAGAAAGTTTATGACAGCAGAATTCAGGGTCTATGCCTGGCATATCGGCTGCAGTCCATGCAAAGAGGTCTTTAAACTCTTGTAAGAGAGCCAGCAGTCGCTGCTCTATTTCAGCATCTAGCTTGTCATTGATATGGGTGATCTTTTCTGGAGAATCTCCCAAGACAATGTCCCTGGAACTCCCATCCGGTGTGGGCTTTGATGGGTTGAACGGATCAATGTTCAAATCCGCTCTAGGATCCAGGTCGACAAGACTTACAGATCCAGCCGATGTTCCAGCATCATTAAGTTTCCTCTTTTTATTGGAGGCATCCAGCTTTGTCATGTTGAGGCTAAGGTTGTAGCAGTACCTAGCCATCTCTTGATCACCCCGGATAGATGACACAGCATTATCCTTGTCAATGAACTTGATAAGGAGATGTGGGGTTGATACAACTGCCTCCATTGCATTCAGAGTAGGACGGCCGATGATGCCATTAAATGGTGATTTGACATCAATCACTAGCACCCGAGACCTAACCGTCCTGGCTCCTGGCTCGCCTTCAAACGAGATAAGGGTATCAAGATACCCTCTAGTTAGTTGCTTTGCGCCATTGAAAGCTGTTAGTTCCTGCGTGTAAGGCTGTAAGTCTGAGTCTTTAAAACCCATTCTTTCAAAGCAATTATAAAAAATAACATCGCAGGAACTTCCCTGGTCAACAAGGATTCTTCGGACGTCCTTGTTGGCGATCACAGCAGTGATGACTACAGCATCGTCACCACCAGGAACGGTTGGGCCAAAATCCTCGTCAGAGAAAGAGATTATGGGAGCCTCAATTCCTCCTCTGTAAGGGCGATTGTCTTTGACTTTCCCTTGCACAGATAGAATCATTCTGTGATGATTCTTTCGGGCTGTAATTGAAGTTCCTCCTCCAGCGAATCCTCCAGCAATCATGTCAATGACTTCACGTCGGCCCTGACGTTGTTGCTGGGGCATGCTGTCTTTCTGTGCTGCATTATCGGTCATTACACCTTTTTGCTTCTCTGCAGCAGAGAATTTTTGAACCGGACTGGGGTTGTTGTCATCCCCATCGTCGGGATCTCTTTCTCTTTTCTCATTCCGTTCTGCCCTGTCAAAAGATTTTTCTTTGAACAGGTATTGCTTCAATTTGCCTTCTCTAATTAGCGTCTCAACCGCGTTCTTTAGAGCTTGGCATTCATCAGTGGAATGACCATTTTGTTCATGAAAATCACAGTACTTTCGTGAATTTCCTGGTCTTTTCATAGGGGCTGGTCTCCTGATGCCATATGTGCTGAAAACTGGCCATCCGACCTCTCTCAAAATCTGAGATGGCCTGGCAGATAACTGTGCATAATGGCTGAAGGAATTGACATGCCTTTCTCGAGGTCGAGGAGGGTGGTTATCCACCTTAGGATTGGTGAATGGCCTCTCCATGCGTTCTGACCTCGTCTTTTCCTTACCCTTCTGGGTTTGGGGAGATGGTGTTGGTGGCTTTTTCTTTGCAGCCATTGCCTCCAAGTGCATCTCTATGCTCACATACTTTGAGGCTTTTTTCCTGAACTCCTCAAAAGTTGCTGGGGGGCTCTTTGCTAATGAAAGAGCGAAAGCTGATCCTGGCTGCAATGCCTCAATTACGATATGCAGCTTGATAGATTCTGTGAGGTTAGGAACCAGGGCTGCTTCCTTATAAAACCTCTTCAAAAAATCTTTTAAGCCCTCAGTTTCACCTTGCTTAATCTGAGCCAAGGTATGAGACGTCTTGGGTACGTCTCTGGAGATGACAAAATGGGTTTCAAAGGCAGCTGCCATTTCCGTCCAAGAATCTATGGATCCAGAGGGCAGGCCTTTAAACCACCCGAGGGCTTCCTCAGACAATGTTCGAGGGAACATTCGGCACATCACGTCTTCATCAGCCCCCAAGTACATGGCTTCAAACACATAAGCATCAAGGTGCTTAGTTGGATCAGTTTCACCATTATACTTTCCGATGGAAAGTGGTTGGGTGGTTTAAAGGTGCTTGGGGATGCTGATGCCCATAAGTCTCCTTGAAAAAGGAACCTTCAAATTGTAAGGCAATGGGGGTGCTGTTGTTGAATCTCTCTTCCTTCGGGAAGCTGCATCCTCAGAATCGCGAGTTTGTTCTCCCTCCTCAAACGTTGGGATCTTCGAGTACTGAAGAGTGGTGGACTTTTCACCATCAGTTGTGTGGGGAGTGTTTCGCGTGCGAGATGACTCTTTATCCTCGCTTTGCCTTTTTTCTCTTCGCAATTCAGCGAGTTCCCTCTGAAGTTGTTTGATCAACTCATCACGAGGATCAGGATCAGACACTGTTACTATCTTCTTTGAGTTGCCCCCATGAGAATCAAAGTTGAGTTTTCTGAAGGCGTTAGGATTGGCTCTGCCTTCAGCTTGATTCTCCACGAAGTCTTGGGCTTCGCCTTCCATGGAGGATTACCTGCTCTGTCAAAGGATATGGGAATAACTTTATCGTGTCCCACTGGGCGTGCCAATGATCTGTCCTGGACCGGGGTCAAGAGATCCAATCTCAAGCCAGTCACGAATAGTATGTCAATACCGTCTAGTAGACCGGATGTGTGTGTATCCGATGTAGGTATCCGTTGTCCTTGAATGAGGAGAGCGGATTGGGCGTTCTGGAGATCCTTCACACCGACCTATCGCGTTGAAGTGGGCGAATGGTGGTGTCACCTGCAAAGATTCTCCGACGCTCAAGTCAGTGATTATATTCCAAGTAAGGAATGTATTTAGAGAGGAATCAGTCGTAAAGAGCTGAGGAAGAAGATCCCTAACTTCAATCATGAAGTTAGTTCATATACCTGATTGGCTCGATTAACGAGGACTCGTTGGTGGGGAACCACCAACTCCCATTAGCATTATTATATTGCGCACTTACCTGCATGATTGGGTCAAGTGGCTATTTTATATTGAGCGTAGAGAATGTAGACTAGGATTAGGGAACAAGTTGACCATTCCCGTGAGCAAAATTTGGCTCGTAGTGTAGGGAATTATTGATCGATCCCTGTAGTAACCATCCTTGTCATTAGCATAGTGACGTGTGTATTATCCGATGTCATGGTGTTATCCTGGATAACCGGTATAGGGAGAACGCCTGATACGGAATTACAGTCCGGATGTATACCGATGACACCGGTTACACGTAGATGTCTTATCAAAGACGTTGGAATATGTCTTGCAGATCGGATACCGGTATTGAGACCGGATCAATTGGTGATAGAAAATTAGTTATCATTTGAAAGCATTACAGTTTTTACATAAAATAAATAGATTATCATGTTCAGTTTCTTCACTAATGAGAAAAATGATCGTTAAGTCCAGAATATGTTTTGCTTACGGTTTTGATATGATGCTAAAATATAATTATAAGAAAGCACGTTTGTTTATTTTTACATGTGCATACCTGGATTGTGAGTCGAGTCTTGAGTAATTCTAAAGGGTATGTCAGGATCCCTTTCGCATAAAAGGACTAAATCAAATGCATAGAAAGCACTAAATCATCATGTTAGAATACACAGTTCTGCTCAAAACTTTAAGCATTAAATTCCAGGAAAAGACTAATAAAAGATTACTTTTATTTCTTCCATATCAGTATCCATTTCACATAAAAGGAGACTTGACATGAGAAGGTAATGCAAAGCAAAGAAATGAAGATATTTAAAGCTTGGAAGTTAGAAATTTTGAAAGAGATGTTATGCTTCTATTGTATGAAAGCAACGAATGCTTTCTAGTATTAAAAAATAGGTATGTGCTATTCTATTAAGCTTAAGCATATCATATAAGGTTACTTTGGGAGAACCATTTACTTGCCTTAAAATTCAAATTTTACATGAGGGACAAAACTTGCCCACGTAAAAAGAAATATCAACTGAGTGTCTTTGTCCTAGTGGGAAAATAAACCCAATGAATAGACTTACACAGAGAAAACAAACCGATTGAAAAAGATCACAAAATGAAGTTCATTTTTGCAATTTGCTTACACATAAGAAGATGATTTCATGGGTTAAAAGGGAATAGAGTTATCATTTTCACTAAGGATCATTCTATAATTTAACATCTTTAACAGGATAAATAAAAATGGAATTGAACCCTAAAACCACTACATGATTTAAGAAACAGTAACACCCATGGACTGTAACAACAATAAAATTGAAAATTAACCAGAAGAAAACAAAAATTATAGCAACATTTCATCTAGTTAAACACTAAGCCGAGCATATGAATTTTAGAAACAGTAACACTCGTGGATTGTAACAACAATAAAATTGAAAATTAACCAGAAGAAAACAAAAATTCTAGCAGCATTTCATCTAGTTAAACACCAAGCCAAGCATATATATTTCAGAAACAATAACACCCATGGACTGTAACAACAATAAAATTAAGAATTAACCAGAAGAAAACAAAAATTCTAGCAGCATTTTATCTAGTTAAACACCAAGCCAAGCATATGTATTTCATCTAGTTAAACAAAAATTCTAGCAGCAATTTAAGAGGCATCATTATTTCTCAGGTACTCGGTCACTTTTTCAACTAAGAATGGATCATATCTCAACTGGATTGGAAATTCACCTTCTCGTTGCATCTCTGATTTTTTCAAATGGGGAATCTTATATCGACTAGAACCTTTGATCTTCATGACTTCTACCATGCATGCTTGAAGTGTTAAGAAAATATTGTTAGATTCAATAAAGGGAAAACATTCAAAGGCATTCTCCACGGTAGCAACTAGTTCATCAATATTGTTAGGTGTTTCCTTGTATTGTAGTGATTGAATGACATTGAAAAATCCAAGGTTCAATACATTCATATTAGGAGAATTTGATGGTTGATACATTATGCGGATATCGAACCCATCTTCCTTAGCCACTCGATAGAAGTCAACATCATTGATTTGAACATGAGTTCTAACATTATCTTGCTGAATATAAATAGGGTCATGTTTCTCATGTGTTGGCCACTTTGCTTTGATGGCGGGTATAACCTTTTCAATAAGAAACACCTTATTATTGAATTTATAGGTTTTGTTTCTAGCGTTCCTGCAATTCTGTTTGCACTAGATCTTTTGGCTGGCTCTCTAGTCACAAAGGGAAACACATCAATTTTTCCAGAAAAAATCCATTGCCTTACACATCAAACCTTGGATGAGCCAGTACAACTAGAAACATGACCTTGCTGATAAAATTCTTGCTTTTATAAGTACGCCACAGCTCTTCTTCATCTGGATGGAGATAGTAATTAAAGGATTTGTTGGTCATGTAAAACCATTTTTCATCAATGTGAACAACATTATGCATACTTTTGAAACTAAAATCATGTGGCATATTACTTGTTTCCAGCATTGACAAACAAAATTTCAATCGAGCTACCTTGTTCTCTTCTTTCAAGTAAGGCTTGATGGCATTTGAATGGCGATGTATAACTTCCTCATTCTTGCGTCTAACTAGTAATGATGTGCTAACATTCATTACATTAGCAAAGGATCAAAAAAAAGTCCGCTTTGATAAAGGAACCTCAGAAATTTGAACATAGCCTAACTTAACTCTCTTTTGTCCATAATTTTGTGTCTTTCTATGAGTTGCATCTCCTGTATCCCTTGTTTGCCACCAAATTCGTTTAATCACATCAGGAGAAACTGAATACAATGAGGGCAACTTGGCTTTGGTCTCTTAGATAGTTTTCCATTAGAATTATACTGCATCAAGAGGCGAGATATTGTTATGCGCTTCTCATTATCAAGGAATGTGTGTTGTTTAGATATTACATGAGTTGAACCTTCACTTGTATCACCTGTTAAAAATATAAAGAACAACCTGAACATGTGATTGTTATATAATCATCATTTATCTTTTTCAATAAAGAAAGATATACTAATAGTATACATGTAATATGTATATATATAAACCATTGTTGAATAAAAATGAAAGTGCAATAATTTAATTGATAAAAATGAAGGTGCCTTACCAATGGTGTTTACAATTTCATTATGTTGTATTTCTGTCAAATTCTCCTTGAAATGTAACTCTTCCTTAGTGTTGTTCATGTCTTGCTCAATCTCCACCTTTGTTTCCATATCTTCCAAGCAAACAAGATTGTCTAAATCATTTAGTTGTGACAAATGGTTATATCCTAGCTCAACATTTTCTACGCATAATATCTTGTTTAAGTCAATGAGGTCTTCGTCAATGGCCAATGGTGATGTAGGAATGTTTAAATCCTTTGGTTTGAGTTTCCATTTGGTCATGCAACTTTGTAAGTTATGGTAGTTAGAGAGTGAAATTAGTTTGTCTTCTAGATAGTTACTGCAAGAATGTTAAACTCTATGTTTAAATCAAATTTTGGATTTGAAAATTTTTAAAAAAATTCAATGCGGTGGAAACCAAATTGAAGATAAATTCTTGAAAGGGATTTTGCTCTGGAGGGAAACATTTTAGTGGGAAAGATTTACATTCATTTTAAATGGCATAATTAATTAAATGATATAGTGGAAAGATAAAATTTAAAAACATAATAAATGGCAAAATTTTAATACTTGGTTTTAAATAAGGGTAAATTTGGAAAGATAAAATTAATTTTTATAAAATTAAAATAACAATTATTCTCCTAAAATTGTGTGCCTTTCATTTTAGGTGCTTATAAATAGCAACGTAGGGAGTATGATTTAGGTTTATGCCCCCTTCCTCCCCCTCTATATATATAATTGTTATTTCTTATTCTTCTAATTATTTTCTTCTTATTATTTCTCTCTCTTTATATATTATTATTATTATTATTATTATTATTATTATTATTATTATTATTATTATTATTATTATTATTATTATTATTATTATTTCTTCATCTTCCTCTCCCTCTTCCTCTTCAGGTTCTTACCCGTTGGCCCCCAACCTTACCTATAAAAGAGGATTCATTTACTCGTTGGAAGTATTCTGCTTCCATTGTTGAAACTTTACTCTGATCTTGATCCTTCATACCGATGTTTCTGTTAGAGCTCCCTCACTTAGATAGAAAAGATAGCCCATATCATTTCTCCAAGTAGCCATTTCGTCCCTTCTTTTTTACCATTTGTTTATATTATACCTAATAATAAGTAATATGAGAAAACACGATTAATGAGTCAATGAGAGTGATATTGCCTCTACTAGCGTGGTCACCTACATCACATAATCCGCGGGTCATATAAACATGGATTCACCTAACTCAAGGAGTAAGGGCTAAATGTCCAGGTAAGAACAAGGGGAGCTATTAAAAAATTATGATACGTCATTGGATTCATCTATGGATATGGAGATAGTTGCCTTGTTCGAGTCGAATTATAGTGCCAAAGCATTAAGAGTAATAAAAATGACTTAATTAATTTCTTATAAATAATTATATTTATAGCATTTGCGGAGGTCTAACTCATGATTTGACATATGACAGGTGACCAGTCTGCTTTTCAATCAAGATGCACCCTTTGCTTAGAGGGTCTGACTGTCTGGCAGGCTTTTTGGCTAGTGTTTGTCAGTAGGCATATCAACCATGTTGTTCGTTTACTTTATGCCATCTTGTTGGATTGATATCTTTTGCCTTTAATGTCATCCCAAAGTCTGGGGGCCAATATGGACACTAGATCAATATGTTTAAGATAAGCTTGTTGATTTATTAAATATATGTTGGTATTTTCTTTTAATATAAACCAGGTTTTTATGTAAGCTATCAAGCTAAACTAGACTTCTTAATATGCAAGGTCATACATAAAAATATTATAGGAAATAATAGTAGGCTGAGGCGTGTAGTAGCATTGCCCTTAAGAGTTATTCGCAGTATGCGGACTCCCCAGGACACAACAGCCCCTTCTGGTGTTAACTAGGTCCAGAACTAGCAAGAGGAAAGAAAAGGAAACCCAGCTGAGAAGAAGAGAGAGGGACAGAGAGAGAGAGAGAGAGAGAGAGAGAGAGCGATGCCCCTAGGGTTTTTGGTGTAACATTATTTAAAAGCATGTAAACGGTTTAGGGTAAAATAATATTTTAAAATGATTAAGATATATTATTAAAATATAAAAAATCAGAAACGGTTTTATAATTAAGTTCAAATTTTGAAAAGGAATCTTATCTGTAAGCCTTAGTGGACGGTTAATTACAGATAATGGAATCATGTTACAACAAATCCGGAAAGATAATGTTTGACTCGGTAAATTAGAAGATAAGGCCATTCAATTTTCAAACTATCAAAAATAGTTGTTTCCGGATAAGGTTTTGAAATTCAAATTAATTTTAACAAAACCAAAAATAAAAAGGTTTTCACATCCATATATTCGTGCGCGCAGGGGGGCAAATCAGAAGATTTGCACTAGATTTGGCATTTTGGGCTAATCTCGTATGTGTAACATCCTTAATTTTTTTTTAAAATAAATTCCAATAAATCAAATAAAATTTCCGAAAACAAAAGTCGGATTCAATAAATAACAAGCTCGGTTTTACATCAATCCGACCGGTTATTTAAAATACAAATAATTTATTTAAATTTCAAACAGATTTTGAATTAAATAGTTTCAATATCTGTTTTACATAAGCCGACCGGCTCTTTTTAAATTACACAAATAAATAATTTCACTCGGTATTTTCAGGAGCCGGCCAAGGCTTCTACCAAACTACACTCCGAGCTGCTGAGTGTCTTCACATATCATGGTTGGGCCCTTCATTCATTGAAAAATAATTGTAGAGGGTGAGCATAACATATCAAATAACAGTTATTGAATTGGATTAAAAGACCAATTCACAACTATGAAACAAAACCGATCACAAGTCATTCACAATAATTATATACTCATTTTGCTCACCATAAAAATACCATAAAACCGAGACATAAAACAAACTTCACTCGGCAAGTATAGGAAACTGCACTCGGCAATTCAAGCAAACTGCACTCGGCACTTATTGCATTTCTCACTCGGCAAATATGATAAGTCATTCATTCTCAAACCGAGACATATATATTCATCATAAATCAGCATGTTCTCTCAATAACACAAAAATCAGTGTATGCACATGCTCAACCAAATGGATCCATTAATATGTATCAACATCAGTATACATGACCAACCAAAATGGGATCATTATACTATTTGTGTTGCAACACTGGCTCCCCGAATCATAACTCAGCTCCTCGCTGATCCGGCCGTTTTACAGGTACCAAACCGCTCTGCGCCCATAATGTAACACCGAGTACCACTCCCAGAGTGATAGCGGTCCTCTACTCAGTGCTACGGGCCGGCCTTGAGTCACACTCAAAGGCGTACGTGGTATATAAGAACCACTACAGGGTCTATGCCTTTATTAGGTCATCCACAACGGGACCGGCAACACAGGCCCCCTACAGTCCTGTGTGCGTCTCAATACAGTTGACATATCAATCATCAATCAATCACATATCAACACCAACTCGTATCATTTTACTCGGCATAATAACCAACATAGCATGTAATTATATATCATGAAAATTCATGAATATAATTCATATCATATCACCTTCATTAGTCTCATATGAACTCAGCATCATGAATAACAACACAACATATAACTCATTATGAATGGAAAATAAGGAAACATAAAGCATGTAATTCAATTGGGGTCTCACATAACATTTCATATATATATCACATATATCATATCAATAATACCCCAAATCCATTCATAAACCATCTATTTGAGATGTACGCTCCCCTTACCTGGAATAAAGAGTTCCAGCAGCTTTAACCAAGTCACTGCTCATGAATTCCGACTGGAATTGCACTTCTGCACCAGTCCAAGCTTCCTTTGTAAAGAGAAGGAAATGAAGACTTAACTTTCTTCTTGTTCGTTGATTTCCAGTAAAGTTTGGAAAGAAAAGCTGATGATTAAGAGTTCTCTCATTAATCAATCAATGGAAGTATTTATATGTGTCCTTTACGTAGAAGAGACGTGAATGACTTGAAGTACTCTGACATACGTATCTTTGATGATAATGAAAGATTAAGATATTTTAAGGAAAAGGGAACAGCACATTAAAAAGGGTCCCATACTTAGAAAATATCTCAAAAGTGAAACTGCTAGAAGGTAGAAGAACAAATTTACGTGGAAAGCATCCACAGTAAAATATTTATTAATTCCGAATCGGTTTCTGTGTATTTGGACTCGGTCTTAGCATATCCCGACTTAAATTTAGCATCTGGGCATCTCTTTTCGAGAGGACTCATCAGAGCCTCTTTCCACTCAGAATTCCTTCATTCGAAGGAACTTCACTCGGAAAGGTTCCTTCTTATGAAACACTCGGCTTCCCTTACTCGGAAATGACCCTTTCACAATTGTCTTATTCGAAAATACCTTAATCAGGCATATCTCACTCGGATATACCTTTTACCAAGTCAAAGTCTTCCTCTTGCGTTCACTTGGAAGTCTTTCATCTGAAAGATCACTCGGAATTCAAAGTCCAATTCTTTTCTCAGAAATCACTCCACTTGAAAGGATTACTCGGATATTTATCCTCCTCGGAATTATTCACTTAGAGAGCATAATCGGAGTTGAAGTCTTCGTCCAGAAGCACTCTTTCTGGAAAGCCTCACTCGGAATGTATCACTCGAAAAATCTTGTCTCATTCATTTTCCACTCAGAATTTCATTCAGAAATTCTTCTTTAATCCTTTTTAAGTTATTTTTATAAAAATCGGGATGTTATAGTATGCGCGCGAGCCCATAACCTTTCTTGCTTGTTCATTAGCCCAAACACACTAGTTTCAATATATACACTAGCATCACTCACATGCCAAGCAATGTGGGACTTCTTTTGAAATACCCACTTCACACAACAATCCCCCACATATTTCAAAAGAATTTAAAACAGTAAAACAATTTCAAAACAACAAAGAATATTTTAAAAAAAATATCATTGAGTTTGCTGGGTTTACATCATGAGTGTGAATACATCAGACTTGATGTCTTTTGGACTATGAACCAAGTCCTAGACAAATAAGCATATCATACAGTGTGTTGGTGAAGCATAGCTTCTATGAACCAAACATCACTCGAGAGTAAGCTAGAGGCTTACTTGTCATATTACACTCGACTTCTCTTGCCGTTATCGCCGTTTAGCGCATTTAGGCCGTGCGCGTGCCTGGTAATTCATGAGTGCTCTAGAGATTTATCTTAACCTCATGCAAGCGGCCCCACTTGAAACTTATATAGGTGATCTCATCAAGTGTATCCTGCATTATATACACCACCCATAAGGGATATAAAATCATTAAAGGTTTCATAACCTAACCTCTCATTCAATGCAGCCTAGCACTTCACACACCATAGGAATGGGAAAGGAAAGTGCTAGTGAATTAACAATGACTTGTTATTACCCATATGAACCTTCTTCATGGGATCTCCAATCACAAAGGTTGGGTTCCCATCATTGTTAATTCTGATGTGGACTGTAGTCCCATTCCCCTCGATGTTTCATAAGTAAGTTTTCTACTTAATGGTTTAGTCAGAGGATCGGCCAAATTCACTTCTGACCTCACATATCCAATAGATATGATTCCATCTTTCAACAGCTGCTTACAACTTTATGTCTTAATCGTATATGACGGTTCTTACCATTGTAAGAATTATATTTAGCAACACTTATAGCTGATTGGCTATCACAATGCATAGACACTGAAGGTGTTGGTTTTGTCCCTAGAGGTATACTCGTTAAGAAGTTTCTCAACCACTCAGCCTCGTTACCAGCCATCTCCAAAGCTATAAACTCTGACTCCATAGTGGATCTCGCAATAATGGTTTGTTTGGCTGATTTCCAGGTGACAGCACCACCGCCTAGTGTGAATACATAACCACTAGTGGACTTTATCTCATATGAATCTGAGATCCAGTTTGCATCATTGTATCCTTCCAACACAGCGGGAAATCCACTATACAGAATACCATAATCCATGGTACCTCTCAGATATCTCATCAACCTAGACAATGTTGTCCAGTGTTCAGCATTGGGATTATGTGTGTATCTACTTAATCTGCCAACAACATAAGCTATATCTGGCCTTGAGAAATTCATTAAATGCAACAGACTCCCAATAATCTGAGCATATTTAGATTGTGATACAGGGTCACCAGTGTTTCTCTTTAACTGAGAGTTACAGTCATAAGGGGTTGACACTGGTTTAGTGTCGAGGTGTCCAAACTTCTGAAGAAGTTTCTTAACATAATGTTCTTGAGAGAGCATTATGCTGTTACCCTTCCTTATGATTTTAACTCCCAGAATCACATTTGCATTACCCATATCTTTCATATCAAAATTACAAGCAAGGAAACACTTAGTATCGTATACAATAGCATCACATGTTCCGAAGATAAGCATGTCATCTACATACAAACAGACAATCACACATTCACCATTTTCTATTTTTATATAAACACATTTATCAACTTCAATAAAGGAAAAACCATAGCTAGTTAGAACTGCATCAAATTTCTCATGCCATTGTTTAAGTGCTTGTTTTAATCCGTATAAAGATTTAAGAAGTTTGCATACTTTATGTTCTTGACTAGGGACAACGAAACCTTCAGGTTGAACCATGTAAATTTCTTCTTCTAGCTCACCATTTAAAAAGGCAGTTTTTACATCCATTTGATGAATAACTAGATTATGAATGGATGCTAAAGCAATTAAGATTCTTATAGAAGAAATTCTTGTTACCAGGGCAAAGGTGTCAAAATAATCTATATTTTCCTTTTGTGTAAAACCTTTTGCTACTAAACGAGCTTTGTATTTTTCAACTGAACCATCTGGTAAAAGCTTCTTCTTAAAAATCCATTTGCAACCAATGGGCTTAGTTCCCATAGGTAAATCGACTAAAGCCCAAGTGTTAGACTTTAAAATTGAATCTAATTCATTTTTAATTGCTTCTTTCCAAAAATTTGAGTCAGAGGAAGAAATTGCTTCAGAAAAGGTCAAAGGATCCTTTCCAACAAGATATGTGTAAAAATCATTTCCAAAGGATGTTTTTTTTCGTTGTCTCTTGCTTCTTCTCAAATCATTATATGGGTTCTCATTGTTGATAAGTGAAGGTGCGTTTGAAGTATTATCAAAATTATTTTTCATGGGAAATAAATGCTCAAAAAATTCTGCATTCTTAGTTTCAATGATAGTACTATAATCAAGCATATCACTTTTAATGACAAGAAACCTATATGCAGCACTATGCTCAACATATCCAATAAACATACAATCCGAGGTTTTCGATCCTATTTTTCTCTTTTTAGGATCTTGTAACATTACCTTAGCCAAACACCCTCACACTTTTAAATATTTAAGATTAGGTTTGTGACCTTTCCAAAGCTCATAGGGAGTTTTCCTAGAATTTTTATAGGGAATTCTATTTTGAAGATGACAGGCTGTTAATAAGGCTTCACCCCATAAGTTATCAGGTGCGGCAGAACTAATTAATAGTGCATTCATCATTTTTTTCAAGGTCCTATTTTTCCTTTCAGCTACACCATTAGATTGAGGTGAATAGGGTGGAGTTGTTTCATGGATTATTCCTTCCTTTTCACAAAATTCATTAAACAATACATACTCGCCACCTCTATCAGATCTAACTCTTTTTATTTTCTTATTTAATTGATTTTCTACCTCGGCTTTATAAAGTAAGAACATGTTAAATGCCTCATCTTTATGTTTAATTAGATATACTTTAGTGTATCTAGAAAAATCATCTATAAAAGTTACATAATATTTTTTACCACCTCTAGATATTGTTTGTTTTAAATCTCCTAAGTCAGTGTGGATTAAATCAAGTAATTCAGATTCACGTTGAACGGAAATACACAGTTTTTTCATAATTTTTGATTCGATACATACACCACATTTATTTAAACATGCATTTTTAATTCTAGAAATTAAACCATCAACACGCATACAATTCAAATAAGGTACACTAACGTGTCCTAATCTAGCATGCCAAATATCATACGAGTCAAGCATATAAGCTGAAGATAAATTATTATTAATAATTTCTGAAATGTTTAAAATGAACAACCCTTGATCACAATATCCCTTACCCACAAAAATGCCATTTTTGGTCATCACAATTTTATCCGATTCAAAGGACACTTTAACTCCCACTTTTCCCAATAGAGCCACAGAAACCAAATTCGCTCTTATACTAGGTACATGCAAAACGTCATTTAGTGCTAGTGTCTTTCCCGATGTGAGCTTCAGAAGAATCTTGCCTTTCCCGACAACATCAGCTTTGCAGGAATCACCAAGATATACTGATTCTTCTCCATCTCCCACCATTGTGTAGGAGGAAAACATTTCTCGATTTGCACATATGTGCCTGGTAGCCCCTGAGTCTACCACCCATTTGCTCACATTGGCCACAATCAAGGCTTGAGAAATGACCACAGCAATTATATCATCTCCTTCAACCAAGTTTGCCTTTGGTTTAGGAGGAACATCGTTTCTCTTCCTGAACCTACACACAGCAACATGATGACTTGGTTTTCCACACACATAGCAAAAACCCTTCCTTTTGAAGGTAGGGGGTTAGATGGCTTAGGAATGTGATCAAAAGATTTTTTATTTTCATACCTTTTCCTTGAGGAGTTGCTTTGTATCATGTTTGCTCTTGCTGCCAAAGCTTTTGCTCGGGCTTGCTTCTCTTCCTTTCGATTAGTGTCTTCAATGATGATGTGAGTGATTAAGTCCGACAGAGAAAGCTGTTTGTGTTTGTGTTTAAGTTGTTGTTGGTAGTCCTTCCAGGAGTGGGGAAGCTTTTCAATGAGGAAGGCTGCCACTAGTTCATCCTGCATAGAAAGGTTCTCTGATTTGAGATCCTCTAGAAGCCGATGGTATTCATTGATTTGTGCTCTTATGTCTTTGTCGTCAGTCATCTCCCAACGGTAGAAGTTGCCCACAACGAACTTTTGTTTTCCGGCATCCTCAGCGGTGTACTTCAGTTTTAGGGAATCCCATATTTCTTTCGCTTCCTTGTAGCCACAATAAACATCGAACAAATCGTTAGCCAAAGTACTAAGAATGGTGTACCTACATACCTTGTGTGCATTGGTCCATGCATCAATGAGTTCAGGGTCGATTGGTTTGGGTTTAGAGATAGCCCATGCAACGGCATGTATGTCAAGCACAGAGAAAACACACTCCCGCCAACGGCGGTAGGATTGACCACCGAAAACTTCGATCTTCAAAACGTCAGGGAGAGGCTTGGCCATGGTGACGGTAGCGTTAGAAATAGGTGCTTATTTTTTAACTGCGTTTGGGTCGGGTTGGCCGTCGTTAGGACCCACATTATGAGCAGCGGCAGCATTGTTGTTGTCAGCCATGAGATTAACTCTTAAGATTATAAGAAAAAATAGTAGGCTGAGGCGTGTAGTAGCACTGCCCTTAAGAGTTATTCGCAGTATGCGGACTCCCCAGGATACAACAGCCCCTTCTGGTGTTAACCAGGTCCAGAACTAGCAAGAGGAAAGAAAAGGAAACCTTGCTGAGAAGAAGAGAGAGGGACGGCGAGAGAGAGAGAGCGATGCCCCTAGGGTTTTTGGTGTAACATTATTTAAAAGCATGTAAACGGTTTAGGGTAAAATAATATTTTAAAATGATTAAGATATATTATTAAAATATAAAAAATCAGAAACGGTTTTATAATTAAGTTCAAATTTTGAAAAGGAATCTTATCTGTAAGCCTTAGTGGACGGTTAATTACAGATAATGGAATCATGTTACAACAAATCCGGAAAGATAATGTTTGACTCGGTAAATTAGAAGATAAGGCCATTCAATTTTCAAACTATCAAAAATAGCTGTTTCCGGATAAGGTTTTGAAATTCAAATTAATTTTAACAAAACCAAAAATAAAAAGGTTTTCACATCCGCATATTCGTGCGCGCAGGGGGGGCAAATCGGAAGATTTACACTAGATTTGGCATTTTGGGCTAATCTCGTATGCGCGCGAGCCCATAACCTTTCTTGCTTGTTCATTAGCCCAAACACACTAGTTTCAATATATACACTAGCATCACTCACATGCCAAGCAATGTGGGACTTCTTTTGAAATACCCACTTCACACAACAAAAATATCATTTGTGTTAGTTAACCCTCGTAATTAAGTACTAATGTAACATTCCCTTAGTGATTCTTAGAATTTATCCCGGGGTCTGATAAAATCAGAAGAAACTTTTCACTTTCCAAACTCCCCCAACGATAAACTATAGGAACCTAAGGGTTACGTTACATAAAACACCTACAAACACCATTCTGGGGCCTTGGTAATCGGTTACACATATGTGGTAATCGATTACCCGCAAGCTACTGCACAGAAAATTTACATCTCCTTCTAGTAATCAATTACGTAATCGATTACCAGACCCCTATTCTGCAGAATTATGTAGAATTTGGCATTTAGGCTAACTTCCGCCTACCTAACTTACCTGTTTCAACTCTGATTGCCATTAAACTTTCAGGGTACTATGTTTTCCCCATTTTATACCTGCTGGCGCAGTTCGTGCCCCAAAATTCTAACATATGACAAAGATATGCACTAAAATGCATTTCAAGCAAATTTTGAACAACACAAAGCACCAAATCCACAAAATGCATTCCAAAACAAAGCACCAAAGATATGCTAAAACTGAAACCCCAATGCAAGAACCCATACATGACTAGAGAGAGAAAGGAAGAAGGAGTGAGAAAACTTCAAAATGAAGCCATATATAAGCTTACCTCGCTCCCTCAGTTCCAAAAAGCGTGATCAATTTTAGGATTTAACGCGAAATGGACCTCAGATTCTCACCAAGTACTCACGGCCAAGAAGAAAATGAAAATGGCAAAGTTGTTTCCTTTTCCATGTACATGCTCGTGAGAAGATAGGAGTTTGGATTTTTAATGCCTTAAGGGCATTTTAGACCTTTCACCCTGGTTCCTTTTCTTTTCTATTTACTTTTTATTACCTTTTCAAATAACCCTTTTACTTTTAACCCTTTGGTAATTTAAAATTTACCATCACTCATTTAACTCAATTTAATTTAACCATTAACCAACCAAATTAATTTCTTTAATTCACATTGCCTTAAACAATTGTAATTTAATTTATAATAATTTTAGGAAAATCTAATTAAATTTCAAATAATTTATTTATTAATATCTGCCTATCATCAATAATTAAATTAAATACTCAGGATGTTACAACTAGGCCAAACTCAGACCCTATAATGCCTAGCGTGACCAAGCCTATTCCTACCTCTACTCACTAGAAGATGAGGATACTAGGCCGAAGCACTCTCTTACTCTCTTTTGTGGCACTTGAGTTTTTAGATGATACAAAGAGATTCTATTTTTAAAAGAAACACATAACCCTTATTTTAAAAAAGGTTTATTAAATCTATTTAACTTTACACAAGTTAAGAGATCAAAAAAGATCGATGACATCCATGTATAATAAATCTGGGGAAGTAGAAATGTCTAATTAATATACTTATGAGTGCTTAAGCTTGGAGCTTCAATTAGATTTTTTCAATCACTCAAATACATGCATGTAACATAAGAATAATAAAATGGGTCAAGTTCATTAACAAGAAATTTTAATCAATTGGTCATTAAGGCTCTGTCCGCTTATCCAATCAACTCGCTCATGCCAAAAATAAGATGTGACGGATTGACTTTTTAATGAATCATATTTTTTAATTAATTTTTCTTGACAAGACAGGTGATCCGTTCTATCATTTCTATTAATATTTGAGGTATAAGTCTCATTTTTACGGTTGAGATTTAGGTTTTTCTCAACTGAATAGTTCTCGCTTTATGTGTTGTTTTGGGTGTGAATGGAGAACAAAATGTCTCCAACCAGAAGCCAGCTAATGGAACGACGAAAGAACACAGCCACCAAACCGTTACAGTTGCGAAACTTGTTTTGTTCCCACCAGGTTATACATATATTTCTTGGCCATTTGATTCTATGGTCTGCGTGTTTTGTTACACAAGTAGGACCTATCTTTCTCAATTATCATTTATCATCATCCATTAAGATAACTCGTACCAATAGGCTCATCAAGCTTCAACCATACTACATCTTTGAGCCAAACACAACTATGGTTTTATTATTATTATTATTATTATTGATTCATAAAACTCCTTGAATTGACCGCTATCTACCATCGCTCAAATTAACCCGTCTATAGACTCGTCAATGATTCTTTATATATATTTTTTGTAGCAAAAAAAAAATTATATACTTTGTTTTTCATGACGTAGGCCACTAAGTTAAAGTAAGAACTAAGAATATATACACAAACATTGAAATGGTCCTTGTTTCGAGTCAGCGGCACCTAATTCCTAATTTCATAAAAAGAATGTTGACCCAAAAGCCAAAGTATATAAATAAATGGAATGTTGACCCTAAAAAGGAATTTGACAAAGAGACCCATTTAATATGTACTATTCTAAATTTCTAATCAAAGGAAAAAAAAACAAGAATGTGAATTGTAGTATTTCCTTCAGCTTTCTTCACCACTCTACGGACCATTATTTTTCTGTGTAGATACAACAATATAATTATATAATTGCTAACCCAAAAAATTAATTAAAAAAAGGCAATATAATTGTTAGTGGCAACTGAGCAAGCAACTTTACATTTAAAAACATAAAATAAAAATAGGGCCCATTTATCCGACCCGATTCTCAAGGGGCCCGGAATCTGTGGACTCTTCTTTCCTTCTACTTCCCAAACGCAAAAGCCCATAGAGCTTTCGGAACTCCCTCACCGTGTGAACACTCTCCCTACATAAAACCGCGCCCGATTCGTTATCGTCACTGCTCCGACCCGACCCGCTTTCGCTCAATCTCTGTGGGCCCCGCCTGGCGTCCGCGGCGTTGGATTGAACCTGCAAAGCGGAAATAACGGTTTTCAAGGCCCGGGTGGGGGAGTTCCGGTTCGAAATCATGATCTCGCCGACTTCGGCCGGACTGAGCCGGGCCCCGGTCTGGAAAACCTCTTCAACCTGAGGGAAAAGCTTGTGCTCCTTTAACCCTAAATAACTACTCGCGAGAATCTTGAAGGTGGAGAAATCACATAAGGGGAAGTGTATGTGAACATCGATTCTCCCAGGCCTTAGAACCGCTTGATCAACATCGTCTTTAGTAGTACCGTTCATCGTGAACACCATCACGCGTTCCTCGCCGCAGCACGAAACGATACCGTCCATGAAGTTCAACACACTCGATAAACTCGTCGATTTTCCCGCGATCAAGCGGTCGAGATCCTCGATGACGATCAACGATTTCGCCGTCGTTTGCATCAGCATCATCTTCCAATCGGAGCCGTCCGATACCTTCGACACGTCCACGTCGTACACGTCGTAGCAGAGGAACTTCGCCATGGCGGCGACAAAGCTCGATTTTCCGGTGCCGGAGGCACCGTACAGGAGGTAGCTTCTCTTCCAAACGCGACCTAACCGGTGGTAGTACTGCTTCGACTTGAGGAACTGGTCGAGATCGGTTTTCACCTTGTTCTTAAGCTCCGCGTCCATCACCACCGTGTCGAAGCTCGCTGGATGAGTGAACGGCACGGACCGCCACCGCGAGGAGTCGCCGTCGCCGGAATTGACGTAGAGCTTGACGTCGTTCTTTTTCCGCTGTTCGATTTCATCGGCGACGGAGAGAATGTGCTGGAAATACTGGCGGAAGATTCTGCGCTTGTCTTTCTTCCTGATGCGGAGCACGAGCGCGGCGGTGTGGTTGGTCCAGGAGAGCTTGGCGCCGAGGAAGGTGTCGTGGACGGTGTGGTTAGGGTTGAGGTGGAGGAAGATGTCGGAGGGATTGGGGCCGGAGAAGAGGTTGGTGTAATCGGAGTCTTGGACGGAAGGGAGGGAATCGAGGTAGGCGAGGATTTTGCGGTAGAGCTGGTTTTCTTGAGAATGGTGATTGTGGAGAGGAATTTTGAAGGATTGGTGAATGTGGAAGCGGTCTTCAAAGGAAAAGAACCATTGTTTGAGGATGTCAATTGCAGAGGTTTTGCGGAAGAAACGAAGAATTAAGTATGAAGACACGAGGATGAAGAAGAGTGAAGAGATTGAGGTAACCCAAGGTAAAATCACCATCTTCATCATCAACGTGTTTCTGAAATCATGGATTGAATTGGGAATGAATAATAATGGGAAATGCAACTTTTGTATTAGTATACACTTTGAAGGAGTCATAGAATAAGGTCTGTGCCGGCAAATTTATTATATATTAATTAATTATTATTCCTAGTAAACACATGTGTTCTTCTTTGGTGTGTTTGATTTTCAAGGTTTTTGACTCTTGGTGCCTCACAATCCCCTCGCACTGGGCGCACATTTCTCAATTATTGTTAATGAGGGGCTTTTTAAAGAGTATTTTCTTATAAGTTTGATGGTGTATTAATAAATATATTGAGGATTGATGACGACTTCTAATGATAGGTTGTTTGGTCACATGAGTTCATAAAGTGGCACTTTACGGAAAATGACACGCTTACAGGTAAGTAGTCCTAAATCAACCATGAGTATCTGCGTTGTTATACCTTGCCAACTATCTATTGAGAGATTCGGGACACTCGATCTGGGAGGTTGTTTAGTTGGTAAGTTTTTTAAGAAAAATATAAAATTATTTTTAAAAAAATTAGATAAATAGAAAAGGTATTTGTTTATAAAATATTTAAAGAAAATTTATAAAAAATTGAAAATTGGATTTTTTTATTTTTTAAAGAAAAATAGAGAGGTTTTTAAAAAAACTGAAAAAGTGTAAATGTTTTTCCAAGAATTTTTCTATCAGGAAATGGAAATTTTAAAAAATAAACACAGAAATTTTTCTCAAAAGACTAAAATAATATGGGAGGTTAATTTCTTCTGTCTTTCGATAAAGAATTTTTAAAATGTATTTGAATCAAGAAAACATTTTAAGATTATTATGATAATTTTTTAAAACATTTAAAACTGTAATGTTTACAATACATTTAAATGATAATGAAGCATTTCAAATTCACAGAAAAGACCTAAATTATTCAAATTCATAATAACATAATTAAAAGATCTAATTATATAGTTAATTATATCGAGTCTGTTGATTATTTTGTGTATTTTATTGGAAGTTATGATTTTACATTAAATAAAATTTAGTAAATGTGCACGCTTCAACGATTTGGAACAAGTCAGTTGTCATGTACAATTAATCTAGTATTTCTAAAATGAAATAGAGACATAAAATTTACTAAATGAATTTACCTAGTGAATTTTTCGAATGAAAATTTCACGTAACAATATATGTATTTCTTTAAATTAATTACTTTTACGTTTATGAATGTGTATAAAATATAATTGTTTGTGTACCGATTTATCTAGGTTAAAGTTTGAACTATTCATAAAATACAAAAAATTCTAAAGTTCAGCCATGCATTTTCTTAAGTTAGTAGCAATATAAATGCTTATTACTTTTTGTTGCTAAGTAAACAAAAAGTAAGAAAATGATAACCGAATTGTCAAGTTAAATCACGAAAGAACTTCTGTTAGGTGAGTTGCCAAAATGCCTCGTACATAGGATCCGTGTGGTATAAAAAATTGCTTGCATACAACAAATTTAACTGTAATGTATTCATCAATCAATCTAATGAAGATCAATGTGTCAAGTAATTTGGTTTTGAACAGAAATACAGCAGTTACCCGCAGTAATGGAATTCGTGCATTTCAAGAAAGCCGTTGGTCAATGGTGATTTGTCATCATAATTTATTAGTTTGCCATATTTTAGTTCTATAAACAGCTGAAACATGAAGAATTGGAAGATATTAAGATAGGGCAAAGGTAGGGTCAAAGGGAACTTGAGGAGAATAACTGGAAAAAAAAAACGCTAGATAAGTTGGTATTGCATTCAAAGTTACGTTTTCTTGTCCCCTTTGATTTTGAAGGTTGGCTTGTCACTAATTTTGAATTGGAAAAATGGTTTCAACTATGTAATTGCATAATCATAATAGACCGATTCTTTGGATGGCATTTTACTGCTTTCTGATTGTTAGTACCACTTCTCCATTCTCATTAAACAGTTATAGGACATAGTTAAAATAACATGGTAATAAAATTATGACGACGATTAATAAACCTTGTGCGTCATTACTTAGGAAAGGTTAAAAATAAATATTACTGTAACATATTAGTTTTCAATGTATTTATATGATCAAAATTACTTTACCAATTTTATGGTTAGTGGTTCTACATTTTTTTAAAAGAAAAGTTTAGATGAAATAGATGCTAATGATTCACCAAAGTCAAAACAAATTTTAGAATTTAATGAATATTTACATATGTATTTATAAACAATCATCATCTAGATCTCCACATTATTGAGATTTGATCTCGTGACTTCTTAGTCACAAATTAAATCTTTAACTAATAAGACAAATGCATATCATATGGTATTTAGAATAATTAGCCAACGGTTTGACAAATGAGAATCGTAGTAACAAATATGAACCCTTGAAACCATGTTTCATTTTTGTGGAAGACAAGCATTTTCTTGCTCGGCATGATGTATAAAGATATGCTATTATGCTGCCATTAACAATAGTGACAGTTCCTTGTTTTGATCAATAATTAACTAGACAGCGTCTAAAACCTACTAGCAAATGTTGTGGCCATTAAAAGGTCGAAAACTCCCGTAATGTAGACCGTGACATAGCATAAAAAATCGTCATGCCCATGGTATTTCCATCTGTGTCCAATCATCCACAAGGGTGTCTTTCTCCACAAGACTTCCAGGTCTTCGACAACGACGGGGATATATTTCCAAACAGGACAAGTACTACAAATTCCAAAACCCTAAACGTGTGAAATGAAAGTGTGCTCTTCCTTATCAGATTATTAAATCATTTCATGTACACCAATGTATATTTAATTACTCAGTAATCTTGAATCTGGTCGACAATTAACTTTTTTCCCTGCCCCTTTAACCTTAAAAGTGGTTAAGCAATGATGAAACCACGAGGAAGGCATATAAACCAAGCCACACCCAAAACAAACTGGGGGAGAATCGCCCCCCAATGTAGTGGGGCCCTGGCTTCACTGTAGAAATAGTGTTAGGAGGGGGAAAGTACAAATTTGTGGTCCTAACTATAAAATGAATGAATGTGATGGGAAGAGTTTGCAACTTTTAAGGGTTTGATTTAATCATGTATGCGGGTGGACCAGAAAGACAACAAAAACACAAGGATGATAACTGACCGACGGTGCTTAAAATTATGACCCTGCCGAACCCACTCCAATGCCAGTTATTTCCCCGAGGTCTCAATCATTGGTGGCTGTTGGCAACCTGCTATAGACTGCGTCGTCTTGTTGAATCTTAAGCTTACTCTGTTAAAGTTGTTGGGCATGTCAGCGTTAGATCCAATTATGCTAATCATGGATTAAATCATAAAATAGAGCAATACAGATGAACTTTCTACTAGTGTTTAGTATCAATAGGAGTAGAATTAAGAGTTATTCAGAACTGACTCAAATAACGGCATGTTTTTCTCTTTTCCACAAGCTAAACAGGACAGAATAAAATTTGTAATCCTACTCTTCCCTCGACCTTGAGTGTACTTAACTGCTCAGGGATGATGGGATTTTTTTAATCCCCTCTTGTATATGTTTGGCTAGTATTATGTAATATTATAGGATATGGATGAATTTGACACCTGAAATAGAAATTAGCTACCATTTTATGACATTTTACTGCATCGTATCGTGTTACAATATACAAAGGAAGATGAAGCAACAAAAATATCTCCGCGACACCCAAATGGTAACCAGAGATAATTTGGCACAAATGGAAGAAATATCAAAATGTGCTACACAAGGATTGATGCATCAAACTCTGAACAAAATGCAATAGCCCACCATGGCACTTCTACAATCAATGCATAACAAATCTAAGATGTAATTAGAACTAGGGAAGCAATGGCTGTTACAATTGGGCCTAGGCTAAAATGGCAGAAGAAAAATACTCTATAAAGCATGTTGAACATTTTAAGGATCCTGGACATCTGATTGGAGGTTAATCATGTGAGAGACCACAAGCTTAGAGAATTCATTGATTGCAGCTTGAAGCTGAGAATCACCTGACTCACCATGCACTGGCCATCTCGAAGGTGACTGAAAGCTTAATCCACTGTATTCACCTGCAGCAACCTTTGTGTTCTTTGAAGTGGAAATAGCCTTCTCCAAATCTAACTGCTTTAAGGGTCTAGGTGCCTGAAATGTGAAAATAAACAAAACTCGGTTATTTTAAACATCACCCCAGACACTTAACATATGAGAACACACCAAAAAGACAAAATTGATTTCTTTAACAAGACTTAATATACGAAATTGTATCTGACACAAAGCCACAAATTGACCTTGCACATTTAGTAATCGCTTTCAATGACCAGAGATGCGACTTTCAAGCATGCAGACATAACCTTGGGTACATCATGCACACCATAGTTTTGAATAAACTACATATACTCAAAAAATTGATTTGTTCCCTTTTAGTCAAGCCACCTGTAGATAACATAGTATTCACTGCAAAAATGGAAAGCTTCGGGAAGAGAAGCAAAAGATAATGAGTTAAGTATACTAACAGGTGATCTTTTCCCTTTCTTCTCTTCATCCAATAACTCTCTAATAGGAAAATAGGCAGCCTTCTTGCAAAGGTCAAATAGATCTGAACCAGTGTATCCCTCACACAGGACGGCTATATGACCAAAGTCTATGTTGTCTTCAACGCTCTCACCCTTTAAGATAACTTTCAATATTTCAGCTCTCTCCCTTCGGTCTGGAATTCCAATTTCAAATGATTGAGGAAAACGCCTTAGTATTGCTTCATCAAGTTCTGAAGGACGGTTAGTTGCTGCAAGGACCATAACTTGTGCATTCTCTACACACATACACAGAAAAAGCCATGATGACTAAAAGAAACTACTTAAATATAGATAATTTGAGAATATGCAACTAAATCTTCATCAAAATTGTCATTATCAGATTTGCAACTTAGTTTGAATATTTTATGCAGTAAAGAAAATAACATGATAACTAGCTTAAACTTACGATCTGTGGTAAATCCATCCCACAGAGCCATGAACTCAGTTTTCATGTTTAACATGGCTTCATGATCTGTTGTACGACGCTGACCCAAAAAACTGTCTACTTCATCAATGAATATGATGGCAGGCTGGAGCTTATAAGCCAAGCTAAATACAGCGGCCACTGCAGAATGAATATAACAGTGAGACAAAAACAAAGAACTATGCTCCAAACAAAGAACCATAATTAAGTGCATAAAAAATTACATACAAATTTATATCATATAAGCACATAGGGTGTTTGGAAAATGAAACCATATTTATATATACCAAGATGCAGTTTTGATAACTAATTATTCTGGTGAAGGGTTTGGCCTATATACTTCTATGTTTCTGAACAGCTTCAAGCCATCCACCAAAGAACCACACATCTGCCAATCCCCAGTAATTAGAGAACATATACAGCACCGGCCACCGGCTCTTCACTTATCCACTCCTCAGGGGAAAGAAACATGCACGGATCCCAAACTCAACCAGCAATGATGACTAGGGTATTTATTCCATTCATTCTAAAACTGGTGTTATGCGTAAGACTTTAACCTTGTTATTTTAAAAAGGCTAAAATATATTTTTGGTCCTTGTAAAATATGGGTCTTTTAATTTTAATCTCCGTAAAATACTTCTTTTCTCATTATGTCATCTGATTTTACATTTTCAGGCACCAAAAACACGCCGATTCTCTTGGCAACTCGTATACCCCCTCAGACTTCCTGAACTCAGATGTGCTCGCTCAAAATCACTAATCCACATGCAAGTCATCAAGTATGATATATGTGTAACCCTAAGCCTCAAATTGACAGAACAACGATGTTTCCCTTTGTTTTCTCTAGCCTCCTACCAAATCAGAACAACATTCTTGCATCCCTGACCTTGCACAATAACTGACTTTGCCCGTCTCTGAAATCAAACAACTTCTCCGCCATCTGACTAAACTCCAGCACAACTGCATCCCTAACCTTGTACAACCCTTCTCTGAGTCTCTCACTGCTCCAAGCTTGCAAATTACAACCCTGAATCTAATTCAGGTTCTGTTTTATTCCTTTTCTTATTAAGCCCTTCCATGCAACAACCCTTGTTTTGTTTCCCTGTTTTTATTAAATCATGACGTTGTACAGCATGCAATTTTTGGTTTATTAAGACCTTGCAAGTTACAACCCTTTAATGATTTGGTCTTTTATGTATGCTTGTTATAACTTCCTGACTATGGTCTGCATTTCTTATGCATGGTTTGCTTTTATTATGAAATGGAAAGTTGGATTCTCACTATTTTGTGATATTTTATCTTGTTTGGATGCATGTATACTTTTTTTGATATTATTTTAATGAGGTAACACTTAGGAATTTACATGTCAAGTTTACGAGTCAAGCATACAGACCCTCCATGAGTTAGCATAGAATTGCGAGTTTAACAACCTTGATCTCATTCTTTGGAAAAGGCTGCTATACACCACAACTTGGAATTGACTACTATGACCAAAACATGCACCTTAAAAAGAGTATAGAAGTACTTCTCCACTCATCCAGCATAACCCTTCTCATTTTTCGGTCCAAATCTAGCATGATCTTGGATCTCATAATTTTGTTAAACAACGTTGTGCCTTGTGACCCATATTATGCTTTTTTCTTAATGCCTTCCATACCTCAATAAGTATATTATCCAGCTGAACTGCTTGTGTTACATTACATATCTAATTTAAAACTTGTGAATATATATTGTTCAATTTTCACAGCAACAATTGACATGATTTATATTATTATATCCTTTCACTAGACACATTCCAATTAAATGGAATGCAAAGGATTCCTAATTGTTGAAAGAACAACCATTTTCTATAGCAAAAAACATTAATACAAGTCTGGGACAAGGATATGATACAGTATGCATACAACACACATACACTACATCATTGACCCAAGAATTAAAATAAACATATACACAGAAGATCTAGAGAAACTGTAATAAGTTGAAAGTATGACTGTATGAATAGTTGAGTACTACATATGTGTATGTGTGTGTACGATTTGATAACTTCACCCAGTAAAGGGTTTGCTGCCTAAAGAAATGTAGTTAGTTACTTGATCCTTTCACACTGAAACCTTGAAAAGGAAAAAAAAACACTCAGCACATACATGACAAAAAAGTTCATTCTCAAGAACCATGAGAAAAAGATTGACTTTTCTGAATAACAATATTGAGACAAAACCCTTTTGCCATATTTATTATTTAACTTTTTCGTGTACAATACTACAATGAAAGCACTGAGGTTTTGAACCTTGGACACCCAACCCCTACCAATAGGCTGACTCTAATGGGTAGTTTTGATCTGTTAGTACTTTTTACTCAAAATGTTAAACTATTTCTTCATCTAAGATCTTCATTATAGTCCAATAATAGCATGCTAAAACAAGAACTCTAGTCTTTACAATTTTTGTTCTTTACATAAGCTCTTCATTATCTTCAGTATAATTTCCCAATGGCCTTATCTACTACAGTAAATCCTTTTCAAGTAAAACAAACCATGTTGGAACTACTCTAATCATATTTCAGGAATCAGTAGGCACAATTAACCTTACACAACAGTACTTCAAGCAATGAGTGAAAGAAGATTGCAACTGATTCAATTTATATAGGTATAAGAAAGACCAAGAAAATTATGTACAATAGTTTCAATAGTTACATTGGGTCTTTTTGTGTACATGAGAACCTTATGAAAAGAAAGGATCAAAATATAGGAGTTTAATTCATTGAACCAAGAGTCCAAGATAATTATACCATCCACATGTGAACATAAAATTTAACAATGCGTATACATTAGCATATTGTAGACTACAGTTTTATGGTGTATAGTAGAAGTAGCCAAGCCCATAAAGATATTGTATACTTACCAAGCTTTTGGGCATCCCCAAACCACTTGCTCATCAGGTTAGATACCCTCACATTAATAAACACTGCTCCCGACTCCTTAGCAATAGCTTTGGCAAGCATCGTTTTTCCAGTGCCAGGCGGTCCATACAACAGGACTCCCTTTTGTGGTCCAAGAAGTTTACCATGAGAAAATAAGTCTGGCCTTTTTAGAGGCAGAATGACAAGCTCAAACAAAGCTTGCTTGATGGCTTCCAGTCCCCCAATAGATTCAAACTCAATATCAATGTGGTCAGGGTTTATAACATCGCAAGCTATAACATCCTGTAAACAATAAAAGGCACAAGTTAAAAAATAAAATAGAAGATAACACTTAACTATGGTCTAATATTTTAACCGCAAAAACAAGCAAGGCCATATATCCATGAGTATATGTAACAGATTATAGATCTTCTCCTTGTTTTCTATGTTTATTTGGATATAATTATGCGCTTGCTTAATCAAAATTTCTTCATTTATCATAGAAATTGGTCCAATATTGGGAAATCACATTACAATGATAGATTAAGAATGTGATTTAATTAAAATGCATTGATGGTGTAAGTAAAAGTTCTCACGAACTCCTTAGGGATTCCATACATCAAAAGGTCCTATCAATAACCACTTTTAAGTGTGTTTTTTTTTTTTTTATCTTTTCCTACCTCCGTATATAGGGCTCCAAATCATCTGCTCAAAGTGTTTCCAACGGTCTTGTGATATCATCGTTAGACATCATCATTAAAAATAATTGCTATTGTGATATCAACAATAAAACCCACCTCTACGATAATTTCTAATTATTGACAGGGTCTTAAAACTTGCACACACAGTGGATGAATATATTCGTGCCTAGTCGATTAACACCTTCCTAGCTAAATAACGACAAGAACTTCTTAACCCTAAAAATCAACAGCGAAAAATTAGGAATTGGAATAATGCAAAAGAAAGACCTCGTAAGGGTTTGTCTGAATAAGGGGACGACCGAGACGCTTGGCAATTTCTTTCTTATGTTCAAGAGCCCTCTTCGATGATTCACGGTTCGGGTCGAGGTGTCGGAGACCCGCGAACAGCACCAAACAACTAAGGGCCGCGCTCGCCGCGTACAACAAGATGTCTTGCAAGAGCTTCGTCTCTGATGCCATTCTTCCTCTTCTTCAACAATCAAATCAAAATTTCAATTCACAGTATTAGTTTACCATGGAAATTCCCTGTGCAATCTAGAATTCTGGCGAGCGAAAGGAAGGTTTTTTTTTTATCGATTAACGAACGAGGGTTCGTAAAGGGTAAGAATCCCAACGCTTGAGGTTGAGGATAACCCAAGAGTGACTTTACGAATACTTTCTAGGGCCTCATAACAATTTCTGAGGCCCGATCCATATATCAATTGTGATCCATTGCTCATTAGTATTAGAATATTGGTTAGGAGTGTTCACATTGCATTAAGATGCCTTTCCGTTCTATAAATATGTCGAATTACATTAAAAATATTTAGGCTGCGTTTAGTTATAGAAAATTATTCTAGTTTTTTGTAAAAAAATTTCTGTTTATTTTCCAAAATTTTCATTTCCTAGAATAGCTAGAAAAATCTTGAAAACTTGTTTAGATAATGTGACAGCTTTTCAATTTGGAAAACTAAAAAACTAAAAAAGTTGTTCAAGTGCATTCATTTTTCCAAATTTTTTTAAACATTCTTTAATTCAAATTAATTAAGATATGTCTTTTATATATATATATATATATTATTTATCACAATATTGTATAGTATATGCATCACATAAAAATTATGACAAAAATTTAAAGTAATATTAAAATAAGAGCAAATGAGTTTGTGTTTAAATATATTTCAAAATAGTAACAGTAGAACTTTTTGAATTAGTAGTAGTTTGTTTCATATTTTTATTTGGTTACAGCAGTCTTTATCTTGTAATTCAGTTACCTTATCTTGTAATTCAATTACCTTATCTTGTAATTTAGTTAATGCCTTTTCTATTTTTTTACTTTTTTTAGAAAACCTTTTAAAAGAGTTTTCTGATTTTCTTAAAAAATAGAAAATCAGTTTTCTATTTTTCTATAAAAAAAATTTAAATAATTTGTAAATAAATATTTTTTCTATTTTTTAAATTTTTCTAAGAATAATTTTTTATTTTTTTAAGAAAACTTATGAACTAAATGCAGCATTAATATTTGATTTGATTAGGTTAGGTTAAAAAAATAAGAAAATTAAATCATACTATTGCAATTTAGAGTGGCTTATGCGGTTTTTATTCTTATTTTTCTATAAATAAAAATCACAATTCAATTAATTTTATCTAAAAAATCATCAATTAATGTCACAATCATATTGAATCAGCATGAATTTATAACAATTTTTAGTTATAAATAAATAAAAACAACAATTATATAAAACTACAGTAATAAAAATGTTCTTAGTTCGATAAAAAAACTTAACTTTAAATACTCTCATTGGTTAAAAGATTGTAGGTTGATTTCACTTAATTGATTTTAAACCAAATTGATTCTAAAAGGTATAATGGTAAATAATTTGTGAAGATGCGGTTTGATTTGATTCTAGGAGAGGGAATCGTAGGCTGAACCAAATCGCACTAAAAACTGTGGATTTTTTTTACCGTTGACGATTCTCACAATTCTTGATGCGGTTTGATTTGATTTAGTTGTTAGTCGATGATCCATTTGCATGGTCGCTCGGGGTAAACCATTTTTTAAAAGGTTTTCCCATTCGGTATCCTGTGAGCGCAGACAGTAAACTTAAAGACTAATCTCTAGTTCCAACAATCAACACTTAGTGGTAAGGAACTGACCAAATGGTTTGTTTCATTCACATGAGTCGGAGATCATCTGTTGTGGTCGTGGATGATTCAAAATCCTTGTTGTCATGTTTTAGTGAGGAAGATGAGTGCGACACCATGTTAAATGGTTGTTTTTCGAGCAAGGGTAATTCAGGAAAGATGCCATATAATTCAAATTCAAATTTGAATAGATCAAGCCTCATCCGTTTGGGTGTACTTGAGAGGTGGCACAGTCTAGAAATCTCAACACCCCCATTTAGAATTCTGTTAGGAGGAAGCGGACTCCAAGATAGAGAAAAACATAATCGTACATGTATACGGATCGTTCATCCAGCAGGCTATGGTCAAATTCTATCAGTTGGCCGGGGTGCTAGCACCATAAACCGTTCCTTCAAACGCTCCTCCGAGTAAACTTTAAAGTTTAGGGATAGTCTTCTCCCATCGTCTTTGGCATGCCAAGATGCTGTCTCGTGAATCTCCTCCTCCACCCAGCAGTAAGGATATCTTTTATTGACCTTCACCCAGTCCAGCCGGTGTGCTACTACATTAACGCACCCTTCGACAATCCTGAGAATGAGGGGATTTCCAGAAGTACCGGTGGCCATTCTGTTGATTGCAAGATTGAAGGCATCTGTGTTGTTATAAAAAGCCATGTCTTTAGAAAGGTAACACTCAACACTCACCTCGCTCTTAGAGGAGCGGCTAGCCCCGAAGCTAGAGGAGGAGTCAGATGGGGGAAGTACCACCCTCCGCCTTGAATGAAAGGTTTCACCCCTTTTCTGAACGGTGAGACCCGGCCCTCAGAGGATTCACAGAGATTCTTCCTCCTTGGTAACCGAAGGGCCTTGTAGGGACTTTTCCCCCTCTATAAGTGGGACCAGCGCGGGCTTACCTAGAGAGCATGGTGAAATTCTAAAATGTAGAAGAATCAAAGGCAGGAAAGGGAGAAGTTTGGTTACCTAAGCTTTCTAAAGGTAGAGGACGAGGAAGTCTCGAAAGCAGCAACTTGTTCTTCAGAAGGGAATTCAGGCAAAGTTTTCCTTAGGATCAAAGCAATGTGGTTTCCAAAAATTCCTAAGTTTCCCTTTTATAGCTATCGAGGGGGCACAACCACCGGACAGGGGACACATCGTTTGTCAGGAAATACAGTGCCTTGGGGATAAACAACGGTGTCGTTGGAGCGAAAGGGTGTCGTTTCACGAAAAGTTTAAATCTAATGGGCCAGAATTTTTGAATTTTAGGCACGTGACCCGCGATAGTTGAATATCCTTGTGGATGTAACCATCAGTGCTCCCATGTTTTTCGCAATAATTGCTCATCATTGGTGGCATTTCAATGCCTGGGAGTTATAAATTTCAAAAGCCAAGGTTTGCGAGGTTTAAAAGATTTCCTAAGTTATTTACACGAAAGCAAGGCAATGTCTGAAGTCGGTGTCCATACCTACAAAAGGGGACCCCAGAGAGAGGCTATTGGGGCTGGCATCTACATCTGTAATTTGGCAAGGCAACGTAGCTCGTATGAGCAACTTACTAAGTCTCTCACACAAGCTAGGGGACAAATGATCTGGTCCCGATATCGGCACTTGGGCAAGGGTGTCATTTCATCTATTCCTACTAGCTCACCGGTGTCGCGGGTAAAAACCTCCGGACTGTTATCTGTATCAGACGTTCTTCTATACCAGATTGTCCAGGTCAACGTCTTACACATCAAAAAGTTTACATGTCACCCGACAGAAAGTACAAGGTACAGGTACGGAGGAACATTCGTAAGAGACGCGGAGCCACCTGTGTCATGTGTCAGAATCATACGCTGCACAGTGTACTATTGGTCCCCTAACCCTAGAGACTCTTCATTCTCCATGCATGTATATAAATACCAACGATTTCACTACTCTAGTATGTTACATTCATTCCATAACTTAAGCTTTCAAAACTAGAATTCTCATTCTTGTTTACTGACTTGAGCGTCAGAGAATCTTCACAGGTGACATCACCTTTTGCCTTCCTTCAACGCGAAAGCTTGGTGTGAAGGATCTCCAGGACTTCAAGACCAGTGTCTCCGCTGAGATATTGGATTACAATACTGAATACCCACTGTACCGGTGTACAAACACTCTCTATAGTTGACTTTTGTGGCTGATCCCACACCGGATCGTTGACCCCAGTTCAGACCTGTTCATAATCTAACAATGGGTAGGCCAACGTTGTATTAAGAAAGGCCATATCTTAGTGAACATTGTAAGTGGCAAGGAATGGTGTTTTAGAATATAGACAGGTAACTCTTAATAGTTAGAGAATAACTATAATATAGCAGTGATTATAGGAATAATAATAATTAGATAATGTAATTAAATCAAATCTGTCACATGATATGAGCGTGATTGGCTGGACCCCAGCGCATGATATTTCATTCATATGGTGGTCCTAAAACTTGTTGAAATCAATGAAAAGTTCATCAGAAATAAGGACAGTCAAACATATAAAACAAAGATATGAGAGGCTTGTCTGACGTTAAAATAAAGCACACACAGTTTAGTTAACTTCTGATAGTTTGTTATTTTTATGCTAGGTTATCAAGACCAGTACAAGAAATAATAACGTTAATAAATAACTTAGATATATTTCCGTCAAAAAAATATTCATTGTCATTCCAAGAATCACGAGTCTATTGCCCAAAGAACAATATTAAAAAAGCCAAAAAAAACTCATGCATAACAACCATAATGATTCCTAAGCTTGACAAGCAAAATACTAAGTAAAACTAGAGTACATTTGAGAACAAGGCAAAAAAAAGAAGGTAATTCAAAAAGAAAATTAGGCTTCAAGAACTCCATCACCAGGGTAAGCATTTTCCTCATCCCTTTCTTCTCTGACTTCGGTTTGAATAAAGGAACTGCCATCTCTTTCTTCCTTAAAATACATAACTTTGGCTTTAGGAAGAGGTAGAAGTTGGAATGGCTCACCCATAGGCTCATAGAGTTCACCATTATGCTCCATGACTAAGTCACCATCCTATAATTGGTTAAAAATCCCAATATTATTGGTGTTCAGCGTGTAGCCCTACTTCTGGTATATCAATCGGTGAATGACACTGTTAAAAACCTCTATAGCGACTTGACCAAAGATGTTGGCTTTCTTCATTTTGTGAAATACCTAATTTTTAGTTTCTCCAACACTAGAGTTCACATTCCCTATCTATGCCAATAGAGTGTTCAAAGCATCGATCTTCATGTTACTTGCGTATTGGAAATAGAAAATTAGAATACCAGACAAATGATATAAACCAATGTGAGAGCAAATAAAGGGCAACCATGAAAGTTTAAGTGCTCTACCCATTTGCCAACTTTTCAAAGTAGACTCCCATATTTTATGGGAGCAAAGTGAGTAGCCTTGGAGAACACATTAATTACACGCCTCAACCTGGAAGAAAATTGATCAGCGGTGATCACGTAGGTGACACTCTTTAAAAGGAAGTGTTCACGCATCCAATTTGTGTAGAACTTCTAAGATCCATCAGTGTTCTCCTAAAATATTGATTTTCTTGATTTGATGCAAACTTTATATAATCAATGCTTAAAAGACTGGCCAACGATTTCTGCCAACTCAGTAAAGGACTCAAAATTGACGATGTCACTTTGACATTGGAGATTTATAAAGCTTAATCCACCATTTGGGTTACATCTCCTCTGTATTCGAGCATACTAGAAAAACATAGTGTAGTAAGTTCAAAATGGAAGTGCTTCCCTAAGATTTCAATGGAATAAAATTTCAATGGAAAGCATCAACCCCTAACTATTTGGGTGGACTTGACTGAGGGTGACATTGAAAGATCTTAGCACCCCTATCTCAAACTCATTTGAAGGAAATTTTACTCCTACCTTCATGAATAAAATTTCATACATATACAAGCGCGACCGTGACATATGGCAGATCTAGTCATTGATTATAGGTGTTATTATTACAAATTCCTATGTATGTCTTGAGGACGAATGAATAGGATCTATAACATCCTTAATTTTAAAATAAATTTCAATAAATCAAATAAAATTTTGCAAATAATTCAAATTTCCAAAACAGAATTTGAATTAAACAATTACAAAATCAATTTTACAAAAGCCGACCGGCTCTTTTAAGTTTACAATAAAAAAAATAAAACACTCGGTATTCTCAGGAGCCGGCCAAGGCTTCTACCAAAATACACTCCGAGCAATTGAGTGACTTCTCATATCATGGTTGGGCCCTTCATCCACTGAAAAATGACAACAGTAGGGGGTAAGCATCAACATATCAAATAACAGTTATTGAATTGGATTAAAAGTCCAATTAATAACTATAAAACAAAACCGATCACATATTATCATCACATAATAATATACTCATGTTGCTTACAATAACAACACCGAGACATATATACTCATCATAAATCAGCATGTTATTCTCAATAACACATAAATCAGTGTATGCACATGCTCAATTAAATGGATCCATTAAGTCTTTTAATTTGTGTTGCAACACTGGCTCCCCGAGCCACAACCCAGCCCTCGGCTGATCCGGCCGTTTTACAGGTACCAAACCGCTCTGCGCCCATAATGTAACACCGAGTACCACTCCCAGAGTGATAGCGGTAACTCTACTCAATGCTATGGGCTAAAACCTCGAGCCCCGCTCAAGAGGTTGCCTTGAGTCCCACCCAAGGTCTTTTGTCTTTTGGCTTGAGTCCCACCCAAGGTCTTTTATGAAAATCACATCATATTTCATATTCATTCATCACACAAGCATCACATACTGATCAATATGCATCCCATGCATTTATGTTCATCATGAAAAATTCATGAATAACACTCATATACTCATCGTCAATCTCATATCATTATCATCAATCACATACTAACATCTTCAATATCATGAACGACAACATCACATATAAACTCAATATGAATGGAAAGTAATTAAACATAAAATATGTTATTCAATTGGGGTCTCAATAACATTTCATACATATATCACATATATCATATCAATAATACCCCAAATCCATTCATAAGCCATCTATTTGAGATGTAACGCTCCCCCTACCTGGAATAAGAGTTCCAGCAGCTATAACCAAGTCACTGGCCACTAATTCCGACTGGAATTGCAAATCCTGCACCAGTCCCGAGCCTTCTTCGTAAAGAGAAGAAATGAAAAATTAACTTTCTTCTTGTTCGTTGGTTTCCAGTAAAGTTTGGAAAGAAAGGATTATTAGTAATGATTTTCACTTCAAAAGTACTTCCATTAATCCAACAATGGAAGTATTTATATATATGATTCATGCAGAAGAGACGTGAATGAATAGAAGTATTCTGACACACGTCTCTTTAATGATATTAAGATATTTAATGAAAAGGGACAGCACATCAAGAAGGGTCCCATTCTTAGAAAATATCAGAGAAAGGATTTTGGTAGAACGTAGAAGAACAAGGTGATGTGGAAAGCATCCATAGTAAAATATTTATTAATTTCCGACTCGGTTTCTGCGTATTCCGACTCGGTTTCAGCTTATTCCGACTCGGTTTCAGCTTATTCCGACTCAATTTCCTCATTCTGACATCTCTTTCTGAGAGGACTTATCAGAGCCTCTTTCCACTCAGAATTCCTTCTTTCGAAAATGGCCCACTCATAACTTTCTTATTTGGAAATATATCAATCATACAACTTACTCGGTTATACCTCTTTCTGAGTCAGAGTCTTACTCTTTCGTCATTCAGAAGTCTCTCAACTGAAAGGTTTACTCGGAATTGAAGATAGTCTTGAAGACGAATCCGAGCACAAGCTCTCGGAAACTGAAGACCAATCTGAGCACGAGTTAAATGGAGTTTATCACCTGGATATTTACTCTCCTCGGAATTATTCACTCAGAAAACATAATCGAAGTTGAAGTCTCTGTCCAGAACAGAAGCATTCTTCCTGGAAAGACTTACTCGGAAAGTCTCACTCGGAAGTGTCACAGAGACACTTCACTCGGCAAACCATCCACCTAGATATACTCCACTTGGGAGTTTACCAATCAGAAATATTTTTCCGAGAAGTACCTCCACTTCTCTCGGAAACAACCCATTCGGAATCATTCCACTCGGAGATGTTTCCGTTTCACTCGGATTTACTTCTCTTAAACGTGTTTCAATCGGATAATATTTTTCTTAACTCCGAATTATTTCCTTAATAATGTTTCACTCGGAAACATCTTAAATTCACTTGGAATTAGTCTTCTGTCTTTTTTCACTCGAAGTTATATTCATTTCACTCGGAATCAGACTCATTTCTCTTGGAAAATCTTTGTTTTTGACATTTTTCACTCGAAAATTTATTCAAAATTTCTCCATTAATCCTTATTAAATTATTTTTCTAAAAATCATAAAAATTGGGATGTTACAGGATCCTCATCCAACTCCATATTGTCGTGCTCCTAGGCATAATGCGGGGGGGAGGGGGTATGGACAAATTCCCAATGAACCCAGAAATATTGATTCATGGCCTTTTTAGCGATCTAATCTATATGATCTGCTATCACATTTGTGTTTACCAAATCAGACATTATTTGTTTGTTTGAATACTTAGATTGGTAGGATCCCTCAAACACCATTGGTTGGACGATGTGCTGTAAGAAATGGATGTACTTGTAGAAAGGAATGTCGTCAAAATAATAGTAAGCAAAGTTCGAGTACATATTTTGGGAAAGGGATATGAACGATATCAATAATGTAGGGTTCAACCTATAAGTAGATTTAGGTATAGGTATAGAGTCAGATGAAGATATCAAAGTATCATTATATTGGTGTAGGACCTCACCTAAAAGCTCTTTTATCACAGAAGATAAAGGTATCCCGAAGAATGAAGACTTTGGTAAAATTACTACGTAATCCTTTGTATCCATACTCAAGAACCTACATATGTATGTTTTGTGAAACTTACGATTTATGTTAGGATTTCACAGACAACCACAATGTTAGCTCATAGAGCATTTCAGTTGACTCGCCACTCATATAGTCGTCCCTTATATCCCAGACTTAAAAAGAAATCCTTTAAAAAATAAAAGTTTAAAGGGTCTAGATATAAAGGATACTTGGGTGAATGATGCGAGCAGTTTGCTTTGTACGAGCCAGGGAAACCGGTATGGCGCAACTCAATATTAGAGTAATAAAGTTTTACGGGAAGCAAAAGTGAGAAATGATTGAAATGAGCCCCTCTTTTATAGAAGAAGCCTGGAGGGTGAAGGGATGTGAGACATTATGACACAATGATTATGCATACCATGCGCGTCATTTCACTTCCAAACGACCACGACACAAATATTAAAATGTCATATAATCACAATATGACACGTCAAATTGTCAGACTCTATAAGGAAACCTTATCTCGGCATGAAAATTTTATGGACGCAGGTTCCAACAGAGAACCACAACATCAACAAGTATTAGCCTACTGAAGCAACCCCCAAGCCATTTCAACAAGTTGGAGAGCAAATGACCTGGACCTGAGATTGGCCCAGATTTCCAGGGATCATACCGGATATGATGCAAGCACATTTAATATACCTTATCACCAATAAACTGATATGAAGACCCCCACGCGAGGAAATCCCACATGAAGCTGCCCCATATTAGGATCCAACTGATTCAGTATTAGGTAGAGGTCACAGGACAACTAGGGGAATACCGACTAAAAGACTTGTAGAAGGTGTTAGGAATGTCTGTGTCTGTATCACTGAACCAGTGTAATAAGAGAACTTAAGAGATTAGTATCCATGCCGAAGTCATTGACATATTGCTAAAAGGGTAGGATTGGTTTTTGCTTATTAAATTGCTACATGTATATGTTAATGTCAAGGTAATATGTATAAAATAATGCCAACGAAATAGAGAACAGTAAGGTAAGCTTTTCGAATATTAAGGTCACAACCAACGTTGATGAAATTACTACTACTATAATTAAATTGGAATGCATAACAATTTCGTATATCTTTTGACCATTCAAATTAGAAGCGAATGTTATTGGGACACTTGATATATACATGCAGATCAATGTATGATCACTTAATATTACATCAACTCACAATACTATATATTTCGATCAAGCATTTTTTCAAATAGTTTTGGGTCATACATAATTTCTCTACATCTGGTTACAGGAAATCCTACTAAAAGGTGTCAAATTGGATATATGAAAATTGGGTAGTATGAAGAACATGATAAGGATAATAAGAGAAATGAGAAGCTAAAACTATTATCTATTGCATACTCTTCATCTCAGAGAATAACAAATGGAAGGGAGGGTAGTGGGAGGCAAAAATGGAGAACATTGGATGTCGGAGACACTCTACATCTAGCAACAATGAAGTAATTGTTTTAGGTGTCTAAGCCAATGTGCCAGGTCCACATTTACCTTCTTCCTTTGTTATCAAAAAATACTAAAAGAGGTATATGCTAATCTTAAATAATCAAAAAATATTGATACTACCTTCAATTAAGGATGAAGTGCTGCTAACTATTGTTCAAATTGAGATTTGGGTGACATAGATAATTAAATCAGATGTTAAATTTTGATGGGATAAGATATAGGAGGTTGAGAAAACCAATTTAAATTGTATTAGTGAATTATTAAAAGGTGTGATCAAAACACTATATGTTATTTAGGTTAAAAGCTTCCAATAACTTATACATCTTATTATACTAGGTTATCTTAATCAGTAGGTTATAATGTAAGTATCAACCCAAATAAAATTAGAAAGAACAGTGCTAGTATTTCATGGCAACGGCCAATAGCACTGGTGGAAAAAAGGGTTTTAAGCACGGTTCTGGAGGGGTTTTAAGCACGGTTCCCGAACCGTGCTTGTTCCCACCGTGCTTGTAAATAAGGGCTTTTAAGGACGGTTCCCAACCGTGCTCGTAGGTGGGCTTTTAAGCACGGTTGAAATTAACCGTGCTCGTAGGTGGGCACTTTTAAGCACGGTTCCATCTGAACCGTCTTCGTAGGTGGGCACTTTTAAGCACGGTTCCTCTTGAACCGTGCTTGTTTCTGCTGGACTTTTAAGAACGGTTAAAGCATAACCGTGCTTAAAAGTGTGACTTTTAAGCACGGTTAACACCATAACCGTGCTTAAAAGTGTAATTTTTTTAAAAAAAAAATTTATTTGATTTTTATTCTTTCCCAGAAACCTGTAAACAGTCCCAGACAGTCCAATGATAAATAATAATGAACGTTTTAAAAAATTCAATCAAATTGTTTAAACATCAAATATGGTATATAAAATGCACAATAAGTAATTAAGCTACACTAATAGATATATAACTACACAGTAACAATATAATAAATGACAGAAGTCTATTGGGCTCCTTCCTTGAGTTGAAGAAGGCTGGTGGCCCATTGGTTTCTGATTTCGTCAATGTATCCTTCAGGAAACATTGAGGAAGAGTCTCGAAAGTGCTGTAAAGAAGACAACAATGTCATTAATAAGTGAGCAATAAATTGTAATAGTAATATGTCAAAACCAAATAAATTAAAGTAGGCAGCAAAAACTTACAGTTGTCCATCCGTCTACTATACCAGATTGGACAATGGTGAGCATCGTCTTCATCACAAAATACCCACACTCAAAGCTGCCATCCTGCCGATAAGACTACAAGGTACCATACATTGATTTCATAATTAGTTATTGTTTTTGTTACTAATTGAGGTAACTTTAAAAGTAATTCTTATTAATTATTGAAGTGCTTACTTTTGGGAAGACCCACTCTAGTCTTTTCTTGCTCACTTTGCCGCGTAGTAGATGGTACCCAATTAAAGCCCTGTAAGAGAATAAAACATCAGTTTAGTTAATGGAATGACTTAATCAATTATGTTAAGTTGTTTTATTTTTTAAAAATCAACTTACCCGTCGAGTATTTTCATGTAGTCCGCACCAGGACTCCCATACAACGAACAGAAGCATGCAGCAATGCCGTCCTTCGGGCAAATGACCAACAGTTGCCAGTGAAGGCTGCAATGTACCATTGAATATTAACAACATAATCCATTATTAAATTGACATAAATAACTAAATATTTATTAGACTCTTACTCTCTATGAAGTGGTGCAAGGTACACAGTCTTGTTCGAGGCATGCATCCAATTCTGGATGTATGCCTGAATCTCCTCCTTGCTGTTCCCACGAAGTTGTATTAGAGAGGGCTCCAGGAAACCATAAGTGTTATCGACACCTCTCTCTATGCAAAGTCTATGTAAAAACCTAATCAAATTTGTAGACGTTTAGTGTTGTAAAAATATAAATTTAATTGACACTATCATTGAATAAAATACATTATACTTACAGCTCCCAACACTGAATCACTGAAATGTTCAACATCATGTTCCCCACTAGGACCTCACACAAGTCAGGTCGTGCAATGTACACTGGGATAGCACTAGGGAAACCAAAAACGGATTCCTCCCATGGGACCGGGATAGTGCAATTGCGAAGCCCAGCCGATATGTCCCATAGTCGTTCTATCGGATCAAGGGGGCTCTGGCTTCTTTGATGGGGCAACACCCTGTTAAAATAGTTAAAAAATTAGAAGCAACTTATGATTATTGAAACCATAACTTAATATATAGTTGATGCTTGGGTAAAAAGCATACCTGGGGACCGGAATCTGACACAAGTCTGGTTGGCCACATAAGGAAGTGTCCTACAGCCTGGCCGACCATTTGTACCTCAGATGTTGGAATGGGAACAACTGCATCTGCCTGAAGGACCTGTACAACCGAAATCCTTGACACACCATCGGGCAATTTCTGATGGTGAACCAAAAGGCCTTGGTTATACACTGAACCAATGGCAACTGGCTCTTCCACTCCATCCACAAATAGGTCACACTGACGGCAGTCTCCAAGATTTACGTCGTCATCGTCACCGTCAGGTGCAACACATGACCCCTTCGTGCTGACCCGCCTAGTCTGCATAATTACACAACATTTTACAGTTATTCAAGAAATAATGATAACGAATCACAGGTGAGTCAATTAAATAATGTACAATGTAACCTGTGGGTCCACCACTGGTGGCGTAGGTTGACATTGTTGACTGAATGACGCCATCATCTCACTCCGAAACCGTGCCATCTCCTCCTGAAGCAGCCTCTGCATTTCCTCCTTTGCCTCTGCCTTCACTGCAGCAACCTTCTCCTCAAAGGTCTTCTCCAAATCAGATATGGACTGCGAAGGGGTGGCTGGATGGCCGAAATAGCTTCGGAGGCCTGCAGAGAAAGAATAATTAGAAATAAAAATGTTATCATACAGAATCTAAGACTATTAATGTAAACGTACCATGACCTCGACCAGCTGCACGTACACGTCCAGGGTGCTCTGGTCGACCGATGGCGGCGGTTAATATATCATCCCTACCATGTGGGACAAATGACCCTTGGGTCGACTGCTCAACCAAGGAATCCTGCAACCAAAAATCAGTGATCAGTGTTAGGGTTTGATGGACATTTAACGTTTCATAAAAAGTAGTGATAAGCTTTATACTTACAATCCTTGAGACAACCTCCTCAACATGTGATGAAGTGTACTGACCACTCTTCTTCGTCCTGGCACGCTTCCATTTTTCATGTCGTGTGGGTGGAGAGGGGGGATCCACAATAGTGGCGTCAGGGTGGCTACCTTGACGCTGCATAGCTTTCTCCTGCACTATCCGATCCTCCAATAATCGGTAACCCCCACGTGACAACGTGTGAGGGCAGTCATTTTTCCCCTTAATTTCCTGTGCTTTCATGCGTCTTGCCTGCATCAAAAACAATTCAAAGCCATTTATGGGTTATACATTCTCCGATAACTAGAAAAACATAATCAGTAAAACATACATACCATAAACTCGTCCGTGTGCCTGGATGCCACAAACGCATCCCAAGTCTGCCGATCTATGGATGTGTATCTATCTCCAGGAAACTCACCCTGCTTCTTCCCGTAGACATACCTATAATTACACAATATTTGAATTAACTAATTGATAACTTAAAAAATGATGAGTTTAAACATTGATATTTTAAAATTAAAATATACGTGGAGGTCAGGTTGCTCTTGAATGTCCTCCATCGGTCAGCGATCTCAGACATGATCTTCCTGCGTAGTGTATCAACTGCAGGAATATCCCAAGCATCCTACAAGTGCAAAATAATCAAGGATGAGATTATTAGGCATAAAAAAGTACAATACGAGTAAATAAATGTACAGATAATTATACTTACAACAACATCAGCCTAAATTGCATTCTTCACGACCTCCTCAACACTATCCCAATCAGGGATAATGATGGACACCTTCGTCCGTGCCAAGACACCTAAGTAACTCTGAAACTTGGCGGCGTTGGGTCCTGAAGTCCTCCCGGTGCAAATATCAATGTCAACATGGGTCCTCTGACCCTGACGGCGCCTAAGTGCAACACTGGTCATCCGAGTAACACCTCTCCTCCTAGATGAGGAATCTGTGCTCTGGGAGTCAGATCTCACATGTGAATCCTGATCAGCCATAGGTATCTGTTCAAAAAAAAACAAGACGAATGATATATAAACATGACGAATGATATATAAACATGACGAATGATATATAAACATGACGAATGATATATAAACATGACGAATGATATATAAACATGATGCATAATATATAACCATACCCTATGTTTCCCATAGACCCTCCTGGTGGTCATTTCGAGTCGCAACTATATCGTCTATGAGATCATCCACAACATCTGTTGGTGTACGTGTTGTTAGACAAGGTATGTCTAGGACATCAAGACATGGATCCTCAATGTTGTGTCTACCTTGAAGAACAACTGACCACCGTTTATCGGATGGATCAACAACGTAGAAAACTTGTTTTACTTGAGCTGCCATAATGAACGGCTCCTCCTTATGACCAACCTTGTTTAAGTCCACTAACGTAAAACCAAAATCATCTATTTTGACACCACTTTTGTTATCAACCCATTTACATTTAAAAACAGGCACTGTGAAACGACCGTAATCAACTTCCCATATATCTTCAATGACACCAAAATAACATAACTCAGCCATGACAGGGTTTTTGTCCTTTGACGTGGAAAAGTGCATTGATTCGGCCACAACCATAACTCCAGAGTTCTGCACCGTACTGTTGTCATCTTGAATCCTTGTATAGAAAGAATAATTATTTATGTCATAGCCACAATAAGTGATTACATCAAAGTTAGGTCCTAGTGCCAATCGATGCAACGTCTCAGAAGCAGATGTATCTTTAAGAAGGGTCATTTTGAACCACTGCATAAACGTTTTGTTGTGTTCGTTCAACACCCACTTTTCAGCCATTCTAGGGTTGTTTCTTTTGACTATGTCTTTATGTGCAGCTAAATACGGGAGCACAGCGTCTGTGTTGTTCAAAATATAAAAGTGTGCTTGGAGTACTTCATCACGTGACATGCTTTTAATTTTTTTCCCAATGGTACCTTTCCCATCCAATCGCCCTTCATGACGAGTCTTCGGAATACCAATGCTTTCAGCCTGTGACATATAATCTGTGCAGAACTCAATTGCTTCCTCTGCAATGTACCTTTCTATTATCGATGCTTCGGGACGGCGTTGGTTCTTCATATAACCTTTCAAAATTTTCATGTATCGCTCAACAGGATACATCCACCTCAAGAACACTGGCCCACACAAACGAACCTCCCTCACTAAATGGATGATTAAATGTACCATTATGTCAAAGAATGAAGGAGGGAAATACATTTCTAACTGGGATAGTATAAGAAACCCTTCCTGTTCCAACGCTCCCAACTCATCGTGGGCGATTACTTTGGCACATATGGCATTGAAAAATAAACACACCCTTGTTATCACATGTCTGACATTTTGAGGGAGAATGCCACGAATGGCAATGGGTAGAAATTGTTGCATCAGCATATGACAATCATGTGACTTCAAACCAACTAACTTCAGATCCTTCAAGGAAACACAAGTGTTGATATTGGAACCGTACCCAGATGGAACTTTGACACTACGCAACGATTCACACAAACTTTGCTTCTCTTTTCTAGACAAGGTATGACATGCTGGCGGCAAGTATGTTCGTTTGCCCTTTACTTGTGGGTGCAACTCCTCACGTATACCCAACAACTCCAAGTCCAGACGTGAATTCAGGCCATCCTTCGTTTTTCCAGGTATGTTTAACAGGGTTCCAACCAAACTATCACACACGTTTTTCTCCACATGCATCACATCAATACAGTGCCTCACATCAAGCTCTTTCCAATATGGCAGATCGAAAAATATTGACCTTTTCTTCCATGTGTTTTTTGAGATAGACTGCTTCTCAGACTTACCAAGAACCACATTCACTTCTTTCACCTTTTCATATACTTGTCGACCAGACAACGGCTGGGGAGGCATTTCAAACTCTTGTGCACCATTGAACGACTTCTTCAACCTACGAAGTGGATGATTAGGTGTGAGAAACCTACGGTGTCGAAGATAAACATTTTTCCTTCCATGATGTAGTCGATCAGAACTAGTTCCCTCCTCACATACAGGACACGCTTTATGTCCTTTGACGCTATAGCCCGAGAGGTTACCATACGCTGGAAAATCATTGATCGTACAGAATAACATGGCCCTCAAATTGAATGATTGTCCTGTTAGCCCGTCAAACACATCAACCCCCTCTACCAATAACATTTTCAGGTCTTCAACTAACGGAGATAAGTATACATCAATGTCGTTCCCTGGTTGTCGTGGACCAGAAATCATCATTGATAACATAACGTACTTTCGCTTCATGCACAACCACGGCGGCAAGTTGTAAACAAACAACAAAACAGGCCAAGAACTGTGGTTTGTGCTTTGGTTCCCATATGGGTTCATGCCATCTGTGGCTAGTGCAAGCCTAACATTTCTTGGGTCACAGGCAAAATCTGGAAACATCGTATCCATTTTCTTCCACTGTAATCCATCTGCCGGATGCCTAACTAATCCGTCAACAACCCTTTCATCAACGTGCCATCTCATAAGCTTCGCATCATCTGCATTGGCAAATAGACGCTTTAGTCGTGGAACTATAGGGAGATACCACAACACCTTCGCAGGAGACCCCTTTTTGCAGAAATCATCAGAATCAACCTCTTTCTTCTTATATCGTGACACCCCACATCTAGGACATCGATGCAGCATTTCGTACTCACCACGGTATAATACACAATCATTTGGGCATGCATGTATCTTCGTATACTCCAAGCCCATAGGACACAACACCTTTTTAGCCTCATAGTTACGATTTGGCAAAGTGTTACCAACTGGGAGCATTTCTTTCAACAACTTAAGCAAGTCAGTGAAGCTTTTATCTGTCCACCCATTTATCGCTTTCAAATTAAATAATCGTAAAACTGCTGACAACCTCGTGAAATTAGAGCAATTCGGATACAGCGGCTTTTCAGAATCCTCACATAGACTCGCATATACGTGAACTCTTTTAAAACTTTCTACCCCTACATCACGGATCATATCCTCAAGTCGGTCATCCATGTCATCATCAACCTCATTAGCAAAGCTTTGGTCTTTTGTTTGAAAACTAGTACTTGGCACCTCAACATGTTCACCATGCCATATCCATCGCGTATAACTCTGAAGAAATCCATCACACAACAGATGTTCTCGCACCTCTGTCAATTCTAGTCGGCGCATGTTTAAGCATTTAACACAAGGGCAAAAATACATTCCATTCACCTCTTCAGCATTTCGTATCACGTACTCTATGAATGTTTCAACTCCACCTTCATATTCTGGACTTATACGTGATGCAGCTATCCAACTTCGATCCATACTCTCTGTTTACAATACCCGTAAATTTAACGGTGCTATGAATCTTACTTTCTTCACAAAGGTGGTGGTCCTACCCATTCAGGATGAAAATTTTTCTATACCTCATAACCACATACAACTTAGGAGTCATTTTAAAATTTGATAAAATTTCGGCAGCATTTCGCATTGGTCTCTAAGTACACGAAATGAAAGTGGTGAAATCAAATTCAACCACAATCAAATATGCACCCAGAGAACAATACAAAACTTAACTAACCAAAACTTTATCAAATTTTAAAATAAGTCCTAACTTGTACATAGCAATGACGCATAAAAAAATTGTTCATCCCAAACTGTCTAAACAGACAATTCAAGATTCAACACAAACGATGGAATCAATTAATTTAATTACCATTTGTGTCGAATCTCAAACGGGAAACTATGGTTCGCTCATAAAATTAATAAATCACAAACTCATATAAAGGGGACTAAATAAACTTATCACATCATAAACAAATAACAAATCATAATTGCCAAACACAATTCACAAAACAAAATTAAGATTTAAAACTAAAGACACTAATTAGTTTACCACTACCAATTTTTTAATTTAGTCGGGTACAAATTAGATTTCCAATGTAATATTGGGGTCTTGAATAATAAACAAAACTACTTATTATTATGTTACAATGTTAAATTGCCTAATCAACATTAATTATGTATTTAATAAATCTTAAATTGCCTAATCAACATTAATTATGGAATTATTTCATTTTGTTACAATGTTCATGTTTAATACAATTTATTATTTTACTCTTACAACTAACTTTTTATTTAATTGAACTTTTCAATTTTTATATATTTAATTTTTTTAAACTAATCTAAGGAATAATACTAATTAATTTTAATGTTTTTATTTACTTCAAAATATTATCTTTTTAATTTTAATTAAATTTAGATACCCAAATTAATAAACACAGAAACCCAAAATAAATTTATCATAAGCATTCCTAATCTATAACTAACAACATTAACTTATAGCAAACAACATTAATCTTAACATTCTCATTTTCCAAATACCATTAACATTGCATCATAAACAAATTTCCAACCAAAATAACCAAAGGAGGAGAATGGGTTTAAGGAAGAACCTCAACAAGCGTGTACAAACGGAAGCCTTCGTGGAAGAGACAATAAGCTTCCTTGTTGCCCAATGGAAGAAGGAGGAAGGATGAAGCTTGCTACTTTGAGGGGGAAGGATGGAGGGAAACACGAAATGGAAAGAAGGATGAAGATTAAACTTGAAGGAGGGGACATGCAACAAAATGGAAAGAAAGATGAAGGAGGCCTCGTGAAGGAGGGGAAATGCAACAAAATGGAAAGCAAGATGAAGGAGGCCTCGGTTTGGAGGGGAAATGCAACGAAATGGGAAGAAAGATGAATGGGACCTCGTGATGTTGATTTAAAATGCAAGGAAATGGAAATGAAGATGAAGGGGGCCTCGTGAAACGAAATGTTCAAGAGGAGGGAAACTCGAAATATACAGAGAGAGGGAAGAGGAACGGACCTTGAAAAGAGAAAAAGTGTAACCTATAAGCACGGTTTAGCATGAACCGTCTTGGTAAGGCACCCTATAAGCACGGTTTACATGCATCCGTCTTGGTAAGTGACCCTTTAAAATTTTAAAATTTATTTTAAAGCCCTTTAAGCACGGATCTGACCAACCGTGTTTGAAAAGCAGGCCTATAAGCACGGTTACAGTGTAACCGTGCTCGTATGTGACATGAAAAATTTTTAAAAAATTAAATTAACTGGCCTACAAGCACGGTTTGAAGATAACCGTCTTGGAAACTACTTACGAGCACGGTTCGCGTACAACCGTGTTGAAAAGCCTTCGTCAAAATCACAAAAATGCCACCGCCTCTTTTCTAACCACGGGTCCCCTATGACCGTCCTTAAATCCTGTCCTCGTATCTATATTTTGCACTAGTGTAGGCGCACGAATTGCATATACAAGAATCATCAAACTGTTCCACACTTAATTAAGTGATATGCTGCAGCAACTAGAATCTTTATTGTTAGACCATAACAACAGAAACTAACTCTAAGTAACCAATTTAATATTAAATTAGTATTTCTAAGTGGTGTTATCTCTGAAGAATATCCTTCTATCGGACAATTTTTAATCATAGTGCACTTTATCTACTTGAAAGTTTTTTCTTCACTCACATCATTCAAAAGAAAAATAAATTTTATACTACTATATAACTTGCCATATGCATATCATTGAAAGGTTGCATAATTATGCAATCAAAATAATATAATTTGGAACATGCGCCCACTCTTACCTTCTTTTCTCTATGCGTCCCTTTCGATTTTAAGGCAATATTTTTCAAAAACAAAAAGAAACCACAGGCATCAAGATCCAAATCCACAATTTTTTTTTTAAAATCAAATAAATGATAATTTTCACACACTTTATTACGCTTTGGTGCATTTTTAATATAGTAGAAACATTTTTTGGCTGTGACTGGGTAGCGAGTAATCATTGACATATGAACCTTTCATTTTTTAGTAAAAAAATGCCCGATCTTACTGAAAAGTAAGAGCACGTCATCGTGTATATATTTAATAGCAGAGAACTGGCAATCTTTGGACACTTTTCTACACTTTATTGCAGTTTAATTTAATAGTGGAGCGAGCCATTCTTTGCACAGTATTTGCAGGAAATGGATTCTTTAAGCTTGTGAAAAAAAATATTCATTCCTTTTGATGAATACTTGCTATTGATTTTTAAATTTAATAGTTAGAAAGACGTGAAAAGAGTCAATCTAAGTCGTACAATTATACAATGAATAGTTGAGATTAATCATGAGTTTTTTAAAAAAGTCACGTGGCTTTTTAAGTGATTATATGACTTTAAAAAAAGCTTTTAATATCAACTACGGTTCAGATCTGCCCCTCTCATTGTCACGTAAGAGAATATTTGATTTTAAAAAAGATTAAGCAAACCCTATAAACATTTAAAGTCTAAAAATTGTTGATTGAGTGGGTATAAAAAATTTATTAAATACTTTTAACCGTAAATTTTTTTTAGAATTGTAAATTATTATTTTTAAAAAATAGATATATTACTTTACTTGAATTAGATTTATAGTTAATATGAGTAGTCACCCCTCCAAAAAAAAAAATTATGGGTTGTAATTCGTTTTGTATTTTTTTGGGATCTTTTTTTATTTTCTTACAAAAAATATTAACAAAATATTGGTAGCCTACAACTTGATGTGGGCGGGGTCGGAGGACAAAACTTGAGCACGAAATATATGTCAGCCTACACAGAAAAGTATGGATGGGATCATGTAGTTTGAATTGACATTTCTATACATTAGTATATATGTATATTTTTAAGAAAATTATTACAATAAAATCTTGATTATCAAATTTAAAATTAATGGTCCACATTCACTCATATTCAGTGATATTTTTCTGCCACAAATACTAGAGAGAGATCCAAATTGTAGCGTGAGACTTTGATTTAGATAGGAAATTGATTTATTGATTAAACATTAACAAAACAAAAATTATTTAACTAGGGAACAAAGTGATTGATAGGTGTATGACCACTTCTCCATTAATTAACTAGTAGTGGAATCCTTTCACATAGGATAACCCTATTTGATTCCTTTTTCTAGGCTGATGAGAAATCCGAAGATGATAGTATATATCCGACTTCAACTGTTATGATAGTTATCATCATAATCATTCAACATAAAGGTACCTAGATGCTGGATTCTGCAATATGGGCGAAAGGAAAAGGAGATGAATTATAAAATACACCCTATAAGTTATGTTGTACCAAATGTATGTTTTCTTGCGGATTAAAAGGAGTCCCTTTGTTCTCTTTTTAGTTTAAGAAAATATCTTTACCTTCCCATAATTTTAGGAAATTATCATTATCTAATAGATAATAGATCGAAATCGAGACCCCTATTTTAATGTATAAATAAGAGCCCTAATTGTATTTAAATGACATTTTGAGAAATAAATCATATTTTTCTAGAGTAATTATCTAAGATTTGGTATTTTATACGCTCAGAGCGAACATTACACATTTTTATGATCCTTGTAATTGTGATTTCTTCATCCTAGATAATAGTTTTCATAATTAGTTTATAACCATGAATATATTAAAAAGAAAATAACATATACACCAAGATTTTCACATATGTTCATCCCTTTCCTTCCCCATCTTCCTTCATTTTTGAGATCCCATCAATAAATCACAAAATGGAAATTAATAAAATTTAAACAAGCAAAACATTAATCAATCTAAAACCTATTTTCTCATTCAGCGAAATAATATTTCACCAGGTGAAATTAAATCAAAACAATATTCCAATATTCCAAAGGTTAATCAATATTCCAACATTAATCAATCCAAACCCTTTTTCTCATTCAAGTGAAATTAAAGGAAATTACACTCTTCGTTGTGGGAAATCGTACTCTTCACTCATTAATTCAAAACCAATTTTCTAGGTTACTTATATTCTTTGAACTTTTCCTTTTTTTTGAGTGTTGCTTTGCGCCGAACAGAGATAGCGAGGTTGGAACATGCTTCAAGAAGGAATGGCGTGGCCAGTGGTAGTGTGTGGTAGGGATTGTGGGGGTTGGACAGTGGCAGAGCAGATGAGCCATTGCTCACACAGGTCATGCCATGGCGGTGATGACACAAGATGTATTAGAGCGTTGAGATTTCAATTTTGATTTTGATTCGAACATGCCATCTTTACCCATATCATATATGGATGACATATTAGGACCATAAATCAATAAGGAGCTCATCTCATATGTGCACATCATGTCACACATGCTCACGAAAGACGTTATCCATAACCCTCGACAAGTCAACAACCACATCATCAACAAAACTTAAAAAAGCATTTGTCAATTTATCATTACATCGACCTACTATAAATACCCTCTTCATAAATGTCAGGTGTACATATTATTTCCGCATTCATAGCATAATTTTATGATATCGTCTGATTTAACTCTAATATCCCTTGGCGACTTAGGCATTAGAGGTGCCTCTCTGGACACACCCTTTCTTTGTCCCAATTAGCATTTATGCAAGTACCTAGATCATTTTCGTCTCATACTAGTTAAATCATTCTATATGCCAAGCAGATCATTTGGCACGTTTGGTGTGACTCAGTTGCTTTATTCTCACTCCTAAGATGAATTAAGGTGTCCAACCCCGGAATCCTGACAGCCCCAACGGTGTTGTATAGAAAGTTTTAGCTTCTTTTTATAGACCATGAACTCAATGCCGCCTGGGATAATCTCATGATGATGTCTTTCACCCAACCAACCCCAGCCTCAGAGATATTGAGATTAACCTACTTCAATAGAAAATTTAAGAACTAAAGGACTTTTAAAGGATCTCTACATATCCTTCAGCTTAATACATATATTTACCCTCAGATACAGAGGATGGTGATTTCAAAGAATCCTCGTTTCATTCAAATTCTTTAATTCACCCACGACAACAATGTTACTCCTTGCAAGCCTATCCTTTAACACGAAATCAGAATTGTGACAATTCAACATCTACCACCATAGCCTACTTTACCATTGAGTACCATATCAACTTTGATGATGTAACCTTTACTACATGGCTTTACTCAGCCTTTAAACACCCCTTATACACCTTAGTATGTAACACCGATTTTCCAACCAATTATCACTCAACACATTGGCTAGCTCACTTACATAATTGTTCCAAATCTTTCCACCTAAAGGATAAACCATTTTAGCCTACCTTTCACACCAATGTTGATGTCTATAGATATTCCTAAAAGATACCATGGCCCACACCTACCGCCCATACTTCCATATGGTCGAAAAATTGATCTAGGGAAACACTTGGATTTCTTTACCAATGACATGATGTTTATCGGTGCCAGTGATGATCTCGCACGCATGATGTTTTCACAAACTCTTAAAAATGAAGCTTTAGCATGGTTGAAATTCTTACCTCTTATTTTAATTGATTCTCAGGACAATCTACTAAGTGCTTTCTCAAGATACTTTGTCATTTCTAGATATACATAAAAAACCTCTCATTGCCTTTCATAGGTAAAGTAGAAGAAAGACAAGCTTCTTAAAGACTTTTTGTTACGCTTCTATAAAGAATCAGGACTAGTCCATCATATGCCATCTAGCTCCCATACCTTGTCGAAAGTAAAGTAGAAGAAACAATTGTTGCTTGATCAAGGAAACTCTTGTGATGTCTTATTTTCTAAAGCCTTTCAAAAGATAGGTTCAAAGAATGCCAATTTAATAGCTTATAGTTAAGGTTTAATGGCTTTAAATAGGGAAACAACTTACACCAAGGGGTATATTGAAGCATGGATCATGGTGAAGGGTAATCCTAGGACCAAAACCATGAAATCCAAATTCTTCATCCTATATATTGTTATTCAAGTGTAATTCGCTCTGTAATCGATTAGCACTTATCCTGTAATCGATTAGAAGTGAAACAGAACCCTGCTAATCGATTATGCCTTACCTTGTAATCGATTATGAGTAGCACCTGATGCATTTAATTTGGTTACGCAGCATGGTAATCGATTGTGCCTTATGTGTAATTGATTGTGTTACAAACAGAAGCTCTGTAATCGATTAGATGTTCAGGTGTAATCGATTAGTTACATTCTAAAACCCTTGTAATCGATTGTAAATGTCCTGCAATCGATTAGCAGATCCACCTGATGCTTTTAATTCATTTTTTGAGCTTGGTAATCGATTAGCTTTCTAGGTGTAATAATTAGGTTATAAACAGAAGCTCTCTAATCGATTAGCTCTGGTTTGATAATCGATTAGCCTGCGTGTTTTTGTAGGTCTGATGCTGTTTTCTTTGTTTCTTCAAGATCATTTGTCATTATCAAAATATTCGATCCTGAAAGCATATTCAAACACATTCTCCCCCTTTTTGATGATGACAAACAATGTTCATCTCTTGAGGGTGTTAGTTCAAAATAAAATTATCATATCTCTAAAATTATCTCTTAATCCTTATCTTCAAAGAGAAGGATTATCTGCAAAGGTTATCTCAATCTGCAAAGACTTATCTCTAATCAATATTTCCTGATTATTATTTTAAAAGATATCTCCCCCTATCTAAATGAGTTTATGCCTTTAAAAAGATGTTTGTTATTTTAACCATTTGTTATTGTTAGGCAATTTCTGATTTAATTATCCACTTGTTGTTATAGGCAATAATATTTCCTGATTTAAGCAATTAGATGAACTTCAATTATTCTCCCCTTTTGCAATCATCAAAAATAAATAATGCAATAGAGATATAACCAAAGTAAAAGACATTCATTAAGGGAAATTGAAATTACAGAAGCAAATTGCAGAATGGAAATTCAGAGACATAAAGAAAACAATAAGCAAAATGCATCCTAAACAAAGCAAAATAAACAATGGATCTAGTTATCCGGATTAAAAAATCGAAACTCAGAGATTTGATGAGACAGCTCTTCATAGCGTTGTTACATGATTTCATTGTGCTGTTGCTCAGTCATTTGGAACTCTTGCAGAGAGTTCTCAAGCCTATCAAAGCGGCGATCAAGATATGCATAAAGTGAAGTGAAGTGATCAGCAGGGGCGGATGGTTCGCCTTGAGTTGTACGAGGAGGAGGGGCAGGTTCATCAGTAGGAGCTTCAAAAGGAATGTTGGCATTAATGCCTTCCATTTTTGAGAGCCAAGCTCCATTCATATAGATAATACCCATCTTAGTGAGATGATGAGTACCAATGCAAGCTTTAGGAGGAATTTTCTTCGAGAGTTCTCCAGTAAGATTAACTCTAAAGGCTTTGAAGATTTTGGTGAGAAGGATGACATAGGGGAGCTTTTGTTGATCCTTTGCCTTGAGCATATGCAGTTTCAACATTTGAACCCAATTGATTTCCTTTTGATTTTGCATAGCCCACATCAACAAGACATCATCTTCTTCAACCAATGCATAGTTTCCACCACGAGGAGCCAAAAGTTTAACCAAAAAGAAGTGGAGGAGGCGGTTATTGACAGTTAAGTGGCCTACCAATTTATGATTGCTCCTTGGACGGGCAGCCTTCCAAAGGGATTGGCGGGCATTGATGGCGTTGAAATCCCATTCATCCTCTGGATTTCCACCAATAAATTCAGCATCGTTAAACGGTAGTTGTGTGATTTTCGCGAGTTGGGCATTGGTAATCCTAAGAGTCACATTCTTGACTCTTGCTTCAAGCAACCCATCAACAATCTTTAGGTTGCAGTAGAAAACTCTCATGAGTACTGGGTAGTAGAATTCTTCCTTAAGGGTCAGAAAAGGGAAGAGGTTGTAGTGATGAAGGGATTGGGTGAAGGTAAAACTGGGGTGGTCAAATATCTCAGCATTGATAAAGTGGGGAGAGATTATGTCTTTTTCAAAAAAAAATTGATAAAGTTTTGAAGGTCTCTTGGTATGGAGAAGAACCTTGAGAAATTAAGGGGGTTGTTGGGTTGGTTCATGGAGGACCTAGGTCTCTTCACTGTTCTTGAGGAAGACATGGTGAATGAGGAGAAGAATGAAGAAAAGGAGAAGAGAGTGAGAGATATTGGAGGAGCTCTAAGAGGTTTAGGAGATTGAAGGAAGGAGTGGTGTGAGATGGGAGAGTGGAAGGAGTGGTATTTATAAGGTGAAATTAGGGTTTAGAAGGGAGAAGGAGGAGTTAATGAGGTAGAAGAGGATTGGGCCAACGAGTTTTCTTGGAATTCTACACGAAGACTGCACCTGATACGAGGCTAATCGATTATGGGTCATGGGCTAATCGATTAGGCTGTGTTTTCTGAGGAATTTGAAACGTTATTCACAGAGAGTAATCGATTAGTGCATTGTGGGGTAATCGATTACGTTAAAAATAGAGTCTTTGCAATCGATTAGGAGTAGTGTATAATCGATTATCAGGAAGATGAAACATCAGCAATCGATTGGACAGAGGTGCTAATCGATTGGGCATGAAACAGAAGGCTAGTAATCGATTAGATAACAAGATGTAATCGATTACGTACGAAACAGAAGCTTAGTAATCGATTATGTAAGTCTGTGTAATCAATTAGGAACCTCAGAAATGCTCAAATTATGCAGATTTCAGACAAGAGTACTGGAGATTTAGTATATCATACCACAATCAATTACTCATTCATTAAACATACGGTAAGATAAGGAATTATCAAAATTATTCAACATTCAAACATAATTGGAAATGTCTAAGATTCCTAATTCTCTTCTAATATGTATGAATTGTTCCTTTGCAAGTGGTTTGGTGAAGATATCAGCTAGTTGCTTAGAAGTTTCAACATGTTCAAGCATACAATCACCTTTTAATACATGATCTCTTATAAAGTGATGCCTTATTTCTATATGCTTAGTTCTTGAATGCATGACAGGATTTTTAGAGATATTTATGGCACTAGTGTTATCACATTTAATGGGCACTTTGTTTAAAACAACACCAAAGTCAAGAAGTTGTTGTCTCATCCAAAGGATTTGAGCACAACAACTACCAGCTGCTACATATTCTGCCTCAGCTGTAGATAAAGCAACACTTACTTGTTTCTTGCTATGCCAAGAAACAAGAGAGCTACCAAGCAAATGACATGTGCCACTAGTACTTTTCCTATCAAGTTTGCAACCAGCAAAGTCAGAATCAGAATATCCTATGAGAATACATTCGACGCCTTTAGGGTACCATAGACCAACATTTTGAGTCCCCACAAGATATTTCAAAATTCTTTTAACGGCGGTGAGATGTGATTCTTTAGGACATGCTTGATATCTAGCACACATACACACAACAAACATAATATCGGGTCTACTAGCTATTAAGTAAAGTAATGATCCGATCATATCTCGGTATTTAGTTATTTCAACAGCCTTGCCTTTCTCATCTTTGTCTACGTAGCAGGATGTACTCATGGGTGTAGCCATCTCATTTGCCTTGTCCATTTCAAATATTTTGAGTAGTTCTTTGTAATATTTTGTTTGACTAATGAAAGTCCCTTCATTTGTTTGTTTGATTTGTAATTCAAGGAAGAAATTGAGTTCTCCCATCATGGACATTTCAAATTCATTTTGCATGATTTTGGCAAACTCTTGACAAAGGATCTCGTTAGTAGCACCAAATATTATGTCAAAAACATAAACTTGTATCAAAAGAATGTCATTGTTTTTGCGTTTTATAAACAAAGTAGTATCAACCTTTCCTCTTTCAAAATTGTTTTCTAGGAGAAATTTACTAAGCCTTTCATACCAAGCTCTTGGAGCTTGTTTCAAACCATATAAGGCTTTTCTCAATTTAAAAACATGATTTGGAAATTTATGATTTTCAAAACCGGGAGGTTGATCTACATAAAATTCTTCTTGAATATAGCCATTTAGAAAAGCGCTTTTGACATCCATTTGATAAAGTTTAAAATCCATGCAACAAGCAAAAGCTAACAATAGTCTAATGGCTTCTAATCTAGCTACGAGAGCATACGTTTCTTCATAATCAATACCTTCTTCTTGATTATATCCTTTGGCTACTAGCCTAGCCTTGTTTCTAGTTATTATGCCATTCTCATCTAATTTATTCCTAAAAACCCATTTTGTTCCTATTATTTGGTGATCATTGGGTCTTGACACTAGTTCCCAAACTTCATTTCTTTCAAATTAGTTCAATTCCTCTTGCATGGCCAAGATTCAATGTTCATCAATAATAGCCTCATTAATATTCTTGGGTTCTATTTATGATACAAACGCTAAGTGATTACATGCATTTCTAATAGCGTTTCGAGTACTTACACCTTTTGTCATTTCACCTATGACTTTGTCCAAGGGATGGTCCTTCAACGTGATCCATTCTTGTTGTGGTTTCTCATGTTGTGTTGTACCTCCTTCATTGTTGACTTCTTCTTTATCATCCAAGCTCATTTCTTGAAGTGTACCTACAAGATCATCAACATCTTCCTTTCTCGGGGAGTTATGGCTATTTTCATCAAATTTCACATGAATAGACTCCTCAATAGTATTTGTTTGTTTGTTAAAAACTCGATAAGATTTACTAGATGAAGAATATCCAAGAAAGATTGCCTCATTAGCTTTTGCATCAAACTTTCCTAGATTATCCTTTCCATTGTTAAGCACAAAGCATTTGCATCCAAATATGTGAAAATAAGAAATATTAGGTTTTCTTCCTTTGTAAAGCTCATAAGGGGTTTTCTTTAGAATAGGCCTTATTAAACATCTATTCATAACATGACAAGCGGTATTTACCGCATCGGCCCAAAAATGTTTCACAATGTTATTTTCGTTTAACATGGTTCTTGCAAGCTCCACCAAAGATCTATTTTTCCTTTCAACCACTCCATTTTGTTGTGGAGTTCTAGGAGCTGAAAAATTATGACTAATACCATGTTTTTCGCAAAACTTTTCAAAAGATTGATTTTCAAATTCTCCCCCATGATCGGTTCTTATGGATACAATCTTTGAGTTTCGTTCATTCTAGATAACCTTGGCTAGTTTCTTGAATGCATGATATGCTTCATTTTTATGAGTTAGAAACAAGGTCCATGTATATCTTGAATAGTCATCTACTATTACTAGACCATAGTAATTACCACCAAAGCTTTTGATTTTAGAGGGTCCAAATAAGTCCATGTGCGAAAGTTATAAAGGCCTTTGAGTAGAAACAATGTTTTTAGCTTGAAAGAATGCCTTTACTTGTTTTCCCTTTTGACATGCATCACAAAATTTATTTTCAAATTTGAGCTTTGGTAACCCAATCACTAGTTCTTTAGAAACAAGTTTGTTTAAATGGTCTATGTGTATATGAGTTATCCTTTTATGCCATAGCCATAATTCATCCTTTTTAGTCATGAAGCATTGTACATCATTTGAGGACAAACTATCAATATCAATCATGTAAATGTTATTAATTCTTTGACCAACAAACTTAACCTCTTTGTTTAGCTTATTCTCAATTATGCAACAATTGGATTCAAATAAAACTCTATATCCTTTATCACATAATTGGCTTATGCTAAGCAAGTTATGTTTGAGTCCTTCAACATATAATACATCACTAATGGAGGTAGAAGAGTTTTTATCGATCTTTTCGATACCAAGTTGTCGCAACCGGGATCGCGACGACGCGGCGAAGAGAGAAAACCATTGAGATGAAACAGGGAGTCACCACCAACGTTTTTATTCATAGGAAAAACATTGGGAAAAAACTAGGTTTAGTAAAGCACTGGTTAAAAATTGAGATTCAAGTTCGGGAGTCGGTTACGAGTAGGGAAGGTATTAGCACCCTACATCGCCTGTCGGAAACAGTACCAAGGTTGAAAGCGCAATATAAATAGCCTTAAATAAACATGATTTCTTCCATTTTTTTGTATTTTTATTTGAAAACGACGGAAGGGAGTAAGTGAACTGTACAAACATAGAATGTCGAAGCGAGGTTAACGGGACGTTTCATCCGAATTAAACTCGACTTCGATATGAGACAGAGAGAGGAAGAGAATGCTAATAAGACGTCACGTCTAAATTAGACATCCTCGAATAAAAAAGGGACGGGGATAGGAAAGAGATAAGCGGGACGTCTCATCCTAAGTATCTCTTCCCTATGAATTGTGGTGAGGCTTGAACAAAAACTAGGGGGAAATCAACAAGACGTCACGTTTGAATTGATTTTCACGGAAGCGACAAAAAAAAAACACTTATGAAAGAAACACGAAAGCAGAGAAATAAAATAGCAAAAAAAAGAAATAAGAAAGATGGGCCCGACAAGAGTTGAGTCCCGCTCCTACGTATTCTTGAATTATCAAGAAATCAGGGTTACGTAGTTCTGAGTGTTTTTTTTCTTTTAGGAAAAGATTGGGAAAATGTTGGTGGGTATCATTTTGGTGAGGAACCCATACAAGACGAAGTTCTTCGCACGTGTACGGATCCTATAGAGGTTGTGTAGACGGAAGTATTTTCCGTACGACACTGACTAAAAATGATTTGTTTCTTTTTTGATTTTATTTAGATTTGAAAGAAAACATAGGAAACATTTATTTCCCTTTATTATATTTTTTACTATGAAGCAAAAGAGGGAGGGTAGCAGAAGCTACAAGAGAGAAAGGGAAACAGTATGTTCGGAAAAGAGAGGGAAAAATGAGTGAAAACTGAGTGGGAGAAGAGAAAACCGAATGAGAAAGAGGGAAAAAACCGAGTAAAAGTGGAAAAAACCGAGTGAAAAATGGGAAAACCGAGTAAAAATAGTAAAACCGAGTGAAAATGGAAAAAACCGAGTGAAAAGTGAAAATACCGAGTGAAAAGTAGAATACCGAGTGAAAGTTGAGAAACCGAGTGATGGAGCAGGAGAGCTGGTCTCAGGATGCTGAACAGTGAGGTGTGAAGGGTGCTGGTGAGGAGAGGGGCTGTACTGAGTGGTATTGGTGAGGAGAGGGGCTGTACTGGGTGGTGTTGGTGAGGAGAGGGAAAGGAGCTGGTGAGTGAAGGAAGGGTGCTGGTGAGGAGAGGGAAGGGAGCTGGTGAGTGAAGGAAGGGTGCTGGTGAGTGAAGGAAGGGGGCTGGTGAGTGAAGAGAGGGACGGAGCTGGTGAGTGGAGAGATGGGCAGAGTTTTTTTCTCTTAATGAATGCCTTCCCCCCTCAAAGCTTCAGCCCTTGTCCATTTATAGGCTTTTTTGAGTGGAAGGCCAGCTCAGGCTTCCACTCAGAGTGGAGGCAGCCTGGTAATGGGGGACAACGGCTGGTGGGAATTTTTAATTCCTCCACTTCCGCCCCTGTCTGCCACCCCCAGGATTCCTGGATCCACTTGGGTGGTGGAATCCTAGTCAGCACGGGCGAACAGGGGGAGCCTGGTGGAAATCCGAGAGAGGATGGTGGAAATCCGAGAGAGGATAGTGGAAATCTGAGAGAGGATATGGAAATCCGAGAGAGGACGACTCAGATTGGCCTCTCAGTCAGCATTCATCCACAGTGGGAGTGAATTCCGAGAGGAATGAAGGTTTTCTAATAGAAAACCGAGTGAAAATAGTCCTTTCCGAGTGACAATTCTTCTGGGAGGAGCTCTCCTATGGAAGGCCGAGTGGAAATTTTGCTCGGTATTGGGTCGCTGTGAGGAGAATCCCAATGAAAAAGTGTGCAATTGGATTGAGGGGACAAACAAGGCAATTCTGATTGGAACGATCAATCAGACCGAGTGAAAATTGACTCAGAACCGATTGAAGAGGACTCGGTGCTGATTGAAAATTGGCTCGGGAATGGGTGAAAGAGTGGCTCGGTAATGGTTAAAAGAGTGGCTCGGTAATGGTAAAGGATGACTCGGAGGTTGAGTGGAAAGGGTCTCGGAAATGGTTAAAGGACCACTCGAAAATGGGTGAAATATGACTCGGAAATGGGTAAAAGGATGGCTCAGAAATGGGTAAAAGAAGGCTCGGGAATGGTTAAAAGAGTGGCTCGATAATGGTAAAGGATGATTCGAAGCCAACTGAAAATTGAAGAGAATGACTCGGTGTTGACTAAGAGAGTGACCCGGTGCTGACTGAAGAGGCATCACTCGGTTCTTACTGGAGATACTTTACTCGGTGCAGACTGGAGAGGCATCTGACTCGGATATCTCACTCGGTAACAACCACTTTCACTCGGAAATATCCATTTTCCACTCGGAGTCAGTCTTATCCTCACTCAGAATTTTCATTCAGTCGTCAATTGTTCAGTGCACTCACTCGCCCTTATTTTCCAATCAGGAACGACTTTCACTCGGCAATCAGCTGCTTGGTGCACTCACTTGGGAGTCGTCTTCAGAAGGATTTCACACGGATTTTCCTTTCTTCAGTCCAATCGGACACATTTATTCAGAAATCCTTTCATTCAGTCGTTGTCACTCGGAAACCGATTGAAGATTGACAACGAAACTGATTGAAGAATGGCTCAGTCGGCAAATATTCATTCGGAGTTGTCACTCGGATTTGTCACTCGGAGTTGACCTTCTTTTACAATCAGGGCTTAGAAACTTTTACATTTTCACTCGGAATCGGTTTTCTTCCCATCAAGATCTGACTACCGAGATATACTGAGAGTTGGACTTCACACTTCAATCAGAAGGTTTCAATCAACATTTCTCCTTTGGATATGCTTACTCGGATGTTGGGATTATTTCACTCGGACTCGGTCTTTTTTCCTCTCAGAAATTGGTACTTGAGAGAATTTGACCACTCAGATAGACTTAGAGTCGGGCTTTCCTTCCAGTCTGAACCTGACCACTCAGTTACACTCAGAGTCGGTCTTTTTTACTTCAGTCAGGAGAGCTTCATTCAATAACAGGTCCTCAAACTTTGTTTTCACTCAGAACTGGCTCTCTTTCCACTCAAAACTTGGAAACTTGGCATTTTCACTCGGAATCAGCCTTTACACTTCAACCAAAGGGCTTTCAATCAACGTTCGCCCCTCGGATGTGTTCACTCGGACTCGGTTTTCCCAGAAAAACACATTCCTCAATCAGATTCACTTTAATCAGCATTTCTTCATTCAGATTACTTGCATTCAGAAAGCTCCCACTCGGATTCACTTCAGTCAGCAATAGTATTCCACTCGGAAATGACTTATTCTGAGTAATTCTACTCGGATTTGATCATTTTTGTGTCATTCCGCTCGGATTCCCCAACAGGAGCCTATTCCTACTCGGAAATGCTTCATTATGACTCAGATTTGATCATTTTTTGAGTCATTCCACTCGGATTTCTCTTCAACAGGGACATACTCCACTCGGAAAAGCTTCCTTCAGGGCCATCCTGCTCGGATCTGATCATTTTGGAGCCATTCCACTCGGATTTATCTCCAAACTGAGTCATTTCACTCGGATTTACTCCAATCAGAGTCATCTTGCTCGGATCTGATCATTTTTTGAGTCATTCCACTCGGATTTGCCTCCAACAGGGCAATATTCCACTTGGAAAAGCTTCATTTGGAGTTATCTCACTCGGTTCTGATTATTTTAGAGCCATCCTATTCAGATTTGACCATCCTGAATCAGAATTCAGTATAAAAGAAGATTCGTTCCATTTGGATCGGACCAAAAGAGGTGTTCACACAAGTATTTTTCCTTTGGTGTTATCTCCATAAGTGACACTTCCTTTCTTTTTAGGAGTGAATGATGTGAATTTGCTCATGTCTCCCGTCATGTGTTTTGAACACCCACTATCCAAATACCAATGGGTGTTGCTTGCCTTGAAGCATACCTACAAAACAAAATTAGTTTAGAGAACTTGGTACCCATTTTATGTTGGGTCCTTTTTGGTTAGCTTGTGGTAACGTCCCTTTTGGAACCCACACCTTTCTTACAACCTTTGGCCCTAATTTTCTAACATTACAATTTGAAGAGTTATGTCCTTTAAAGCCATAATGATTACATTTCATGAAAGGTGATGATGATCTTCTAGGTGGTACAAAGAAGTTTTTGTAATGTTTTTCCTTTTTGGTAGAGTTATATCCTAAACCAGTTTTATCAAACATACATCTTTGATTTCCAAGTAATACATTCAAATTATCTCTACCATTTGTAAACTTTTCTAATGTTCTATTTAAGTCTAAGACCTTGGTTTCTAAGATGTCATATTTCTTTGCAAAATCACAAGGTTTATTCTTAGAACATGCTTGAACATTTGCTAATTTTTCTTTTAGGCATTCGTTTTCTTTGCCAAGTTCTACAAGATGCATTTCAAGAGTATCTATGGTTTTTCTTGATAATTTGTATTTATTAGATAGTTTTAAATATTTATCATACAATTCTTCAAATGCATCATACAATTCATCTTTGTCAAGTTCATGATGACTTACCTCATTTTCCTCTTCAAGGTGGTTAGCCATTAAGCAAAGATTTGCTTCTTCGTTGTCCGAATCGTCGGAACTACTTACATCATTTTCATCCCAAGCGATGTAAGCTTTTCTCCTTCCACCTTTCTCTTTGCTTTTCTTCTTGAGGTTTGGGAAATCTACTTTGAAGTGCCCTTCCTTGCCACATTCAAAACATTTGGGTGAGGAAGAATTTTCTTTAGGGATAGGTTTCTTACCTTGAGTTTTGAAGCTCTTTTAGAAGTGTTTATTTCTCATAAATTTTCCAAACTGCTTCACAAACAGTTCAAACTCTTCTTCTTCATCAATCTCACTACATGATTCTTCTTCATGTATAGAAGTGGCCTTGAGAGCTAGGCCTTTCTTCTTGGAGGATTTTTCTTCTTCCTCCGCTAGCTTTAAATCCCTTAGTTCTTATTCTTGCTCTTGTAGCTTTCCAAATAGTGTAGCAAGAGACATTTCGTTGATGCTTGGGGATTGTTTAATGGTAGTGACAAGAGGTTGTCATTCCCTGCTAAGACTTTTCAATACTTTATGCACAAGTTCTTTGTTAGTATAAACTTTGCCAAGAGTAATAAGATGATTAATTATAAGGGTAAATATCTTTTGCATCTCTATAATGGTTTCCCCGGAATTTATCCTAAAGCTCTCATATTGACTAGTCAAGGTACTAATCTTAGAGTCTTTAACATCACTAGTACCTTCATGGGTTACTTGTAAGGTATCCCACATTTCTTTGGCGGATTGACAAGTCATTACTCTAAAAAATTCATCGGGACCTAATGCAAGAGTAATGAGATTTCTAGCCTTATAATTGTACAATACTTTCTTCTCTTCATCACTTGTCCAATCTTCCATGGATTTCTCAACATTTTTACCATTAACAGTATGCATGGGTATGAAAGGACCATTTTCAATGGTATTCCAGATTCTTAAGTCAATTGATTGAACAAAAATTTTTATTCTTTCCTTCCAAAACGCATATCCTTCCCCATTGAAAGCGGGAGGTCTATTTGTGGCACCACCCTCAGGAAAAAGATTTAGAGAATTTGAGGCCATTGTTCTCTTGAAGCTGTTAAGCTTGATCTACAAGAGTCAAGCTCTGATACCACTTGTTATTCAAGTGTAATTCGCTCTGTAATCGATTAGCACTTCTCCTGTAATCGATTAGAAGTGAAACAGAACCCTGCTAATCGATTATGCCTTACCTTGTAATCAATTATGAGTGGCATCTGATGCATTTAATTTGGTTACGCAGCATGGTAATCGATTGTGCCTTACGTGTAATCGATCGTGTTACAAACAGAAGCTCTGTAATCGATTAGATGTTCAGGTGTAATCAATTAGTTACATTCCAAAACCCTTGTAATCGATTGTAAATGTCCTGCAATCGATTAGCAGATCCACCTGATGCTTTTAATTCATTTTCTGAGCTTGGTAATCGATTAGCTTTCTAGGTGTAATCGATTAGGTTATAAACAGAAGCTCTCTAATCGATTAGCTCTGGTCTGATAATCGATTAGCCTGCGTGTTTTTGCAGGCCTGATGCTGTTTTCTTTGTTTCTTCAAGATCCTTTGTCATTATCAAAATATTTGATCCTGAAAGCATATTCAAACATATATATCAGCCTCCCTTCAATGTAATCATTGGCAGATCCACCTTGCACGTCTTAGAAGCTGTAGTTTCTACTAATCACCTAATGATGAAGTTTATTAATCAAGGGAACATCGTCTCTTGTATCAAAGGAGACCAGAGAGTCTACAAGGAGACATACAATATGACTTTCCAGCTGGATAAGGTGGACATGATGAACAAACCACCCTGGACCAATGACTAGCACTTAAATATGACAGACCTTGACCCAATAACAGATTTTAGGGAAGACAAAGATCACTCAACTCGTCCACAACCTGAAGATGAGTCTGTTAAATTTCAATTAGGAGCAATAGAGGGAAAATTTACCAATATATGGGCCAATTTAAATGACAAGGTACGTAAAAAAATTAGAAAATCTTTTGAAAGTTAATTGTGATTTGTTTTCATGGATAGTGGTAGACATGCCAAACATAGATCTTGAATTTTCTTGCCACAAGTTGGACGGTGTACCTAAATATCAAGCTAATATCATAGAGAAAGCGATGACTTGGCCCTGAAAAGAAAGCAGCAACATGTGAAGTAACAGATGAGTTACTAAATACAAGTGTCATTAAAGAAGTACAATACACCTCTCGGGTATCAAATGTTGTCATGGTGAAAAAGGTAAATGGAAAGTGAGAATGTGCACTAATTACACTAATTTAAATAAAGCTTGCCCGAAAGACCTTTACCCACTCCCATACGACAAGTTAATGGACATACTTGCTTTAAACATGTTCCTAAGAAAGAGAATGTTAGAGCCAATTCCCTTTCGTGACTACAAAGCACCAAAAAATCAGGAACAAGTTCTGTTAATCAGAGAGCTCCCTCACACACCTGAGTATCAATGAGAAGTTAATAGTTGTTATTGCGCCACCCAACCCATCATGGTTAAGCCCGATCAGAGACCTCTTAACATGTGGAACATTACCTAAAGATCATATCCACAAAAAGAGAATTCAGAAGGAGGCAACACATTTCACCATTATGAACAATGTCATGTGTAAAAGAGGGTTTGTTGTCCCACTGTTAAGATGCCTGGAGCCAGAAGAAATCGAATATGCATGACCGAGGTCCATGAAGGAAGTTATGGGAATCACCTTAGAGGATAAAGTTTAGGGTTTAGGGGCAAAAAAAATATATTGAGAGATGGTTATTATGAAGGGTGGTGCTCTGAACTATGTTAAAAAATGTGAGGCCTGTCAAAAATATACAAACTTCCATAATGCCCCAGCTGAGGAACTTTTTACCTCATCCATTCCTTGGCCTTTCTTTCAATGGGGAATTGACATCCTTGGCCCATTCCCACAAGCACCAAGAGCAATCAAATACTTTTTTTTCAGGGTAAGCTATTATACTAATTGGATTGAAGCAACCTTTGTCTCCATTATAACCTTGGCCAAAGCTAGAAAATTCATTTACCATAACATCATAACTAGGTTGGGATCCCACAGATAATGGCACCTAGTTCATAAATAAGAATTTCTAAGCCTTTCTAGTTGGTTTAAAGATCAAACATGTCTTTTCCTCAGTGGAACATCCCTAAACTAATGGTCAAGCTAAGGTTGCTAGCAAAAAAATCCTGAAAAGACTTAAGCGAAGGATGGATGAAGCAAAGGGAGGATTGGTGGAATAGTTAGATCACATTCTCTAGGATTTTAGGAAAACTCTATATTTGTCCACCAACGAAACCTCTTTCAGACTAGCCTATGTTGTCAAAGTAATGATTCCAATAGAAATCAACAAACTGACATGGAGTACAAAATGCTTTGGAAGAGTTGAATAATGATGTGATAAGAGGAGAGTTAGATATTATCAGTGAAAAGAGACTGTGTTAATTCATGACTGAGCCACCAAGGCAAAAACAACATACCGTTATGATAAGAGGGTCGTCAGAAGGAAGTTTTCAGTGGGTGATCTCACCAAGAGAAGTTAGGTCCTAACTGGAAGGGGCCATACACAGTTAAACATGTCTACCCCGGAGACACATACAAAATAGAGCATGTAAATGGGACTGTTATCCCCAAGAAATGGAATATTTGTAATCTGTATTTGAAATTAATTTGTAAATTAATGGGTTTTATCCTATTGGGTTTTCCCTTGGAAAGGTTTTAATGAGGCACACTCTGGTATCAATGAATATCTACCATTTCCGTCATAAATTGATTAAACGATTGAGCTTGTCCCTTAGTGGCGATGATCAATCACACATTAACTTAATGTTAAGCTTGTCCCTTAGTGGTTACCATTGACTTACTTTATTAAGGTCAAGATCATCCCTTAGTGATTATGATTGAATTTGTCATTTATTAACATCAAGCTCATCCTTTAGCAATTATGATTGACTTTATCCTTACTAAAATAACAAGCTTGGCTATATGTGTATGCATTTTAGGTTTGTAAATTGGGAATGATTGCAAGCCTATAATAACATGTTATCTAGTTTAGCTTAAGTGATTAATGCCTAAACATTAGGTGAAAAGTGAAACGCAACTATAGAGGAATTGACATGATCATCTCATCTCCATAAGAGGGCATTGCATCATTATGAGGATTTGATTGAAGGGTTTTACATTGATGGCTCATGTAGAAGTCTAATTATGAAAGTAGTTGTCATACCATTATGAGTTCGTAGGAATACTTATTTTTTTCTTGAGGAATAAGTCTTGTTTGCTTGAGGACAAGTAAATATTCAAGTTTGGGGACGTGATAAGTCTCAAAAAGACTTCATTATTGAGCTAATTTCCCCTTTATTATGTGATAATTGTCTTTAAAATAATAATAATAATCATCAAGACAATAGAAAGATTGTGAAAACCTAGGTTAAGATTAATTATAGCTTAATTATGAAATAATTGATCAATTTTAGATTTTTGCAAGAGGTTTCTTTAAAGGCAAGAAAAGAGCAAAAATGAGGAACCCGAGTCTAGATGCAACTACGTCAGACCCGGGCGTGACCATGTTGGAGAGTTAAAATGAAGAGTTGTTATCCCTATAAATAGGTGTTGGCATGCCAAAGCTGGATGTTAGCACAACCAAAACAATTATTATGTTTTTCTACCCGCACGTTACCACGCTGGTCATGGCGTGGGCATGCTAGGTTTATCTGATTCTCCTTTGCACCTCTGATGCTGGACATGGCTACGCCAAGCTAAGCATTGACACACCTAAACTTTTTCCCTTGTATATGTAGTTGCGTGTTAGTACACTTATGTAAGCATTGGTATGCTCGTTTACACACCTAATTATTTGAAGTCTTATTATTGAATGTGATATTTTAAGTTCCCTCATCCATTGTTTATCCTTTTCCTATAAATAGGTGTAATTATTGTAAATATGTATCATTCCATCAATCTATTCATTATAGTAAACCACTTCATATTTTATTTAGATTCTCTCTTAATTTTCCTCTTCTTACTTCAGACTTTTTTTTTTGGATCTTCCACCATGAATCATTCATCCATCTCATTCTCATTCCTTCCTTCCATCATGTGTGGCTAGATCTCCATATTAGGAAAGGATGAATTCTGAAGTGATGCTTGAGGAATTGTGATATCTGATTACGATACGTAAAGATTCAGTGATCGATTAGAATTCTCGTTTCCTAATGTTGTTATTGGCTTGATCTTTCAAGGATTGATTAAGGAATTAATTCTATAGAGGAATCGTGGTTTCAAATTCGAATTTGAGGATTCTAATATAATTTGGTGGTGACCTAAGGGATTAGGCTCTTTCAATTAGGAGGTCTCTGTAATTTGAGCAATTCGATTTGTTAGGTCATGTTCACCTAAGGAATTAGGATTCATGATGTGACAAATTAAGGATTCCGACTTAAGAATTAGGCGTTATTTATTTGTGTGGATTGAACTTTAATTACATAATCGATATGCATCTAATCCCGATTTCATGCATCTGAACTAATTGAGGAATAACTCCAATCCTAATCTACTATTTGCATTTTCTTATTTTTTTATTTTAATTTCATTTTATGAAAATTACTGAAATATTCATAAATAGAATTACATCTAGTGGTACATAAGAACTAAATAATTGTTACTTAGATAGTGTTAATATAGGATTATGGCACTTTAAGACGTAATCTCTATGGGAATGATACTGAAATATACTCAATTGAATAATTGGTACACTTGCCAAATATTAGCATGAAAAATACACATCAAGCACAAAAAAAGTTTATAATCAATCTCTTTCATGACCTTCACCATTTCAAGCTTAGCTTTGAAAGGATGGACTTTCTCCAATTCTCTGCGTATCACGACCACCATTTTATCATAAGAAGCCTTCTGCTCGACAAGGGAGTGGTACATCATTCCCATAGCATTCAGGACTTGTATATCAACTTCAACTTAGGACATAAGCTTCTTATTGTAGAAATTAAGGGTCTATTTCAAATCTTTGGTTAGCTCTAGTTCATAAAGAGCAATGGATTTTTCTTCATGGTATCTTGGTAACTAAGAAAGACATAAAAGAAAACTCCATCATCATGCCCAAATTCAACCTAGCATTCCAAATAGCGGCATCAACAATTTGACAAAGCCCTTCAGCACCTAATCCATGACAAAGAAGAAAAGCTAATTTTGCCTCAGCATTTGGCCTTACCCACCTCATCAAACTGCAGATTTGGTGACATCAACCCTAACGACATCCTCATTAATGACATTGAGATCTAACTGATTTCAACATTCTTCTTTTTTTCCAGCATCTTCGTAAACATACCCACAATATCAGCCATGGACTATGCAATAATAAAAGAATAAAGGTCAACTCAACAACACATAAATAATAAAATATTATCCTGATATGGCAATAAAGACAGACTTAGGTAAGCAATAATGGAAGCCTTATCGACATCCAAAATCTTCTTGCCTTCAAAGTGGTTTTGTTCCTTCTTCGATATATGAAACTTCAAGGAAGATTTTAAAGCTTCCAAAATCATGAAGGATTTATAACTTAATTGATCTTCTTTTAAGTTACAGGCACTTAATTCAAAATTGAAGTGTTTAGGAGTCCAATGTAGACATAATCATGCAACTGAAATTAGTGTTTTGGTTCCGTGGCCTGGATGGAAAAGTAGAAAAGCTTATAGCTCTTTCCTTTTATTTTTATTCATTCAACGTAATGCTTAAAATTTGAATATTGAGCCCTCAAGATGACATGACTTATGCCACCACTGGGCTTTGACTTGCTCAAGATATGGAAAATATTAAAAAATAAGGACAATGTCGGCCTAAACTTATAGATGTGCGCAAGAGATTCAAATCCGCATAATGGCCCAAGCATTTGGATGCAGCTGGGATAGGGCAACAAGAAGGTAATTCAACAGCTTCACCTCAAATTCCATCAAAGGAAGGCACCATCCGACTTTTAGTAAAAGAAGAGGTGTACATCCATAGCCGATCTTTACCTTGTCTCTTGTAAATGTGTTGCACGTCAAGTGGAAACTATATCTCAAAGCGAGATTGCCATGTCCTATCAAAATCGATGGGGACCTACGCTAGATATTCCTTATCTCTCCCAAATACATAATGAGCCATCTATCCTAATCTATGTCTCTAACAATCTGGAACACCTTATTACCAGTATTTTTGAACCCAAAGCTAACGGGCTAAGTCCGACCTAAGATAAGGTTGTGTTTGAATAACCTTCACTCAGAGATGACGTAGATGTGTTACAATTAGAAGACTATGATATTGATATATTGACAGAGGAAGGTGTTGAAGAAGTTCTTATTGTTTTACAAAGATAAAAAATGGGCCAGGACGATATAATTATCAACAAGGTTTTTAAAGACCCTATAGCAATGACAAACTAGAACTACTAGACTAAGGTTCTATGTTGAGATGCTTAAGTACTGTGTCCATGCGATCAACCAATATCTTGCCTTTAGGGTAAAGCATTGTTTGAAAGTTGTAATTTGAAAATGATAAGATGGTGGAAGGCGTGTAATGTTGTCCATCATCTGGTTGAATCTTGGCCTTATGTTGGGATCCCTCAGACGTCGTGGCCCAAGGAACATCTCTAGAGAACTACTGTTGTCGTCACCATCCTCAACCTGATGAATAATAACCATAATGAAAGCTAGGTAAAAAAAGAAATACATCAGGAGCTGCAAGAAATTGATCTCAGCAAAAACAGAGAGAAATACCTAGATGTTAGAGAACTTTCAACCGATATTACCTAAAACACACATGTGTAAAAATGGTGAAAATGACGCGTCAATTTATAGGGAAGAAGTCAAGGGTAAAAATGTAAAAGACATAGGGCAATCATTGTTCTAGCATGCTTACTTATGAATACATGTTGGCGGAGGCGAGAAACGATGTAACAGCCAAAATTTCAAATTTGCCCATGGAAGAATGACACTTGGTGAAAGTTGTTGGTGTATGCACTATGAGCTTTTATGCTTTTTCATTTGTATCATTTTTCTGCTTATCAATAAAATAAATATTTCAGTTTAAAATTATTTTAAAACGTATTTATCCTTGGAGTAATAGGTCATATAAAAGTTATTCCTAAAATGTCCCTAGTCAAGTATTTACATGGGGACATGTAAATACATTGAGACTAGTGTGTAAGTGTACTGATGACCTGATCTCACAGATCATAGATATAGATGATATCAAGTCTTCATATGGGTACACATTAAGAGTAATGATGTACTGGACAGACCCACCATGAGAACGTTGCATGGATCGTTACATGATTGTCATAAACGATTCTCAATGTGATAATGGTATATGTAGTCCTTCGACCTGAAGTCACTACGATTCCTACATGAGGAGTTTATTGTTTTAATACAATTAAACGTCTTCTGTAACAAGAGGACTATAAAGGTTGTGATTAGGCAATGAACAAATTATGCAGAGGGATGTGAATGATGTAGATGGGATTTGTCTCTCCTATGTGACAGGAGTGATATCTATAGGCCCAATTAGGATATCGTGACAAAAGGAACAAACATATTAAATAATTATCACTTATAGGTTATATTGATATTAAATAATATTCGGACATAATGATGCATTGCTAGATGCCGCTCTTATTTTATATTAATAATAAAATAATTTATTATTAATATGACTGGGTATTTTACCTGTAGGGTCACACACATAGAGTAAGCCCATCAGAAAATATTGTCTTATTTTAGTTTGACTAAAATAAAGCTATTGAGCCTAACTCATTTAGAATGAGTAAGGAGCCCACTTTTTAGAGAGAACAAATTAGGTCAAACCTAAGCCTATAAATAGAGCATAAGATGCTCATAGGCCGTTCACTCAAGTGAGACACAAATTCGTAAAAGTTGCAAGAGCTACACGCCGTCAAACTAGCAGTTGGCAAGTGTTGCGATTCTGGTGGGAGTGCTCGTGTGGACTCTTAAAGGACGAGGCTACAACTGCTTCGGTGTTCTTCAAGAGGTAATCCAAAACGAATTTTTTTTTGTGTTTGTTTTGTGCTTTGAAACACGGAACTTTGTAAATCCTATGGAATCCCTTTTTTTTCCGCTGCTCATGTTTAGGGATTTCCTAACAAAAGTAACACCCATTTTCATTGATGAACACTTAAGAGGCATACACAACCAAGAAGCCATGGAAGCTTAAAAGACTTGTAACATATTGTCCAAAACAACATATGTACAAACTAGTAATTCAAGTCGGGGCCCAAGCAACGACTTAAATTAAGGTGGAAATGATATGAACATATCGTGTGAGCCTACATTATATACAGGACTGCAAACCAATAAAGAGTTTATCCCATATATGGATTGCATGCCACACCTATTCATAAAGGATGTCGTCCATGAGCTTTGACAAGTCGACCACCATGTCACTGAAAAAAGCTAAAAAAGTATTTGTCACCTCACCATTATGTTTGTATAATTACCCTATTATAAATACCTTTATCGTAAATGACAAAGGCACGCACTTTTTCTGTATTTCATGATACTGTATAATTTAGCTTCGACATCCCTTGCTGACTTAGGCATTAGAGGTGCTCCTCGGGACATGCTTTTTCTTTGTCCGAATTGGTATTTGTGCAAGTACTTGCAAGACTTAAAGATACACTGTCCAGATCATCTTTGCCTTATACCGGTCAAACGATTCTCTATATCAGACAAATTAGATTTTATAGGACCAATTTATTGTTATGGATACTTGAAATTTGAAGATAATGAAATGGGTGACATGTTGGTATTTTAATCATGAAAGACAGGCAAATACGAACCAAGCATGGAGAAATTCACTTGTTTTTTTTTCTATTTATATGATGTGCTATGATGGGGGTGAGGTGGTGGATGCATGGGTGGTGGAGGTGAGATTAGGGGAGGGGGGGGGGGGGGAGAGGATGACAAATGGAAAATATAATGATAAAGTGGAAACTAATTGGAAAAACTATTCTCTATCGATGATGAAATCATAATTGAACATCTTAATAGCATACATTAATGCAATATAACTTACCAGGTGTATTGTATAATTCATGGAAAAATGAGATAATCCAAGGGAAGAGAATATATAAAGGATAACTTTTTCGATTTAATTAAAAGGAAAGAAATCTTGATAAATAAAACAATTTGATTCTCAAATTTTTATGTTAGTTTGAATATTAACTCTAATATTGAGTATTTTAGTTTAAATTACCTATGATCTTATTTTAGGATTAATATCAACATTCCTTTAAGTTTGGCTTATTTTTTTTCCACTATTTAAATTATATCATGAATCAATTAATCTTATTAAATGTTTATCTCATTAACTTATTAGGTAAAATTTTAACCAACTTGATATGTTTTTTAAAATGTTTTTATATCAATTTCAATAACTGAGATAAAACAACATAAAAAGTTAATATTTCACATTATTGGTTTTAATAATCAATGTGAAAAAATTACTCTAGTTATTGAAATAAATAATATAAAAAATTAATATTTTACACTACTTGTTTCATAACTTATGTAAATAATATTTTGTATATATCTTATTGAAATAATTAATATAAAACATGGAAAACTCACTTCTAAAGTTTGAAAAGTTAAAATGCATGCTTTAATAAAATAAAAAAAGTAATATAATTAATTGATTAACATTACATATTTAAATTAGTTACGGCATAAAATGAGACACACTTGAAATAAAGGTGATTTCCATCTTAAATGGAGATTGAGATTATCCATAAAGATAGAGATAAAATGTTTTTCACATTCTAGCCAAAGAGAATCCAAATCACAAAACCAACAATAAAAGAAATTAGGAGCATTTAATTTGTGTTTACAATTCCTATTTAAATTTTAATTACAAAGTTATAATATTGTTTCCTTTCCAAAGTTTGTAAATAGGAAGTGATGAAAATAAAAAAAGTTGTTTTAATATTTCTTATAAAAATTTTCAAAATAAAAAATAAGATAACAATTTTATAACCAAAGCTAAAAATAGAAAATAAAAATTGAAACCAAGCAGCCGTTTACTGTTTTGCTAGTAAAATCTAGATTTTTTTTATGTAAAGTTGCACATGTTACTGAATGTACCACAAAACTAACAAAAACGGGTTAAAAGATAAAATTTAAAGCCAAAACTTGTAAACTTACTAATCATATTGAAAGTATTTGACAATTAGTTGTTTAATGTAATTGATAAATGTAAAATGATATAAGGGGATATGTTGAATTATTTATATATAACTTATAAATTTTTTACTTATAACTTGTAGTTTTTTCAAAATATTTTTATTTTTGAATCATTTATCGTATTAAAAATTTATCTCAATTCATAAAATTATATATATCTATTATAAAAAATAAATTTTGATATATTATAATAAATTTATTTTTTTGAGTGCTTAGTGAATAATTTAATAAAAAAATAAAAAAATTATCTCTTATAGAGTTTTGATATTACTAAATGAAATTTTATAAAAAATTAGAATTGTTTTAGTTTTTTATATAATTTTAAATTTTATTCATAATAAAACATATTTCATTAAGAATATAACATTAAATAAAAAGTAAAATACATGCTTTCTTTTATTTTTTCACCTTTAATTGTTAAAATTACTAAAAGCTGTACGTTAATATATGAAAACATTTTAGTTTTCAAAATAAAATCAAGGTGAAAATGGAAATCATTAAAATTATCAAAGGATAATTAAATAAAAATTAATTTTAGCTGATGGATTAAATCTTAAAACTCTATTTAAAATAATGTTTCAAAAAATATAAGTATACAAATATTTGACTTAAAGTGTAGCATTTCAATACATAAAAAAGAATTTAATGTTATCGTTTTTCTCTTGATGAACATTTAATGCGATAGAAATTAATATTCAAATCGGTGCCATTAAGGTTGACAACCATCTCTCGGACTCATGAGCATGATGCAGCTCTGTGCATTGCTTTAATTCTTTGTGGAGTTCCTCGCCACGAAAGTAAACTATTGTTCACGCATTTCATATTATAGTCTTTATTTACGTTTACAATTATAATAACACTGTTTTAAACAATTATTTTCTTAATATTATATCATCTTTTTCTGAAATATAATAAAAATTTTAAAAAATATATCCGTAAATATAACATTCTTTTATAAATCTTCATGTAATAATATTTTAAATTAAAATATTCTTATTAATATATAATTTTTTCTTGAAATTAATATAACAATAAAAAACATACATCAATTACATTATTTTTTCTTAACTACGATACTTAAATATCAGCTGGAGAGAGCAAATAAGTTATAAAAGTTGGATGATGAGCCTAAAAGTTTTAGGAAAACTACAATAAATCTTAAATAAATTTAATAATTTTAATAATTAATTTTTTAAATATACGTCTTAGGTAAAATAGTCTTATATATTTAGAGACAGATGTAGTAAAAGATAATTTTATCTTTCTAAATTTCTCTTCATTTAAAGTCAAACTCAACTATTCTATTATGGTTAAAAATGTTTTTGGTCCCGTTTGACCAATTTTTTGTTTTAGTCTCTATTCATTGGTTTCAATCCTTTTTTCATTGATTTCAATCTTTATGTTATTTAATATATTGAAATTGATCCCTAAAATGTAATACAATTGACATGACTACTAACTTAACAGATGAGAATGATACATTATACATCTTTTGATTAGTCTCTTTAATTTATTCCACTCTAAAATTTCTCAAAATGAACCTTATTTTCTTCTCTTTCGATGTTTTTAGAGATCAATTTTAATATATTATATAACATAAGAACTAAAACTAATAAAAATAATAATTGAGAGAAGAAGAAAAAAATTTCAAAACCTAAGACTCCTATAACTAAGGCTAACAAATCATTTTAAGCATTGAGATTCTTTTACTGCACATCCTAAAAACATTAAATATATTTTTATTCAATACTTTAAATTACTTTAAAAGATATGATTAAATATTATTTGTTTTTTTATGGTAATATAATTTAGGATTATGAAATAATAAATACTTTCTTTTATAATATCTTTTAACTTCCTAAAATTACTCTTTTTTAATCTATGACATATTTTTTTCTAATAATTTTCTTTGTAATTGTTTTCTTACCATCCAATTAGAGAGATAATTTTTTTTTTCTAATCATTTTCTTTGTAATTATTTTTTTCTCAGCATCCAATGAAGCTAACTTAAGTTATTAGTGCAAGTGTTTTACAAGATTCTTGCATGTTCCTTCGTCAGAAAAACCTGCCGCAGAAAGACCCAAGGAGATTTGTCGCATTACGCTTTAAGTCCCACTCACTGTGTTCTTAAAGCATTCCTCAGTACCCTTCTTGCTCATTCATCATCATCTATGGCTGCTAGCTAATCTATCTATATTCATTTCTATTAAATGGCAACGTCATGCCATTATGGCAGTGTTCTCTAGTACACATGTTAGACTTTTCCATTCAAACACGACAAGGTTGATTCCCATATTGTGAAATTTAAGGTTTGGACTCTTTGGTGTAAAAAACAAAGTGTTTACCATTAATTTGGATTGTGTATTACCCACTCCAATTAACTCCATCATGAAAGTTTGGGTAGCTAACTTAATAATCCAGTGCTTTTCTAATCAGAATTAAAGTGAAATGATAATAGTATCTCTCTAATTTTAAATTAAAATATTTTTTAATTTCTTAAGCACCCTTTAATATTTTTTAATATTTTAAATAATTGACCGTATCCATTGTTATTTGATCACAAACTAATCCTCTCAACTCTTACTAACTTGTGAACCCAATGATACTCGAGACAGGATCAAACCATTGACACTTAAAGTTCATAAAGCTATCTTTTAATAACCTAAACTAATTTAACATATGTTAAGAATAATAGTTGAAAGTAGTTTTTTATATTAATGTGATCAAATATTTAATGTAATTTCTTAATATATTCATAATATCATTTATTATACAAAATATAAATGAGCTTGAAAATGTTTTTTAAAACAAAATAGGGCAGATTTAAAAAAAATTATGAAAATGAAGTCCTATAAAAATAGTTAGTTGTCTAGGGTGGACAACATCAAATTAGTAATTACATTTCGTAGACTTACCTTACGAAATTTGACAGGGCTCCATGTGGCAACAATTCGCACACTCGCTATGCGAAATAAAGGAGATGAAGACACGTGTACGGATGGTAGTGTTTCACGTGGCCATGTGACGAAATGTCAACTATCACATTTTGCAAGGTTTCGCCCAATTGACGTGCAAAATGTCAATCTACGATTTCGCACGTGGAGTGTGCAAAATGTTAGTTGGGAAGTGACACATGGACCCCTGAAAAAAATAAAAAAAGGTAATTTCCCCCTTTATAGTCGTGAGATACAAAACCTAATTTATTTAGTTTCACTGTTTCATTTTCACTCATTCACTCTGGTTTGCAGTATTAAAACTTTGATTTCTTTATTGCCTAAGTTCGAAGATATTGTATAAGTGAGCAGTTTCTTTTAGGGTTGAAAGGTATGAATGTAAACCATATTTTATTTTTTGTGTTATACTACCTCTATTCCTTTTTATCTGTCTCTATTCTGAAAAAAAATTGTTTCTTTTTATCTATCTGTTTAGTATTTCAAGAACTCTTTTATTATTTTTTCCTATTTTACTATAACCTATGGAATGACCAAACACTATTAGCATTAATAAAAATTTAATTTAAGATAAGGGTAAAGTAGAAAAGTAAATGTAAAAATATTGTAATCCAAGAATATTAATTAATTTTTTAATTGTATGATTTAACCTTAAATTGCAAATAAAAATGAACAAAATAGAAGTACTATTTAGTGTTCTAGTATTTATTCTAATATTGTTGCAATGCGTTAGAGTTGTATTTAAGAATTAGGACCTATAATTTGGCAACCTCTGGTTGGGTACCTCAGAATTTTTATCACGGCAATGGCTCCTCAGATTGTGGTGATTCTGTATAGCAATAGGTGAAAATTTAAAGGCCTAGATGGTGTTTCATTTGAGGGTGACACCAGATTGATGCAGATTAAACACGGTATTACAGTTATATAACTCAAAGAGAGGATTTCTGATAAGTTGAATCTTGAAGCTAATAAGGTCATAACGAAATTAACTAGTAGGTTAATAATTCATAAAAGAAAAAAATTTAGGTTTTCAAATAAATGATGACGAAGAGATTGATTTGTTGTTAAACATTTTTGAGTTATGATCAAATATGAATACACTTGAGATATTTATTAATGTTGATGTGCTGGGGTATTCGTTGCACCACACATAAGGAGGTGTTTCACAATGTATCACACAGATAAGAAGTAACTATAGTTGGAAACTTATATATTGTGAATATTTTTGAAGTAATTGTTAGTATTGTGTATGTAATAAAATTTTAGCGTTTTGTTGTTGGAAGATGAAATGGATGTTAGCTTACCAGATGATGAAGATCTGGATTTTGATATTCAGCTGGAGTGTGAAAGTAGTGATGACGAATAGGCCAATGAAGCTTACATTCCTATTGACAGTGATGTGGACATAGAGGTTGAATGTGACTTTGATTCCATACCAAACTCGTCGACTTTAGCTAATTTACACGGTGTTGGCACCTTTATATCTGGTTAGTAATGTTTATAGCGTGATGGATCAAAGTTTGGTTGACGAGGTGGCGATGGTATATGTTTTTGTATTCTGAACTGCCTCATGACACGGTTTGGTTGATGCCGCTCAATTATGTTATACACTGTTGAGGAAAAAGTCTAGTAAAAAATATAAGCTTTAAGTCCTGTTGGCCCAGACCCCAGACTTTATGATTTGTTTATTTTGATCATTAAGTATTTTCGCTAAAAGAATAAAGTCTGAATTGTTCATAACATTTCTTTCAGAGTATAAGTAATTTCAGGATACGAAGATTAGTTTGTAAAAACAAAAGGGGAGCATATATGTTCTCAGAAGTCTGGTAGAATAACAAAAGTCTGATAGAAGCATCTTGATTAAAGAACTTTCCTTTAACGTTCAAAAATTCTATTTTGGTGATGCTTCGGGAAAAATAATCACATCGTATTTGTGTGCCTATCATCAAAGAACAAAATCAATACAAGCAGCGGCTGTCAGCGTACCTACTCCTGTGAACTCTGATCACAAGTCAGAAATCTCATCAGGACATCTCAGAAAGAAACCTCTCGCTCAATCAAGAATAAGTTCACGAATGGTTTTGTGCATGAAAATGCATGAGAAACTATTCTTGTGAAAATACTGAAATGAGATTCAGACCTCTTTCAAGCTCGAATTCAACTTCAAGGTCTGATCTTAAGAAGCTTAAGGCAAAATACCTTCAAAGGATTTCCAACGTCTATATCTACTTTCAAGAAGCAATAACGGATATATTTTTCAAGTCACTATAAATATCAAGAAAATTTGAACATCAAATATACAAGAAATATCTTAGAAAAAAGCTCTTCAAGTTATCATTCAATCTCATTCTAGTTCATTTTTTCTTGTAAAAGACAAAGACCCTTGTTACTTTCTAGCTCTGCTTCTAGCAGACTCAAGGTCCTGTGTCAAAAATACTTAATGTTCGATCTCAAAATTGTCTACTATTTATACACTAAGTTCTGAAAACATTTCTTATTCTTGTTGTTTGTATAAGTCTGATGGGTCACCAGAACAAGTTTGTGTGGAAAACACTTTGGCCTGAAGAGGCTTTTGAAAGAATACTTGGGTTAAGCTAATAGTGGCTTGTTGAAAGAATACTTGGGATAAGCCAGAAGTGGTTGGTGTAAAGAATACTTGTAGCACGGATCTGGTGCTGATATTGTAAAGAAAATTTTTACAATAGTGAAAATCCTTCAAGTTGGAAGGGATTGGACGTAGCTTCTGAGTTGGAAGTGAACCAGTAAAACTCTGTGTGTTTATTGTCTCTTACTCATCTTCGTTTGATTACTTGTACATTTTATTTTGATACAAATTTAGATAAAAAAAAAGAGTCTAAGACTTATTCAACCCCTCTTCTAAGTCTGACTCTGAACCATCATACACAATAGTAGAACTACCCCTCTGATCCTTGTAGACAAATGGACGACAAACTGCAACACTTCTTAACTGTATAGGGTCCAAACAATCTGTTCAACAAATACCGTGTTCGTTAGATGCCATACTTAATAACCAATTTAAATTTACCTGATTTAGAAATTGTTAATGCATAGAGCCAAAACTACTTAAATCAGCCTGTTTTATTTGATCAAATACAAGTCAGTAAAATTCAATGTCTTGTCTGACTGTCTTGAAGCTATTACCACCCAACCACCTATAATTAACAAAATCATTAGAAACAAACAACATTGAGTCTACGCCTTTAGAAATAAACAAATTGTTTACCTTGCGGCGTATGGTGTGCTTGATAGTCTACCACTCTGTGAGGGGTTTGGAGCAATATCAGGAAACCTATCCCACACCCAAGCTTGCACTAGCAAAATAAGCCTAGAGATTGAGACGTGCTCATACTTAGTTGGTAAACACAACTCACGATACAAATAACTGAGTGCTGTAGATCCCCAGCTATATTGGCCACATATACGAAGGTCTTTAACCAATGATAAATACTTTAATGAAACTCTACTACTAGATTGATTAGGAAATACAACACCACCAATCAATCACATGATATATGCTCTTGTGAACCTCAATAGTTACACCTCACTCCCCATGTGATCTTCAACATTGGCAAAGTTCTCAGACAACCATTTCATCTTTAGACAGCCAACATGAAATGCATCATCATGAGGGTATATGCCAAACAAGTTCTGCACCACTGCTTTCCAGTCATGAGGAGATGTATCTATTATTAAGGGTACACCATCCATACGCAGTCCAACCTGGATCGCAATATCTTAAAGTGTAATTGTGCACTCACCAGGTGACATATGGAACGTATACGTTTCAACAAGGGCTGAGATTAGGGCGGCCTCTACCAAAAAAAGTGAAGCTATGCAACACCAAGAAATCCTGCCCTCTACAAAAGTGGTACAATCTGTTGCGGGTCACCTGCTCTACGAAAAACCACACGTCTACACTTCAAAATCTGATATGGTCTTCCTTTCCAAACAGACTCTGCTACATGGGCACTTTGGAATTTTAATAATGAAGGATCTTCCGGACCGGGGTTCACTTTACGTGACTTAGACATTGATGAAGACGATGAATCCATCCTACGATAAGATATATATATATATATTTAAATTTTATGAAGACGTAAAAAATAATGCATAACACAAACTAATATCATATAATACTTTATTAATATTATTATAAAACATTTATATCATTTTCACAATTTATATAATTGTTAAAAAACCCAACTCAAATAATGAACATTAATTTATGAACAATTTATATATTGAACATAAATTTATAAAAACTAATATTTTATGAACATTAATTTATAAAAACTATTGTACTTTAATGAACATTAATTCATGAACATTTTTTATAATGTTATATAAAAATTAGTATATTTTAATGAACATTAATTTAAGAATAATTTTTTAAATTTATGACAATAGTTTACAAACTATTCTTATAACATTAATTTATAAAAACTAATATTTTATGAACATTAATTTATAAAAACTATTGTACTTTAATGAACCTAGGGTTTATGAATAATTTTTTTAATAAGCATTAATATAAGAACATTAATTTGTGAACAATTTTTATTAACTTTAACTCATAAAAAATAATATTTTATCAACATTAATCCGTTAAAACTATTGTAGTTTAATAAACTTTATAAATCCGGGGTGCATACCGGGCACTACAATCATGTATAACACCGGTTTGTATATAAAACCAGACAGGTAAATCATGGTTTAAAAACTGGATGAAGTGCTCCAAGGCCGGTGTAATTAACATGTTCAAGTACGGACTAATTAGACATGACCCCGATCAAGAGGCTGACATATGACTAAGTTAGGGAAGGCATGGGCAGCATATCCCTGTCAACATTGTGGCTACAGTATGTTAAGGAGGGGGTCAAATCAACTCTTCTACTCGTGAAAGTTCCATGAATACAACTCATTTATTAAACTGAAGAGGGATTTTTTCTAGAAAACTTTCTTAAGAACTTCCGTAATCACTTTATTTCCTGTAATCACCTTACTAACTTAAGCATCAGAGAGTCTTTTACAGGTACACCTCTGGTGTGTCCCCTCAACCACAGTTCGGATTAGACGCAAATCCTCACCTTAACGCGAAGAGCTCAGATCCCCACTATAAACAGAGAGTGAGTGAGACACTTGAAGACTCCGGTTGTACAAGGACGTATTCTATATCCCAAATACCAGATAGATCAAAATTTATAAACATTAATGAACATTAATTTATGAACAATTTTTATGAACACTAATTTATAAATACTAATTTCATATAATACTTTGTTATTATTATTATAAAATATTCATATAATTTATATAATTTTAACCCAACTTAAATAATGAACATTAATTTATTAAACTTTTAGAATAATATTACTATAATTTTAGAATAACATACTTACACATTTACGATAAACACTATGATAATCATAAAATATTTAGTTGTTTAAGGTTTTCCACTAAGACAACTAAATATTTTCTACAGGATTCCATTTTCATAATTTTTTTTAAAATCTGCTCATTTTTTTTAAAAACTCTTGAAAATATTTTTAATATCTAAATATTTAATAAAAATATATAATTTTATTTATATTATAAAAAATTCACTGAAACTTATTAATATTTATATTTAAAATGAGAGGAAGTTTTCCTTCTAAAATACCATAACATAGAAATTAATGGAAGTGATTCCTCGAAAAATGGACACTTTGGCTCTGGCATGCACGTTGGTGAACAACTACGTATGTGAATGTGGTGAAGAAAAAAATGAAGAAATTGGCCATTGAAGGAGCTGAGAGAATGTAAAAAGATGTCAACGTCGAGAGGGATGGGCCCCACCATTTGAAGGAGTGGGCGTGTGTCTCCTTCCCTGAATTTCATGTTTCCGCCACACGCCAGCCATTGCGCAATTAATAACAACACCTCAAAACTGTGCGTGTGTGAGTCAACGCCTAATTCCAACCATTTATATGTCTTGACTTTTTTATTAAGGGTGTGTAGTACAATTACTAACCCATCATCCTTTCCTTAAAACATCTTTCGTAGTACCACACACCACTACGTTGTACTACATGCAGCCTCGGTGTCGTGGAAGTTCTTAATGTTCGGTTCGTTGCCATGCCAAATATTAATTCCGCACTTGGGTTCGATTTGATTTCTGATTCTCTCTCACCTCAATTCAATTGCCCTCTGTTGTTGTTGTTGCCGATCGATATCATTCGGTGGGCAACAGCAAACACAATTCTCCACCATTCAAACAGGTAAATTATTTCACTTCCTTATTACCACAAAATCCCTCAACTCGTCCATTCTAGAATCCGATTCTGATTCCTCTGTTTCTTTCTCATATTTTTCTTATCAGTAATTTAGTTTTCTTAAGTTTTATAAATTATAAATTATAAAATTGGTTTAATTTTTTTTTTTTGTCTGTGTGTAGGATATTTTTTAAATAGACGAGTGTAGGAATAGGATAGGAGCAGAGAGAGCCCTGTTTAGCAATAATTGAATATTGTTTTTGTTGTCTTTCTCTTTCAGTTACAGCATACATCGATTGTCTTATTTAATTTTGGGTGGCGTGGTTGGTTTGTTCACTCCGAGTTGAGGAATTGATGAACCCCATGGGTAGCATGAGCAGCGAGGAGGTGAAAGAGATTGAGAGTCATGAAAGGGAGGACATTGAAGAGGCTGCAGTGGCTGAGGATGTGAGTAGAATAGCACCATGGGCAAGACAGATCACGATTCGGGGACTAGTGGCTAGCTTCTTCATTGGGATCATTTATAGTGTGATTGTGATGAAGCTCAACCTCACAACTGGCTTAGTTCCTAACCTCAATGTCTCAGCTGCACTCCTTGGCTTTGTCTTCATTAGAGCTTGGACTACGCTGCTTGCAAAGGCCAATATTGTTTCAACTCCGTTCACTAGACAGGAGAATACCATCATCCAAACTTGTGCCGTTGCATGTTATAGCATCGCTGTAGGAGGTGGGTTCTTTTTTTGGATTTTGTTTGTGTGTGTTTTTTTATATCTTTTGGCATAACAATAAATGGAAGAATGGAGAAGCGTAGGAACCAGGTTTGAATCCTGCTTTTAATACTTTATGTTTATGTCAAGTTACAACTGTGCTGGTTTTACGATAAAGGGGTGGATGGAGAAGATTAGGTACCGGGACCTTGTTTCTAATACTTTATATTCATGTCATGCATCAATTGTGTTGGTTTTATGAGACTGATTTTGATCGTGTTTGTGTAAATGATAGTGTGTTCTTATGTGGTTTGTTGAAATGAATTTGTGAAATTGTAGGTGGTTTTGGGTCTTATCTTTTGGGATTGAATAGAAAGACGTATGAACAAGCAGGGGTTGATACAGAGGGCAATAATCCTGGTAGCACCAAGGAGCCTGGAGTTGCATGGATGACAGGCTTTCTCTTTGTGACAAGCTTTGTTGGGTTGTTGGCTTTGGTCCCTATTAGAAAGGTATTTCATTTTGTATTTTGGTAATTAATTTTGATGTTGTACATTATTCATTTAATGCAATTGATTTTTCTGTTCTCTGAGTTTATTTATTGGAGAGGTGATGATAATCATATTTTCACAAGGTTTTGGTTCTGCATGGCTTGGATGGGTTCGCTGATGATGTTTTTTATTTAACAGATTATGATCATAGACTACAAATTGACTTATCCAAGTGGAACTGCCACTGCTGTTCTCATTAACGGGTTTCACACTCCTAAAGGAGATGTGATGGCCAAGTATGAACTTGATTCGGTTTCGGTTCTGTTTTTGTAATTTACTTTTGGTGTTTGCATGTTAAACAAGGTAAATGTTTGTGGGGGACCAAACTAATTCAACTTGTTTTGTAGGAAGCAGGTTCAGGGATTCTTGAAATTCTTCTCAGCCAGTTTCCTCTGGGCTTTCTTTCAATGGTTCTACACGGGTGGAGATAGCTGTGGATTTGTTCAGTTTCCTACTTTTGGATTGAAGGCATGGAAAAACTCGTATGTTCCACCGTTATATTTGTTCAACAAGAAAAAAAGTCTCTCAACCATGAAATAATTGTTCATTGTTACTGATTAAAATTGCTGCTTCAACTTGGCAGATTTTACTTCGATTTCAGCATGACTTATGTTGGAGCAGGAATGATTTGTTCCCATCTTGTTAATTTATCCCTGCTGCTTGGTGCTGTGATTTCGTGGGGCATTATGTGGCCGTTAATCAGGGCACTGAAAGGAGAATGGTTCCCTGCCAATATATCAGAAAGTAGCATGAAGAGTCTTAATGGCTACAAGGTTTAAATTTAGCTAAAAAGTTCAAGGATTTATCAAAGCTATACTATTTATTTTAGTTCTTACAATTTCAAGCCTTCATTTTTTTTCTTTTTCTTGCTGCAGGTTTTTATTTCCATTGCCTTGATTCTTGGGGACGGGCTTTACAATTTTGTCAAAGTCCTCTATTTCACTGCCACAAATATCCATGCCACTGTGAAAAGGAAGAACCTTAATACATGTAAGTGAATGGCCACTTAAAAATTTTTCAAGATTGTGAAGATGTCTGTCAGATCCTCAACTCACTCTTATTACTAACAGTTTTCTTTTACCTATGTCATAAAAATTCCTGCCATTGTATCAACACAAAATCAACAAAAGAAAAAAAAAAGAAACAATATCATCAATATATAACTGAATGGACAAATATTTATTCTTGTTCTGTGTCGTTCAATGTAAATAATATAGGCTCTTAAATATGGTATAAAGCTGCATTTGGTGTTTTATCTAACTATAAGTGTTCAAATATGGAGTGGTTTATGATATCAGTGAGTGTCATTTATCTGCAAAATCTTTATTCATTTTTTCACTGCAGTCTCAGATAACCAAAAACAACTGCCTCTAGATGATCTAAGAAGGAATGAACTATTTGCAAGAGAAAGCATTCCTATATGGTTGGCATGTACTGGGTACATAATGTTTTCCGTCATTTCTATCATTGTAATCCCTATAATGTTCCCTCAGTTGAAGTGGTACTACGTGGTGTTTGCCTATCTTTTTGCGCCCTCTCTCGGCTTCTGCAATGCTTATGGTGCAGGCTTAACTGACATGAACATGGCCTATAACTATGGGAAAGTGGCTCTCTTTGTACTTGCAGCCTTGGCTGGAAAAAGTGATGGTGTAGTTGCTGGACTTGTGGGGTGCGGCCTGATTAAATCTATAGTTTCCATTTCTTCTGATTTGATGCATGATTTCAAGACTGGCCATCTCACTTTCACTTCACCTCGATCAATGCTTGTAAGCCAAGCAATTGGGACAGCAATAGGTTGCATAGTTGCTCCTCTCACATTCTTCCTCTTTTACAAGGCTTTTGATGTGGGAAATCCAGACCGTGATTACAAGGCTCCGTATGCCATAATATATAGGAACATGGCAATTCTTGGTGTGGAAGGCTTTTCTGCACTTCCTCATCATTGCTTGCAGCTCTGCTATGGATTTTTTGCATTTGCCATAGCAGCAAACTTGGCAAGAGATCTTGGCCCCAAAAAGGCTGGGAAATGGATTCCACTTCCAATGGCAATGGCTGTCCCTTTCCTAGTTGGTGGTTACTTTGCCATTGACATGTGTGTAGGTAGTTTGGTTGTGTTTGCTTGGCACACACTGAACAAAAATGAGGCAGGTTTGATGGTTCCTGCAGTTGCTTCTGGATTGATTTGTGGAGATGGATTATGGATTCTCCCTTCATCCATTCTTGCTTTGTTAAAAGTTAATCCTCCGATCTGTATGAGCTTCTTGTCAACCAGTTAGAAGTTCAGAATAACATTCAAAATATTGAGATTAGAGGAAATACATGTAGTTAACTTTTACTACCTAAGTAATTATGGCTATAATGTTGTAGGAGAGTTGCTTATTAGTTATTAGCGAATGCAAAACAAAGATTCAGCTCTTGTCTCTTGGAATCTAGAGTCATATGTACATATTTTGACATACTTTATTAGAGTTGAGTGAATCAATCTGAGTGCACATTCCATCACTCTTGGCAAATGGGGTAAGACTGTACGTGAACATATTTAAATTTGTAGCATATCAAATATGTCAAAACTTTATTTTTTTTAAGTTGTTTATTTTTGGTAAAGACGTCTGAAAGGGTTGAGTTAATTGGTGTCAAATAATCTAACAAAAATGACTAAAACATGTTTATTTTAGTCTAAGTAAAATGGGCCTTTTTAACCAATTATATATATATATATATATATATATATATATATATATATATATATATATATCTTATTCAGGCTTGAAGAATTATAAATAATAAAATTTTACATATAAAAAATTAGCTCAACTACTACATGCTTTGATAGTTGAATTTAAGACTACAAACATTCACATGTTTGCTGATCTAAGTGTTCAATGCTTATGGTAAGGAAACTATTCAGGAAAACAAAAAACAAGTGAAATTTTAATTATAAATTGTTACACCTATCTTGAAAATCAAAGAGAAACTATATTATTTTAATCACTTCCCATATCTAATCATATATATATATATATATATATATATATATATATATATATATATTATATTTAAGAAGCATTTGAGAAACCATTTTTAATAATTTTTACAACGTGTTGATTTCTCATGCAATCTTACTTCTTTCCACTTTTTAGATAAAATAATTACATAAAAAATAGTTAATATCTTTTAATAATATGACATTCATCCATTAATCTATTGATAAAATTATATACTAGATGAAATTTATAAATCCTATTTACAATTCCCCCCCTAATTTATCATTTTTATAATCTCTCATTTTCCTTATATCTGTTTGATCTTCCTTCAATAAATCTTTCTCACGTCCATTCATTCGATTTTCCAGTCTCTTTCTTCTGACGATTTCCTAATGGCGTATTTCAATTATTTTTTCCAATTTCCTCTCATTATTCTTATATATTCTTGCGAATCAAATATCATTTTTTTCATTATTACTTACTAAGTTATTGTTTCTAAATCATGAATCATGATTGTATTGTTTTTATACAATTCATTTTCTCTTCTTTTTCTTTCTCAATATTATTTCTTTCTCTTTCTTATTTGTTCCATATTATTTTTTATTTGTTGTGTTGTTCTCTCATAGGTCTAACACAGAATGTATAAAGGATTACTTTAAATTTTAAGCTTTTTTTTTACAGTTTCAATTTCAATTTCAATTTTGGTTATAATTTTTTTTACGTACTACCCATTTTAGTAATTTTACAACTATATTCCATTTCACCCAATCTAGTTTACCAAACCTTATATTAACTAAATACAAATAACTACTTCTTAATCAACTTCTACATTAATATATTCAAACACAAATCATACTTATCAAAACCAATTATATAACACCCTCGGTTATCAATCAAAGTTTCAAAAGATCCATCAATTTTCAATATATATATATATATATATATATGTATATATATATATGTATATATATATATATATGTATATATATATGTATATATATATATATATATGTGTGTGTGTGTTTAAAATAATTAAGAATATTGTTTCAAGACTAGAAATGTGATATTGAAAAATTAATTTTATATTAAACAAAGGGAAACTTTCGGGATAGAGTAATAATTACATTCATTCATAATAAAGAAAATAATCATTAAACACACTTTCAACAAGAGAGAAAACCCCATGGCCCTAGAGTAGTTATTCAACAATATAAATGCCACTAAATTAGTTTACTCGTTGGATCATGGTATTTGTACCGAGCTCTCTTTCCAAAGTGTACTATACTTATTGTCCAGATCCTTCAATCTTCACTCTGAATGAACCATCAAATTAAAAACATATGAAACAAAACATGAAGAAATGAGTGAGAAACAACACACAATATTAAAAAGTAAGCATAAACAATAAATAGTTTTCACAAATATAATTATGTTATTAATCACAATCACACACAAACAATTAAGAATGTATATGAATGCAATTTAATGTTCTCAAACCATAAATCATTTTACTTATGCATGTGGACCCTTAAAACTTTATTTTGCACTAGGTTAATCAGAAGTTGACACTGTTCTTTAAATTTTAGATAATATAATTGCCTTTAAGGCAAAAGAACACTTAGAGACTAGTTAGAGTAAGAAAGTTTAGGCTCATAATTGAACCTCCTTTAATATATTCTTAGTTTCTATAGTCTGTCTCTAGGCAATATCATATCTTTTTTCTTTGTTGTTTCATGATGTATGATCTACTCGCGTATTGAGTTGGTTAAGGCTTTTAGAAACTCAATTAATAAATATATTTTTGGAGCCTACAAATCGTGACATAGTCACCTCAGTAAAGTATACATTTTCCCATCTTCTCAAATGAATTTTTGTTATACATAAGATTTAGTACAGTTTCATAATCTTTCACAAACCAAATTTCTTCAAGGTTGAGTTCCAAAGTCTTAAATATATCAAAATTTTATTTGGTGAACATCTTGGAAACTCAAAAAAATAATTAAATATAAGGCTTTAATTTATTCATAAACCGCTTTAAATCATTGACCAAAATACTTGAGAACTATCGCATAAGATATTTAATAGTATTTCTAAACAAAATAATACTTTCTTGTTTTCAAGAATTTAAAATGAATTATTAATATTAGAGACTATTTCTCTTTTATAAGACAATTCTCATAAAACAAGTTCTTTATTTTTTAAGAAAAACTAGGAATCATTCAAAAAAATATTAATTTAAATAGTTATTCTTGAAATATAAAATAAAGTTAAATAAATGACTGTATTTATATAGACTAAGAAATAATTCCTTAAAAGAAATAAGCATTAGATAATGGACTAATAATAAAAAATACAAATAATAACAATAATAATAATAATAATTTCTCTTTAAGCAAAAATTTAAAGAGTAAGAGGTAAGTAAATTTTTACTAAGTTTTAACTTTTCGTCATACATACTATATGTTCATTTTTATATCCACGCAAAATTATCAACCATAATCAAATCAAATCAACAATGTAACATTCATATTTTCAATATTTTTTTAATCATTAAAGTCCATCTCGAGTCTTAATGGTTTAATCATCGCATAGGTCTACCTTAGTCCATATTAGGTCATAATGGTCCAATTCTCATATGCTACGACTTATATCAAGTTAACCAAGGTAAATCATACCAGATATACATATTTTAAAAATGTTTTATTTATTTATTTATTTAAGATTACAATAAATATTACTTTAAAATATCATAGTTGTTTATAAGTTTAAAAGGAGCAAGGGACTGCTCCCATTATCCTTATGTCTCTTCATATTATATTCTTATCTCACTCCTTGTTACCTCTTGCAATTTGATTCGTTATGAAAAGTCTGTGCATATTTCATCTTTGAGTTCTAAAAAATAATATTAATACTTGTTCTCTCCCGGATCGAGAAAGGCTACTCCAATCCCCCTTTATTTTAGGAAGATATCTTTACTCTTCCATAATCTTGCGAGGTTATCATTATCTAATGAATGTTAGGCCGAAATCAAGGTTTTTCCCTTAATGTACAAATAAGGCCTCAGAGCCCCTTCTATAAATTCAAGTGACATTGTGAGAAATAAACTCTATTTTCCTAGAGTAATTATCTAGTGTTTGATACCTTATACGCTTATAGTGAATATTATGGCGCCCATTTGGGGCCTGGTAAAACAATTCCCACATCATACAAAGAAAGACTGGCTCCAAGAAGGAGGAAGATGGTGACCGTACGCAACAACGTCAGCCGAAGAGAAAAAGGAGATACCAAAGGAAATCAGGAAAGACGTCGGGGTAGTGACAAGCAGCTGAAGGAGGTTTTAGCCTGGTCAAGACTCTACAGCGCACCATGGAAGAGTTAAGAAAAGAGAATGAAGACCCGAGGAACCACCGATTAAAGGAATAAGAGACCTCTAAATATCAAAACATGCAGGCCACAAAACCAAACGAAGACAGATCAGAACCTTTAGTTTCTTACTCGACGTACCCATTCACAGAGGCGGTAATGGAAGCCCCCACACCACCATATTATAAGCCACCCGTAATTGAGAACTACGATGGGAGGGACGACCCAGAAGAACACTTCACTATGTTTACAACCAATCTTTTCATCTCTGGGGCATCTGACGCTCTCTTATGCAGAACCTTCCCCACCACCCTCACCAAATCTACCTTAATCTAGTTTTCACATATTCCCTAAAAAGTGTATCATGTTTTGCAGAGCTCATGAAGAAATTCCTCACCTAGTTTCCCTCAAGCCACGTAGTCCAGCAGACTTCACACACTTGGTTAACCTGAAGCAAGGATGAAGGGAGATGCTAAAGTAGATCATGGCGCGCTTTAATGAACAAGCCATACGAATCAGAGATCTCAGCTTGGAAGTGGCTCTCCACGTAATCCAGCATTCCTTCGCTAAAAAACCCTAATCAACATGGATGATTTTAGGCAAAGAGTAGTGCGTTAAATGAATATAAAAGAACGTGAAGCCAATCGGGTAGGAAATTCTGAGCATAGAGTAATAAGAACAGAGCCATGAAGGAAGAGTCCCTGACCAAACAAGGAACCAAAGTTTGTTGCTTACCCTGACCCAAGATATGATACATTTACCCCACTAAACATCAGGAGTGACAAGATCATGTACGAAGTTTATAGCATAAAGCTGCTCAAACTTCCCTCTACCCAGGGAGCAGGCAAAAGGCTCCGACATGTTCAAATTTTATGAGTTCCATAGGACATTCGGTCATAGTATTGAGGATTGTTGGTCACTCAAAAACTAGATTAAACACCAAATTTAGCAGGGGTATTTGGAGAGGTTTATTGACTAAGGGAAGGAAGCATCATGAGAAACAGGGAAAAAACGAGAAAAGGGATCCCCGAGACAGATAGAACTATAATCACACGAATGCCCAAGGCAGGAGTGTGAGTGCTCCCAATCTTGAAGGCTAAAAGACATAAGAAGTGACGGAAAAAGAGTCACACACACTATTTCTGGTGGTTTCCCAGGAAACAGAGCTGCCACATCATGAAAAGAATAGGGCTATCACATTGACAACTCCGGTCTCCCTGTGGGAGATCCAAACAAAGATGAATTGATGATGGTCATAATAAAGGTAGCGAAATGCATCATTGGAGGAGTTTTAGTCGATCAAGGAAGCTCTGTAGACATTCTTTATTGTAAAGCCTTCAAGTGACTCAACATACCTCACATCTGGCTCAAGAGGTAGGACAAAGTACTACTCAGCTTCATGGGGGACTCAGTACAAGTCATGGGGTATGTAGAGTTGAAAATAATCTTCAGATTAAGGGAAGACAACAAGGCCATCATGGTCAAATATCTGGTAGTAGATATCCCTAATTTCTACAATGTCGTACTAGGACGCCAATGCACTTGGCGTAATCGTCTTCACTCTCCACCTTATAATGAAATTCCTATTTAGAGATGGACGAATTGAGGTTGTTTGAACAGACCTAGAGATAGCCGGGGAATGCTACCACAAAAGCCTATGGCCAAGAGAGATCTTCATTATAAAAGATGACGTTGAGACTAAGTTTGACCCCTAACAAAAAGGAGCATGAGCGACCTCAGCCGATAAAGTCTTTGAAGTTGGTACAAATTGGAGCAAGTCCCAGTTAATGCACTTAACTTAATGCAATGCTAGACTAGAACCCGGAACAATCATTAATCAACTTTCTACAGGCCAACGTCGACCTATTTGCATGGACACCCTCAGACATGCCTAGAATTGACCCAAAAGTCATATACCACTTGCTAGACAGAGAAGCTAAACCAGTGGTGCAGAGGCAACGTAAACTAGGACCCGACAAAAGGGCAACCATAAAAGAAGAAACAGACAAATTACTAGCAACCAACTTCATCTGAGAGGTCGAATACCCATCCTGTCTCTCAAATGTAGTAATGGTAAAGAAAGCAAATAGAAAATGGAGAATGTGTGTGGACTTCTTTGTCCTCAATAAGGTATGTCCAAAAGACCTTTACCTTTTAAGTTTCATGGATGGATATTCTGGGTACAAGCAAATACGAATGGATCTGAGAGACAAAGGAAAAATTGCCTTCATCACAGGAGGAGCAAATTACTAATACTGAGTAATTCCCTTTGCATTGAAGAACGCAGGGGCCACATACCAACAATTAGCAGACAAAATCTTTGCTAATCAAATTGACAGGAAGGTATACGTGGATGACATGGTAGTAAAGACCAAAGACATGAAAAACGACACCAAAGACCTAGAGGAAACACTTGCAGAGCTAAGGAGACACAACATGCCCTTCAATCTGGACAAGTGTTCCTTCAAGGTTCAAGGTGGTAAATTTCTAGGATATATGCTAACTCATTAAGGAATAGAGGCTAACCCAGATTAATGCCAAGCCATCCTAGAAATGTGGAGCCCAAAAAACATCAAGGAGGTACAACGCCTCACCGAGAGAATCACAGCCCTCTCATGATTCCTCTCTAAGTTTGCAGAAAGGTCGATTCCCTTCTACCAAGTGCTAAAAAAGTTAGACACTTTCTAGTGGACCAAAGAGTGTGAAAAATGTAACACCCCGAAAATAGGGGTAAATTTTTCATGATTTAAAAATAATTATAAGTAGAAGAAATGCGATATATAAAATGTTGAGTGGTTACCTTGGATCATTAAATAACCTATCTCATATATGAAGATATGAATAGGTATCAAAGTGCTCCTTGGACGATCAGACTCGAGACCGTCACAAGGGAAAGGTGGAAGATTGGATAAAATTTAAGAGTTAATGAAATATGTACAAAAAGAGGATGAAAGATGCCTTATCAATTTATAAACATTAGAAATATAATTTAATAATAATAATATCATTTTCGTGATTAAGGGTTCCAAAACAAGCAAGAGAATGGAGTAAGGAATCAAAAATGGGAAAAAACTGGGATCGGGGGAACTCGCTTGAGAGAGTCACTACCTCACTTGAGCGAGATCCACAGGGGTCGCTTGGGCGAGGCAAGCGAGCGTGAGCGAAAACGCTCCAGAACCAAAATCACGCTCACTCGTTTGAGCGAGTGCAACACCAAAGACTATTCACTTGAGCAAAAATGGTCCAGAACCATTCTGCCTTAATTTTGCTCGAGCGAGGCGAAGCTCGCCTGAGCGAATTGCCTCCAAAAGCACATACCTGATACATAATCATCTTGCTTGGGCGAGATACCAGTTCGCCTGAGTGAATCTCACCCAGAAACGATTCCACACAATACTCGCTTGAGCGAAGGCAAGCCCGCTCAAGCGAGAAACGTCCAAAATGCACATGCCAAGTGCAGAGTCATCTCGCCTGAGTGAGAACCAATCTCGCTTGAGCGAGATTAGGCCAGAGGCCATATAACTGACACAGGGGATTCTCGCTTGAGCGAGAATCCATCTCGCTTGAGTGAGATTATCAGTACATGCATAGAAAACATGTGAATTTCACAACCTAACATATGAAAATCCATCCCAAGCAAAATTGATCAAATTTGATATATCACATACATCATATTAAGCATTTAAAACTTGTCTCAAGCATTCATACTCAATAACTTCCATTCCAATTCATTAATTATATCAAAATCAAGCTTATCATCTCATATACTTTATAAAGTCCAAAATATAAATAAATATCCATTCATTCATCAATTCTAACAACATACCACATCATTTATATCATCCATACAATGTCAAGGTCATCAATGAAAATAAGCCATACACACAAGGGTCTCATTTTCCTACATGACCTCCAAAATCATCATTCATCATATCTAATTACAAAATTGAGCATGTGTACACCATATACTCTACAAAATGATCATATGCCGGCCAAGGCTCACCCACTTTCCTTTCACATTTACCTTTATCAATACTCGACCTCCAAAAGAGTAGAATTTACATCACACCTACATCAAACTTAAAATGGCAACTAGGAGGTGAATAACAAAATCCAAATGTATCAAAGTCATACATTATGATGATATCCATACATACTCACATATGATACACTTCACAAGAAACATCATAGTATCATTCACATACTATATCATTCATAGTAACATATTACATACTCCAGAAATACATCCACAACACACACATTCAAATCATTGGTATTCTCAATAACATCATCATACACATAATGTTAGTACCACATTTCTTTCCTCTTTATTTCTCAATCATCCATTGCCACCACGGGCTTTCAACTAGGCATATCTCCGGCTATATGCAAATGCTCTTATAGCTAATGCATATGCGCAAGAAATTATTATCAAATAAGGATCTAACTGTGGGAAAACAACAACATACTAAATGTGGGGCAAGCATAGGTGTGCTACTATGCCCCTACTACAGTAGAAAAATATGTACACATATATCTCAATCCATGCATGCTCAACAACATATTTTACTGGTACTAAACTGCTCTCGCCCATCTGTAGCACTAGTCACCCTGTGACTTACGGATCTATATCATGGCCTTACTTGCCACAAGTGCTACGGGCCCCTCCCGACCACATATCGAGAGAGTTGTTTCCCGTCGGACACCGAGGTAACTTGCTTATCACAGAGCCGCCCGCCCACTGTTCCCGCCACATAGGGTGCCTCGTTACCAAACTATGAACAGCTTTGTGATTCCCAGAATCACTAGGGAAAATACAATAATATACCCATGCACTGGGTCACCCTCCCACTGGGCCCGCCTAGTGGAACCCCTAACATTCTACATAGACAGTGTATGATATGCCATGGATGCAAATGCCAATCAATGCATTCTCACTCTATGCATCCTATCATGTCACTCCATATTTAACAATTCACCACAACCACTTAGTGGATTTTGTATACTCATCATTTTCAATTATCACCAATTCTTGTTGGATTTCACACACATCAAAAGTTAGTGGTAATCATTCTTTATCAATTTATACATCATGGGATGTTCAACAACACATCAATCAATACAACCATGGACATCAAGCCATTCACAATAATTCTCATCAACATGAGTCAAGTTTCATCACAAACAACATCCCAAAACACATGCCACATAGCATCAATTTTTCTAAATGCATTTCAATCATATATTCATCAAATCATCCATTCAAGCCAAATTAACAATACACAATTAGATACACACATCACTAATGGATGAAATCACACATTTAGAATAATTACCCCCTCCTACCTCAAGAGAAGTAGTAATCAATGCAGTCCGATGGTTCCGCCTCGTCGATGGGGTTGTTTCCTACATTATACAATATACCACAAAATCATTTTCTATTCAATCACCAAGACTAAATGTTCATGTTCATTTACTTGGTGTTTATATCACTTTAAATTCTCAAGCCTCATTTATTTCATTAATTCCACCATAACCACCATGGGTTAGGTGTCCAAACTCATTATTATGCATTATTAATATCAAACCCATTATTAGGTTCCCACACTAATGGTTCCCAACAACCATTATCAATTATTCACCATCATTAATGGTCATTACTCATCCTAAATAACATCTCCCATCAATAATAAATACACATTACCCACATTTCTCATTCCCCCAATTTATAGGGTTAGGGTTTCATTAAAAACCCAACAACCATCATAAATGTTCATCATTTCCCATCATCTTCATGCCATTTTTGTGTACAACATTGTGCCCTCATAAAACTCATATTAAAACACCACACCTTAGGGTTTCTCATTATAAATGCCTCCCATTCATAACCCACATACATTAAACTCTCTCCCAACAATCATTACCCAAAACCTAGGGCTAGAGCTCAAGAAAAGTGATGAGGAAACCTTACCTCAAGCCAAAAGAAATTAGCTCCAAGAATAGGAAAGGAAGAACACAAAAATAGAGTGGGAGAGAGGGAGCTTCAAAGCACCAATGTTATCCCTTCCAAGCTTGAAGCAACTAAAATGGATGAAGGAGGAAGGGCACCCACACTTGCTAGGGTTTTCTTTTTAGAAGAAGAAGAAGATGAAGTAGTGAAGAGAAAAGAGAGTGTGAAGGGAGAAGAAAAGGTAACGTGAATAGGAGAAGGAAAAGGATTTTTGGCATTTCATTTTAGTCCCTTCACTTAAAATTCTCCGTTTTAAGTCTAACAGGATCTCTGTTCGGGCTCAATACTTTATCTAAAAATTATTCCGAATACATATTCGGACTCCCAATAATATTTCTTGATAGCCCTGACCAATATCACCTCACTCGGAGATACTTGATCTGACACCCATATTTTAATCGGGCTTAATTTCATCTTATTCGGTTCCAATAAATTATAAATAATCCTCAAGATCTAAATTTAATTATTTTCAATATTTTGGGACATTTATTAATCCCACATATAAGTATTCAACATTTACTCTTCTTATTTAATCCTTTATATAAAATTTGGGATGTTACAAAAAACCCTTTGAAGATTTAAAAGCGTATCTGGCTTCTCCCCCGATCCTGACGAGGCCAACCCCCGATACGAAACTCATTGTTTATCTCTCAGTTAGGGAAAATGCCATTAGTGCAACATTAATACAAGAAGAAGGGGCAATCCAACGACTGGTGTACTTTACAAGCAAAACTTTGTAGGGAGTTAAGACAAGATACCAAATAGTAGAGAAGTTTACATATAGCCTTGTGGTTGTCACCCGAAAGTTAAGACCCTACTTCCGCAGTCATCAAATCTTTGTCAGAACTGATCAACCTATTAGTAAAATCCTACAAAAGCCCGAATGAGCAGGAAGAATGGTCACATGGGTCATAGAACTCTGAGTATGGAATCTGATATGAGCCAAGGGGTGCAATCAAAGCATAATTCTTAACAGACTTCGTGGCAGAATTGGGAGATGATAAGGAAGAGTATGACATTAAACATGTTATATGGACCCTCTTAGTCGATGAATCATCAAATGAGGAGGGAAGTGGAACATGAATAATACTCGAGTCACCAACTGGTATTGCCATAAAAGAGTCACTGAGATTTCTGTTTAAAGTAAGTAACAATCAAACAGAATATAAGGCACTCATCGCTAGACTACGAATGGCCTTGGCCCTTGGGACCAGATGTATACAAGTAAAAACTGACTTACAGTTAGTCACCTGACAAGTAGAAGTATCCTACCAAGCAAAATATCCTACCCTTGCCAAATATGTCTCTTAAGTCAAGACAATGATAGCAGAATTCAAGTTGTTTAAAATTGCACATGTTCCCTAAATAGAAAATGAAAGAGCAAATATACTATCCAAGCTCACCAACACCAATCCAAGCTCACCAACACCAAGAAAGTTGGGAATCTGAAGACACTCTTATAGATAACCCTCAGCCAACTACACCCTTAATAGAAGGACAACTTTACAATAGGGGGTTTACACTGCCACTCCTTAAATACGTCAACAAAGAACAGGAAGAGTATGTAATGTAGAAACTCCATTCAGGAATTTACAGAAACCATGGAAGAGTTCGATCCCTAGCTGCAAAGGTCCTTCAGGCAGGATGCTTCTGGCCTATTCTATGCTCAAATTGCTCTAATTTCATCAAAAGGTGTGAATCCTACCAAAGAAATGCTAATAGAATACATAGCTACCCCAAGCCGCTGCACGGAATCCTTTCCCCTGGCTTTTTAACACTTAAGGAATGGACATCCTAGGACCTTTCCCTAAAAAAAGACAAGTAAAATACCTACTCATCATAATAGACCTCTTCATAAAATGGATAAAGGTCGAGCCTTTCACCACCATCTCTGCATCCAAAGTATAAACTTCACCCGGAGAAACATCATTTATAGACATGGGCTTCCCCATATAATCTTGGACAACAGGTGATAATTCACAGACAAACATTTCACCGAGTTATGTAAATACTTGGGAATAAAACATAGATTTTCGTGAGCAGAATATCCCTAAACGAACGGACAAGCTAAAGCCGCCAACAAAGTTATCCTTCGAGAGTTGAAACAATGACTTGGACATGCAAAAGGAAGATGAAATGAAGAACTACCTAGAGCCCTATGGGCTTACCACACAACCCCTCAATCAATGACCCACGAAACACCATTTTGCCTTACCTACAGAGTAGATGCAATGATTCTTGTGGAGCTAGGAGCATCCTTTCTTAAAAGAGCCTCCTATTACGAAGAAGAAAATGACAAGAAAACCTAAACCTTAATTTGGAAGAACGAGATATAGCCTACATCAAGATACAAGCCTCCAAACAAAAATCCGTTCAGAAGTGGAACACACTACTCAGGCCATGACTTTTTCAAAAATGAGATCTAGTTCTAAGAGTAACTGATAATAATAGAAGAATCAGAGAAGATAGGAAGCTAGCAGCCAACTGAGATGGCCTATACCGGGTAAGAGAAGTCATCGACAAAGGATCATACCAACTTGAAGAGTTAGAAGGAAGAAACATCTCGAAAATGTAGAATGCTATACATTTAAAGATGTATTATAGTTAAATGTAACATGGGCACTCTTTTTCCTACTCGAGGGGTTTTTTCCCAATAGGTTTTTCTCCCGAGAGGTTTTAACGAGACTTATCAAAGAAGCAATAACACAAGTACAATTCAGCTTATCAAATTTATTTTGTCAAGTCCTAAAATCCCGACTGAGGGAGTAATGGCATATTTCAAATTATGTAAAGTCCTAAAATCCTGACCAAGGGAGTAATGACACATTACAAATTATGTAAAGTTTTAAAATCCCAACTGAGGGAGTAACGACACATTTCAAATTACATAAAGTCCTAAAATCCTGACCAAGAGAGTAACGACACATTTCACACCATGTAAAGCCCTAAAATTTCAATCGAGGGAGTAACGACACATTTCAAATTATGTAAGTTCTAAAATCCCGATTGAGAGAGTAACAACACATTTCAAATTACCTAAAGCCCTAAAATCCCAACCGAGGGAGTAAGAACACACTTCAAATATGTTAAAATCCTAAAATCTCAACCCAGGGAATAACAGTAAAACTATTCATAATAAGTTCTAAAATCCTGACCGATAGGGTACAACATTCAAATTCAAATTCATGAAAGAAATGACACGTGCACTACATTGGTATCCCGAGCAAAGGGATTAAATCAACATTCATAAATGGCAAAAGGTATTAGGATTGAGCAAAAGTCATCAGATACATCGAAAAAAGCCATGTTTCATAAAAATCAAATGCATACAAGGATAAAGTTTGTACAAGCAGAAAGAAATAACAAAAAACAAAAAAAGGGCTAGTCTGATGGAGAAAGAGGCAACCAATCATCCTTCTGAGGAGTATGAAGAGGAACTTCAGCCTGGTCCAGAAGAGAGAGGAATACCAGCTTCAACTTGAGGAGAGAGAGTAGAAGGATCAGTAGCAGCATCCTCTTCCTCGAATCTAGGGGATCCAAAACCTTTCCATCTACCACTACCTTGAAAGGGGTGTACACCCTCCCAAGAAATGGCAATAAGAGGATTCAAAGTTAAAACTTGCATGCGGCAAAGATCAAACCTTAAAAGGAACTTCTCTGCCACCTTCCCTCCAAAACCTCTAATTGTTCCTGCTACTCCAAGCGTTCCTAGTGAACCCAAGCCTCGACATTTTGGGCCTAGATCTTAGCCTCCCGGGTTCCTCGCCTAGCCGACTCCAGAGCCTCTTGTGTCCTCTTTAGAGACGCGTTAGCATCCACAACCTTCACGACAAGCTCTCTCTGACCCACCTCAGAGTCCTCTAACGTCACCTCCTTCACCTTATGAAGGTCAATCTCCTGCCTTAAGCGCTCCTCCAACTCACCTACCCTCTTCAAAGCTTCTTCAGTTTCTTGGATTTTACTCTATGAGACATCTCTCTCCTTGGTCAATGAGACCACAGCCTTGTCTTGAGCACCGATGTACTCATCCAAGAAGCGCCCCATCAACATGTACGAAAGGAAAACATCTTCATGGCACGGTAGACGGCCAAAGGGTTGGAACCAACATACTTAGACTTATCCTTCTAAAAGATCAATACCCGATCGATGAATTGAGGAACCAAAATGACAAACCAAGCTAAGTCCTCTGCCTCTTCGCGGCTCAAGCAATAAACTCACGACCATAAGCAATCACCAGTGGAGGAACGACAACTGTAGGAACAACAATCATAACTGGAAAAAAGGCAACAGAGGACTCACCCCAACCTGATCCCCCTTTTTTGGCCTAATATGCCTTCTTCAAGTCCCGGGCAGACATTTTGTGGGGAGCCATATCACCTGAAAAAACACAAGCAAAAGCAAGGATCAGTACCTATAAAATCAAATGATAAGACAAAAGACCTATAGAAAGCTATACTTACATTAGAAGTCCAAGACAAGGAGATCAACGCTTGGGAACTAAAATAGTGTCCCAAATCTTTCACGAAGAATTTTACCTCACCACACTCAGCATGAGACAAGTTCTCCCAGGTGAACCAGTATAATTCCTTTTATGTAAATTTCCTTCACTTTATCCTTTTAAGTTATTTGTTTAATCTTTTAATTCTATACATTACGATTTAAAGCATAAAGAAATCGTTTTTGAAAGTATAAACCTTGTGAAAGGGATTTTCTGTCAAAGTATTTTTTGGTAAAAGTGGAACTTTGTTCAGAAACAAACAAGAAAACTTGTTTTTGAAAGAAACACTAATTTTCATAATCTGTTTCTAAACAACTGACACTCTCCAAAAATAGAGATTGTGATTTTAAGAATATTTCATACCAGTTTTTAATTAAACTCCCTCCTTATTACTCACAAGTGTATAAAGGTAATCTTGTTTTACGGTGAAAGTGAAAAATCTTGTGCAGTAAAAGTGAAAAATTGCGACTCACAATTCAAATTCATCTAGCAGGCAGCTGGTACATTTGGGTGATTGTGTCGTGGTCTAATATTCATCTAACAGTTCAAAATGAGTCGCATTTTTTTAATTTTAAAAACAGAATTTTAAATTGCTTTCTGAACATGACTCGCTCTGCACTATTAGATTAATATCAAATAGCATTAATCATCTGAATATACCGACTGCATCTCGAATCCGAATCCAAATACACTAATAATGTATAATAATTATATATTTTTTTAAAATGAAACAAACCTAATATCTTAATGGCCAAGGTTGATGCACTTTGAGAAACAAACAACTACGGAGGATCTGAAGTCCATATGCACTCATGTGACTTTTGTTTGCATATGTTGTTGGCTTGTTGCCAATTTCACTTGTTGGCGGCTACTTAACTAAATTGCATTTGACAATGTTGTGGCAGGTGAGCTTACTGGTAAAGCCTTTGAATTTAACTTGCTTCAAATGATTATTGATGTATTTGTGTTAAATGTGTGTTAACCATCTATTCCCTCTCTCTTCTTTCTTATTAAATTATAAATATAAATATAATTGATCTTATTTATTTTTATTAAATTGTTATTTGTTTTTCTATTTTATCTTTCATAAATGTATTTGTATTTTTCTGATTTATTTTTCTTAATATTCACTTCGCTTGTAAGATTAATATAATGATTATATTTTAAAAAATTCAATTACTCCTCTCTTCGAATTTTAAGTTGATAGATATCTAAAAATAAATTATTTCTATTTCAGTAAATAATTAAAGAATAAAGAGGGTGTTAATTTTTTGTAATTTTGTTGGTATTTAATCATATACATAATTTTAATTCTTTAATCTAACAAAATAGTAAGTATAGCAATTAGATAAAACACCATTATTTTTTATATTTATAAAATATATATTTTATAAAATATTTAGAACTGACCAACCAGGTAACAATTAGATACATATTACCTTTTTCATTTATAGTAGTAAATAATTTAAAAAATATTTACGAAGTAAATTTAAACTCAATCTAAATCCTAAATTCTGAAGTACAAAATTTAGGTTTTTCATTTTTAAGTCTTGATTTGACTTGATGAAACATAATATCACAATAGAATGTTTGGTTCAAAGATCTACCCTTACATAATATAAAATATAAGATTTTATCTAAATGGAATGATGAAATAAAATAAGAACAATACATTACAAAAATTACGTAGTAGAACATGAGAAGTAGTCTTACGTCCAAGGACAAAAGACTTACGTTAAAGACCTTAGGTGTAGGACACATCCCTTCCATGCTAATTTTTTCCACACAAAAATTTTGGGATATATCGATTTGGACACTATTAGTGCGGTTTCTTGTAAAAACGCACTAATAAAACTTGTACACACAGCGCTTACACACACAACATATTCAATCAACCCGGCTGCATTTATTGGTATCTGAAAATACCACAAGTGTTAATACTACTTATCATCAATTGCAACATACATAGGATTGATCTTTTACTAGAATAGTCTTGTGATGAATAAACTGAATAATCAATAGAATTTGATGTAAAGATACTAACTTCAAATATACTGTGTCAAAATATTTTGCGTATTACTTGCTTATTCAGTTGTACATAAACATGAGCAATGCAACCAATACTTTGTAATGCGGACATAACAAAAAAAAAAAAAAAGATGTAAGAAAACACAGCTTCAGAACTATTTGTCATGTATAAACAATAAACACATTCATTTTTATTCCCTTTAAGATGGTCCCATATTCCTAATAAAACATTAATTCCTTTAATCAGAAACAATTTAAGATATATACTAAAAAGGATTTAAAGAATTCTGAAAATTAATGAATAAAGAAACCATCATCTTTGCTCTATTAAAGCAGAAAAATGTCATTATCAAGTCTTAGATCAATTGTCTTCAACAAAGAAACAAGAGAAGGGTATTAATCAAGAGAAAGAGCACAACGATTCCAATAAATGAGTATTCATACTAGCATACCTAGTTCCTGTCAAATTATTATTCTCTAAGAAAAAAATTACAAGGAAGTTGTCAAATTCAAAGAAAATGCAAGAAAGTACAATGACCACTTAGAGCCACAAAAATCAAGTACTATGTGATCTTTAAATAAATAAATTGAAAGACAAGTAAAGTGACTATACAAAAGTTAAAAGAAAAACAAGAAATAAAAAAAGGCATTACAAATCATTGCAGAGAAACTACTCAAGAATTGGTGCGAGTAACGGTTCATGCACTCATTAACGAAACATATATTCACATATTACAATTGCACAAAATGGCATTAGTAGTTGGATTTGGAACACAAGCACGGGAAGGCTCTAGTGCAAGCAAAATATGTTTTAACAGGTCCGGTCAAACAACTCTGAAACAAAGGAACTAGCACGCAACAAAAATTTGTTGTTCAAGTAATGCGGCAAAAGCAAAGGGATAACAAAGATCAAACAAGTAAACAGATCCAAAATGTTATCCTCTAATTATTTGATTAATGGAATCAAAGATTTAGTCAACCCATAACAAGCTATAATATATAAATAAAGAATATTAACAGTTTTAATTTAATTTCTATATTAAAAAAACAAGAGGGATAAACTAATCTAATAAATAAACTAGAGGATATTGCTCCAAATTGATTCAAGCGTTACTAAACTGCACCAAAAACAAAAGTAGCATACTGATCTAGTCATTTTTGTACCATCTAATCATTCATATTTTCACAAATCAAACACACTCTAATAGCACATAACTGCATCCTTCACCCATCTGCTCCAGAACACAATACTATCTATAGAACTCTTAGCATCAAAAAAGTAAAAACATCAAACTTTTTTATCTCTCATAACGATACACTTATACATTTTGTCACCGAATGAAAACTGCAGAGTATAGACACATACATCACATCCCAAAAGTTTTCTAAATATATACAAAACACATTAGTTGGTATAGTAGAAGCCTCAACAGAAACAAATGTTATAGTTAAACAATAAATTTCCTCCAATCACAAACAATAGAGTTGGAAATAAACAAAGTTCAATCCACCAACAAGAAAGAAAAATTGACTGTCCAGTAGTAGAACATATACACAAGAAGCAAACACAAAGCACACAACACACTAGAATGCTTTGATTTAGAACTTTTATCAAACAATTTACATACATCTTGAATAGATCAAAGACTAGAAATCAATAGTACAATAACCAAGAAAATAAATTAACAATGTCAAAACAGAGACACAAGACTAGGAAGGTAAATGTAAAATCATGAAAATCTATTAGAAATCAATAGACACTTAATTTATATATATATATATATATATAGGAAATATGGTTGGGGCATGCGAGTAAGAAGGAGAGCGATAAAGAGAGAGAGGTAGAGGGCGTGAGGTGTGCAGCAGCGTCAGGGAGTATGAAGCGATGAAGGAGGAGGAAGATGGAAATCGGCTCTATGTTAAGGCTTCAGAAAAGGAGTAGCGGGACACCGCTCCCACGGAAAAGCCAAATAACAACACATATGGGCATGCAACGTCGTCCACGTTAAAAGTGGCATGGGATGCTATCCCACGTCCCATTCCCAGACTAAATCTTCATTTTCTTGTAAGAAAAAATATGATGGTAATAAGATAGAAAAATATCTTGTTTAGATAAATAAGAATAGAAGAGAAAAAAAGTTAAAAGAATAGTTTTTCTTCTTTGGAGTGATAAAAAATTAGATGAAAATAAATTAATTATTTAAATTATATGTAATTTTAATTTTTTATTGCGATAAATTTTAATATTTTAATTTTTTGTAATTTTAATATGTTTATTAATTAAATTAATAATATTTATTAAACTAAAAATTTCACCTTTTTTTTTAGCTACTTTTTTTTGCCAAAGGCTCATTTCATTCCATCCAAGGATGGAACTAATTTATGATGGACCCTCTCCTTTTTTTTCTCCCGATGTTTCTTTCCAACAAATAAGAAAAAAAATTATTTTCCATTTAATTTATCTTTCTCTCTATTTATATACTAGTAATGATACTTGTGCTTTATACGGGTTGAATTGCTATTTTTTCATATAATTCATATTAATTTAATTCTACAAATCATAGCAAAAGTAAAAATAATTTGAACCAAAAGTGCAATTTGAAATACAATATTAATAGAGCAACAAACAAAGTAGGAACTATAATACAATAAATAAAAAGACGATTTCCAAATATTTATTTGAAGACTACATTTGTTGTTGATACAATTTTCTTCATTGTTAAAATAAAAAACTTCAACTTTTTTTATCTCACCCTTGAAATATGAACATACAATTGTCCATGGGTGAATACATGTGTAACATCCCAGATATTTTAAGTAAAATTATGAGTAGTGGGAAATATTAATTATTGTTTTAAAGATTTATTTGATGTTTTTATGAATTATTATTAAAATAAATGCAATTATAAATAATTAAATGTTGTGAAAATAAATAAAATTATTTGATTTATTAATTACAAACAGGTTAAATGAGGTGGAATTAGAAGAAGGTAAAAGTTTAATTAAAACTTTTAATGAAAATATAAAAGAAATAGGGAAAGACAGTTTTGCCCCTGAGCTTTAAATAATAAAGATCTTCTTTCTTCTTCCTCGTTATCCATGCGAGCCTTCTTCTCCTTCTGTTTCTTCTTCTTCGTTTTCTCCTGTAACACCCTGGAGCCAACTTGCAAATCTCAAGATAATTACCCTTACCATATAAAATCTCTTAGATAACTTATTTTTCACCTGGTAATTATCAAGAGATTCACAACCTGATTCCAGAGGTTACTGATACAATATCAGAGTACGCAACCTTTACATAATTAACTTCTTATTATTATACATAACATCAGAGTTCCATACATATTATATTTTACAACAGGCACCTAGATCTTATAAAATATAAAGACGTAAAGTACCAAAACATAGCATATACATAATACAGCAATAGTAGTCATGCAAGCAAGCATCATCATCAAAAACCTTCATAATTCATCCATATTCAGCAACATCCACTTTGTCACATGTCCTCCTGGTTAACCACTAAAGGGTTGCCACAAGTAATAGAAAGAGTGAGATAAAATATCAAATAAATAGAAATTAAATCAGAACAAACACAATCACAAGTAGGATGCTATGCGATGCAAATGCCAAACAAGTATTTTGTTTTATACTGATATTATTATATTCTTTTCTTTTTAATGAAAATGCATGATGGATCCATTCTGGTGGGAACATCTGCAGTGATTTCCAACAATAACATTTTTACGGATATCCAACCGATACCGCGACCCATAATGCAACACCAACATCGGATAACAATATCATAATATCAATAACAAGTGTTGCGGGACCCCCCTTAAGGACACACTGCTTAGCCCTTAAGACGGCCGTGATATAAAACCACCGCAGAGGTCTGTGCTCAACAGAGCGCGTTCCCCCACCGGGAACCCCCTCAAAGAACCCCTCCGCGGATTCTTTGAACGGCCAATGCATATGATGCATGAATGCATTACATTATCAAATTCCTTTATAACTAATTTTAACAATAAAATTATTATAACAACCAATTAAGCATACTTTATTTATAACTCAAGAATATGGAAACACATTTTCCATATTATTTATATCATAATTCAATCATACGGAAACACATTTCCCATAATATTCATATCATATTTCAAACATATTTTCCATAATATTTCATATTTCAAAGAATATGAAAACACATTTTCCATGTTATAGTAATTGTTTAATATCATATTCCAAACCATCAATTTCACAATTTAATTCAAATTAAATTAAAATCTAACTAAATGAGTTTCTAAACAATTAAACAAGCAATTCTAACTTAATTTCTATGTATTTAATATCCTATCCCCTCTTTCTTACCTCAAGTGAAGATCGTTAAACTTTCCTTATGCTAAACTCCTTTGTATTTCTTCAAATCTTCAAGTTTGCGTAATTTCTCCTTATGTGAAAATTAAAGAAAGAAGGTTTTGAGAGCTTGAAGAGGGAGATGAAAGGTTATAGGATCAGTGAGGTTTTTGGTCTGAGGAAATGTGGGAGGTTGGGGCTCTATTTATAGGCTTTCAATGTCGGTTACTGTAGCAAATTATTGTAGCAAATACTGTAGCAAATCACTGTAGCAAATCACTGTAGCATCTCGAAATTGACATGAGGCGGTGGAAAGTTGGAGAACTCACGAATTCTCTACATTCTTCAACATTTTTCATGTGACGTTTACTGTAGGATTTTACTGTAGCATTTTACTGTAGCATTTTACTGTAGTAGATTTTTATTTTATTTTATTATTCTATTCTACATTCCATTCTCGTTTATTTCCGTTTTAAGTCAAACTGAAAATATCCTTGTATTCATAATTAAATTTCCTATTTTCTAGGTTTCATTTCTTATTTCTCTGAGAAATTTTTTCACTATCTAATTTACTGCTTAAAAAATTGGGCTGTTACATCTCCTCATGCTGCCGAGCTGCATGCTCTGAGGGAAGGCTTCTTCCGTATCAAAACTTTGAACGAACCCCATTTCTGTGACCGTGGTTTCGAGGTGAGTCCAATGAACCATTTAAATTGAGCTATCTCTTCCCTTTTCGTTTTCTCTTTTGGACCGAATGGTCATGCATGGCGGGGTAAGGTTCTGTTTTCCACTCCTCTAGTGTGTGTGAGCTTGAAAATGGTCTTTAAAGCAGAGGGTGGTATGACGTTAATGAGTTTGGCATCCGACCCCCGAAGGTAGCAAAACGAACATCGGAGGACTGAGTGACGAAGCTGGTGTTGGATTCAGAGGTGAAACCGTGAACCCAGCGCTTAGAGGACGTAATCGGCATCAAGAGCAGATCGTTGAAGCTTGGAATAGAGGTAAGGGGGTGTTCGAGTTGTAATTAATTAGAATAGGACATATTTTGGGTCCGAGTCGTTGAACTGATTGTGAACATGGTAAGAAATGTTGTTGGATGAGTTGTATGTGTATGCATGTATGAATATGGACACCGATCGGTTTAGGATCGCGTGTAGCTTGCGATGATTGAGTTTGAAATACTTGATGTTATGATGATTCGATGTGTATAGTGGCGTTGTGATGACGGGCTTGACAAGTAGGTCGCCCGGTGGCAATGTGAGGACGGGCTTGACAAGTAGGTCGCCCAGTGGCAATGTGATGGATGGGCTTAACAAGTCGGTCGCCCTGTATTGTGAGCACATGCCAGTTTCTGGTAGTTGCATCTGTTGTTTGTTGATGATATGTAATGATTATGAGATATGGTATGTGATTATATGGTATGGGATGGCCAATGGTATGTATACCCCTCATTTTCTGGCTCCCGTGGTCTTTGTGCCCAGTTGAGCTACCCAGTGGTCAAGTTGGACCCAGTGGTTGAGGTGGGGAGCCAAGTCGGGCTCGGTGAACCAAGTCGGGTTCACGGGATGTCAAGTCGGACTCCCAACTGAAGGCCAGTCCTTTAGTATCCAGATACTAGGCATCAATTTTTTCTGAGAGTCAGTGGTGACAATTGATGAATTATTAGTATTATGATGATGTGTATGTACTTGGTTATATTTGCTGAGTGTGAATTGTTATACTTGCCGAGTGTGAATTGTTATATTTGCTGAGTGTGAATTGTTATACTTGCCGAGTGTGAATTGTTATATTTGCTGAGTGTGAATTGTTATACTTGCCGAGTGTGGATTGTTATATTTGCCGAGTGTGAATTGTTATACTTGCCGAATGTGAATTGTTATACTTGCCAAGTGTGAATTGTTATATTTGCCGAGTGTGATTGGCTATAATTGCCGAGTGTGATAGGTTATATTTGCCGAGTGTGATTTGCTATATTTGCCGAGTGTGATTTGCAATTATGGATAAAACAATCGGACGGAGTTTATATACAAGTATTTTGTTAATTTCCGTTCTAGATTAATTATGATGCCAAACACTTACCCTTGCTGTGGTTTTCAATTTTAGTAACCAGTGACAGGGAAGAGGTCGGAGTCCTGGAGGTACGCCAAGCGGAGGATTGATGCCAAGGAACCGAGTGATTGTGAAATGAATTGTGTGTAATGTATAATGAATTTTCCGAGTATATGATGTTATACTATGTTGCTTGTGTATGTTGACTAATGTGCATATGAATTATGTTGCTATGTGATCGGTATTGATTTTCATGAGTGGATTTGCGTTGCTGTAGTAAAGTCGATTACCGGACGAATCTCGCCGAGCGGATCCAGTCTTGTCCGAGCGAGGGTCGGGGGAATTTGATCCTGTGCCTATTTCGCTCAGGCGAGTATCCCTCGCCCCCTTCCGAGTGGTTAGAATGTTTTTCGAGTGAGGAATGCCCGAGAAATCCACTTCCGAGTGAAGTAAGATTAGAATGTTTCCGAGTGAGGTATGGCCGAGAGATCCACTTCCGAGTGTAGACAGATTAGAATGTTTCCGAGTGAAATATGACCGAGAGAACCCTTTTCTGAGTGAAGGTTAAGAGGTTCCCGAGTGGAATACGACCGAGTAAACCATTTCCGAGCAAAAGACAATTGTGAACTTTCCTTGTATGTCCCGTAATCCGCTCAGGTTTAAAGTGTAGAATTTGCCCAAGCGAGTCAGAACTCGCCTAAGCGACCTTCTCGGGTTTCGCCTAAGCGAATCGGGGTCTCGCTCAGGCGAATGACCCCTGTCTTCATTTCTTCTTCCGCTGATTCTAAATAATTCCATTTTATTAATTGATTTATTTCCGATTGGTTCTTATTTTGAGTGTGCTTAAGAAAAATAAATATTATTTTACATTAGGATCTAATTAACTATCAGTAAACGTGAAAAATTATTGCGAAAAATGATTAAACGGTTGTAATTAAAGGGTGCATTGACGCGGGTCATCACAACATGTCTCAGAATATACCATCTAATATCGGATAAAGATTGACATTGACTCTTGTTTATTGTCATAAACAAATAGAAAATTGACATCGTTGAAATTTGAATGGTAATCTTGAATCAGATGGAATCATAGATATTCTTAAAATGTAGATTTTATCTCTGATGACCATGTAATCATAGTAGCACCAACAACATTATTTCCTAAATGAGCTAAATAAGTAACTTTAACCTAGTGCAATTACATAAACCATTAGACTGATCAATGTTCCTCAAAAGTATGATTGGAACCCCAACTCACTACTAAAAAACCCACTAACAGCTACCTCGATTTAGCGACCACCTGATTTTGTCGCTAATTAGCAACCAAGTTAGCGACCGCTATGTGAAAAAGGACCAAAAAAGTAATTAGTGACCACTTTAGCGACCAACGAAACCTCCGTCGCTACAAATGGCTAAATGCTGTCACTAAATCTGTAGCTACTACCAAACCGTTGCTAGTACGATCGCTATCTTTTATTTCCCTCTATTTTTTGGTTTCCCTCCAAGGGTTTTGTTGGCGCGTAAACGTAGCGACGACATAACGCAGTCGCTAGACCAAGGAAAAACATAGCGACAGTGGAGGGTAGGCGCTAGATTTTCATTCCCCCCAAAATTTTGATTCCCTCCATGCTTTAATTTAGCGACGCGTATAGCCCGTCGCTATCTTAAGCACTGTTACAACACATGCCTTTGGCGACGGCGGGTTTCCTCGCTAATTGTGGAGAACTAACGACGGATTCGACAGGAGTCGCTATCTTTGTTTAGGTTTTAGTGACGGGGTATTTTCACTGTCGCTAAGTTTTAATCAAATCTCTGAGCCCCAATCATTTGCCCTAATCATTCGAGCCCCCTTTCTTGTTGAGTTTTCTCTTCATCCCTCTCTCGTGCCCTCTTCTTCTTTTCTTAAAATTTCCCTTCTTCTCCCTTAATCATTCAAGCCCTCTCACGTGCCTTCTCTGTCTTCTCTATTCTTCTTCATCTTTGCCTTCTCCATTCTTCCCCCTTCGACGGTGTTCTGAGTCATGGACGACCACTCTTCTCCATCACGTGGCTTCTCCCTTGCGTGTTGTTGCCATCGCATCTCCTGTCAGCTTGTGATGTTCCTTTGACCAGTGCACGGCGTTCGTTCTCCCTTGCGTGTTCTCTCCATCTCTGGTAGGTCCATCTCTGACTAAATATTAATCTCCAACATTACAAAATTTGTTAGATAAATGAGTTGTGTATTGATCGAGTGTGAAAAAAATTAAAGTTGGTGTTGAAAACTCTGATACTGTAGTACTATAGCTTTAATTGCATGTGACTGTAGATTGCTAATATGATTACCTTGCAGTTGAATTTAGTGTATAGTGTAACACCCTAAATTTTTAAAATAAAGGATTAATTAGGGGAAATAAATATTGAATAACTGAATGTGGATTATTTAATATCCCAAAATATTAGAAATAATTAAATTAAGATTTTTGGGGACTGTTAGTAATTTATTAGGACCAAATAAGCTTAAAATTGACCTGATTAAAATATAGGTGTCGGGCCGAGTATCTCCCATTGGGGTGATATTGGTCAGGGCTGTTAAGAATATTATTGGGAATCCAAATGTGTATTTGGAATAATTTTTAGATAAACTATTGAGCCCAAACAGAGATCTTGTTTGATCTAAAATGGAGAATCTTTAATGAGGAGATCAAATAAGACACAAAAACCCCATTTCCCCTCTACACTTCACATTGCTATCTCTTCTATTTCCCATTCTCTTTTCTCTTTATACTTTCCCATCCACTTTCCATCTTCTTCTTCTTCCTTTCTAAAAACCCACAAAGTGTGACGTGTGTCTTCACTCCCAATCACCATTTTCGTCCTCCTCATCAAGCAAGAAAAGGAAGCTTGTGTTGGAGACTCTTTCATTTTCGTGCTCCACTCTCCCTCCCTTGGAAATCCACTCTTTTCTTCTCATGAGGTAAGCTCTTCATCACTTTTCAAGAGTTTAAACCCTTGGTTATGGGTTATGGTTGTTGGGAGAGTGTTTAGTTGCATATGGGTTATTAAAGAGAGGCCTTTATGATGAGAAACCCTTAGGTAGAGTGATATTAATGGGAGTTGTAAATGAGCATTTATGGGTGTATGTATATGGCAAGGGAGATGATGGAAAATGTTGGGTATTGATTATGGTTGTTGGGTTTTTAATGAAACCCTAACCCTATAATTTGGGGAAAATACAAAATGTGAGTGGAGAAGCATTTATGGTGTTAGGTAATTACTATTGGTGAGGTGAAATGATGTTATAAATGGTGAATGACCATTAATAAAGTTTAATAGTTGGTAATGGTTGTTGGGAACCATTAATGTGGAAACCCATTAATGGGTTGACATTAAAAATGCATAATAATAAATGTAAGCACCTAACCCATGGTGGTTATGGTGGATTGAATGAGATAAATGGGACTTGAGAGTTAAGATGCTAGGAAACACCAAGTGATGAATAAATGAACATTGAAATTTTGGTGGTTTAAATGGAAAATTGATTGTCTGATATGTTGTGATGTAGGAAATAACCCCATCGACGAGGCGGGACCTTCAGACCGCATTGATCACTACTTCTCTTGAGGTAGGAGGGGGTACTTATTCTAAATGCATGATTTCATCCATTAATGATGTGAAAATATGTATATTTGGTTATGTTTGGTGATTGCTTGAATGGATGATGTTATGATTTTATGAATGGTATGCATTTATAATGGTTGATGTTATGTGGCATGTGTTTGGGATGGTGAATGTGATATTATGTTATTGAAATATGTCATGATGGTTTGAGACCATGTTTTGAATTGAAATCAATGATATGAAATATCCCAAATGTGTATGTATGAATTGATAAGTGTGTTTGCCACTAACTACTGGGTGTATAAGTCCAATGAGGGTTGCTAATGATTGGGAATGTTGAAATCCAATAAGTGGTAGTGGTGAATGGTTGATTGTGGAGTGGCATGATAGGATGCATAGAGTGAGAATGCATTGATTGGCATTTGCATCCATGGCATATCGTTGTTGTCTATGTGGAATGTTAGGGGTTCCACTAGGCGGGCCCAGTGGGAGAGTGACCCAGTGCACGGGTATGTTATTGTATTTCCCTATTGATTCTGGGAATCATGAAGCTGACCATAGTTTGGTAACGAGGCACCCTATGCGGCGGGCCTAGTGGGCGGGCGGCTCTATGGTAAGCGAGTTACCTCGGTGTCTGACGGGGCACAGCTCTCTCGATGTGTGTTCGGGAGGGGCCCATAGCACTTGTGGCAAGTAAGGCCACGATTATAGATCCGCAAGTCACGGGGTGACTAGTACTACAGATGGGCGAGAGCGGTTTGGTACTAGTAAAAATATGTTGTTAAGCATGCATGAATTGAGGTATATGTGTACATAATTTTTCTACTACAGTAGAGGCATAGTAGCACACCTATGCTTGTCCCACATTTGATATGTTGTTGTATCCCACAGTCGGATCCGCATTTGATAATAATTCTATTGTGTATATGCATTAGCTATAAGAGCATTTGCATATAGCAGGAGATAGTCCTAGTTGATAGCCCGTGGTGGCGAAGGATGATTGATAAATAGAGAGAAAGCAAGTTGTGGTACTAACACTGTGTATGATGATGCTATTGAGAATACCAATGATTTGAATATGTGTGTTATGGATGTATTTCTTGAGTATGTAACATATTGCTATAAATGATATAGTATGTGAATGAAGATTATGATGTTCTTGTGAAGTGTATCATGTGTGAGTATGTATAGATATCATCATTAATGTATGACTTTGATACATTTAGATTATGTTACTCACTTCCTAGTTGCCATTTTTAAGGTTGATGTAGGTGTGATGAAAAATCCTACTCTTTTGGAGGTCGAGGATTGATGAAGGTAAATGTGGAAGGAATGTGGATGAGCCTTGGCCAGCATATAAATACTCATTTTGTATAGCATATAGTGTGTATATGCTTATTTTGAAATTAATTTGATGATAGTTGATTTTGGAGGTCATGTAGGAAAATTAGACCTTATGTGTATGGCTAATTTTCATAAATGACCTTGATAATGTATGAATGATAACTATAATGTGGATTTGATGTAAATGTTAATAAATGAATGAAGACTTATGTGAGAAATTGAATTTCATGTAGTATGTAAAGTGATAGGCTTGGTTTTGATATGATTAATGAGTTGGAATGAGAATTTATGAGTATGATTGTTTGGAGCAAGTTTTGTATGCCTAATATGATGTATATGATGTGTTGGATTTGATCAAATTGACTTGGAATGAGATTTGGTATGTTGGGTTGTGAGGATTTTCGTTTTCTACATAAGATCTGATAATCTCGCTCAAGCGAGAGGGATTTTCGCTCAAGCGAGACTCCCATGCGTCAGTTATATGGCCTCTGGCCAATTCTCGCTCAAGCGAGAGTGGTCTTCGCTCAGGCGAGACGACCCTGCATCAGATGTGTGTATACTAGATGTTTTTCGCTCAGGCGGGCTCGTCTCCGCTCAAGCAAGTGTTGTGTGGAGTCGTTCCTGGGCGAGATTCGCTTAGGCGAATTGGTGTCTCGCTCAAGCGAGATGAGTAATGCATCAGGTATGAGTTTCTAGAGGTCATTCGCTCAGGCGAGCTTCGCCTCGCTCGAGCAAAATTAAGGCAGAATGGTTACTGGAGTTATTTCGCCCAGGTGAGAGTATCTTGCCCAGGCGAATAGGGATTTACTAGCTACTAGAGTAATTTTGATCAAGCGAGCTTGCCTCGCTCAAGCGAGTGAGCGTGCCTTCGATTCTGGAGTGTTTTCGCTCACGCTCGCTGGCCTCGCCCAAGCGACCCCTGTGGGTCTCGTTCAAGCGAGATGGGAACTCGCTCAAGCGAGATCCCCTGATTCCAGTTTTCTCATTTTGGCTTCTTTATTCCATTTTCTTATTTATTTTGGAAACCCTAAATCATGAAAATGATATTATTATTATTATGTTGTATTTCCATTGTCTTTAAATTAATAAGGCAACTTTTATCCCCTTTTGTACATATTTCATTAACTCTTAAATTTTATCAAATCTTCCGCTTTTCCCTTGTGATGGTCTCGAATCTGATCGTCCAAGGAGCACTCTGATACTTTCTCATATCTTTATATATGAGATAGGCTATTAAATGATCCGGGGTAGTTACTTGGTATTAAATATATTGAGTCTTCTCTACTTATAATTATTTTAAATCGCAAAAAATTTACCCCTAATTTTGGGGTGTTACATATAGAACACTCTGCTCCATGCTAAGATGCTTACCTTGTAGTTGAATTTAGTGTATATGATTAGCAATTTCATTTCTGTAGTGAATATGTAAGAGGAAATTAATTTATTGGCTCAATTATAAGCTCCTAAACTATGAGAACAAGGCTAAAAAGGGACATAACAAACATATCAAAAAAATTAAAGTGACCCCTTTTGATACCCATCACATAATCCTTAAGGACTGCCCTAAATGAATCAACACTTTCAAATATCATTCCCCTCTCCAAAACAATGTTGTCTTCAATCTCAACAACATATATCTTCACATCATTTGCTTTATCTAGATAAAGAACATCATCATCACATCCCGCCTCAATCAACCAGGAATAAAATTTTTGAGGTCTAAGTTTTACAATTCATCGGTTTTTTCTAAATTCGATTCCTTCTTAACTAACCCAACATCTAAGAAACTCTCAAACTCCTTATCATTAGATAATGAAAAATTATTCTCTTCATTGAGGCTAGAGATAACATGAAAGTTTCAGTATTTTTATGGTGTGTAAATGTAATTTTCAGTTTTATTTATGCTTTAATATTCCTTTCTAAATGTATTTTTAATTTAATGGTGTAAGCCATTGAGTGTTTGTTGATAATAAGCCACTCAGTATAATAATAGAAAAAGCACATTATGGTCTGTGTTATGGGGTAGAAATCATTTGTGTTATATAATCACAAAACTTTACAAATTAGCATTATCTAAAGAAAGGAAAGGACAATTGTCATAATTTCCACATGTTATGTTATCATTTGATTTTTAAAATTTATTTTGTGAACAATTACTTGACCTACATTAGGCTTATTATGGTGTATCATATCATATGTGTATCCCCCCTTGCTAAGGGAATTATGTCCATCAAAACACCTAACCCTTAGAGAAAGGACCTGCATAGGCACATAAAATATTTTATTAGTTATATTCAAATGCAGCCATGGTCTATTAACTGTCTTTGACAGCCAAATATCACTCAAACATAGAATTCATAATAAATTATGCAAATAATATATTTGATCTTACATTTTGATTTCTTCAGAGAGTTCTTTATTTTTTGATTCTTCCAAAGCCTGCTGGCATATGACCTGATTCTCAGACTCAAGGTTTGACAAACTCGACTCTAATCTGGAGTAATAAAGAATAGATAGTCAATGCCAGTTTAGGGTGGAAGAGATACTGTGTGTGGGGCTAATTCTTAGTTAAGAACCTTTCAATAGTCTTCTGAAGTTGTGTTGCTTTAAGTTGTGATTCTTCTGCCTCCTTCATCCTTGCTTGATTCTTATGTTTAATTTCTGAGCACCTTCCTTCAAATTCTTTAATCTTCTTTTTTAGCTCTTCCACTTCAGCCTGTAATTGCATAACAGTTTAGAACGAGTAGGCTATGGCAAGCTTTTGTTCCAACAGCTCACTTAACCATCCAATAACCCTGTATGAATTAAAAACCATTAGTTGTCAAATGCTTTCAAGTTTCAAACAAGATATAGCACCCCTTCATTGAGAATCACACACCTTAACTATAGTTGGAATTAGTTTAAACCTTGAGTCTTAAAATGTGTCATCTTCATCCACAAATTTAGCCAATAAGGAATCTTCATTTACAGGCCTGTCAGATGCATAATATAGAACCAAGCTGTAGTTTGGTTTAGCTGGAACCTGAGATTGTTGACAAAATAAAACTTGGCTTCATAAATTGAACGATAATTATCATGGTAGTTAAAATCCTAATTTAAATTGGAAAAATCTAGATTTTATGATTTTTTAGGTCTGCGATTCAGATTGGGAAACAATCGGTTTCTGTCTAGAATCGTATTAGAATCGTGATTTTTAGGAAAAAATCTTTAAAGTCCTGATTTTTTAGGATTTTATACGATTTATTTTTGTGAGGCCCAATTTGGAAAACCTACCCAGTTCAGGCACTCGGGTCAGACCCTTTCTTCCCCATCAGCACACACGCAGCAGAGGAAAAACATACCATTCCTTCATTGTGCGCTTGAAGCTCCCGGCACCGTCGCCGAACACCACCTTCACCGTCACCGGTCAAACAACCAACTCCACCGCCTCAGTTTTTTAGCTCTGCAACATGTTTTCCAGCCTTGTTTCTTGCATTTTCCAGCCCTGTTTCTCGCGTTTTTCACCATCATCCTCTTAGGTACTTAAATTCTATTCTCATCCCTCTTTTCTCCCTTTCTTTGGTTATTGTTCTGCTTCAGCATGTTCATTCCACCACCATCCTCTATTTCTCACATCCTCCATCATCAAGCTGTAAGTTATTTAAAGTCTCACTCTCACCTTTTCTAGCTCTGTTCCTAACCCTGTTCATCTCCTTGCCTACGTTCGGTCCATTGCTGCCATTATTAATTTATTTTTGTTTTATTATCTTTGTTCCATGTGGCAACAGCTTTGCTTTTCATTTGCCCTCTACACCTTTGCTTTTGAATATGAAGCTAACTTACAAAACCACTTATATGCTTCCTAAGATATTTATTCCCACCATTCCATGTTTTGTTTAAGGTTTTTGAAAAAAATAAGAAACCAAATTCTATCCCATTTACAAATATAAATAAAATCTAGTTGGTTTTTATATATTAAAATATAGTGTGTCATGGCGCTATCCCTCTTGAGCTTTACAGATTCTTCTATACTCTCTCAGTTGCCACACTTTTCCATGTCTCAGTCTCAAATCCAGAAAGGGAGAGATTTTGAAATGGAAGGTGTTCAGTGGGTGAGGAAGGAGAGTGGAGGGTGGTGAGGGTAATTTATAGGAGAAGAAAAAGACTGGAATGTGGGAATTGAAATCAAGATTTGGAAAAAGGGTGTTGCTTTTTTTGGCACCGTATAATATCAAACAAAGCAGCAGCTTAATTAGACTTGTAAAATGCATGCCTGTGCTTTTTATGGATTATTATTAGTGAATAAACAAATGAATTTTAAATTTATAATGAGCATTATTCTTCAGAAATAATCCTCTTTGCTTTTTGTTAAGTACCAAAATTTATCCGGTGAGGTTTTTATTATGAATTTTTTACATATACAAATTTTGATTTAATTAATACCAAGTTACTCATAATAGATAATTCAAGTCATATATATTTATTTCTTTTAAAAAGATTTTAGTTTAAAATTTATAAATCAAAACAAAATGGTCACATTAGAAAGTTAACCCAACTCCAACAGAATTCTTTCCGAATATATGTGATTAAAAAAATAATAGAAAACATTTTTTAATCGCGGGTACATATTCTTAACCTTGTTCGCTGCCGACTACAGTGCTTTTCATTGACATTTCGAATTACGGGTTTAGGAAGTGGTCAAGTGATAGCAAGTGGATTATAAAATGTTAAAAGGCACACAGGATTATGTTTTATTCTTTAATGATTATGTTATGTCTGCCCCTCTTAAATACGAACTTAGTTTTGCATACATTTTATACTCTCACCACTTTTTATTTCCATCAGAACCAAATTTATGAATTAGTATCTTTTAATACTCTCAACACCATTTTCTTTTAACTGTTCACATAAGGAGGAAAAGTTTTTTTGATATATTTATCAATTAAAAATCTTAATAAAGTATTAATTATTTTTCTTTGGATAATATTTTCAATTGGCTTTTTTTTGTTATTCTTATTTCAATTGGCTTTAAGTTTGTCTAATTATAATCAAATAATTTTGTTGGCCATTTAAGCAGTAGTTCACACGGGAGCTTGGCATTAGCTTTCCACTAAAGAGGGAAATAAAATTTGTCATTTATGATTATAGTATCAAGATCTGTTAGATAAATCAGTTGTTAATAGCATCCTCTAATAGCAGGGACTATTTTAAAAGGTTAAAACCTTAATAGGGATTAAAATATATAAAAACTTTTATAGGGATAAAAGCTGAAATTTGTTAATTTTTAGCTTGTTGAACACTTCCTGTAAAACCTTATAATTCTGGTTTATATCATACTCTGTCTTTGCATCAAAGTTCACCTATAATACTCTCCAAGTTTAAGAAATTAATCTTCCTGTCGTCACAATGAAACTTAAGACTTCCTTCTTGCTTTTCTCCAATGTCTTCTAAAATTCTTGTCATCCAAAGTGCGAAATAACACATAAAACCAAATTATTTGATTATAACCTGAAGTTCTCTTCAAACCATTAACCCTTCCACCCCAATCACTTTCACAATAAGCTTTTTCTTCAAGATTGGGATTCTTCTAAAATTTGATTCCATATCCATAGTGCTCATAACATACCTTATCCCTCTTCTTGTTGTCCCAAGGTGTAAGTCACTTGGTTTACTCATGAATCCTGAGAGTAAACGAGTAACAAACATCAAATTGAGTCTTGAAGCTCCAAGAGAAAATACATTTCATGTTAAACTTTTGTTCATACTTGTATCTACCAATCTTCCACCATTTTCCCTTTTTAGTTTCTTATTCACAACCAAAAAGGTATCAACAAGTTTGCACCCATACATGCCAAACTTATTCAAAATATAACATACCTCTTTTGAAAAGTAATCATTCATTTCAGACTTTAGTAAACTTCAATACCAAGAAATGTCTTCATAAAGCAAAGTAAGATCACTCATGTCATATTTTTTTCATTATCTTCATTTTAAAGTCCTCAATCATTTTTAAATTACTGCGAACGAATCATCACTAATAATTCCCTTATAAACAGAAGACTTAAACTAAAGATTATCCACCAGGAACTTCCTCTCATCCTCAGCTTTCAAATACAACAGCGAAATAACACACTGAACCAAGATGAATCTCCTTGAAGGTTATGTCAGCCTCCAACATACTTGTCTTTAGACTATCAAGACAAGTCTCTATCTTCAACGTCTCCAACTCACAAGATTTTAATTGGGTTTCCTTTTCATGGAGCATTGCCTTGAGATTAGAGACCTCTTTAAAAATTTCTTGTCTATGATGATTTGAAGCTTCAAGTAAAGCCTTGGTGTTCATATACTCATCTTGGATTCTTAACTACTATTAAAATCTTGTGTATTGATTCTTAACTATAATTAAAGACTTGTTTAAACAAACTTTGTCCATTTAATTTGTCGTGCATTTTCATATATTCATTTCAACATAAAAAATTTATAACTGTCAACCACTTATTGGTTTGTCATGTAGACCAGCATACGTTATGCATGGTCTCTATCCATCTTTCTTCAGTTTCGTCTCCATCGTTGACTCTCCCTCCCAGGTAATTCCTTAACACTAACTTTCTTGTTATGTGTGTTGTATCTTTTGATGTCTATGCATGTCGATTGTTGTTTGTTAGTGGAAAGCAGACCTCATTAGGCATTGGTTTTGTGTGCTGGTAACATGATTGATGCTGCATGTGTATTGTTGTCTATTAGTGGAGAGCAGAGCTCACTAGGCATTGGTTTTGTATGCTGGTAACATGATTGATGTTGTATGTGTATTGTTGTCTGTTAGTAAAGAGCAGAGTTCACTAGGTTGTGGTGATGTTTGCCTAAATTGAATATGCATGTCATACTATATATATTGAACTATACTAGGAATTTATCTGTGTATAACAGGGCATATTCTAAAATTTGGAAATGTTTAATTTACTGGGGAAACTCTACCAAAATTTCGGTAGGCTCCTTGTTTTAGGTTATAGAAAAAATTTTATAAAAATTTAATTATGTAGGTTTAGGCGTGTCTGTAACCACTAGGTACCCGTTCAAGATTCAAGACAACCGGCCGACATACCGTGTTGTGTTGGATCTTGAATTGTCTTGGTTGGACAATTTAGGATAAATCTGTAACCAGTAGGGTGTAACCCATAGATATTGGTGTTTGTGGTGAAACTTGTGTTGTTGATGTCCAATTTGAGTTTTGGCTTTTGTATTTCGTGTGTCTTCGGGTGCATGTCTACGTGGGGTGTTTCGACCCCACGTACCTTTGTGTACTCGGGGACCGATGCAAAATACTGCTGAAATTCCAATTGAATATCAACGCACAAACTTCACCTAGACTCCAAGATGGGTTACAAATGGTTACATTTTCATTCTGAATGGGATAGGTACCCACCTACTTACAATGTCAATGTGGTAGAGAGTAATTGACAAACGATAGTCAAGTCTTCTTTAATTAAACTAACCAATCCTATTATCGTTAGACATCGTGAATGGAGGTCCCGCCACATCGACGATGGATGTACAACCGGCTGGATCGTAATCGGCCAATACCCCTTAGTTTCAAATGACCCGGAAGATCTATTGCCCTTGCTCTAAGTGCAGATGCATGAATTTTGAATACGCAGATGATGTGATGTGCCACTTATAGCAGAAGGGATTTATGAAAGGATATTATTGGTGGTACAACCATGGTGAGTAGTTACTACCCAAGCCACTAAGCGTACCTATGCAAGCGTCTTATTTTGAAGTATTCAACAATAGGAATAACTACAACAAAATGGAACAGATGGTGATGGACCATGCTGGACCTTCCACCAAGCGTGCTCTACAACATGAAGACAAATTAGGGGATCAGAATGAGGGTGTAAAGGAGGACCCGAATCCAGATGTTAAGAAATTTTATGATTTGTTGGCCGCGGCCCAGACCACATTATGGGACGGCTATGAGAGTCATACTGAATTATCTGTCTCTCTGGCTGCTTTAAGCATAAAGGTAGACTACAATCTCTCAGGTGACTGTTTTAATAGAATGGTGGATTTGATGGGGTCCACTATGCCAAACAAAAAAGAATGTCGTCAAACCTGTATTATGCTAACAAAAGTATGGTGAATCTGGGATTGGGATGTGTCAAGATAGAGTGTTGTGTTGACGGATGTATGTTGTTCCGGAACGAGTTTATGGACAAGAGTGTCGACAAATGTGTTTACTGTAGCAAGGATCGCTACAAAACCGTCAAGAGAAGAGGAAAGGTAACTAGAACGGTAAGGAAGAAAATGTGGTACTTTCTCATTACTCCATGGCTTCAACGTTTATACACTTCATTATCAACGGAAAAAACATGTGTTGGCATGTTCTGAACCGAACACGAGAGGGTCCTTTATGTCATCCATCTGATGGGAAAGCATAGAAGTATTTGGATGGCTTTACCCGGAATTTTCACATGAGCCACGTAATGTACGGCTTGGCCTATGTACTAATGGGTTCAATTCATTTGGTCAATATGGAAGAGCGTACTCCTGTTGGCCAGTGATCCTGACCCCATACAATTTGCCTCCTGAGATGTGTATGAAGAGGGAGGTGATGTTTCTATTCGTACTGGTCCTAAGACCTAAAAATCCAAAGGTAAAAATAGACAACTTTTTGCAACCGTTGATTGAGGAGTTGACAGAATTATGGGATGTTGGGGTGATGACTTATGATGCATCCTTAAAAAATAATTTCATGATGAGGGCTGTTTTATTGTGGACTATTAATGACTTCCCTGTGTATAGCATGCTTTCTGGATGGTCAACGTCTGGGAAGCTTGCTTGCCTTATATGCATGGAACACACCAGGGGGAATCACTCCCTTTTAGTGGCAAGACAAGTTATTTTGACTGTCATCGCAAATTCCTACCGTTGGATCACCCTTATAAGAGATCAAGAACCACTTTTAAGAAAAACAAGGTTGTCAATGAACCTCCACCGCGTAGATTATCCAGTCCACAGGTGTGAGAAAGAGTATCTAAATATCCTTACATCTGGGATAAGAATGTTAAAGAGTTTACGGGTTACAGGAAGGAGCATCACTGGGCGAAGCAAAGTCTATTATGGGATTTACCGTATTGGAAAGACCTTTTGTTAAGACACAACATAGATGTCATGCACACTGAACAAAATGTCTTCATGAACATATTTGACACTGTGATGTACATCAAAGGCAGAACAAAGGACAACAAGAAAAACCGATTAGACATTGTAACTTTGTGTTCAAGGAAGGAGCTGGAGTTAAGAGATGTGGGACGCAGCAAAATGTTTGAACCGCAAGCGAAATATGTATTAACAAAGGCTCAACGGATGGTTATATGTGTCTGGGTGAATGGGTTGACCATGCCTGACGGGTTTGCTTTGAATTTGAGTAGATATGTCGACCTAAAGGAGGGCAAACTGTTCGGCATGAAAAGTCATTATTGTCATGTGTTTATGTAATGACTACTGCCATACGCATTTCATGCCTTACCAAAACCCATATGGAAACCGTTGGTTAAGTTGAGTCATTTTTCAAAGAGTTGATAGCAACAATCTTAACAAAGAAGACTCTTGTGAGGATGGAGGAAAGCATTCCAGTGTTGATTTGTAAGCTGGAGCAGATTTTCCCCCTAGTTTTTTTGATTCTATGGAGCACCTGTCGATGCATCTACCATACGAGGCTAGGGTTGGTGGACCCGTCCAGTATCGTTGGATGTATCCATTTGAAAGGTTAGACGTTAGAACAACTTCAAATCCATTGATACACTTTCTTGCAAAACTATTAAATTGATTGTAACTCAACATTTCTTTATGTTTCACTAGATTCCTGCATTCTTTAAAAGACAAAGTCTCAAACAAGGCATGCGTTGAGGCGTCGATTTGTGAGGCATACTTAGTGGAAGAAATGACCATTTTTGCTTCATTTTACTTTCTAACGGAGATAGAAACAAGAATGAATAGAATCCCCTGTAACCTTGTTGTGGCACCAAACCCTGGTGTTGGCGAACAAACCTTAATATTTAACTATCCTAATCGTCCTGGAGGCAAGGTCATAGAACGTTACATTGATGAGAAACATCGAAAGGCGGCCCACTTGTATATTCTTTTAAACTACAAGGAAGTTGTACCATACCTCGAGTATGTCAACTACTTTTATATTTTTCCAACTTCACTTCCATAGGATTGCTATGTAGTTAAACTTTTCTACCTTAAATAGTATATATGCAGATAGACATAGACAAGAGCACAATCATATAACTGATGACCAAATCCGCAGTGAAGTATCATCCAACTTCATCGATTGGTTTGTATAACAATATAAGGTCGTACACTATATGTTTATTTTTTATGTTGTATAGTTATATACATTCTAACATAATGCATAATGTTATGCTCTGAATAGATTCAAGATCCAAACAACCAAATTGAAGACCCTTTACTCCAAGCTCTTTCTTGGGGGCCTATGAAAAGTGTTAAAAAATGGCCAATTTACTTTGTAAATGGCTATAAGTTTAACGTTTTCCAATGAACTGAAGGAATGCGAACACATAACTTTGGGGTTTGTGTTAAAGGCACAACTGGACATTTAAAGGAGGACTTCTACGGTGTGTTAAAAGAGATCGTTCAAGTTTTTTCTCTAGACAAGATAGCACAAATTTAGTTTTATTCAATTATGATTGGTACAACAACACAAACGGAGTGAGTATAAAAGTCGACAACCATTACGGATTGGTTGAGGTGAAAAAAGCGGTAGATATAAAGGGTTTGATCCCTTCATCTTTTCCTAGCAAGCCGAGCAAGTTTATTACACAGAATTCCCTGGAGGGCACCAGGATTAGTATGCAGTCATCAAAGTCAAGGCTCATAGTCAGATCACTGATAACGTCTCTGATGAGGTTGAAGATGTTTATCAGCTAGCTCCGAGCGACCTCCACGATAGTCACTTAGTGTTGAATATTGATCCAATCATATTGGATGATACACTTGCGGCCTCAGGTAGTGAACACATTGACACACAAGCAGTCTTGTCATTAAAATGAACCAGGGAGAATTTGGACAATGATAACATGTCTGAAACAAATTCCAACAGTGACACTGACACCGAATGGGACTTCCAAACTAAAACAGACACAGAGTATGTAGTTGTATATAGATTTATGTATATATATATGTTATCACTATAATTGGTTAATACTTACATTGTTTCATTGACAGATGACTGGAGGTAGAGGACGATTTGGTTGGGGTGGTGGTAGGCACTCCCCAGTTACACGGCTGGGTACCCCTACCTCGCAAAGGGAGGCCACACCGACCAATGACACTATACAGTCACGCCCTCATCGACCATTCCGGGTGATGCTGCAGACACTTCTACCAGCCTGGACGGTGCACAGCCTCAGTAGCAGTAAGAGGAGCAAGTCCGTGAGGCGACCCCTTCTACAGCATCCGACCTTCTCCTGACTCTCATCCTATTATCGGATGTCGACGAGTAAGTATCACTATATTTCCTGACATTTACCTATTTTTGTATTGATTTGTGTGCTGATCGCATTACTACTGAATTTGTAATCATGTCATATATGATTTATGTTTGTTAGTGAAGAGTAAGGCTCACTAGGATGAATGTGTGTATGTTTTATGCTTATGTTAAGTTACGGATATTGATGGTCGTCATGATTTATTTTTATGTTAGTGAAGAGCAAAGCTCACTAGGGTTTTTTGTTGTTTGTTTACATTAAACTGTATTGGGAAGTTTTCTGTGTGTAACAGGGTTTTGGTAAAAAAATTGAAAATTTCTGGTTTATAGGGGAGACTCTGCTAAAATTTTGGTGGACTCCCAAGGTTTATGCTTGTTTGATTATAAAAATATTTTGTTAATTAATTGTTCAATCGCATGGCATACAGTTATATTGATAGTATTCACACTACGAAGGCGATTACTAGGATTTTGAAGGCCCAGTGGGATGGTCCTTACATCTCTTGGACAAATGCTGGTCAGACTGTCCAAAATAGATTATTTGACACATTCTCGGTGAGTTTAGCATAAGTCTTCTAATTTCATTTAACTTTTATTGTTCATTATTACTTACGACTTTAATTTGGAATTACATTTTAATGTACAACATGGCTTTTAGTGGGAGGAGGGTATGACTGATAAGATTAGGAGGATCTTTACCGTAAAGACCTCCAAAATCATCAAGAGTACCCTCTGGAAGGTGAGGGCGAAGACGAAGCGCCCCCGTTGGATCCCCGAGCACCACTGGGATGGCATGCTGCAGAAGTGGGGAGGTGTCTTGTTCCAGCAGGCCAGTGCTCGGAACAAGGCAAACAGGCACGTTGATGTTGGAGCCTCCGTCTACACTAGGGGCTCCGTCTCAGTTATTGACCACAAAAGGAGATTTGTAAGTACATTTTCTTAAATGTGTTTATTATTATAATGACTTGAAAGCTTTTTCACTAACAAATTTAATATGTTGTAAATTACAGGAGCAGAAGGAGCACCATGAGCCTTCGTTATTCGAGGTGATGCAAATCACCAAGAAGAACAAGGCTGGAAACTGGGTTAACCAGAAGACCACCGACATGGCGGTACTTTATTAAACTTATAACTATTTTTTAATTTTTTTTATACATTAACATTTACTAACGTATTTGATTTTTGTGTGCGGATGCAGGAGGCGTATCAGGCCATGTGTGCCGAGAAGGAGGCTGAGCTGGCCTCTCAGACTTTTGACGGGTAGGCACCTCTCACCCTTTCTTCTACTGACGACAATGTCATCTATTTAGAGGTTGTCGGAGGTGTAAACAAGAAAGGGATGGTGTTTGGCCTTGGTGGGGTTGGCACCCAGATAGCCAGGACTGGGAAGGCCTCACCCTCTTCCTCGACGTTGCCAGCAGATGTTGTTCAGGTCATTTAGAACTTGAACAATAAACTCACAGAGGAGCGCAGACAGAGGCAGTTGGCGGAGGAGCGAGCTGAGTGGGATCGAGAGGACACTCGTTGGCTGATGGCTCAGCAGGAGGGTATGATACGTCAGTTATTGGAGCAGTTATCGGCTGGACCTGGTGACAGAGCCTCTGCTTCGAGACCACCACCCCAGGATCCCCCCAGTTGACTCTTATTTTATTAATCATTTTTTTAGTGTTACACATTTTTGTATTTATTTTTTTATTGTTACACATTTTTGTATTTCTTTTTTTGTTGTTACACATTTTTGTATTTCTTTTTTTATTGTTTGAGTTGTAAATATTATGACGGTTTACTATATTTTTATATTCCATTGTGTTTGATAATGTTATAACAATTATTAAAAGTATTACAAAAAAATTAGCATATATATAAATATTTAACGAAACTTTCTAAAAGAATCTTCAATCATCAAATTTAAGGAAGAATTAAAAAACTTTAATATTAGCAACGACAAAACATGGTCGCTACAATGTAAATACATTAGCGACCGACAAGTCATATAAATATTTAACAAAAGTTTTTAAAAACATTAAATCATCAAATTTAAGGAACAATTATAAAAACTTTAATATTAGTGACGGTAAAACATGGTCACTGCAATGTAAACACATTAGCGACTGACAACTTGTCGTCGCTATGTTTGTGCCTATGTAGCTACGAAGAACTTGTCGCTAATTGTGTCACTAATTAGCTATGAAGAACCCCGTCGCTACCCATGTCCCTATTTAGTTACGATAAATCACGTCGCTAATCTTGTGCTTATTTAGCTACCACACCAAGTCGTCGCTACGTTTGTGTCTATGTAGCTACGACAAACCCCATCGCTAACATTGCCTGTTTAGCTACGACGTGGCCCCGTCGCTAATGTTGTCCCCTTTTAGCTACAACGTTAGCGACGACTATTTGGAAAGATAGCATAGCGACCACCATATCCCCGTCGCTAAACTTCCCATTGTTAGCTACGGATCTATCAACGGGCTCCGTCGCTAGGTTAACGACGGGCATCCGTATCTTCCCAACTATAATTTAGTGACGGGTTTATATCGTCACTAAGTTGTTCACGATCTTATAGCCCGTCACTGAGTTGTTAGCCACAAAGGATGGAGCGACGGTATTTTGCCGTAGCAACTGCCGTCGCTAATACACGTAGCGATGGGATGTTATCTACTAGCAACGGGCTTGTTTCGTCGCTATTACATCTTTTTTTCGTAGTGACTTCCAATTTTAGTCTATGGTTAGATTCCGGAATTCCATTTGATACACATATTACATCAGAACTTAAATATTCCTTTTCGCTTCGTAGAACTAAAGAAAGTATAAACTCAAAATATTTAGGTTCATTGAAACTTTCTAACATGTTAGGATATACAAAGTTGACTGGCTATATTAATGGATTGTCAAAGTTATCTAATATTAATTTCATTATCTCTTCTCTTATAAGTTGGATATCCTTATTCGTTACTAAATAATAACCTTATACTTTGATTTTATTTAAATTGATTATATTTATATTCAAAATTTAAATAAAATTCAAAATAAAAATAAAATTTAAAACACTATACTTAATATTCTTAGTTACTATAATTATATATATTTGATTCAAAATAAAATTAAATAGTATCCTCGTTGCAACTTTTTGATTTACAATCATTGTAAAATTATATGCAATTTTAGTAAATTAGCTTAATATTAGAATATTATACTTATTTTTGTATTAAAATTAAAAATAAATATTATCTTTGTTAAACACATTATATGTATATGTAATTCAAATGTTTTTTATTATATTTATATTCAAAAAATTATATGTAACTTAAAAATAAAATTAAATTAAAATTTTATACTTAATATCCTTATTTACTATGATTATATATATATATATATATGTTTTATGTAAAAGGGGAGTATGATTTAAGCCTTTCTAAATAGAGGAAATAACATTTTATCTAAAAATAAATTATTTTTATACATTAGCCATGTATTACTCATATGATACTGTATATTATATTGGTTAATAAAAAGATGAAATGGTATATAAATTTCTTTTTTCAATAGACAATTTAACAATCAACATATTTATAATAATTCATTACTTGATTAATCTTCATATTTGGCAAGAATGTAATGCCCATTAGTATTTTAAATATCTTATGTATTATATTTTTTGAATATCTTTTATCTCATGGATATAATCTTATTTGTTCCATGAAAAACATTGATCACTCCTCTTTTGTCTGTCAATAAATATAAGAATATAAAAAATATTAAATATCATATGAATTAAATGAGTTTAAAAAAATATCACCACAATAATATTAATCTTAACTATATAGAAAATAATACTTACTATTAAATACGTTTATCACGCATTGGTGTAAAATGACAACAACAGAAAAACTTGAACTTTGTTCTGCTAGAATGAAAACTATTCTGATCTGGGTTCATACCGGGCCATATAACCAGCGGATGAAATGCCACGAGCTCATAAGGAACAGATAAGTAAATTACTTAAAGTACCACCTGGGGTACATACCAAACCCTACTAAATAGTGGACGAGGTGCCCATTGTAACACCCCTATTTTTTTGAAATTTTGAAGGAATTAAATTATGGTTCTTTAGAACTTTTTAATCTACGTATTATTTATGATTTTTTGGAATTTTTTGGAATTTTGGAATTTTTTTTAATAAAATAATATTTTTTGTAAATAATTTTAAATTCATATAAGTGACTTAAATTAAAAATATTTACAAGAAAGTGAATTGAAATTATAAGAAAATTTTCTAAAATCCGTTTCAAGTAGACTTATCAAAAAATTATCGGTTTGAGAAAAATCTTGATTTTTTCCAATCGTTAAAAAATTGGAAACGTATCAATAAATTTTTATTAACAGAAAATTTTAGATTTTTAAAATTTCAGCTTTATATTACTTATTATAAAATTAGTGAGGACTGATATAATATCGCTAAATTTCAAAAAGGACTCATTTTGAATATTTAAAATATACCGAGTGAAGGGTTACTATTTGACTTAATAATTTTGCCTACAATTACTATGCAAAACACTGTGCATGTATGAAATTTTCAAAAGGTGCACAGTAACCTAGAATAAAAAATTTAAAAATGCATAGTACTTTTATATTAAAATAATGGAATGCATAGTAAATTTTTTTCCTATAAATATCGAAGGATTTCTTCTTTAGAATTCACAATTTCAGATTAAGTTTTCTTAATATAGTAGTGCTAGTGAGATAGTGGTGGAAGTGAGAGAGAGAAGAAAAGTTTTTGGAGAGAAGGTTCTGCCAAAATCCTAAGGTAAGAATACTTCTCTTTTATATTTTTTGGGTTATTTTCATATCGTTTTTAGAAATCTGTTATTATACTGGAAATAATATTATTTTAAGTTACTATTCTGCATAGTAAACACTATTTCAATAGTAAATTACTATTCAAATAGTAAATTACTATTTACTATTACTATTTACCGTTACTATTCACGATTTACTATTTACCGTTACTATTCACGTTTTACTATTTACTGTTACTATTCATGATTTACTATTCACTATTCACTATTCACTATTCACTATTCACTATTCAAAATTTACCATTTCTGTTTTAAGTATTAATCTTAATCTTCGTCTTATGCTTATACTGAAATAAGATTGGTATTAATATTTCTAGAAATCGGAGGCGCAAAGCAAATCCATTTTGGGTAACAATTCAAGGTAAGGGGGAGTGAGATAAGAGTATAATATGAAAAGACATAAGAATAATGGGAGGAGTCCCCTACTCCTTTTAAATTTAATAATATTATTATTTTGAAATATTAACTTTTTAGCTTAACATTTTTAATAAATTTTAAATTAAATATCCGGTTTAACTAACTCTAACATACCTATGCAAGGACTTGGACCATTATTACCTATATGGACTCGACTATACCTATGCAAGGATTTGGACCATTATGACCCATATGGACTAAACTATACCTATGCAAGGACTGGATTATATGGACTTACATAGACCTATACGAGGAATTGACCAAAAGGACTCAAATTGACTATATTAATAACCATTAAACTTTGAATTATAACATTTATAAACAATGCTTTGTTGACTTGATTTTGATTGATATTTAATTGTGATTAATAATATTTGATGTGATTGATGATATTTAGTTATAATTGATAATGCTTGATTTTGATTGATGATTTTGTGACGTGGAGTTTGAGCATATAGCGAGCATGACGGAAAGATAAATTCAGTAAGAATTTTCTTACCTTACTCTTTAAATTTTTACTTTAAATCTTCTCTTCTTAGAAATTATTTTTATTAACTTTATTTTCAATATTTAGAATAAAAAAATTAGTATTTATTTTAGAAAGAAAACATTTTATGAGAATTAATTAATTAAATCTTGAGTTAAAGAAAATTTTTGTAATTTTAAGTATTTTTGGTTAATAATTATTCTCTTTTAATAAAACAAAATTTTTTAAAAGAAAATTATTTTATTTTTTTCCAACTTAATAACTAAAGATATTTGGAAATAATTGAGATTCCTAAATTTGATTTTGTTAAGATTTAATTTGAGAAAGATTATGTAAAGTTTTATATGAGAAAATTTTGAGATATTTAAGGCTTAGAAACTCAATTTCAGTGAGAATTAAAAATTGTACCAAATTTATTTCTGTGGGACAGAAATTTAGAGAATTGAGAAAATGTACAGTTTATAGAAATGATGTTGTAAACCTTTTAAGGTATTTAATAATTGAGTTTCTAAAAGCCTTAACCAACTAAATACGTGAGTAGTTCATGCATCATGAATCATTAAAGTGAAATAAAATGATATTGTCTGGGGACGGATTATAGAAACCGAGGATACATTAGAAGAGGCTTAATTACGAGCCTTGGGATGAGAGGGTGTGAAAGGGTGCTTCAGGGGACCTGGGGTAGCTCCCTAGTGTCGGGTACTTTCACAATAAAAACTTTCTCAATCTGACTAGTCTCTAAGTGTTTCCATGCCAGTTGAGCTGTTCATATTATTATTATCCGGACTTATGGAATAGTGTAAACTCCTGGTTGGCCCAGTGCAAATTAAAATTTAAGGGCCCACATATATAGGTAAGTTATGATGAAGATATTGCATACATTCATGCATTCATAATTGATTGTGTATATGATTGTGATTGATATTATTATGTATTGGTTTGTGAAAACCCTTTGTTGCTTATGTCTTAATCAATAATATTATATTCTGTTTCTCACTCCTTTCTCCGTGTCTTTGTTTCATATATTCTAAATTGATGGTTCAGAGGGAAGGATCAAAGAATTTCGGCAGTAGATATAGCACGTTCTAGAAAGGGAGCTCGGTATGAATACCGTGGTCCAATGAATAAATAATGTTAATAAGTAACTGCTTATGGGCCATGGAGTTTCCTCTCTTTCTTATAATGTTTAATGTTTATTTTCTTCGGATGAATGTACAAATACTTTATAAAGTTTTAATAATATTTGTGAGGTATTTCAGAAATAATGTATATAATTTATTCCGATAGTTTCTTTTTAACAATCATATCTTTAAAAAAAAATTATGAATTTTTCTAGAATTTATTAAGGTGTAACTGAGGGTGTTACAAAGTGGTATCAGAGCAGTTAATCCAATAGGCCTGGGGAAAAGGTCTATCTTGCTTTGTCTGTAAACTCTGTATAGGTAGAATATCTGACTTGGTAGTAACTGTGATTGATGTGACAAATCTCAGTTACTGTGAAACAGGAAACTAATGGCTGGAAACGATCTTGCTGGAGTTGTAGAACGCTTAATCAATGCAATGGGAGCACGTGAAGGTCAAGGTAACGATGCCTTGAGAAGGCTGGACCTATTCGAAAAGCGCAATCCACCTCGTTTCAAGGGAGGATATAACCCTGATGGAGCACAAATCTGGATTCGAGAGATAGAGAAGATCTTTTGAGCATTGCAATGTAATGAAGCTGATAAGGTAATCTTCGCTACTTATGCCTTATCTGAGGATGCCGAACATTGGTGGGATAGCATGCGTAGACAATTCGAAGTCAACGACGTGGAAATCACTTGGGATTATTTCAAGGATATGTTTCTGGAGAAATACTTTCCAGCTGATGTTAAAGAGAAAAGACAATTCGAATTCCTGTCGCTGACCCAAGGAAATATGACCGTTGGAGAGTACGCATCCAGGTTTGAAGAGCTATCTCGTTTTCATTCTCATTATAATGATGCTACTAATGAAAGAGATCGGTGTGCAAAGTTTGTAAATGGATTGTGGCCAGAAATTAAGGAAGCTATACGAATGCAGGAAATCCGTGAATTTTCTGTATTGGTAAATCGCTGCAGGATCTTTGAAGAAGATCATAAGGATAGAATGACCAAAAGTTGTGAGCCCATTCACAAGGCAGGAGAAATGAGAAGTGGAGGACCTCACCATCACCAAAGAAGAGACTTCAGAAGGAATAAGCCTTACCAAGCGCCCTTTCGTCAGTTTGGAGCAGCATCTGTTCCTAACAGACCCCAAGCTTCAACTGAAAGCTATTACCCAACATCTGCACCAAATTTTAAATGTTTTATCTGTGGAGGACCCCATTTAAAAAGGGATTGTCCTAAAAATACTTATGTTTGCTTTAAGTGTAACAAACCAGGTCATCACATCAAGGATTGCCCAGAGATGAAGAGAGAAAACCCTGAAGGTGCAAGTACAAGCATAAATACTCAAGGAGGCGTGCACAGTGTAGTCGGAAGGCCGAAGGCAAAAGGAAAGGTTTTTGTAATCACTGGAGAAGAAGCATCTCATTCTGATTCCATGGTGGAAGGTAAGTGTATCATTAATAAGATTCCTTTAATTGTTATGTATGACTCAGGTGCATCACATTCCTTTATTGCCAATGACTGTGTAGAAAAACTAAAATTACCTGTGATAGAACTGCCATTTGACTTATCTGTACGTACTCCTGGAAACAATCCCATTGTCACTTCTAAAGCCTGTTGGAAATGCCCTATTGTCATAAATGGTAGGGACTTTAAAGCTAATCTTTTCTGTTTACCCCTTTCTAGCTGAGAAGTTATTATTGGGCTAGATTGGTTGTTTGACAATCATGTTCTAATAGATTGTCATAATAAAACCATAATGTTTAAAGAACCAGTGAATTTGAATCCTGAGGATTCGAGATTTCTAATCGCCAACCAAGTGAGTGCCTCTTTAAAAGGAGGGGCTCAAGGATTCATGCTATTGCTTTCAACGAAAGGAGAGCAAGAATCAAAAATCAAAAATCTGCCGGTTGTGTGTGAATTTCCTGACGTTTTTCCTGAAGATATCCCTGGTTTACCCCCAGAAAGAGATGTAGAATTTTCCATTGATCTAGTACCTGGAGTTGGACCTATTTCAATTACACCATACCGAATGTCACCTCTAGAATTAGCAGAGTTGAAGAAACAACTTGAAGAGATGATAGAGAAGCAGTTTATACGACCCAGTGTATCCCCCTGGGGTGCACCAGTGTTGTTGGTTAAGAAAAAGGATGGTAGCATGAGATTGTGTGTAGATTATCGGCAACTGAACAAGGCGACGATCAAGAACAGATACCCTCTGCCAAGGATTGACGACTTGATGGATCAGCTGCGTGGTGCCACGGTGTTCTCCAAAATTGATTTGAGGTCTGGATACCATCAAATAAGGGTGAAGAAAGAAGATGTATCAAAAACTGCTTTTAGAACACGCTATGGCCATTACGAATATCTAGTAATGCCTTTTGGTGTAACTAATGCACCAGCCATATTCATGGATTACATGAATAGGATTTTTCATCCATATCTAGATAAATTTGTAGTGGTGTTCATTGATGATATATTAGTGTACTCTAAAAGCAGAGAAGAACATGTTGAACATTTGAAGGTCGTGTTGGAAATCCTGAAAAAGAAACAACTGTATGCAAAGCTGTCGAAGTGTGAATTCTGATTGGAAGAAGTGAACTTTTTAGGACATGTAATTAGTCAAGGAGGAATAGCTGTAGACCCTTCTAAGGTGGAAGCAATTTTAAAATGGGAGAGACCAACCACAATCACTGAGATTAGAAGTTTTTTGGGTTTGGCTGGATACTATAGAAGATTCATTGAGGGATTTTCAAAGCTAGGATACCCATTGACCAAGTTAACACGGAAAGGACAACCTTTTGTGTGGACGACACAATGCGAGAATAGTTTCCAAGAGCTGAAAGATCGACTTACTTCTGCGCCGGTGTTAGTACTCTCTGATCCACATCGAAGTTTTGAAGTTTACTGTGATGCGTCTAAACAAGGACTAGGAAGTGTACTCATGCAAGACAAGAAGGTTGTAGCCTATGCGTCACGCCAATTAAGGCAACATGAGATTAACTACCCTACCCATGACTTAGAGTTAGCCGCTGTAGTTTTTGCCTTAAAGATTTGGAGGCATTATCTATACGGTGCAACATTCGATGTGTTTAGTGATCATAAGAGTCTTAAGTATTTATTCGACCAAAAGGAGTTGAACATGAGGCAATGGAGATGGATGGAGTTCTTAAAGGACTACGACTTTGAGTTGCAATACCATCCTGGAAAAGCGAACGTAGTAGCTGATGCTTTAAGTCGAAAGTCTCTACATGCGGCCACAATGATGATTAAAGAGCTGGAATTAATAGAGAACTTCAGAGATCTTAACCTAGCAGTAAAGGTTAATGCTAACAGCTACAGATTAGGAGCGTTGCAAGTGACAAGTGAATTCCTGAGACAAGTTTTAGAGGCTCAACGAGAGGATGAATTCCTGTAAGAGAAGAAAGAACTCTTGAAACAAGGAAAAGAAGTCGAGTTCAATGTAAGAAGTGACCAATTGCTGAGATATAAGGATCGAGTATGTATCCCTAATCAAGAGGAGTTGAGGAAAACAATTTTGGAAGAAGGCCATAAAAGTTATATGAGCATTCATCCCGGAGCTACTAAAATGTATCAAGATTTGAAGAAGTTATTTTGGTGGCCTGGAATGAAGAAAGTAGTGGCAGAGTATGTGGCTGCATGTCTAATTTGCCAGAAGGTTAAAGTGGAACATCAAAAACCCCCTGGAATGCTACAATCAATGGAAATACCAGAATGGAAATGGGATAGCATTACCATGGATTTTGTGACTTCTCTACCTAAAACTCCATTAGGACATGATTCAATATGGGTAATAGTTGATAGACTAACAAAGTCTGCCCACTTTATTCCCATTAATATTCGTTACTCTATGGAGAAGCTGGCAAAATTATACATCGAGGAGATTGTGAGATTGCATAGAATTCCTTCAAGTATCATTTCTGATCGGGACCCTCGTTTTACATCACAATTCTGGAAGAGCTTGCATAAGGCTTTGGGAACAAGACTGCGTCTGAGTTTAGCATATCATCCTCAGACGGATGGACAATCAGAAAGAACAATTCAATCTCTAGAGGACTTGTTACGAGCTTGTGTGTTGGAGCATAAAGGAAGTTGGAATCAATTCTTACCATATGTGGAGTTTACCTACAACAATAGTTTCCATGCTAGCATTGACATGGCACCTTTTGAAGCATTATATGGAAGAAAATGTAGGACCCCGCTATGTTGGTTTGAGACTGGTGAAAACTTGATGCTAGGACCAGAGTTGGTACAACAAACCACGGATAAAATCAAAATAGTTCAGGAAAAGATGAAGGCAACACAGAGCAGGCAGAAAAGTTACTATGACAAAAGAAGAAAGCCACTCGAATTTCAAGAAGGCGATCATGTATTCTTGAAAGTCACACCTATGACTGGGGTCGGTCGGGCAATGAAATCTCGAAAACTAACTCCTAGATTTATTGGTCCATACCAAATAATGCATAAAGTTAGTCCCCTTGCCTACCAAATAGCATTACCACCTTTTCTTTCTAATATCCATAATGTTTTTCATGTGTCAAACTTACGAAAGTATATATCTGATCCTACACATGTTATTGAACCTGATGTCATACAAGTTAAAGATAATCTTACATATGATGCACCACCTGTTAGAATAGGTGACAGAAGAATAAAAAAATTAAGAGACAAGACAATTCCGCTTGTAAAGGTCATTTGGAGTGAAACGAGAGGAGAAGATGCTACATGGGAACTAGAAACTGAGATGAAAGAGTCTCATCCTCATTTGTTTTACTGAGATAGCTCTTCAAACCTGGATGCGTACTCTCCAACGGTCATATTTCCTTGGGTCAGCGACAGGAATTCGAATTATCTTTTCTCTTTAACATCAGCTGGAAAGTATTTCTCCAGAAACATATCCTTGAAATAATCCCAAGTGATTTCCACGTCGTTGACTTCGAATTGTCTACGCATGCTATCCCACCAATGTTTGGCATCCTCAGATAAGGCATAAGTAGCGAAGATTACCTTATCAGCTTTATTACATTGCAATGCTCGAAAGATCTTCTCTATCTCTCGAATCCAGATTTGTGCTCCATCAGGGTTATATCCTCCCTTGAAACGAGGTGGATTGCGCTTTTCGAATAGGTCCAGCCTTCTCAAGGCATCGTTACCTTGACCTTCACGTGCTCCCATTGCATTGATTAAGCATTCTACAACTCCAGCAAGATCGTTTCCAGCCATTAGTTTCCTGTTTCACAGTAACTGAGATTTGTCACATCAATCACAGTTACTACCAAGTCAGATATTCTACCTATACAGAGTTTACAGACAAAGCAAGATAGACCTTTTCACCAGGCCTATTGGATTAACTGCTCTGATACCACTTTGTAACATCCTCAGTTACACCTTAATAAATTCTAGAAAAATTCATAATTCTTTTTTAAAGATATGATTGTTAAAAAGAAACTATCGGAATAAATTATATACATTATTTCTGAAATATCTCACAAATATTATTAAAACTTTATAAAGTATTTGTACATTCATCCGAAGAAAATAAACATTAAACATTATAAGAAAGAGAGGAAACTCCATGACCCAGAAGCAGTTACTTATTAACATTATTTATTCATTGGACCACGGTATTCATACCGAGCTCCCTTTCTAGAACGTGCTATATCTACTGCCGAAATTCTTCGATCCTTCCCTCTGAACCATCAATTTAGAATATATGAAACAAAGACACGGAGAAAGGAGTGAGAAACAGAATATAATATTATTGATTAAGACATAAGCAACAAAGGGTTTTCACAAACCAATACATAATAATATCAATCACAATCACATACACAATCAATTATGAATGCATGAATGTATACAATATCTTCATCATAACTTACCTATATATGTGGGCCCTTAAATTTTAATTTGCACTGGGCCAACCAGGAGTTTACACTGTTCCATAAGTCCGGATAATAATAATATGAACAGCTCAACTGCCATGGAAACACTTAGAGACTAGTCAGATTGAGAAAGTTTTTATTGTGAAAGTACCCGACACTAGGGAGCTACCCCAGGTCCCCTGAAGCACCCTTTCACACCCTCTCATCCCAAGGCTCGTAATTAAGCCTCCTCTAATGTATCCTCGGTTTCTATAATCCGTCCCCAGACAATATCATTTTATTTCACTTTAATGATTCATGATGCATGAACTACTCACGTATTTAGTTGGTTAAGGCTTTTAGAAACTCAATTGTTAAATACCTTAAAAGGTTTACAACATCATTTTTATAAACTGTACATTTTCTCAATTCTCTAAATTTCTGTCCCATAAAAATAAATTTGGTACAGTTTTTAATTCTCACTGAAATTGAGTTTCTAAGCCTTAAATATCTCAAAATTTTCTCATATAAAACTTTACATAATCTTTCTCAAATTAAATCTTAACAAAATCAAATTTAGGAATCTCAATTATTTCCAAATATCTTTAGTTATTAAGTTGGAAAAAAATAAAATAATTTTCTTTTAAAAAATTTTGTTTTATTAAAAGAGAATAATTATTAACCAAAAATACTTAAAATTACAAAATTTTTCTTTAACTCAAGATTTAATTAATTAATTCTCATAAAATGTTTTCTTTCTAAAATAAATACTAATTTTTTTATTCTAAATATTGAAAATAAAGTTAATAAAAATAATTTCTAAGAAGAGAAGATTTAAAGTAAAAATTTAAAGAGTAAGGTAAGAAAATTCTTACTGAATTTATCTTTCTGTCATGCTCGCTATATGCTCAAACTCCACGTCACAAAATCATCAATCAAAATCAAGCATTATCAATTATAACTAAATATCATCAATCACATCAAATATTATTAATCACAATTAAATATCAATCAAAATCAAGTCAACAAAGCATTGTTTATAAATATTATAATTCAAAGTTTAATGGTTATTAATATAGTCAATTTGAGTCCTTTTGGTCAATTCCTCGTATAGGTCTATGTAAGTCCATATAATCCAGTCCTTGCATAGGTATAGTTTAGTCCATATGGGTCATAATGGTCCAAATCCTTGCATAGGTATAGTCGAGTCCATATAGGTCATAATGGTCCAAGTCCTTGCATAGGTATGTTAGAGTTAGTTAAACCGGATATTTAATTTAAAATTTATTAAAAATGTTAAGCTAAAAAGTTAATATTTCAAAATAATAATATTATTAAATTTAAAAGGAGTAGGGGACTCCTCCCATTATTCTTATGTCTTTTCATATTATACTCTTATCTCACTCCCCCTTACCTTGAATTGTTACCCAAAATGGATTTGCTTTGCGCCTCCGATTTCTAGAAATATTAATACCAATCTTATTTCAGTATAAGCATAAGACGAAGATTAAGATTAATACTTAAAACAGAAATGGTAAATTTTGAATAGTGAATAGTGAATAGTGAATAGTAAATCGTGAATAGTAACAGTAAATAGTAAAACGTGAATAGTAACGGTAAATAGTAAATCGTGAATAGTAATGGTAAATAGTAACAGTAAATAGTAATTTACTATTTGAATAGTAATTTACTATTGAAATAGTAATTTACTATTGAAATAGTGTTTACTATGCAGAATAGTAACTTAAAATAATATTATTTCCAGTATAATAACAGATTTCTAAAAACGATATGAAAATAACCCAAAAATATAAAAGAGAAGTATTCTTACCTTAGGATTTTGGCAGAACCTTCTCTCCAAAAACTTTTCTTCTCTCTCTCACTTCCACCACTATCTCACTAGCACTACTATATTAAGAAAACTTAATCTGAAATTGTGAATTCTAAAGAAGAAATCCTTCGGTATTTATAGGAAAAAAATTTACTATGCATTCCATTATTTTAATATAAAAGTACTATGCATTTTTGAATTTTTTATTCCAGGTTACTGTGCACCTTTTGAAAATTTCATACATGCACAGTGTTTTGCATAGTAATTGTCGGCAAAATTATTAAGTCAAATAGTAACCCTTCACTCGGTATATTTTAAATATTCAAAATGAGTCCTTTTTGAAATTTAACGATATTATATCAGTCCTCACTAATTTTATAATAAGTAATATAAAGCTGAAATTTTAAAAATCTAAAATTTTCTGTTAATAAAAATTTATTGATACGTTTCCAATTTTTTAACGATTGGAAAAAATCAAGATTTTTCTCAAACCGATAATTTTTAGATAAGTCTACTTGAAACGGATTTTAGAAAATTTTCTTATAATTTCAATTCACTTTCTTGTAAATATTTTTAATTTAAGTCACTTATATGAATTTAAAATTATTTACAAAAAATATTATTTTATTAAAAAAATTCCACAAAATTCCAAAAAATCATAAATAATACGTAGATTAAAAAGTTCTAAAGAACCATAATTTAATTCCTTCAAAATTTCAAAAAATAGGGGTGTTACACATATTACCAAATGAGAAGAAATTAAGAAATAACCTTAAACATGGTAGGGTTGAAAATGATAAATTAATCAGATTATATAAAAATTTCTGAAAAATCAACAAAATTCCATTAAATGAGAAGAGATTAAGAACTAACTTTAAATATGGTTGGTTTGAAAAGTGATGAGTGAATCAGATTCTAATTGTGTTTTTATAGAAATATGAGAATCAATAAATTTGACAAATAACAAAATTTGGTTCAATTTGGTAATTAATGATTCAAAATTAAAAAAATGTACGTAAAATTTACGTAAAAGTAACAAAAATTTATGTTAATTAACTTATTATATATATTGAAAATAAATTGAATAATTTAATATCACATCATTATTACTATATATATCATTAATAAAATTAAATGATAATATAATAATAAATACTAGTTATTATAAATATTATTAGTTATCAATTAAATTAATAAATATAATTATAATTTATATAGAATTAATATTATAGTTGATTTGATGATGAAGCTGTAAATATAGATAATATATAACAAATTATTCAAATAGATTTATATATTAATATAGTGATTGAGTTAATTTTTAATTTTATTAATTAATTAATATATATTGTTTAAATAATAGTATTTAATAATCAACTAATTTATTTGATTTGGTCATCAATTCGTGATTACAATTAGAAAAATTATAATTTAAAATTTATTCATAATAAATTTGATAAATAATGAAATCACTGATTCACTCCTTACTAAGAAAAATATTTTATTTATTTAATATTAATATCTATATAATACATTTTTAAAATAATTTATTATCTAATTTAATAATTTATTTATTTTTATCTTTTTATATTTAAAATAATTTAAATTTTTTAAATAAAATATTTTCAAATTAATTATTAATATTATTTAAATAATAGTAGTCAATAATCAATATAATTTATTTGATTTGGTCACCATTTATGATTTTAATTAGAAAAATTATAATTCAAAATTAATTCATAATAAATCTGGTAATTTATGAAATCTGATTCAATATATATTACTTTATAAAATATATTTTTAAATTATTTAATATAGATTATTTAATAAGATTAATAATTAATAAATATTATTTTTAATATAAATTAATTAAATGGGGCCGTATATATAGAAAAATTACCTAAAATAAATTTTATAAGGTATTGATAAATGTATATAATATAGATATAGAAATAGATTATTTAACATGTTTATTAAAAACTTTGTTTTAAACGTGACTTTTAGAAAAAGAAAAATGTTTAAATAACTGTGGTCAATGCAGCCTGTACGAGCAAACAAACAAGCATTTAACGTGTAAAATGAGTTTGCCACTTTTATAGAATCCAATTAAATTTGAGCTTATGATTCAACCAAATAAATTTAACATAATAACTATTAAATGTATAGTCCATGTATTAAAAAAATTGATCTAATTAATTAAAAATTAAACTTATAATTATAAAATCACAAGTTAAAATTACATTGATATGAGAATTTTATATAAACATTAATCAGATTTTTTGACATTAAATAACGCTATCGAGCCTCGAAATAATGAAAAAAATATAGACCACAAACTGTACATACACCCTCTAAAACATGGATTTTAAATTGGACACGGAATCTTGAGTATTACCGGTTGATAACAAATATGGGTTGTCTTTGTCTAAAAGGCATTTTTTTAAATTTATTTAAAACCAGATTTGATGTGGTTGGAGATACTTTTGTGATTTAGCAAAGCCACCTCAAATATTAACGGATTGATGAGTGTGGATCGTCTACATTATGAAATGTATTTTGACGAAAAGGTAAAGTTGACATGTTTAAATTGGTAAAAAAATTAATATTAATGAAGAAATAAATTTTTATTGGTAAAAATTTAAATCAGTCATAACTCTCAAATGGTAAATTAAAATATTTAGTAGATTTTAAAAAATAGTTAACTAATTAAAAGAAACAATTAATTTATTTTGAGTGAATCATTGCATGTTTCGTACTGTAATTTCTTTTTGTTTTACAAGCATCCAAAGTAAGAGCTACGTTTTGTATGTTATAGGTGAAATTAGAAGGATGGAAATATAACAAATGTAAATACAAACAAGATAATATAATTTCATTTGTTTGTTTGGGTTGAATAGAAGGAAACAAAGTTAATATATACTCACTGAAAAAACTTCTCATCTCGTTTACAAATAAATATTTAATAAAACCTAAATAGTATATAAAATTTGTAGCTTTAAAGTAAAAATAAATAAATGATAATCACTCAATTAAATGATAATCACCTCAAAATATTGAATGACAATCACTCTACAATGAATTATAGTTTTCATCCCTAACAATTTTGTTTCATTTTCCCTTCTCTTTAAATTTTAATATTTCAAAAGTAAAATTTCAATACTTTAGAAATAGTCTCCATCAATTGACGATCACTCAGATATGTCATCTAGTTATTCTAATGGTGAATATAGAAAGCTTTTGAGCAAAAAATATTCAACTTCTTATGATTTTTTTTAACAAGAATAATCAATACATTTAAGTTATATATTTTCACATTTTAAATAATAACTTATAAATTAGGTGATACACAAGATAAATAGGCAACATATGAGACGATGACATGAGGATATGTTAGACAAAATACAATAAATAGGAAAATGAGTGATTAAAAGAAAATATTAAAATTAATAAGGAACTTTTGTGAACAATATATACTAATGGGGAACGAAAAACATAAAAAAAATAGGAATGAAGGACGAAACTGTAACAAAAATTTTCTACGGATGAAGACTAAAATTTGTTAATCTTATAAGGATGAAAAACATATTTAATCCTTACTAAAAATTAAAAAAAATGAATAAATTATTGATATTTTTTAAAAAAGAAAAAATTTATACACTATTTATTATTAAAAGATGTAACAAGAATAATTGTTGACTAAAGCACATGATTAGAGTCCAACTCAAAACATAGTACTTTTTTACCTTAATCCAGCTTATAGGTAGCCTTTTTTTGTCTCTCAATGAAAACATCAACAGTAGCGACTTAAGCACATAAAGAAAGTCAACGAGCTTATAGTTTAAAGCTTATGGCTTAGCTTGTAAGTTGTTGGACTAAATTAACTTAAATTATGTTAAGGAACTATAAAAGACATAATACTATAATTATATGAGAGGTGAAAATTATTCTTTTAAAAATATATAAGAGTAAAAAAGATAATGAAGCAATTAATGAGAGAGCTTATACCTTTTGAAAAATCATAAACTACCTTAATGCTATGTAATCTGCTATCAATACTGGCCCCCAAGCGATAGAGATATCGGTAGAGGGAAAAGATGTGGGTCCAATAAGAAGTCCTGACCAGAGTTTTAGAGAAAACCAGTGTGCTTACTGGATAGACCTCGGTCTAAAGCCTACCAATGAGTCAGAGTTTCAGAACCAAGTGGGAAACTTGCTTGTACAAGAGTTCAAAACTTATCAAATGTCAAATCAAGAGTTGGACCTCTGTTAAACTATAAATACCATCATTCATTATGAGGAAAGCAAACTATTCTACCATTCTTAATACTTTGTTTATCTTGGATCTTTACTAACTTAAGCATCGGAGAATCTTTGCAGGTTCAACCACCACCTGTTCCAACATCATTGGTCCGAGGCACTAAAGCCTAGGAGTAGAAGGCACGGTTCTCCCATTAAGTTTGTGTTATATAATACTGGATTCTCACTTAACCGGTATAAAAAATAGAGTGATTGAGAGATTCCACACCGGTTGTGAGTGTACCTATGTACCCCCCGCATACCGGTCATTCCATTGGCACGTCCGATGGGACTTATAAATTAAGTACCGTAAATTCGAAGCACAGTTACGAGGTGGAACCATCAAGATGGCATACAACTCTGGAGGCTCACATCCAAGAAATGTGCATGGAGCTGCGTATATTAGAGTACAATACTAGGATCATAGAAACCCAGGATGAAACCCACCACTAGGAAGAACTATTATCCACTCAGACCCAAAGGATGAATTAATTCGCCAACTCCAAGTCAAGCTCTAGCGGCTAAGGCAGGCAAGGGTCAAGTATGCAAAGGAAAAGACTGTTGTTACACCCTGGCGACAACAGTTAGAGGTTTCAGCAACACCAAACTATTCACAGATCCCGATGTTTGAAGACAACCGGGAATCCACTTTGAGAATGGATCACCCAGGCAATCAAAGAAAGGGGTTGCGTATCGCCAGAGGCTCTAGGGAATACCGTTTCAATATACCATTATCCAAAAGATTGATGAATATTCCAGTACCAAAGCATCTACAAACACCCCAACCGTTATCAATTGGAAAATATAATGGGGAGACTGACCCAAGACAGTATTTGGATGCTTATGTGAACAAATCCCTGTTTATAGGGGCAGAACAGGACGTTATGGTAGAATGTTTCCTAGGACTCTAGCTACAAGAGCCTTTGGATGGTTCAAAGGGCTACCTTCAGGGTCAATAAATCGATGGAAGAGATGGCATAAGCCTTTCTGGATCATTTCATCATTTCATAAGATGTACCAAAAATACCCCATGCTTTGGCTCAGATCAAGCAGGGGGAGGAGAAGAGTTTGAGGGATTTTTGGAAAAGGTTTTACAAAGAAACAACTTAGGTCTCGAGGTTAACAGAATCAATTCAGTTGCACATAGCAATTAAAGTCTTGCAACCGCAATCCCTTTTTATCTTGTCCATAGCCAAAACCTCAGACGTTTAAGGAATTCAAAAAAAAAAGCAGCAAAGTATGTTGGTAGGGAGATGCACCTTTCCGCTACTAAGAATATGAGCGTGTGCATTTAGGCTAGAACCCCGGTTCAAGACTGAAGAATTTTGAAGAACGACTCAGGTAAAAGTGACAGGAGTTATAGATGGGATACAACAGCTTGGCAGAAAGAGCGAAAGAACGTCAGTTTTACCCTTATGCCCTGTTAGCAGTTCGGCCAGGCAAACAAGATTGGGATACCGGGGCTTATGGTGTATGGAATCAAAAAGCCAGTGCCTATGAAGCGCAAGCAAATATTACGAATTCCATGAGCAAATCGGACACAACACTAATGAGTGTAGGCAGCTAAAGGACGCCATCGAAGTACTGATTTAGGAGGGTAAATTAAAGCAGTACCTTTTTAGACCAAAATCATCAGATAAACTAGAACGGGAGAAACCCTGACAACGAGACCGCTCTCCGTATGCGGGAAAAGGAAGAAATGTGAGAAAACCTTCCTCGACTGATAAAGGAAAAGCTGTAGTTAGATAGTATCGTAGATGAGGATGAAGAGTTTAAGATGCCCCTACCCAAAGGAAAATAGGAGATCATTAACATGATAACCAATGGTTTGGTAGGAAGAGGAATTTTGAATTCAGCACGTAAGAACCATCTCCATATGATCATGTCGTTGTAGGCAAAATTAGACAATAAACTATTCCAAGGTGGGATTCAAACTCTGTCTATAACTTTTACGGATGATGACTTTGGTCCCACTATTCTAGGAGGAGATCACGCAGTGATAATTGAGGCCTAATCGTGAATAAAACCATACGCAGACTACTTGTTGACCAGGAAAGTTCTTGTGATGTAATTTTTTATGAATGCTTCAAGAAGATGGGTCTATCTGATGTGCATTTACAACCCTACCTAATCGCATTCAATGAGGCTAAACAGCCTACCAAAGGGTATCTTGACACCCGACTAACATTTGAAGGAAAATTGAGTCAAGAATGGTCAAGACCAAGGTATTGTCATTGATGTGAAAACACCATTTAACGGAATCTTGGGAAGGTCATCGTTGAATGTTTTGGAGGCAGTAGTGTCCACCTCACACTTACTACTTAAGTTCATTGACAAGGAAACTAAAGTGTCCTTGGTCAAAGGAGATCAATAAATGGCCCAGTACTGCTATAACCTAAGTCTTTAAATGGTGAAAGTTGATGAAAATATCAAGAAAAGAAAATTGAAAGATGGGGGTTCGGTCCCAGGATCAGTAAATTTAATAGATTTAGGCACCAAAGAAGACTTGGTGTTTGATCCCTTAAACCAGGTTAGACCATCATCAGGGGGCAATACAAAGACTATTATTTTGGGTGATGACTCATCCAAAACTGCAAGTATAAATGATAAGCTGGAAGCTGATTTGGAGGAAAGGATCATTAAACTACTAAAGGAATTTAAGCACTTCTTCACCTGGACAACGACTGACATGCCAGACATAGATCCTAATTTCTATTGTCACAAGCTAGCAGTATACCTGAAATCAAAGGTCGTGACTCAAAAAAAAAGGAGGTTAAGACCCGAAAAACAACAAACAGCTTGGGAGCAGACTAACGGATTGTTGAAGGCCGGTTTTATTCGAGAGATTCAGTACTCATCATGGGTGTCCAACATGGTTATGGTAAAAAAGGCTAATGGGAAATGACGCATGTGCACAGATTTCACAAATTTGAATAAGTGTTGTCTAAAGGATCCATATCCGCTACTTAGTATTGACCAAATGGTTAACGATTCCTCAAGATACCAAATCCTTTCATTTATGGATACTCAAATTTCGATATGGAAGAATGATAAAAAAAACGGTGTTTGTTAAACAAATTAAAGATCAACCATAACAAGCACCCTCTATAAATACGAATCTTTGTGATGATCAAGCATTTCATGTTTTAACATTTAATTATAGTTGTGCTATTCTTTCATATTTGTAATAATGGTTTCGTATTCAACTCATTTGCTGCTAAGAGGTTTGTATTTAAAATTATGTATTATAAGGGTTATGTACGTGAATAATGCAGAATTATTTGACGAAGGTTAGTATATGTAAATATTTAAATCTAATAAATGTTTTTCTTCAGAAATATAAAATTACTAATACAAATCAAGTTGTATATAGCCCTAAATAAGTTTATTTTAGTAATTTATGGTATTTTTTTTGTTTGAAATTTTTTACATATTTATCTTTGTTGATATGTTTTATTAAAAAAATCACTCATAATTATTTTTAAAAAAATATATTTTATGTTATTTTACATTTAACAGCTAGTTTTGCTATACATGTTTTAATTTAATCAAATAACTTATTAATTTTCAACTACTAATTTTAAATTTTCAATTAACTTTTTAATTTTTAATTAATTTATCATCTAATTTTGTTAAATAGACCCAAAAACCAGAGACAAAGAGGCCAAAGACTGCAGACAAAGATAAACATTTTCTTAAAATGGAAAACTGTGTTGTAGGCATTATATTCAATGGGAATACTTAGAGATCAACCTTAAGAAAAGTAGCTGTTTTTGATTTGAATTGACTCGGGCATTCTTAAGAAAAGAGTAGTCATAAGGAAAACAATGGGCTGTTTTGATTTTCATCGTTTAATATTTGTTCGAAGAGAATTGCTGTACTATATTATATTATGGTGCCTTTATAAAAAATAAATTATTATTATATTAAGGCGAAAGATGTGCACTTGGCCCTTCGTTTCGAACAATGGTTGGTACCCAGGAGGGATGTTAACGTCGTCCCTCATTAATCCGTTAAAATATAGGGCGGGACAAGTTTGACATTCTAATTCAAACACTAATTAAAGTAATATATTAAAATGAAATAATTTTATTTTTTATAATAAATTAATGATAATAAATAAAAACTAAACATTTAAGTTTTCATTAATATTCAATAATAAAAAGTTTAATATCTATCTAAAATAAATAATCAAAACAACATTAATAATTAAAATAGTTAAGTTTATTTTTTAAAATAGGTGATTAAAGTTATTAAATTACCACCAACACCTAGTAAATAAGTGCATTCTCTAAAAATTTTGATAAGATATTATTAATATTATATTATTATTTTTTAAAATAAAATATTATATAACCTTGTCGGGTCAACCTGCCCCATCCCGCCAAAAGCCCGTAAAAATATAAGGCGGGGTAGGCTAATTTTGAACTTACCGCAATAAATTTGGTCAACTTACCTCGTCTCATTTTAGACGGATTAGGCCGTTGAGCTCGACTCGTTTTGACATCTCTAATACCCAGAAGTGAAGTCTAAGATTTAATATGAAAGGGCCGATATAAAGCTATTTTTATTGAGAAAACTATAAAAGTTTATTATAAAATAAATAAAATTATTATAAAAGATAATTACAAGTAACAAATTTAGAGAAATTCAAAATACCAAATCATATGATAATGTTTTTTCTTTTAAATATACTATTACAGTAATGTTAAAGATTCCATCTATAACCAAAAAAAAATTGTTTATCTTAATATATACAAAGTAATATTTTAAAAAGTCATCTTCTATTTTACTTAAAACTTAATTTTGACAAGGTTAATTACTGAAAGGCGCTTAGTAGTTGACATGAAAACCAATAATGATATTAATTTTAAACTGTACAAAAGTTGGTAAATTTTTTATTTCCAATTTCAACTAACCATTAACACAATTAATATATATATATATATATATATATATATATATATATATATATATATATATATATATATAGATGATATTAGCTAAGTTGATCTTGGTCCAGAGGTGAATAGCGTAGAGAATGAGGGAGAGATCATAGGTTCAAAATTTAATAATTAACAATTAATATTTACTTATTAAAAATTATAAAATTTTAAATAATTGTAAAATTATCTATTATTATGAAAACAACATACTTGTATTTTTTTGTTATTTTTTTCTCAAATTTACTTAGGTTACTCATACATATCTTTTTTCAAATGTTTTTTAATATAGAAGTTTTTTGCATAATAAAAAAACTTAGGGGGTGTCATGGCCACAACTGTAGCTTCCCCCAGTGTTGGTATGTGCGTATATATATACACATAAAAAATATGTTGGTATATATATTATCTCTTTAGAATATCTATTAACGGAAGCAATAACTAATATTTGTTAAAATTAGACTTGTACAAAATGATTATCAAATAATTATGATATATCATATTCCATTTTCACTAATAAAAATTAAATAGTTAAATATAAACTTATGATTTGTTTTATCCATGTATGAAGCGCATCATCATTATGTTTAATATTTATGTGAAATGATTACATCAAAGAGAAAAGAGTTTCCCATCAAGATTGGAGGTACCAAAAAATGATACGTCAGATCGTATATTATTAACGTACCCATTTTGTGAGATTCAATATATTCCTTTGCTTGGCCATTAAAGTACAAGGGGACTTAATATCTGTCACACTCTAAACAGGAGAATGAGAGCCCATATTAAGGACATTCAATATATATTTATCCTTTTCATTCTCTTACAAATATGTAATCCAACAATTTCTTTCATTCCTTTGTTGTTCGATCACCGTTGATATGGCAAGTTTGACTAGCCCATTGTTTTTGTGGTAGTTGGAGTGGAGACGTAGCAACTATTCCCTGTTGTTATATGTTTTCATTGAAGTCAAGTTTTCTTTTTCTTTCTTACGCTCATATTTTGACTTTAGTAGATGGGTAGAAATTGGTTGTAGGCTATGAACGATTCATCTCATTTCTTCTTGTTCAAAATGATATAGACTATATTAATTTATTTAATTAAAGATTAAATACTTATCACTAGTATAAAAATCACTTTTAACATTAATTGTTTTGTGCTTTTTACACTAGTTCACAACTAGTGTGGATTACAAAGGATATAAGAAAATAGGTGATCTTTAATACCGGTTCACAACTGTCGTGACTGGTATCGTGACGGGAAGGCCGACCCTTAAAAATAAAATGAATTTCGAAATCCTTTCGAAAAGAAAACAGGGAGTCACCACCAATATTTTCAAGGTAAAATACTGGAAAAACCTTTGTTAAAGCATTGGTCATAAAAATGAAATTCCAAGTTCGGGAGTCTAATTACATGTGAGGAAGGTATTAGCACCTCACAACTGTCCGTTATAAAACAGTTACCTCAAGATGATAGCGCGCATTATAATTAACCCAAAAATTATTTTAACTTCTTCATAAAAGGAATGTACGAAATGACAAAGCATACAAAAATAAACAAAACATAGGCACAAAATTTTTAAAACATGAGATTAACAGGATGTCTCGTCCAAATTAACCTCGCTCCTTCTTTTTTAAAAAGAGATATTATTAAAAAACATGAGATTAACAGGACGTCTCATCCAAATTAATCTCGCTCCTTCTTTTAAAGAAATACTACAAAAATGTGAGATTAACAAGACATCTCGTCTAAATTAACCTCGCTCCTCCTTTTTTAAAAAGAGATATTATAAAAAAAATATGAGATTAACAGGACATCTCGTCCAAATTAACCTCGCTTCTCTTTTTAGTAACAAGACAAAAATGGAAACTCTAAAAATTAAACAAAGAAAGATGGGCCCGACAGGAATTACTTCCCGTTCCTATGTATTCTCGAGCTTTCGAGAAATCAGGCTCACGTAGTTCTTTGGGGAAATTAATTTTGAAAGAAAAATATTTAAATTGTTTTTGATTGATTTTGATTTTTAATGATGAAAGAAAATTCATGAGAAAGAAGAAATACAAGGCGAAGAAGATCGCACGTGCATAAATCTTCAAGATCTAGTAATGTAGGCAAAGTAATTTTACACGACATTATTCATAAGATTTTACGACATTTATTCTAAAAGAAACATATATTTACTATTTTCATTTTTTTAGATTTAACATATATAAAATAAAACTAATTACTTTTATCCTTAAGAAGATATTTAGATTTTATTTTTTAAAATTCATCATAAAATAAAATAAAATAAAAAACCCATTTACTTTTATTTTAGAAAAGATCTTTTGATTTTAGGTTTCTAGTTTGGATTTAGCATAAGAAATATTTTTTATTTTTCTATTTTTTAAAAAACGTGTTTATTCTTTTTTATATTTTGGTTTTTAACATAAATAAACATTATTTATATTATTATTATATTTTCTTTAAAATAATAATAATAATATCAATATTTAATATTTATGTTTAAATATTTTAACATCAAGATAACCATTTATTCTTATTAAAGCTTTGAGAAATAGATCAAAATGCCTTTTTTGTTTGCAAATAATGTGTCCTTTGCCTTATTGGGCTTATAATGCCCATAACATAACAAACAAAAATAAATGAAAACCCATTAGGGTTTTAAATTTGAAAAAGGGAAGTATGAAAAGAAAGGAACGCATCAGTAGAGGAAAACAGAAGAGAGAGAAAATTGGAGGAGAGAGAAAGTGAAATCAAAGAGGGAGAAGAGAGGGACAACAGGAAGAGGAAAAAGCCGGCACTAGGGAGGGGAGATCGACGTTCGAGGTGCAGTCGGTGGAGCGAGTTTCCGGTGACTTCACTTAGTTGTTTCTCTTTTCGTTATTTGTTTTTTTGTATTTATTGGTGTTTTGGTTGCTTTTTTTTGTGTTTGTATGGGTTTTTGGCTTTAATTTTGATGGTTTTGGTGAAGGTGAAGAGGATAAAGTTGGTGAAGATTGTTGGAGATGAGATTGGGTCTCTGTTTTGGTCTTTTTTGATTTGAAGAATGATGGTGAAGGTGATGGATCTGTTGGGTTTTTTTTATTTTCTTCGCTATTCTGTTGCTGTTGGGACAAGAGAAGAAGAGAAGAAAGTGTTGTTTTTTTTATATTGATCTCTGTTCTGCTATGTGTGTGGAAGTAGAAGAGGAAGAAAGGTTTTTTAATTTCTAGAGATGAGGGTCTCTTGGTTCTATTATTGATTTTTCTGGTTTTTTGGTTTTTTTGGAAATGGTATGGGTATGGTAGATTGAAAAAGAAAGAAGATGATGTTGAGGGGTCATTTTCTGATTGTGTTTTTGGTGGATGAGAAGAGGATGAAGATGATGTAGAGGGGTTGAGGAGACAAATTCCAGATTTCGAACGGAATTTCTGGAATGGGGGAAGAAAATTATTATTCTATTTATTTTTTATTATTTTTTCAAATAATGGTGTTCACAGCTGCTCCTCTTTACTTTCTTTTCGCGATAATATGAATGATTCATTCATATCGTGAAAAGGAAGTAAAGATGTGAACACTGTCTTGATACTAACAACCTCAAAGAGGTAACGATTTTGACAAATAAAAGACTCAAATAATGCCAGCGTTGGCAATAAGAAAGACTTAAAAATACCAACTTTGGCGATGATGACTTTAAGAAGAGCCAACTTCGACAAATAGAAAGCTTAAGAGGTGTGATGAAGACTTAAAGAGGTCTCAATTTTGGGAATAAGAAAACCTAAAATGTGTTATGGAAACTTAAGGAAGAACCAACTTTGGCACTGAGAACCTGAAAGTGCTAGAGAAGCTTGAAGAGTTGCCAACTTTGACAATTGGGGAAGATGAACAAGGTTCCAAGTTTGACGATTGAAGTTAGAGCTTTGTCCCGAAAAATGAACAAATCAGAGGATATTTCCTTGATATTGAAAATAGGGTAGCCTAGAGAGGGATACTTAAAGCTTCGAAGAAAAATGAATGACACATAGGATTGTCCCAACATGTTTGGATCGGAGGATACAACTTAGGAATAGGTACCTGAAGCTTTTTGATAGAAAACAAATGACTAGGGGGATGCCCCTAGCTCAAATTGAGAAATAGAATAGCCTAGGAGTGGGTTCCTGAGGCCTTTGATAGAAAATAAATGATTTGAGGGATGTCCCTAGCTTAAATTGAGAAATGGAGTAGCCTAGAGGGAATACTTGAGGCCTTTTGACAGAAAATAAATGACTTGGGGAATGCCCCTGGTTGGTTTTGATTAAAACAGCCTAGGGAAGGACGCTTAAGGCTTTTTGACAGAAAATAAATGACTTAGGGGAATGCCCCTAGCTCAAACTAAATGACTTGGGGGATGCCCCTGGCTCAAATTGAGGAATGGGATAGCCTAGGAGTGGGTTCCTGAGACTTTGACAGGAAATAAATGACTTGGAGGGATGCCCCTGGCTTAAATAAAATGACTTGGGGGATGCCCTAGCTCAAATTGAGAAATGAGATAGCCTAGGAGTGGGTTCCTGAGACTTTTTTGACAAAAAATAAATGACTTGGAGGGATGCCCCTAACTCAAATTGAGAAATGGAATAACCTAGGAGAGGGTACCTGAGGCCTTTTGACAGAAAGGATGCCTTATTTGACGACTAGAAAGTAGAGGGTACCTCGTTCGACGATTGGAGAACAAACGCCAACATTGGCAATTGGGAAGAATAACAGTATCCCAACTTTGGCAATTGAAGCGAAAGCTTTGTATGCCAGTTTTAGGGAAAGAAACTTGAAGGACGCCTACTTTGGCAATTTAGGAAATGAAACTTAAAAGACGTTAGCTTCGGCGATTTATGAAAATAAACTTGAGAGAAGCTAGCTTTGGTGATTTAAGGAGGTGCTTTTAGGAAGTGCCAGCTTTGGCGATCGAGGATGAGGTTTTGAGAAGTGCCAACTTTGGCGATCGATTCCACTAGGGATGAGAAACTTGAAAGATGCCGACTTTGGTAGTTGGGGAGGAGACTTTGAAGGTGCCAGCTTAGGCGATTAAGGAAAGGCTTTTAGAGGTTCCAGCTTTGGCGATCGATTCCACTAAGGAGGAGAGACTTGAAAGATGCCGACTTCGGTAGTTGGGGAGGAGATTTTGAAGGTGCCAGCTTGGGCAATTGAGGAAAGGCTTTTAGAGGTTCCAGCTTTGGCGATCGATTCCACTAGGGAGGAGAAACTTGAAAGATGTCGACTTTGGCAGTTGAGGAGGAGACTTTGAAGGTGCCAGCTTGGGTGATTGAGGAAAGGTTTTTAGAGATTCCAGCTTTGGTATTTTTGAAGGTACCAACTTTGGCGGTTTGAGGAAGAAACTTTGAGAAGTGCCAGCTTTGGCATTTTCAAAGGTACCAGCTTTGGCGGTTTTGAAGGTACCAGCTTTGGCAGTTTGAGGAAGAAACTTTAAGAAGTGCCAGCTTTGGCGTTTTCAAAGGTACCAGCTTTGGCGGTTTTGAAGGTACCAGCTTTAGCGGTTTTGAAGGTACCAGCTTTGGCGATTTGAGGCAGAAACTTTGAGAAGTGCTAGCTTTGGTGATTGCGGTTCCACTGGGGAAGAGAATTTAAGAAGTGCCAGCTGTGGCAATTGCGGTTCCATTAGGGAAAAGGACTTGATTGAGGTGTCGATATTTTATATGTTGTCTGCTATAATAACCTTCATAAGAAAAGAAAAGAAGTAGTGCAGAGATAAAATTGAAAATTGGGTAAATTCCATGAAACCGCGACCCTTGAGATGACTCATGGACGAAGCAGAACGAATGAGGCAACCATAGCTTTGGAGCGCGTGCCTGGCCGAGTTCTATGATGATCGCCCAAGATGAGGTCGAGTAGTAGGAGCATCTTGTCCCTCACGACTTTAAATGTTTATCATTCTTCTATTTATTTTATTAAAACACATGTTTTATCAGATCAACGAAATTCATAACACGTATCGAAGAGGGTCAATTTTATTCATGCATGTTAAACAAGTACAGAGAAAGGAGAACAAGGAAAGTAAATGAAATGAATGAGGTCACATAGAACAGGTCAAGGACAGGTGAATCAGGGAGGGTTCATGGATCCTCCAGTGAATCTCTGAGACTAGCGAGAATCTTAATCCCCCAACACGACTTCATATTCACCCTTCGACCTTGCTTTTGAGAAGGTAAGTTCGACGATGATTCACGTGCCCCAGTTCGGACTTGCACTTCTTGAGTCAGAGGTTTTATTCGTATTACCAGAAATTTGACCCTAACTTTTGCCTAAGCCGCCCTTCTGGGTTTTTGATTCACCGGGTCGCTCTAACTTTTGCCTAGGCTGCCCTTTCAGGTTTTCAGCCTAGCGAGCATCATTTTTATTTTTCTTTTTCTTTTTTTTCTCTTTTTTTCTTTGTTTTTCTCTTTTGTTTTTTTGTTTGTTTTTGACATTCCTTTCTTACGCAAAGTATTTCTTTAATGCGTCTGTATTTATGGGCATTGGCAGGTCCTTGCTATCCATATTGGTGAGTATTAAGGCTCCTCCAGAAAAGCCCTCTTCACGACATACGGTCCTTCATAATTAGGAGTCCATTTGTCCCAATTGTCCTTTCAAATCGGTAAAATTTTCTTGAGGTCCAGGTCTCCTTCTTGGAACTGTCGAGGTCGTACTTTCTTCTCGAATGTTCGTTTCATACGTCTTTGATACAACTGGCCATGATAAAGGGCAGTTAGTCTTTTTCCATCAATTAGGTTTAGTTGGTCATGTCGAGCTTGAACCTATTCAGCTTCTTCCAATTTTGCTTCCATGAACACCCGGAGGGATAGAATTTCTACTTCAAAAGGCAAGACGGCTTCCATGCCATATACGAGAGAGAACGGGGTTGCCCCTGTCGAGGTTCAGACCGAGGTGTGATACCCATGTAGAGCAAAAGGGAGCATCTCGCTCCAATCTCTGTAGGTGACTACCATCTTCTGTACTATCTTCTTGATGTTCTTGTTGGCCGCCTCCACTGCCCCATTCATCTTAGGCCGATAAGGAGAGGAATTGTGATGGTGAATTTTGAAGCTTTCATAGAGTTCCTTCATCATTTTGTTGTTCAAATTCGTACCATTGTCAGTAATGATCTGACTTGGTAGGCTGTATCGGCATATCAGTTATCGCTTGATGAATTTGACCATAATATTCCTTGTTACATTGGCATATGAAGCTGCTTCTACCCATTTGGTGAAATAATCGATGACGACCAAGATGAAATGATGACCGTTCGAGGCTTTTGGCTCGATGGGCCCAATGACATCCATGCCCCACATTGAGAAGGGCCACGATGCTGATAAGACATTCAGAGATGACGGGGGTGCGTGAATATGTTCAGCGTATATTTGACATTTGTGACACTTCCGAACATAGACGAAGCAGTCCGCTTCCATGGTCATCCAGTAATAACCGGCCCTCAAGATCTTTCTTGACATGGCATGTCCATTAGTGTGAGTCCCAAAAGATCCTTCATGAACATCCCTCATGATTTTGTTTACCTCAACAACATCAACACAATGAAGAAGGACAGAGTCATAGTTTTTTTTGTAAAGCATATCCCCATTTAAGAAGAAACCCATGGCGAGTCGTCTTAAGGTCTTCTTATTATTCTCTGTAGCACCCTCGGGGTATTCTTGGCTCTATACATACCTTTTGATATCGTGGTACCATGGTTTCCCATCCGACTCCTTTTCCATCATTTGACAGTATGCAGGCTCACAATGTTTCTTTACTTCGATGAGAGGTGTATCGTAGTCACTACTTACTTCGAACATTGAGGCAAGGGTAGCCAAGGCATCAGCCATCTGATTGTCATCCCGGAGAACGTGATGAAAAGAGATCTCATCAAACTCTTTGATCATTTCCTTGATATGATCATGATAAGGAATCAACTTGCTATCCCTAGTCTCCCACTCGCCTTTCAATTGGTGGATGACCAAAGTGGAGTCCCCATAAACTTCTAACAATTTTACTTTTGCGTCCAACGTTGCTTGGATCCCTAACGAGCATGCCTCATATTCAGCAATGTGATTGGTACAATCAAAACACAGTCTAGCACAAATAGGGATAAACTCCTTATCGGGTGAAATCAGGATGGCCCCAATTCCATGCCCCAATGCATTAGAAGCTCCGTCAAATCTCAAAGTCCATTTATCTTTCTGACCACCTTCCTTATTGAATAGTGCTAGGATATCTTCATCCGGGAAGTTAAACTACATAGGTTGATATTCATTGATGGGTTGGTGTGCCAAGTAATCTGCCAGGGCACTTCCTCTTATGGCCTTTTGAGTGACATATATTATGTCGTACTCAGTTAATAGCACTTACCAACGAGCGATCCTTCCGGTCAAAGCAGGTTTTTCAAAAATGTACTTAACGGGGTCCATCTTAGAAACTAGCCAAGTGGTGTGACTCAACATGTATTTCCTTAGGCGCTTAGCGGCCCATGCTAACGCGTAACAAGTTCGCTCTAAAGCGGAGTACCTCATTTCACAATCAGTGAACTTCTTGCTTAAGTAGTAGATAGCATGTTCCTTCTCTCCAGTTTCATTGTGATGTCCCAACACACAACCCATGGATTCGTTCAATACAGTCAGATACAAGATAAGTGGCCTTCCTGGGGTTGGGGGCACCAAAATTGGTGGTTCTTGCAGGTACTGCTTAATCTTTTCAAAAGCTACATGACAGTCCTCATCCCATTGCCCCGGTTGGTTCTTGTGGAGTAACTTGAAGATCGGTTCATAAGTCGCTGTCAATTGTGAAATAAATCGAGCAATATAATTGAGTCTTCCCAAGAATCCTCGAACTTCTTTTTCTGTACGGGGAGGGGGCATCTCGAGAATCGCCTTGACTTTATCGGGATCAACCTCTATCCCTCTTTCGCTTACTATAAACCCCAACAACTTGCCTGACCTCACGCTAAAAGTACACTTGGCAGGGTTCAATCTGAGCCTGAACTTTCTCAACCGTTCAAAAAGCTTCCTTAGATCGCTAATGTGCCCTTCATCTGTCCTAGATTTGGCAATGATGTCATCCACAAAGACTTCTATCTCTTTATGCATCATGTCATGGAAGAGAGTTACCATCGCCCTTTGGTAAGTTGCCCTAGCATTCTTCAACCCAAAGGACATCACCTTGTAGCAAAAGGTGCCCTAAAGGGTAATAAATGTGGTTTTCTCCATATCTTCAGGTGCCATCTTGATCTGATTATACCCTGAGAAACCATCCTTGAATGAGGAAATGGAATGCTGAGCTGTATTATTAACCAAAACATCGATCTGTGGTAGGGAAAATCATCCTTGGGACTAGCCCTATTCAAATCTCAGTAGTCTACACACATCTGTACCTTTCCATGCTTCTTTAGAACAGGGACAATGTTGGCTACCCACTGAGGGTATTTTGCCACAGCTAGGAACCCAGCATCGAACTGCTTCTTAATCTCCTCTTTGATCTTTAGGAGCATTTCTGGCTTCATTTAATGTAGCTTCTGCTTTATTGGAGGTTACTCAGGTTTTAAGGGTAGTTTATGCTCGACAATGCTAGCATCGAGTCCAGGCATATCTTGATAAGACCAGGCAAAGACATCATAAAATTCCATTAACAGCTTGATTAAATCTTCTCTTTGTTCTCTACTTAGGGCAGTACCGATCTTGACTTCCTTCCTATTCTCCTTATTCCTTAAATTGATGATCTCAACTATGTCTAGGTAGGGTTGAATCCCTTCATCCTCTTGCTCTAACAACCTTGTCAGCTCGGGCGGTGGCTCACAATCTTCCCCATCTTCCTCATCAGTGTAATCAACTGGTGATCGAAGTTGTGAAACGGGATTGCGACCTCACTATTCTCAAGAGAGTCATTTTTGGATCTGTAATTTAGTGTGTTATGACAAATGAAAAAACAGGAACAAGCGAGTAAAGAGAAGGATTTCAAAGCAAGGATAAAGGAACAAGAAGAGTTTTTTTTATTTCGATACGCGTTTATTGATGAAAATGATAAAAACAAGTTTTTTTGCCCTTATTACATGGAAGAGTCCCAAAGCCTTAGGCAGAGCAGAGGGACGAACAAGTACTTAATGCATAAACAAATTACTTTGGTGAAACATTCAAAGTCATAGGGAGGTCGACAGCCTCCCAGTTATGAAGTTCTTGGCCCGGCAGACAAGCAATCACAAAATCAGCACTATCACAGAGACTTTCTTCAATGACGGCCAGTTGGTCTAGAGGCATCAGTCCGGTGCTCCAGAGGTTTTTGTAGAGATCACAAATGGGGACTCTCGTGGTATGAGGCTCCCTGCCGGTAAGACGGGCAACCCTTCTTTCTCTCTTTTCTTCCTCTACCCTTTTTCTATCGGTGGCTGTGGGTCGGTATCCTAATCCAAAACCATTTCTGTTCTTAAGCAGGTGTATAGGTTCCACTTCTCCATTCAAAGCACGTCCTAGCCCTCTTCCAGGTTTATACCCCTCACGCAGCATTATCTTTGCCATCACTAAAGATGCACTTGGCATGTAAGCCTTTACCATTACGGCTCCTTCCCCCACATAGGTGGCGTTTGCTATCTCCAATGCTTAGAAAGAGGTTTCAAGGGCCTCTTCTGCTGCCTCGATGTAAGGGGTTGTCAGAGGTTTGCTAACCAGAAGGTCCTCCTCACCAGAAACAATTATCAGTTTGTTGTCAATTATGAACTTTAGTTTTTGGTGCAGGGTAGAGGGGACCACTCCAGCAGAATGAATCCATGGCCGGCCTAATAAATAGCTATAGGCAGGCGAGATGTCCATGACTTGAAAAAGGACCTGGAACGTGCACGGCCCACCCTGTATGGGTAGCTCAATCTCGCCCATGACCTCCCTCTGAGTTCCATTGAAAGCTCGTATTACCATGGCACTCGGCTTCATATAAGTCCCATCAAATGGTAACTTGGCCAATGTAGATTTTGGCATGATATTGAGGGACAATCCATTGTCAATAAGTACTTTTGCTAAGATATAATCTCTGCACTTCACAGAGATATGGAGAGCTTTGTTGTCCCCCATTCCCTCTATCGGTATTTCATCATCAGTGAAGGTCAGATAGTTGTCTGCAATAATATGCCCCACTATTCCCTGAAACTTATCGACAGGAATGTCATGACTGACATGAGCCTCGTTCAGGACCTTCATTAACGTCTTCCGATGTGGCTCGGAGCTCATTAGCAATGATAACAGAGAGATTTTTGCAGGAGTATATGTTAGTTGGTCAAGCACTTGATATTCGCTCTGGCGAATAAACTTTAAGAATTCATGGGCTTCTTCATCAGTCACGGCCCTTTTGGTTTCACCACTAGCTCCTTCTCCGCCTACCTTGGCTTTTTCGGTAATCTGATCCTTCTTTGGCTCTGGAGGGACGTATACTCTTTCACTTCGGGTTACACCCCTACCCCAACAATATTCGTGATGGACAACGGAGACGGGTCGCTCATTGTCGAGCTTGCAACGATCGTATCTACGTTGTACTTCCAAGGGACAGCCTGAGAATCTTTGAACACAAATGAGGTAGGTGCTTGAATAGTAATGATTTGTTGTATAGAAATAGGAGCTGTTGGAGGGTTCCTGCTGTAGAAAATTGTCAAAGGCTTAGGGACTCGTGTCCCTGTCTGTTCCTGGACCATGTTGACCTCACCTCTGTGGTGTTTACAGACCTGCACAATATGGCTGTTCATGAGGCTCTGAAGGACCTTACAGAAGCTTTGGCGTTCGGCAGTCTGCTTGTTTTCATGTTCCATGCTCCAAGTCCCTTCAATTAATCCCCTTTCAAGCAAAAGGGAATAAACTACCCTTAACGGCATTCTTATGTCAGCAACATTCTTAACGCACTCCTCATCATTTTCCACGGTGTTGACCCCTGAATTTCCATGGTTAGGTAGGGGATTCGTGGCCATATTTGGGCTGCCTTCCTTAAAGTTAATCCAGTCAGCTTTAATCAGATCCCTTACTTTATACTTCAATGCCATATAGTTTTCAGTGGAATGCCCCGGTGCTCCAGCGTGATAATCACATCAGGTGTTGAGATCATACCCCTTGGGGTAAGGGGGTTCTACTAGCTTTAAAGGGCAGGGCGCCACTAAACCGTTGCGAATGAGGAGAGGCAAAAGTTTAGTGTATGTCATTGGGATGGGATCGAATTGCATAAGTGTGTGGTCATTGTTAGGTTTCCTTGCATTCTGATTAGGGTTGGGTGGCTGAGCTGTTTGTTGTGGAGGACGATATGGCATAGGTTGCGGTATAGGTGCTCTGACAATAGGTGGACAGAAATGAGGAGGATAAGAGGTTGGGTTATGGACGGCATCGGCCACATATGGATTCGGTGCATAAAAATTGAGGGCTTGAAAAATGGTTGGGGTGAATGGTCTTGGTTGGTCCCTTCTCTGATCATAAGAGACAAAGTTGGTCTCCCCGTCTCTCCTCCAACCATCGCCTGGCGCCGGTCTTTTCACATTGGATGCCCCAGATGGGCCCCAGATAATCTTCCCTGTTCGCACCCCGCTTTCTATTCTCTCCCCGATAGTCACAATATCAAAGAAATTTAAGAAAACACAGCCAATCATTCTGTCATAGAAGGTCGATTGAAGCGTATCGATGAACATCACTACTACTTCTTAATCGGACAGCGGAGGGTCAACCTGTGCAGCAGTTTCACGCCACCATTGAGCATACTCCTTAAATGTCTCATTATCCTTTTTTGTCATGTTCTGTAACTACACTCTGTCGGGTGCCATGTCTAAATTGTATTTGTACTGTTATAAGAAAGTGTTTGCCAAGTCCTTCCAGCAGCGAATACGGGTTCGTTCCAAGTGGGCATACCAGGTGAGGGCAGCCCCAGCTAGACTATCCTAGAAACAGTGGATTAACAGCTTGTTATCGGATGAATGAGACGCCATCTTCTGGCCGTACATTGTGAGATGATTTCTTAGAAAAATCATTCCCTGATATTTGTCAAAATCTGGCATTTTGAACTTGGGGGGAATAATGACATCAGGGACTAGGAAGAGTTCGGAGGCATCAATTAATCCAAAACTTTCCACACCTTCCACAACCCTTGGCCGCTCCTCCAAGATCTCTATCTTTCCTTTTTAGGAGACATCGAATGTGCGGCTGGGTTTACCATTTGAGTAATGCCTTGCGGATTGGCAGTATAAGGGTTCGTGTACCCGTATGGATAGCCGTAAAGCTGATGGAAAGGTGTAGATGTATGAGGCTGGTTCATCCGGCCAATGTTTAGTGGAGGACCCTGGGGTTGGCTCGTAGGTTGTGCAGTATAGACTGGCTGGGCTATCTGGGTGACTTAGGCTGGGGTGGCTTGAGCTTGAGCGGCTTGTGTTTGGGCGATTTATGGCTCATGAAATGGTGGTATACTAGGCTGAGCGGGGTTTGAGGTGTGGGGATTTGCTGCTTGGTGGTCGTGGGTGTCTTGTGGGTTAATGAGCAGCGGGGGAAAGTATCCTGGTTGTAAGCCATAAGGCGGAAAAGGTACCGGGTTACCGTCTGGGCCAACAAATGTATATTGTTGTGCATAGGACATGCCATAGTGTGGTTGGGGATCAACAGCAGGGTTAGGCCTTCCGACATTAATAGTAAGAGGAAGAGCCATTGGATTGGGAAATTGAGTCCTTGTCAAACCAAAACCTGGGGGATGTAGTGGGTAGTAGGCTGTTATTGGGCGTCCTCAATACCTACAGAGGAGCCCCTTCTGTGATTCTCTTTTCCAAAAGCTTGGTCAACTCGGCTACCTGTTCCTTCAGCTGGTTGAACTCATTTCTGAAATCTTTGTCCCTGATTTCTGCTTCAGCCATGAGTCTCTTCTAAAGTCGGGTCTGGTAAGGATGCTTACCCGTAATGTCTAATGGAAGTCAAAATAGGAAATTATTAAAAAGAAAGCATTAAATAAAAGCAGTAAAACAAATAGCATGGTGCGCGAAGTGATCGCGGAACTCGGCCAGTATCCTCCAACCGTTTCTCAGAACGTCACGTTCAAAAGTACTAAGTATGTGATAAGTGGAAATTAACATGAGATAGTTGTGGAGACAAAAGAATCCTTCTTTCTGAATTCCACCAAAATACATTACTACTGTAAGTCTATTTTTTATACAGAAAAAGTAAATCAACCATTCCTAGCTCGGGCAATCATGGCCCTCATTTTACAAATCCTTTCTCTACAGTAATCAAGGAAGGTTACAATTTTTTCTGGGGTGGTAAGGGGATTAGCCATTCCCTCAGCTTGCTTAAGTAGGAGCGGGAGGTCTTCCAGAGTCCCATTAGCCAAATATGCTAAGTGGGCAAAACGGTTCATCCATGAATGAATGACTTTGTCTTGTTATGTTATTTCAGCTTCCAAGATACAGATAGTCTCACGATAGTCTTGCTCAATGTCCATCGTGTTTCGCCGCTCGCCATTTATCTCATGCTGGCAAGCTTCTACCACTTCATTAAGCTAATGCTCTAATTGACTAACTTGCGATTATAGGAGCTCTCTTTGCACCAAGGCATTTTGCTCGTGCTCTTTGGCTTTTGCCAACATGTCCCTCAAGAGTTGCTTGTCAGCCAACATGGTGTCCCTTTGCTTGCTCTTCATTATCAGTTGTGTATTAGCTGTTCGGAGGCATTGACTTTTCTTTCTCAAGTAATCCCTTTCGATTTTCCATTTTTTTTTCAATCTCCTTGATGGTTCGATTACTTTCTAAGTTCTCCCTTCTCTGAAGGGCACATTCTTGTTGAGACATCAGTAAGTCTTTCTCTAGCTTCTTGTTTTTGGTAATTATCTCTTCTATCTTGGCTCTCATTGCCTCCTTTTTAAAGGTAGGTGGGGGAATAAGTGTGCTTGTTGGGAGATAGGAGGGACTTCTGAAAGGCAGCTTGACAATGGAAACCTTATTCAGGATCCATTGGTAGTATTCTTCCTTCACGGCGTGGCTTCGAGCTCCTAGGTCTTTCCCTTGTTTATGGACTTTCTTCCATGCATTTGCTATATCCTGAATAACAGAGGTACAATCTCCTTCTGAGTAGTAAACGGCAAAAGGAGTAAGGGATTCTTCATCAGGTGGCCCAAGCAATGGGTAGGCTAGCTGATGTTTGGCTATGACGGGGTTGTAATTAATGCATCCCTAAGTGCCCATAAGAGGAACATTCGGGTGGCTTCCACAATGGTGAATAATGGTGTCAACCTTCAACCACTGCGGATACCACCTCACTTTATCAGTCGTGAGCCCTATCAGGTGATTGGCCCATTCACACCCATTCTTTGTTACTAACTGGCATAACTTCATATCAAAAATAGGACATTCAACTTTGCCGACTTGGTGGAAGATATGCGACGTAAGCCACACATATAAAGCAGGTAGACAGCAAATAATTCTCTTTCCATCTTGTGTATAACAGAAGTCCATGGTGCAGTATATATTTGCCAAGATAGCAGTGACAGGATTTTCAGATTTGAACTTACAGGCAAGGAAAACGCCAATAGCATCATAGTCCACGTAATTGTCAATATTAGGGAACAAAATGACACCATAAATGGTGAAAGCCAAGTATCCATGAAGGCTTCCCAATCTCCCTTCTCAGCCAACAAATGCATATGTTTCTCAAAGTATTCCTGATCAAACCCCAGGGTCTGATTTCTATTTAGTTGCACACTCCTTAATACTTCTGGGTGAATCCTTAGGACATTAGCGATGGTAACAATACTCGCATGACGTCCAAGGTGGCGGTAAGGCATTTGTCCTTCTAGTGGCATCCCCAGAATCCGTTCGAACTCTTTAATAGATGGAGCCAACTAAAAGTCTCGAAAAGTGAAACAACGAAGAGGTGGGTCATAGAACTGAATCAAAGCAGTAATTGCCTCGACTTGTACCTCTACTTCTAGTAGCTTTAAAATCCTCCCATATTTCCTTGAGAAGGTCATTTTCTGATTCATATCCAATTTCTTTCCTAATGCTTGTAAACTGGTTGTATCGACTTTCCTAGCCTTAACATGCAGTAATTTTCTCAACTCAGGTATATTTGTACCACAACTATCTGATCTCATGTTAATTTCCATATTTTCACTCAGAGGTACTGGCTAAGCTCCTAATAGCTTCCTGCAAGAACATAAAGAAAAGAGAAAATCAGTCATTGGGAACTGACGTGCTTTGTAAATCGATACTCCCCTAATAACTTTCTTGAAAACATTTTTGTATTTAGGGAGGTTACAATTTGACAAAACTTGTAACAAATCAAAGGTCATGTGAGCTACGGATTTTCTGATCATCATCAATACAATAAAATTGATTTTTTTCTTTTGATTTTTTTTATATGTTTTTTTGTTCTTTTTATTTTGCTTCTTTGTTTTAGTGATTCAAAACATCCGTAACTCAAGGCCCAAAGACTTGTGCATAAAAGGAAAGGACTACTTGCCCGTTAAAGGATCACTAGTTAAAAGTATGTCATTTTTGGAAAAAGTAATCCACTAAATGGGCAAGTGGTCCTCTAATTTGGATCAGAAGGGAAAGTGAGAATGAGAAAAAGGTAGAAGTAAAGTTTACCCCTTTGTGCCTTAAGTCGGGTTTTTCTAAAGATCTCCTAATGGTTCTAAGGTTTATCTATCAGTGATATCTCGCATTAGGTGGCTTGTTCTAAAACTTCTAAAGGTCACTAGAGCCAAGATCCTACTCATGATGTTGACCACAATAGTAGGAAGTCTACTAGGTGTGGGCACCATGAATAAGTCAAACTCTAGCTGAGATTCTCACGGTAACCAGACAGGAAGTACATCCCAAATGGCTCTGCTATCAACCTCCCCTAATCTTAAGTTTCATTTGGGCTAGGGTATAGGGTCCCACTCAAAAGTGTGTGTAAATTATGAGTGTAGTGTGTGAAAAGGCATTCAATACCTGTACCTTACTCATCCTACACATAGAACAAACACAGAGCAATAAAATAAAGTCGTCTACCCTAGGGTTCAACAATCACACACATTAACAAAACGTAAATGATAGAATACAAACAAAACAGAAACCATATACAAACATTGACAGAAAATAAAATAAAGGAAGAAGTTAAATAATTAATATGCTATTTAAAACATGCGCTATCAAATTGACTGGCTTGACTCCCTAAGTCATTTCCCCAGCGGAGTCACCATCTGTCGCGACCGGGATCACGACGGGAAAGCCTACCCTTAAAATATTCATAGTAAAACAGTTCGAAATCCTTTCGAAAAACAGGGAGTCGCCACCAATATTTTTAAGGGTAAAATACTGGAAAAACCTTTGTTAAAGCATTGGTCATAAAAATGAAATTCCAAGTTCAGGAGTCTAATTACAGGTGAGGAAGGTATTAGCACCTCACAACTGTCCGTTATAAAATGGTTACCTCAAGATGATAGCGCGCATTATAATTAACCCAAAAATTATTTTAACTTCTTCAGAAAAGGAACGTACGAAATGACAAAGCATACAAAAATAAACAAAACATAGGTAAAAAATTTTTAAAACATGAGGTTAACAGGACGTCTCGTCCAAATTAACCTCGCTTCTTCTTTTTTAAAAAGAGATATTATTAAAAAAACATGAGATTAACAGGACGTCTCGTCCAAATTAATCTTGCTCCTTCTTTTAAAGAAATACTATAAAAATGTGAGATTAATAAGACGTCTCGTCTAAATTAACCTCGTTCCTTCTTTTTTAAAAAGAGATATTATAAAAAAAACATGAGATTAACAGGACATCTCGTCCAAATTAACCTTGCTCCTTCTTTTAGTAACAAGACAAAAATGAAAACTCTAAAAATTAAACAAAGAAAGATGGGCCCGACAGGAATTACTTCCCGCTCCTATGTATTATCGAGCTTTCGAGAAATCAGGGTCACGTAGTTCTTTGGGGAAATTAATTTTGAAAGAAAAATATTTAAATTATTTTTGATCGATTTTGATTTTTAATGATGAAAGAAAATTCATGAGGAAGAAGAAATATAAGGCGAAAAAGATCACACGTGCATAAATCTTCAAGATCTAGTAATGTAGGCAAAGTAATTTTACACGACATTATTCATAAGATTTTAAGACATTTATTCTAAAAGAAACATATATTTACTATTTTCATTTTTTAGATTTAACATATATAAAATAAAACTAATTACTTTTATCCTTAAGAAGATATTTAGATTTTATTTTTTAAAATTCATCATAAAATAAAATAAAAAACCCATTTACTTTTATTTTAGAAAAGATCTTTTGATTTTAGGTTTCTAATTTGGATTTAGCATAAGAAATATTTTTTATTTTTCTATTTTTTAAAAAAACATGTTTATTCCTTTTTATATTTTGGTTTTTAACATAAATAAACATTATTTATATTATTATTATATTTTATTTAAAATAATAATAATAATAATAACAATATTTAATATTTATGTTTAAACATTTTAACATCAATATAACCATTTATTCTTATTAAAGCTTTGAGAAATAGATCAAAATGCCTTTTTTGTTTGCAAATAATGTGTCCTTTGCCTTATTGGGCTTATGATGCCCATAACATAACAAACAAAAATAAATGAAAACCCATTATGGTTTTAAATTTGAAAAAGGGAGGTATGAAAAGAAAGGAACGCATTAGTAGAGGAAAACGGAAGAGATAGAAAATCAGAGGAGAGAGAAAGTGAAATCAAAGAGGGAGGAGAGAGGGACAACTGGAAGAGGAAAAAGCCGGCATCGGGGAGGGGAGATCGACGTTCGAGGTGCAGTCGATGGAGCGAGTTTCTGGTGACTTCACTTAGTTGTTTCTCTTTTCGTTATTTGTTTTTTTTGTATTTATTGGTGTTTTGGTTATTGTTTTTTTTTTTGTGTTTGTATGGGTTTTTGGCTTTAATTTTGATGGTTTTGGTGAAGGTGAAAAGGATAAAGTTGGTGAAGATTGTTGGAGATGAGATTGGGTCTCTGTTTTGGTCTTTTTTGATTTGAAGAATGATGGTGAAGGTGATGGATCTGTTGGGTTTTTTTTTATTTTCTTCGTTATTCTGTTGCTGTTGGGACAAGAGAAGAAGAGAAGAAAGTGTTGTTTTTTTATATTGATCTCTATTCTGCTGTGTATGTGGAAGTAGAAGAGGAAGAAAGGTTTTTTAATTTCTAGAGATGAGGGTCTCTTGGTTCTGTTGTTGATTTTTCTGGTTTTTTGGTTTTTTTGGAAAGGGTATGGGTATGGTAGATTGAGAGAGGAAGAAGATGATGTTGAGGGTCATTTTCTGATTGTGTTTTTGGTGGATGAGAAGAGGATGAAGATGATGTAGAGGGGTTGAGGAGACAAATTCCGGATTCCGAATAGAATTTCCAGAATGGGGGAAGAAAATTATTATTCTATTTATTTTTTATTATTTTTTTAAATAATGGTGTTCACAACAACCGATAAAAAAAATAAATTTTACGTCGATTTCTTTTTGTACCTGGTGTAAAATGTCATATTAGCGACTGGTGTAAATTATGACATTTTACATTGGTTATTTTTATGCACCTAGTGTAAAAACTGAAATTTTTAATACCTATTGTTTTTTTATAATCAAGGTAAAAAAGCTACCTTTTTCCTTCTAAAATTAAAATATCAATTACAACACCATATCAATTGAAATGTAACATCCCAAAAAATATTTTATTAATTAATAGAGCGTAATTAAATTAATGGATAATTAATTAATTATATGGAATAAAATTAATTAGTCGATGAAAGTAAGCGATGGTTAAGTTAAATTATGGCAGTGGTAAATAATTAATTACCATAGAAAAAGTGAAATTGGATAAGTATTTAATAAAATAAAGGAAAAGAAAAGGAAATTGAATTTGGAAATTAAAAGAAATTGGAAATGGCAAATTGACTATTGTGCCGTTCACTTAAAGTGAAATAAATCATTTCTAATTTCCTTCTTCCATTCTCGTGTGAAACCTTGAAATGTGAAACAGGGAACATTGCATGCCATTGCTGCCTTCTCTTCAAGCCTTAAATTGGAAGCCAATCCTTGGTCGATTTTTGTAATTGAATACATTTTCGGAATCTTTGAGGTAAAAGCTACGCAATGGTACCTTTAATTTTAACGAATCAACTCACTTTCCTTCTTCTTTAAATTCATGAGTTTTTGGGGTTTGGTACAATCTTGAGTTTCTAAATCGATTAACGGGTTCCTTGTAACCTCCGAATGGCGAATATGCTAATGTTATTTCATTTCGTTGATGTTAGGCGGCGAAACGAGGGTCAACGGAGTAATTGGAAAACAGGAAGTTAAAAATCAAGGATGAAAGTGATATCGGTAAGTTACGACAACTTTAAATTGATAAATTAGAGTGTTAACGAGGAATGGTTTCGGGTTCGGAGGCAATGGAGTTGATTTTAAATCTTTGTGCTTCTAATTTTAGAGTGTTGACCTCTTTGGAAGAACCGACGATCGAATCAAAGTTTAGAGACCTCGGAGTAGAGGTAAGAGGGGTGTTCTTAGTATATAATTTAATAGGAATGAATTCAATTATATTTATTTGAGGCTTATAGGTGGAAATATGGTTTTGTTATAGAAATAGCACAAAGAACTAATCGATAGGTGTATATATATATATATATATATATATATATATATATATATATTACAAAGGGAGGTAACAATGTGATTAAATTTTCATTTATGTTTAATCTTTCAAAAGAGAATTTTATAAGGATTCTTATGTTTATGAATTGTGTATATGATATGATGAGCTTTGTGTTGTGAATTATGTTATGACTTATGAATGTGGAATTTTTAGAATTATGAAATATGAATGAGATTAGTTATTGCCGGTATGGCTTATTGATAGATAATGTATAATGTTGAGAAATTAATATAAATCCCATGGAGATAGCTTTTATGCCTAGGGATGATTGGTGATGATGATTGGGTGACGATATACCATGATTATATGTTGTTGATATATGTTGCATGGTGCAAACAGCCATTTGGTATGATTTACCCCTCATTTTCAGCTCCCGTGGTCGTTGGTGGCTCAGTTGAGCTACCCAATGGTCAAGTAGGACCTAGTGGTTGAGGTGGGGAGCCAGGTGGGCTCGGCGGACGAGGTGGGTTCACGGGATGTCAGGTGGACTCCCAGTTGATGGCTGATCCTTGTTAGTATTCGGATACTAGAGCGTCTTATGCTATGCTTGATTGAGAGTCAGTTTTGAGAATATATTGATGATGATTGTGATGAGTACGATGAACATATGGATGTTGATTATGAAAATTAGAAATTGATGATGGTGATATGTTTGATTGTTAAATTATAACTAATTTACTTTGTATCTGTTATTGAAATTATTTACATTGAATTATATAGTCAGTCACTTACCCTTATAGTTATTTCAGTGGCCGGAGACAAGGATGTTGCAGAAGCCTCGGATACCAGTGCGAAATGATTTTGGGAGCGATGCCAAGAGGAATTTGATGTTCATGATGATGTTTTGTCATGTATATAGATGAAGGTGTATATAATGGTTGGCATTGGTTTTTGAATTTATGTGGGATAATGTTATAATTTTAGTATATGTGTATTTTGTGGATGTGATAGACATGTAGTGTATTTATGGGTATGTATATGTGTATGTGACGACCCAGGTTGCCTACTTAACATGTTTTGGTGTTGATTGAGATGCTGGTAATGATTTATGGGTATAACGGCTAATGATGGTTCACTTAAATCGTGTGATGATGGTGATAGACTTAGTAGATGGGATTAATTATGATAACGTTAGTGTTCAAATATTAAATTGCAGACTTATATATCTATATAGATTCTCATGATGATTATGCCATAATATTGAATTTGATGGAATTGATGAGGTAGAGTAATATGAGATGATGTTTAATTGGATGAGGATGAACTTGATAATATTATAGGCGATGGTGTGAATGATTGAAATTAATGAGATATGATTGTGTATTGCAAATGATGTTTAAGGAAGGTGTATGATGAATGTGGGTCTTAAGCCATGATCAAAATAACTTTATAATTGTTATGGGCAGGTGTTGTGAAACTACATGTTACGTGAAATTGGTGATGTGCCTAAGTGGATTAATAGTTGGTTGCATTGGTGTAGACATATAGGCTATTTTTGACTATTAAAAGAATTGAGGGGGTCATTTTGTGCATCTCTGGGAATTAGGATCCTCGGACAATCTCGATAGGTCTATATCCATGTAATAAGTTTGTGTGAACATTTAAGTTGGGAATGAAGTGGCAATATAGTCTTTTAGAAGCTTGTGTTGTTAAAGTTGCTGAAATACATTTCTTTGCATATCTTTCTCATATGGTAGAATTTTGGCAAACAGACTATTCCAGCAGCTCTGGAATGATGAAAACATAGTGCCCATGAAGTTTCGTAGCAATCAGAGTTGAAATGGACAAAATAGGTGGGGGGAGTTGATTTATAGGTTAGGAGCTATCATTTTCACTCAAGCGAGTTTCGACTCGCTTGAGCGAGCCTTTACATGAGTTTCGGGTGCATTCTATCAAAATCTCGCTCAAGCGAGGTTATTTTTACTCGAGCGAGTGCCAAAGGAGTGTTTTCTGTCAAAATTTCACTCAAGCGAAAGCATTTTCGCTTAAGCGAGATAATCAAGGTCTGATACTGTCATATTCTCGCTCAAGCGAGGGCTTGAGAAAAAATCTCACTTAAGCGAGCTAATTTTTACTCAAGTGAGCTGATTTAGCCTATGTTTTCTATACAAAAGTTATAGAAAATTTTGTCTCTGTTGTTTTGACACCCAATTTGCAGCAATTGGAGGTCGGTAGCCTGAGTTATGCCCAAAATACTATAGGATATTCAGGCTGAAAATTTCAGCAGGCTGATTTTATAAATTCATGAATTAGGTAGTCTTAGGGGTATAATTAGCCCTCGACTTCTTCATAACAATTGTAGGTATTTGCGTTTTGGAGGTGTACCAACTAGGCTCATCTCAATTGGAGTTGTATAACTCCGATTTGGCTCAATTTACCGAGCGTGCGCAAGGAGTCAGCATGCTGAAAAATTTTCCTTGAGCAGTTTTGGGTCTTTGAAGCCTAGGATGCATTATAAGGGACCCGTAGATTCATGTGGGGACATCCTAGGACGAATGCAAATATTTTTTAAAAAAATTTTCCTATGTATTATTAATATTTTACGTTAAATTGACTTTAATTGTATGTTTTAGAGTCTAATAATTAGAGGAGATATCATATAAAATAGACGAGATATCATATAAAATATTATCTATACCAAAATAAATATTTACAATTAAGCAACCTTAAATCTAGACTATACTTTTGGAACCTCAAGCAAAAATTTTGCCCATCATTTATAATGTCCTTAATTTTGTCCTTAGAAAATGGTTTGAATCTCTATAAATTTAAAACACAAAGCATTAGCAATAAGAATACTTAAGCACAAATAACAAAACCTTAAAGCTGGTAAATAAATACATTTAAGTATAACAGAATTATAATAATGTCTATTATTAAGAGCACGTTAAAAAATTACCTTGTCCCATAAATCGAGAATGTCTACCAAGACAATACCCAAGACGTGTTTCATTACATAAAATTCAACACTCTATGTTGCCAAGTGGTTATGTTGGGCACTATACAAATATAGAAACAACACCAAATTAATCTTTACATATGTGTAGGAAAAAAATATCACAAGCAAATAAATAACTTTTTACATGTATAACTTATGGTTGAAGTGATCCATTTAGGTTGTTTTAAACTTTTTGAGTGCCAACCTAGCAATAACTAACATGCTTGCATAGGTCTATGACAAAATTAATTTTAACACAACACTAGTTAACTTAAGAAGCTTATAGTAAGATGCATGCATGAGGTGAAATCTTCCATCACACAATTAGAAATGAGAGCAAACACTTATATTTATAGAAGGTCTTTGAGTTTTTTGCTTGGTTTACCCTTTATTGAGCACAATAACACATAAACATTTTGTTTTGGAAAAATTATTATCAATTGCCAATGATCCCTACCTAAATAGTTATCAAACATGAAATACTTTGAAAAATATTTCAAAACAATTAGCAAATGACCAAAAAACTTACAAAATAAAATACGATGCAAGGTAACATGTTTTTCCTTTTGCTAATATGCCTTGAATATTTTTGTATCTTATCTCCTTTGTTTCCTTTAACATGAAGATAGACAAGATTAATGAATCCATATGTATCTGTGATGTAGATACATAATTTTGTAAAAATAATATTAATAAATCCAAAATAATATTTATCATAATTTTCATGTCACACTATAATAGTATCTTACATAATCCAAACTCAGTTCAACATTGTATCCCTTAAAGTGACCTCCAAAATATCTTGTGTGTTAATATATAATAGGATTGGAATAGTCATTCCTATAACATCAACTTTCAACTTTAACTTCAAAGGGGACTTGCCAATTTTCATAGCCTTCCTTAAATGCTTAAGTAGGTTAGCTTCTTTCTTTTGTTGCAGTGAATCATTCCTTTGTTATGGTACTTCAGGTTTGCCTTCCTAAACAAAATTCATTAAGGACATAAAAGATACAACCATAAACAAAAACAAGTGTTCAATCTTAGAAAAGGTTTTATGAGCGCTCAAGTCTTGAATCTAAGCCAAAAATGTTTTACTAGTCAAAAACATGTTTAAAAATATCAAAGAAAAACCTTTTATGCATTACAATTGATTCATTTCATATAAAAAGGTTTTCTAAAGGGATAGAAATGAGTTTTTCATGCTTTTAAGGTTCAATAATCGATTACTTAATATAGAAAGTGTATATACAGCATATAGGTGCTTCCCAAACTCAAAATACACTTTTGAGTTTACAATTCACAAATATATACATTAAATAACAACTATAGTTTAGGTGATCCACACAACTTAAAGTAATCTTTGAGATTATGAACAAAGAGAAGAAAACATTATATGAATAATGAGGATTTTCTCAAACAATTTCTAGTGTAAATCTCATTCATCAAATCATGAGTGTGAAAGAGGCAAAGGGGGAAATTGTAACTTCTGAGAGTGAACTGGAAGAAAATTAAACGCAACAAAGAATATGCATCTTGAAGCTTTTAAGGTTCAATATGCTTGGAAATTGAAGAGAGTGAAGTGGAAGAGAAAGGGGCTGAACTCGTGGAGGGTGAAGATGAAGACGAGGATAATGCGAAAGACAAAGGTGAAGCCATACGAAGAAGATGAAGTCTTTCAAAAGGAGGAAAAAGGTTTAATTTCACAAGTTTAGTTCAAATGAGGGTGAAGGTTTTGTGGAATTCTAAATTCATATTTTACATCAGATATATATATGAACGGGTGTGAAATGTTAATCATTAACATCAGTTACAAATACAACTAGTGTAAAATCTCAAGTATCTCATTGGTTTAAAAATGGACCAATGTAAATAATATTTTTTACATTGGTCCTATTTAATGATCAGTATAAAGTTGCCAAATAATTATAAAATAGCCACCACGCTATTTTTTATATTGGTTACACTATAACTGGTGTAAAAGTTTTTTTTTCCATTAATGTGTATTATTTTAGGATTCAAGTTTAAAATTAATTAATAGAATCGTGTTATTGGACAATCAAGAAATATGTTTTTAAACTTTATTGATTCTTGGATATAATTTTGGTGACCCCAAAACTTAACTTACCTAAATTTTAATGTAAAACAAAAACAATAATAATAGCAAAAATCTAGTATCATTATATAGTTAACTAATAAAATAAATAATGAATAAAGAAAATTTAGCTCGATATTTTAAATATTTTGAAAATGTTATTAAATACTTGTATTGAAAAAATTTATCTTTAGTTTACCCAATACAAAAATGTGATTTGATTAAAAATAAAATTTAGAATTCTATAAATCTCAAGGTCTACTCATAGTGGTTGAAGGTTTTTTGTTTTGGTTTTGAAAACTATATTTGGAAATAAAACCTGATCGATAAAACTAGTGTTAAGTTGAGTCTGAAGCTATGTTTAAAACAATGTTTAGGCATACTTAAAAACAATATAAAATGTTTCCATTATTTTTATTTTTCATTTTAGAAACTCCTAACCTTAAACCTAAAACTACCTCATCATAACACCACTATCAATATAACAACCATGACCACCACTATTATTTCCACCACTACCACCTCGTCATCATCATCACCACCGCCATCATCAAGACCACCGTCTACACCCTACAACTATTTCCATCGCCATCATCACCATCATCACCATCATTGTCGTCGTTTTTGCCACCGCAACCACAACCACGGTCACCATGGCCACCACCACCGCAGCCATCACCACCATCACTACCACCATCATCCATTTCCTCTACCATCTCCATATTCACCATAGTCGTCATGACCACCACAACTATTGCAGCTGCCATGTCACCATCGTCATCAACATCGCCACTGCCACTACCACAACCATTACCTACACCATCAAAACCATAGCCACTGTTATCACTATAATCATTGTCACCACCACCAATATAAGTTCCACCACGATAACCTTAAACCCTAAATAACCACCATTACTACTACTACTACTGCCACCACCATCACCACCGCCATCACTTCCACCACTATCACCATTATTGTAGCCACCATCATCATTGCACCATCAACCTAAACCATAACCACCACCATTATTGCACCACCACTATCACCGTCATTATCGCACCATCGTCATCGTCATTGTCACCGCTACATTGTTATTGTTTTACATATACTGTACTTGAAGCCAATATACATTCTAGTATTTATTCTTCTTCAACCAAGAGTATGCAAGTGGCATTTCCTTTGGAGACTCGCCACCTACCATAGGCTATACTAAAGGTTGAAGAGAATCTCAAACTGATGGAAATGGGTGGAGGCTCCAGAAGATCCTCTTCATAACAAGTCTTAGCTAAAGATAGTTTTGATAAGGAATTTGAATAGGGGGGAGGGAAAGCCAAGAAGAGTAAAACATATGGTTATATGGTTATTTCTCAAATTCTTAGGCATTACTTATTTCTTACAAGGATTTAGAAGTTTTTAAGGATGCAAAAGAGGAAATCTATAGGAACAAAAGAAAATTATTTAAGAAAATTATAACTAGAATTAATAAGGATGAAGAGCTGGAGAAAAATAAAGACTCACGTGAGGAGAAAGAATGGATGGAAGAAATAAAAAAAGGATCGTATAGGGAAACAAATAATGGTACAAAGGATGAGGAAATAAATGGTCAAGATCCTAAGGAAAAAGATGAGGGTGAACAACAAATATTGAGATTTCAAATTATAGAAAAAAAAGTAAAGGGCTATGATTGCCTCAATTTTGTCTTGTCCACTAAGGAAGAAGCAAGAATCCATAAACCTTGGAGGAAATGCATAATAGTTAAATTACCTGGCATGAGAATTAGATTAAGATCCTTGAGTCCATGTTGCAAAATATGTGCATGAGAAAAGAAGTAATCTCTATCATTGATTTAGATAATGATTATTACTTGGTTAAATTCAAAAATAATAAGGAAGACTATAATCATGCATTTGAAGGAGGTCCCTGGATTTTATTTGACCATTACTTGACCATGGGACCTTGGACTCCAAACTTTCAATCAGAAACCTCGTGCACTCACAAAGGGTATCATAGCCTGAAGAGGCTAGGGATAATACTTGAACTATTTGTTGAAATAGTGAATATATAACCTTTGTGTGGGGATTGGATGTAACCTCGACATTTGAGGGTGAACCAAGATAAACTCAGTCTACTAATCTTTTTCCTTTACTCATTTAATATGGGTGCTTAATTTGTATTCAAATCATAAGTTTATTAAAACTGAACTATTGTTGAACTATTTTTTTTATAAGAATTAAAACCACTTCATGAAACAACTGTATATTCTTAAATCACTTGTTAATATATTGTTACTTTCATATAGTATCACTAAAGAGGTTTTTCTGATCTATAGTTTCCTTTGAACTCTTCACCATCTCTTAAAAATACATAAGTAGAAGCTTTATCTGTTGTATTATCACTTGTCACTGACTTGAAAAGTTTTTAAAGGTCATAATTTAACCATTCTTCTTGTAACTGGTGCCAATATTTGATAGAACTCGAATGTCCTTAACAAGAGGGAAATATGTTAGAATATATGTTGAAATTGATTTATCAAAACCCTTACTAGAAATATTTAAAATAAAAGATAAATCTTAAAAATTTGAATGTGAAAGACTGCATTTATTGTGTCTTGTTCATGGAAGATTTGGATATAGTAACAATGGGTGCAATGATTAAGAAGCTAAAATTATATCTTGCAAATGGAATCCTAAAAAAAATGTAGAGGCAACAAATGTTTCCAAAAACTATATTGGAGAAATAGTTGAAGGTCCTTTGAATTTGGTAGACAAATCAAGGAGGAATAGGTCCCGAAAATTAGATTAGAGAAATAGTTAAAGGTCCTTCGACTTTGGTAGACAAACCAAGGAAGAATAGGAATACTGGAAATCAAAGAAATAGAGCCCAAGGAGAAACTGACAAGCTAGGTTCCCTAGCTACTTCCAGATCCAAATTCTAAGTCTTAATAAATGATAAAACATAGGAAAAAGAAAGAGCCAAGCCATAAATTTAGAAAGAAAAAGGATATTAAAATGTGGAAACTAAAGGAGAAAGCAATTCTAAGTCCAAGGAGATGGAGAATGACAACATTGCTAATGATAATAAGGGAATTATTTACCAAGCAAAACATCAAAGATCAATAAAGGGAAATGCAGCTGATGATCAGGGTCATAGAAAGAATTAACCAATATTTCCTTATAAATCTGATCCTCCTAACAACATGGGGGAGGATAAGGTGGAAAAGAACGCAAGGATAGAAAAAATAAAATATCTCAGGGTCAACGAATTTTGTGATGGAAACACCTTATATGAAGGATTCTGAAGAGGGAATGGAACAATAGACTATGTTTTTGGCTTAATGGTTAAGACAAACCATAAGATATTTATATGGAATTGTAAGGGAGCTACTGGGAAAGTATTTTAGATATTTTGCAAGGAATATAGTATTAAATAAAGGCCAGAAACAATGGTGGTTGTGGAAACAAGATGTAGTCCTACTCAAATAAGTAAGACTTTTGAAAATTTTTATGCTATGATAACTTTGAGTGGTCAGAAATTCAAGATTTAATGGGGTAGTTGTTACTACTTAGAAAACAAGTGAAGTTAAAATGGATCTAATTAAAACTTATTTTTAATTTTTGCATTTTCAGGTTAGTTTTCCTAATAAAATGGGTTTTTTTATTACTAGTGCCCTTCGTAAAATAAATTACAAATCTGGGGTACTTTTTGAACAATTTACATGTCTAGGGCTGTATTGTATGTCGTAGTAAGGAAGTGCGCCACTGGAGTCGCAGAACCAGCAGACGACACACTCAACAGTCGCCACATGGTTGTGTCGTTGCACTGAGGTACAACACACCTATGGTGCCTTATGAATGTGCGACACCCACTACGCCGTAAGAAAGAAAGGAAAAGATGGGTCAGATGCTTAAGAGAGAAAAGAGATTAGAGAATTGAGAGATAGAGAAAATTGACAATTAAGCTTGTATGTGGTGTGATGGTATGGAACGTGTGGCAAGCAGGGGGGTATAAGGTGGCATGCATATGTAAGGAAATTGAACAAAAAAAAAAGGGAAGCAGTTGGTTGTGCAAGGAGATTAGAGAGAATGAAAGCTATAATAATAATAATAATAATAATAATAATAATAATAATAATAATAATAATAATAATAATAATAATAATATTATTATTATTATTATTATTATTATTATTATTAATAAAGAGGAGTACTGTAAGAAGGGTCTGTTGCCACATATGAGAAGGAAATATATATAATAAAAAAAATCGGCTGTTACAATGCACATTATATAGATATTATATATTAAATATATATTAATGTTAATATATATTTTAATGTTAACGTTAATTTTAATATTAACATTAATATATATTAACTATTTAACTAATAACATTTTTTTAAATACTAACTATTTATAAAATAATAACAATTTATTAAATAGTAACAATTTATTAAATAATACCAAATTATAATATAAATCCATTTTATTAACTAATAAAGATTTTTTAAACATTAACTATTTATAAAATAATAACAATTTATTATATAAAAACAGTTTATAATATAATAACATTTTATACTATAATAACAACTTATTAAATATATATTATTTAATAAAATTGTATTGTTTTAAAAAAATTATTAAACATATATATCAACATTAATATATATTTAATACTATTATATAATATCTATAATGTATATTAATGTATAATTTTAATATATAATGTAGATTAAATAGTTAATATATATTAATGTTAATATTAAAATTAACGTTAACATTAAAATATATATTAACATTAATATATATTTAATATATAATATCTATATAATGTGTATTGTAACAGCCCATTTTTTTATTATATATATTTCCTTTTCATATGCGGCAACAGACCCCTCTTACAGTACTCCTCTTTATTTTTTTTATTATTATTATAGCTTTCATTCTCTCTAATCTCCTTGCACAACAAGTTGCTTCCCTTTTTTTTTGTTCAATTTCCTTACATATGCATGTCACCTTATACCTCCCCTGCTTGCCACACGTTCCATACCATCACACCACATACAAGCTTAATTGTCAATTTTCTCTATCTCTCAATTCTCTAATCTCTTTTCTCTCTTAAGCATCTGACCCATCTTTTCCTTTCTTTCTTACGGCGTGGTGGGTGTCGCACATTCATAAGGCACCATAGGTGTGTCGTACCTCAGTGCAACGACACAGCCACGTGGCGACTGTTGAGTGTGTCGTCTGTTGGTTCTGCGACTCCAGTGACGCACTTCCTTATTACGACATATAATACAGCCCTAGACATGTAAATTGTTCAAAAAGTACCCCAGATTCGTAATTTATTTTACGAAGGGCACTAATAATAAAAAAACCCTAATAAAATAAATTGATTTTTTTTCTCACCTATTTATACTAGTCTTGTAGTCAATACTAAGTTGGAGTTGTAGGATGGGATAACAAATATTGCTAACAATATAAAAGAGGAATGACTCATATTTGGGGACTTTAATGAAACCAGTGAACAACATGAAAAGAAAGGAGGAGCTTCATTAAATCAAAGCAAGCATGATCAATTCTTAAATAGATATAACAAATGTAATCTTATTAATCTTAAATATGTCAATCAGAGACATACAAAATAATCTTAAAGATGTCAATCAGAGACTTACAAAATATGAATAGATAGATTTTACATGAATTTTACTTTTATTACTCAATATACGTATACAATGATAAAACTTTTAAAGTTAAAAAAAAGTCAAATAAACAAGAAGTTTATCAAAAAAAATTATATAAATAGATAGAAAATAGTTATTATAAATAAAAACTAAAATAATTATTATGAATAAAATATAAAGATAAAAAATTATATGAAATATATAAGAGAACATTCTAATATAAATTTTGTAAAACTAACATAATTAAATATATTCCTGATTTATTGTGTTTCCATGGCAGTAATTATTAAAAGGATAAGAAATTGAACTCAAAATTTTTTTATTTAAAATTAATATTAGTATATCTTTCATGAATTATAATAAGACGTCCTAGGTCCTTTTACATTTATTTCTACAAGTTTTATTGATTTTACAATAAATTTTTCATGATTAAAATACTTAATTATTCCACAATCACCAAAATGTTCGCTTTTTAGTAAAAAAAGTTGAAATTATGAAATTTATTATAAATTAAAACCCCACAAAAGACCTTTAAAACCCAAGAAAGCACAAAAACTGAAACAGGGGTCTGATGCTACGCGTCAACTCCATGCTACGCGTGAGCACCCCTGCGCAGCCATGACGCTGCGCATCAGCATACCAGAAATAGCACCTGATGCTGTTACATATTTTAGGCCAACCGACCAACTTTTAACCTACCCAATTGGTCTATTTCATGTCCGATTGCCACAAAACTTCATGAGTCACATGTTTTCCCCATTCCAGAACTAATGGCGCCATCCGTTCGCCAAAATTCCAACATATGCGCGAGTTATACACAAAATGTAATTTAACCTCTTTTAGTGCAAAACCCTTGCACCAAATTACCCAAATGGACACCAATTGACCTAAGGCCAATACACACTATTTCTAAATGATCTAGGGATGATCCCTTCTGGGGATCCCAAATCCCGCCGAATCGTAAAATCACCTATTCAATTCCTTAGACTTAAAAAACTCACTATATGCATATCTTCTAAAATAAATCAAATCATTAATCAATTGCACGGTCGCATCACTAATCAATCATACACGTGATCAGTACCCGCCCATAACAATCATTCACGTAATGGCTTCGTGCCAACATACATTCGATTCACACATTATAAATCTAATCATCTTATCGAGCCTAAGCCTAATTTCATTCATGTCATCATCACACCATATTCCAATTCTAAATTCATCATCATGTAATTTCTCATCAAATTCATCAATCACAACCCACATATCATTTTAGCACACATATATCATAAAACCTGCCCATATCATGCAATGGCTCAGTGCCACATGATACACATCATAATACTAATACAACACTACCTTATTACACATCCACATCAACAAAGCAATATAATTCAACATCTTTATAAATCAATAAACAATTACACAGTTATATATATATATATATATATATATATATATATTTCTTCCTCTTGTTTCCATATTTTCCTGGCCTCATTTAGCTTTCGCCTCTGTGGTGCGCATCCATAACCTGCCACAGTCACTAAAACCACAATATATGGGGGGTGAGTGACTGGAATTAAGAATTAATACAGAAATAAATATCAAAACTAGGAAATGTATGACATAGCTATGCTCCTGGGCATAATTATCCAGTACTAGCAATTACCTTTCACATCCTTTCTTATTTTACCATTCCTATTGATATACTTGCACACTTACGTTGGTTATCTTAAGCTAATACCATCATCATCATATCATAATCAATTAAATCCAAACATACGTGCCTAGTCACTTATCCTCTAATTCATTATCCCATTTCTATCATTATTATGTCAGTTCAGTAATATACATCACATACCATAATATCATCAACAATATACACATCAGTCAATGAGTGTAAAACACAACTGACTCTCATATATACATAGCAGACTCCTAGTATCCGAATACTAAAAGGATCAACCTTCAGCTGGGGGTCTGACTTGACACCCTGTGAACCCGACTTGGTTCACCGGGCTCGACTTGGCTCCTCCTCAACCACTAAGGCATAGACCTCTGGGTAGCTCAACCGGGTTTGACTTAACCACAGAAGCCAAAAACTAGGGTAACGCATACCGTCGGCCGTCCTTCACCATATAATCACATAATCAGTCATATAACATAAGCATAACTACACAATCCCTCCACTGGAAGCCTATCAGGAGCCGCTCCTTGACCGTGCCAACGCACCGACGACCACTCCCTGCCCTCAACAGTGTCTAGGGTGTCTCACCATTTAACATATAGTTCAATATTCAATTATCTTAATACGGCTAAATATCATCATTCTTAATTATCGAATATACCACATCATACAAACACATATCACATGATCAACATACCGTGTCATTGGAATCATCAATTTAACATAGGTAATCACATTGTTCATTTCCATCCACCTTTACACGATTCTAATCATATTAAATCATTATATAGATATATATCATCAATTCACCATTAATCATCAATATGAACTATCATTATCTTTAACTTACCGACACATTACCTTATTAGTTCGTCCTCGACTCACTACCCCAAAATCATTATCATGCTTTAACTCAACAATATATATATTTCTATAAGAATGGTTATCAATCATAGTCTCATGATATCCCTTCATATAAATACACCACACCTATATATATACATACACGTTTATTTATTAATCCATATGTACTTTCATAAATTCATGTCTTACTCCATCAACCAATTGAGACAATCTATTTATTTCAAAACACTGTTTCCCTAATTATGATTTATATAATACAATCATTCTTTGATCATATACTCATTTATTTCTAAACTACCATTTTTATTACCTTGTACTCATCATTACGTTTTTTACCTTATAAAACTATCATTTTCTCTTACTCCGCCATTCCTTATTCCTGTTTCATATTAGACCTTCACTTATTGTGGTAAACAGTTAATTATCTCCTAGTGTCGCACTCTAGCATATCTTTCAATCATCATTTCATCCTAATTATAATTTACTACAAAGTATCTCAAATTCCTTTTTGTATTCACTAGCAATAACTATTCAATATAATTCGTAATACATTAAGGTAGCTATCACACATATTTTCCCTATACACTATTTGTATGATTGTATTTCTATATTAACCTTAATCCAACACAACCTCTTACCTCAATTCCGAGCTTTCCAAATCTTCCAATCGATTGTCGGGTCCTTTCCAAAATTCACCAAACTCATTTCCATTTCTGATCCCTAATTCTTAGTTCCACCGCCTTGAATGACCTCTTGAATCTTCATTTGGAATCTATAATTGTCGGAATAAAACTTTGTTACCCATTGCGGAACACCCATAACTTTATACACGTTCCCACAAGCTTCAATTTAACATAAACATGCAAAATGAAAGACCCCTTGCATAGGTCATTCACGGCTAGAAGGAGAAAGAGAAAGGGGAAAATGAGAAAACATGGAATTTGTGATTCACGCAAGCATACCTTGATCCCCATAAGTCCACAACGCACTTGACCTTAAGAATTCACCAAAGTCACCTTGAATTGAGCTTCTAGAGCTTGAGAGAGGAAGAGAAGGAAAATAGGTTTATTTTGCATGCTCTCGGGTCTGTCTCTGTTTCAGCTTTTAATTCTGATTCGCGGTGCTGACGCTACGCGTCACACTGACGCTATGCGTCAACTCATTAATTCACACCTGACGCTATGCGCCACAGCCACGCTACGGGTCAGTGCCCCTGATGCCACTTCCTTTAAAATTCATTTTAATTTACCCTGACCTTTTAAAATACCATTCTAAATCATATATCCATTTAAAAATCCCATTTTCCTTAATTCTAACTTAATTAAATATTAAATTTATCCTTCCCAATATTAAATTACCAGGGATATTACATATAACGTAAACTCAACTTCATTTTTTAATATTTTTTTGATTTTTATTCCTTATTTCAAATGATGATGAATTTTTTAATATGTGTCTAAATTAAGAAATAAAAAATAGTAAATATGTTTTTGGGTCCTTAGTTTTTGTGAATATTTTATTCTAGTCTTTAGGTATTTTTTCCAATGATTTTATTCTCTAAGTGGATAAGACTGATGTTTTTAATCCCTGTAACGTAACATTGTTAGGAAGTATACTAAATCATATTATGAATGACACACTACATAATGCTTTTTTGGTTAAATAATGGATGCCCTAAATCATTACTACATAAATGAATTTGTATTTAGGTTATCTTTTATAATCTAATCCAACCTGGTTTGGTTGGGAAGCAGAGATTGTGTGAAAGTGGTGGAAGAGTTCTTTTATTGTTGTTAGATAAGAATTGTCAAAATATTAAATATTACATATATCTATTAAATGTCAAATAACTGTTAATACTAAATGCTAAATATTAATTATATTATAAGAAATAAAATATTTAATATTTAATATAAATTTTAAATATTTTTGTTGAGATTGATTTACCTTTTAGATATTAAATGTTGAATATTAATTTTATTTAATTATTTAGAGAGAGAAAAATTATTTCTTTAACTACATATTATATTTTAATTAAAATACTTTTTTGTCATATAAGTATTACTAACACAAATAATTAGAGCTGGGTAAATGGGTCTGGGTTCGCAGGTCGACCCGTTTAGTCACTCCTTATGCAGGTTGTGGGTCAAAAAAATTAGACTATTTAAAAAGTGGGCTCACGAGTTGGGACTACGTAACTCGCGGGTTGAAATGGGCCTGACCCGTGGGTTCACAGGGCCAACCTGCGAGCCAAGTGAAAATAAAAAATATATTAAAAATAAATTAAAAATAGAAACAAAAAACTAAAGACTCTAACCCTAACTTAAACTCATGTAATTGTATTTAGAGTTTTTAAGACATTGGTGATATTATTAATTATTATCATGTATTTGAAACCTATTTGACATGTTTAAGGTTTATATTTGGATGAAAAACTATTAAATTTAAAATTTCATAAACTTATTTCATGAATCATGATTGGATTTTTTAGATTTTGGATAATTAAATATGTTGAAGTACATATGTTTTTGGTTTCATAAAAAAATAATTTAGGCCCAACAATTTCAAAAGAATACAAGATAAGCAAAAAAAAAATATCATAGGCGGGTTGACCCACAGGTTCGCAGGCTCAAAAAAATTAACCCATTTAATAAGCAGGTTCTACGGGTCAGCTCATTATGGGGCAAGTTGGCCCGTATACCCAACTCTAAAAATAATTATTAGTGTTTTAAAACCTTTAATGATGGTGAAAAAAACAAAATTTATTTATATCAAAATAATTAAATAAAAGCAAAAATAGTATTTACCCAATAAATTTATGAGATCTTATGTTATCAGATAGAAATCAATATTTCTGATCCAATTTCTATATTAACATTTATAAGCATAAATCATATTTATCTAAACAAGTTTTTCACTCCCCCAACTTTTTAACTAAGATGGAAAATCCCATTAAATTTCTCTTTGTCAATTGTGTAATTTCAAGATAGTATGAGGTTGTTTTTGTGGCCCTAAAAACAATGAGGGGGTATATATAAGAAAGATTGTACTACATGGGTATGAAAGCAGTCACCACATAGAGAGAGAGAGGGGGAGAGAGAGAGAGAGAGAGGGATAGAAAGATTTGACAAAACAGTGTCACTGAGACACACGCAGAGAAGAGAGGGGGGCAGAGAGAGAGAGGATCTGTATCCGTGAAGAAGCAAGAAAAAGAAAATTAAACCTTCTCTCTGGTAAGTGTTGTTGACCATTACAGAAACATAAGTAACTCATTATTATTGGATGCATCTCTAAGCTTTTCCATTAAATAAAATTTACTTTTTCGCTCATTGTGTTGGTTTATAGTTGTTCCCTTTCTTGATTCTATAGATCCTCTCGTTTTCCATAACCCGAAGTTTTTTTTTTTTTAAAGAATTATGGGTTTGACTTGAATTTTTCTGGGTGCTATGTTTTTATTCTTAATTTTGTGGCAGTGAAATGGCTTCAGATCCAAAAGTTCACTCTTTTGAAGAGGTAGCAAAGCACAACCAGACCAAAGATTGCTGGCTTATTATTTCTGGCAAGGTCAGTTTTTTCTTCCTTCTTTTGAAGAATTTCTGATTGGCCTTGAACCATTAATAATTGAATCTCTGAGGGAGATTAAAAATGAAATCATGGCTTTTCTTATGTGCTATTTGGTATTAAAATGCTTCATCTGATTTTTTTTTTATTATTATGATTTTTGGGCCTCATGCACGGCGTATTTGTCCTCCTAAATATTAAATGACTCATTCATTTGGTTCAAAAATAAAATTTCTCTGCTATTTTTGAGGTTATTTTGATTTTGTTTTGCTATGTCTGCATCGCATGTATCAAACAAGGTTCATGTTTGTCTGTACTTGTGCTGCATTAACTTATTTTATATCAGATGATTCACCAAATAACAAAATTTATTTGTGGTTGTGATTAACTTCCATTTGACAGTGTTTTGATCTTATATGATATACTTGTGCGGCAGTTTTAAACTATGCTTCTTATCTATGGATGATAAAGCATTTGCTTCAGGTCAATATGGTAGAAAGTGGTGTGATTAAGTAGACTTCATACTTTTGAAAAGTAAGAAGGGAGAATGGACATCGGTGTAAAAAACCTATACAATCCCTCAAAGTATGTGTTAGGGATATACCTTTAAAAAGGTCATGTGCTTTACACCATACTGATGCCAAATTCCTAATCTTAATGCAAATGCCAATCTGAAGAGATATCCTAAAAATATTGAGTGAAGCACCTCCTGAATCTACCAAAGTGTTGCAAATATTGCATGGTTCCACAAAACTTTATCTCCTTTACTTCCACCTGGACTGGTAAGCATAAACTTATTCAAGTTAGGAGGACCATAGTAGCCAATCCCGAATCCTGGTATGTTGTGGAACAATTTACGGCCAAGATTTTATCCTTTTGCCTTTACTTCTGCCTGGACTGTTTCTTTTGCTGCTGGAAAAGTGAGACGACTGTGGCTTCCGGAAAAGAAAACTGACAACCAGTGAATGAGGTTCCAAAGGAAAATGCCATATCCACTTAGCTACCAGAGCAGTGTTTTTACAAACCAAACTCCCAACACCTTAGTCTTTCTTAGGATGGCAGTTAAAGCTCCCTTTATGCAATTTTTATGCACAGGTTAGAGTAAAATAAAAACACAATAAGAAGCACTAGCTTAAAGTTCCCTTCAATAATGTGCATTTATGTCGCTACTGACATCTGCAACTTATGGTGATGTTTTTCCAAAAATACTGGGGCATCTTGTAAACTGAAAAAAAAATACTAGCTCATCCAAATGTCAGAAAAAATTGTTAGGTGTGTGTGTGTGTATGCTAGTGCTAGAGTGCTAAGTTCGCAGGTAAATTACAAGATTGTGGAGGCTCTCTATTGAATATATATTGCTGCATGAAAGATTTAGATTAATCTACAAATTTACTCCCTCCGGTCCTTTCTATAAGGAGAAATTAGTCGAACATACAACAAAACCAATAAAAGTAGTTAATTAGTAGTTAAGTTTATTGGTTTCTTAAAAATTAAGGACATTTCAAGTTTACCCCTATGAACTTATGTGCTTGATAATGGTGAAAAGATTATCATCTCTCCTCTTTCGAATGTGTGGGAGCAAGATGGGTACTATCATGTATTCCCTCGAAAACACCCCTTTATTAATTTTGATGCATATCTTGATGTTCCCATTCGGAGGGCTTGCGAAGATTTTAAGCAGAAAGAAGAGGAAGGGAAGTTATTAACCCAATAAACCTATATGCATCCTTTCACTGATATGTTTAAATGGTTTATCTTCCTCTCTAGCAGCTAGATGCTATTGGCTATGGTATTTATATATCCTCATTTTTCTTTTTTGATACTATAATTCTGCTTCATAATGTATTGTAACCCCTCCTTTATACAAGGTACTTGTTCATATGGACATTTGGCAGGAGGAAACCCCTCTTTCAATATTTTGAATATTAGCTGAGACAAACCTACTTTTCTGTATTTTAAGCGTCACCTGATATGATAATGTCCCATTTTTAAAGCCTATTCTAACACCCTGAATAGTGAAGAACCTACCCCATGTATTAAACCTCTCTGCTAAAGGTCCTGTACAAAGAAATTATTAGTTACATACATAGCTGAACTAAAGTTCTAGCTTGTGAACTGTAAAGAAAAAAAGGGGAACTTCAGTTATGGTATTTTATGATGTTAATTTCTGCCACTCAACAAAATTATATACCTCAACCATGACAGGTTTATGATGTTACCCCCTTCATGGATGATCATCCCGGAGGTGATGAGGTTTTGTTATCTGCAACAGGTATGCTTATTATCATCTGAAGCTTATCTTAACTGAAAAACACCAAAGTTTAACCATATTGATTATTATGATACTCTGTGGATAACAGGGAAAGATGCAACCAATGATTTTGAAGATGTTGGACACAGTGATTCTGCTAGAGAGATGATGGAAAAATACTACATTGGTGAGATTGATGCATCAACTGTTCCACTGAAGCGGACTTACATTCCTCCTCAACAAGCTCAGTACAATCCTGACAAGACTTCAGAATTTGTGATCAAGATTTTGCAGTTCCTGGTCCCTCTGCTGATATTGGGCCTGGCATTTGTTGTTCGACACTATACCAAGAAAGAGTAGTCACTTATTTTATCACATTGGACCCTAGTGAAGTATCTCTTAGCTACTTATAGTGTCATTTTAAGGTCTGAGCATCGAAACTGGATCATAGACTGTAGTTAATTAAGCCAATGTTTTCCAACTTCCATTGGCAATGGTATTAATGTCATTATGACTTAAGAACCTAATGTTGGACTATGAGTTTCCTTTCTTTTTATTCAGGGTCGAACTTTAATAATTTATTTCTTTTCTTGGTTTATCATACTATCTCTGACTGATTTTGTATCTTTTTTTTTTTTTTGTTTTTTATGAAATTGAATGTGCAAGAGCTAGGAGCAATTAGCTTTCATTGGTAAAATCTAGTAAGACTATCTTGAGATATTGATCATTTTCGGGTAAAAAGAAAAGATATTTTGCAAAATAGGGTGACTTTAGAAATATTTTTTTATCTAGGATAGAACTTGTCAAATCAATTATTGCGTTTCGCACTTTTAAAAGATGAAACCTAATTTTCACTACATAGGGAGGCAAATTGCTTGGGGTCATGACTAGTGTCACGCCGACACTATTTTGCAATAGCAAGAAGTGAAATGTCAATGTGTATTTCGTAACCTTTGACATGTGAAACACTGACTTTTGACGTGAAAGTGTATGCTAGCTAGTCTTAGGAACATGCACTTAACCAATGTTGACCCTCACATTGCCTATTTCGTCCCATGTAGAAGCGAAATGTTAGAAAGTTAGTCTTGGGAAGATGCAACATACATTGGTTTCGCCATTGACAAATATGAAATGTAGTGGGAATTTGAATTTTGAAAGCATTATTAAAGCTCTTGTTTGAAAAATGGAGGTATGCCTCAATCTTTCTATATCCTTTACTCCCTTAAGCGTTTTCTATTTTTTGAAACTTCCCTCTTACTCAAGTGCGTTTTGTGCTTCTACTGTGGTCCTTCATATGCGTTTTGTGCTTTCTTTGTGGTCCCTCATGTGCGTTTTGTGCTTTCTTTGTGGTCCCTCATGTGTGTTTTGTGCTTTCTTTGTGGTCCCTCATGTGCGTTTTGTGCTTCCTCTCTAGTCCTTTACGCGTGTTTTGTGCATTTTGTGCTTTTTCTTTGGTCCCTCAAATGCGTTTTGTTTGAATGAGTATGTTCAAACTTTATTTTTTTTGTTGTATGTTTGTTACTTGATTTTTATAATACGTACAGTTTAATGACCATGTGGTGTGTATATGACATTATTTCTTTTACGAATTTAAAATTGTAAATTTGGATATTGTTATGTTCATCATAATCACCACATAACTTCACCTCCGTCACAAGTCATACAATTCAATTCATCGTGCTCTATAAATCAATTATCATAATTCATTTATTTCAAAAACATCATTCCTCTATTTCTCATTCATATGATACCATTATTCGTTGATTAACCTAATTCATTCATTTTTGAAAATTATTGTTTCCCTATTTGTAACTAACATGACACTATCATTCTTTGGATCACAAAATTTCTCATTTTATTAACAATCGATATATCTTAAAGTATCATACAAAATGACAACTACATACTAATCATAATAGACATTTTTGCCCTACAAGTTTCATTATTCATTCCATTGTACAACCTCAATTCTCCACACCTCGCACCAATCATTAAGATCCTTTTACTTTTAAGATCATCATTCTCTCTTACTCCGTTATTCCTCATTCTTAATTCATATTGCACTTTATTATTACACATAGTTAATAATATCCTTAAATTTTATACAAACATCATTGTTTTCTTATTCTTTCACATTCTTGTAAACTATGTTATTTCCTTCTCGTACACATTTATCATCACTATTATGTCAATATTGCAACAGACCTAATCATGTTATTCATTTACTAATTCACATAATTCATTTATTAATCCACATAATTCATTATATCATTCAATCATAACAAAATTTCTAATCTTTCATTATACTGATTTCTTTTCGAACCCCAATTAGAGTCGATATCTGATTCTAATTAATTATAACACTGAACACCCCTCTTACCTCAACTCCGAGCCTCTAAAGCTTTAAATTGATTGCCAAGTCCGCTAATTGTTTCAATATCGCAAAATCATTCAGCTTCCTAACAAGGCCCCGAACTCACCAATCTTTCAAAGTGTCTACAATCAAACATTTCACACAAGCCATTAACCTTCCAACATCTAAAATAGCAACCTATTTCATCACTCCGAATTTACATTCTAATTTAAGGTCCCGAACTTTTACCTCTTTCACTTTCAATTATTGTCATCGTGTTCCGGTTCATCTACGACCCTTCGATGCTCTCTTTAGAGCCTACAACGCCGAAACAAAACCTTGTTACCTATTTTGGAATACCCATAACATCATGCACTCTTCTTCAAGCTCCAATTTGGCATAAGCATTCAAAAATGAAAGACCCCATGCATGAACACTCACGACTAGAGAGAGAAAGAGAAAAGGGGGAAAGAGAAAAATATGAAATTGGTAGTTCTCAAGGGCATCCCTTACTTCCCTGAAGATAAAAACGTGATTAACTCCAAGATTCCACCAAGAACTAGCTTGGATTAAGCTCCTAGGTCTTGAGAGAGGAGGGAAGAGGGAAAGGGGTCTCAAAGTCTTGTTTTTGCTTCTGTTTCGTGTGTCAGCCACTAAGTGTTATAATTCAGATCGCGACATTGACGCTACGCGCCAAGTCCTAAATTTTAACCTAACGCTACGCGTCAAGCAACAATCATAAATCCTGCTTTTAAATTCATTTTTAAATCCCACATTTCCTCATATTCTCAAATTATCATGATTTAAACCTATTTGTATATTTATTTATCCTTTTTAAATATAAAAACATCTGGGATGTTATATGTGCTGAGTTTATAGAGTAAAATTGATGAGGAACATGACTTATCAGTCCTTAGTCTGGAATAGGCACACTTGAGGAATTACCTTATGACAGACTTTAGTTGGGACAAACTTGGATGTAAATTGATTTAATCCCACACAGACTTGGCCTTAAAATCTTTTGCATTGCTCAATGCAGACTTTAAGTGATGGACTCCCCCTTTCAGTTGTGACGTATGCATCATAAACTTTGAAACCTGAAATACTCAAATAGAGAGGTTAAATAACACGTAGGTAGACTTTATTTAATCAAATGCTTTAATGTGTTGTTATGAACAAATCTCTGGGTATTTAAATAATATCTAAAAACTCCAAAGTCCTTTATAAAACAAACTTGGTTCTAACATCAACATTTATTTCTAACCTCATATAATTTATATAAATTAAAACATCAATATATAGAATTCAATTTCATTTAATTTAGGTGATAGAAATACCTTTTCCTATACGCCAATAACATAAAATAACTTTCTAAAATACCATGGACCCAATACACCCCCTTACCTCATTTCCATGCATCAAATACGCCAGCCTCGAGACGATTCGATGTCAATCCTATAAAACCTAATAACCGATAATTATTTTTAAGCTTCAAAAACGTACAACCCTTCACAAAATAGTGTCAAAATCAATAGTTAGGAGTATTGAAGCTTACTCTTATCCTTTCTCACTTGAGACACGAGCTTCGACATTAAGGTTCCTTCTCCAGTTGTCGATTCCAACCCTATAATAGTCGAAACACCAAAAAGGTAGTATCACTGTGATCCTTGCAATACTGGGAATCCATCCACCAGTTTAATTTCTTAAAATTCAACCAAACTTAGAAGTCTAGTAAGAGAAAGAGATGATGAAATCCAAAATTAAAAGCACCCATAGCTTTCTCTCACCTCTAATAGTAGGAATATGAAGTCGGTTTCTTAAAGTCTTAAAAAGTTGAGGCCAAGATGGAGCATGAAACTCATGGCCATGGACATGCCATATTCTTCCAAATTTTTGAAGAGAAGAAGAAGGAAGTGGAAGCCACGCAGGTCCGTTTTCCATTTGCCATCATTTGCATTTTTTCCTTTTAATTAATTTAATTAAATTTCTAATTCTATTTCTACTTATTTTATTAACCTTAACCTAAGTAACACATGTTTTTCCATGGTTAAATAAACTTTTACCATCAACTTCATTTAAACCATAAACATCTTACTTTAATACATTTTAATCTCTAAATTTAATTATTCAATTTTCCTAAGATTTAATAATAGCACCGATAAATTTTAATTACTCCACACTAATTAATTTTAACCTTAATAATCCCAGTTTAATTAAATTAATCCTAATTTAAAATCTTAGGGATGTTGCATGAAGCATATGCTTTGTTAAATTCTCCACGGTCTTTTGAATTTGTTTTCACTCTACAATTGATGAAAAACATTTTGAGGATTACTCATGATTTATCTCAAGCATTATAGAGAAGTGATCAAGACATCGTAAATGCTATGAAATTAGTTACAGTATCCAAGCAAAGATTACACGATATGAAAGATGATGGTTGACATTCGTTGCTTAATGAGATTTCATTATATTGTGAAAACAATAATCTTGTTATTCCAAATATGAATGATACCTTCCAAATGCAAGGAAGATCAAGACGTAAAATGGAGAAAGTTTCTAATTTACATCATTTTCAAGTTGAATTATTTTACCAAGTGATTGACCAACAACTTTAAGCGATGAATAATTATTTTACAAAAGTGAATATTGAATTACTTACCCCTTGGAATTTTCTTCAATGAATTTTTGGGCACTAGATAGTCAACTTAAAAAGTATGTCATGGATGTATGTTCAGAAGGTATATTTTTAGAATTGGGAGGAATCCATGATCTTTTTATAAAGCTTGTGGAGATAATAACACTACTAAAAAAAAGCTGTTAGCGACGGAAACAAACCGTCGCTATGTTATAATACCACCGTCAGCTAAGTATGTTAGCGACGGAGTTTAAGACGTCAACAATACCGTCGCTAAAGCATTCGTCGCAGACAGAACAACAATAAGGAAAGACTCCATCGTTACGTTTTTGACCATGTACTGCCATCGCTAAAATGGTCCCTGCCTTGGTAACGTTCACCGTCGCTAATGCTAACCAAACAACGACCACGTGCCGCCATCGCTACGTGTAAACAGACAGCAACCACGTGCCACTGTCGCTACGTGTAAACAGACAGCGACCACGTATCGTCGTCGCTACATGTAAACAGACAGCGACCACGTATCGCCATTGTAACACCCTCTGTTACACCTTAATAAATTCTAGAAAAATTCATAATTTTTTTAAAGATATGATTGTTAAAAAGAAACTATCGGAATAAATTATATACATTATTTCTGAAATACCTCATAAATATTATTAAAACTTTATAAAGTAATTGTACATTCATCCGAAGAAAATAAACATTAAACATTATAAGAAAGAGAAGAAACTCCATGACCCAGAAACAGTTACTTAATAACATTATTTATTCATTGGACCACGATATTCATACCGAGCTCTCTTTTTAGAACGTGCTATACTTACTGCCGAGATTCTTCGATCCTTCCCTCTGAACCATCAATTTAAAACATATGAAACAAAAACACGGAGAAAGGAGTGAGAAACAGAATATAATATTCCCAAATGGGGCATAAGTAATAAAGGGTTTTCACAACTAATATATAATAATAACAATCACAATCACATATACAATCAATTATGAATGCATGAATGTTATACAATCCTCATCATAACTTACCTATATATATGGGCCCTTAAATTTTAATTTGCACTGGGTCAACCAGGAGTTTACACTGTTCCATAAGTCCGGATAATAATAATATGAACAACTCAACTGGCATGGAAACACTTAGAGACTAGTCAGATTGAGAAAGTTTTTATTGTGAAAGTACCTGACACTAGGGAGCTACCCCAGGTCCCCTGAAGCACCCTTTCACACCTCTCATCCCAAGGCTGTAATTAAGCCTCCTCTAATGTATCCTCGGTTTCTATAATCCGTCTCCAGATAATATCATTTTGTTTCACTTTAATGATTTATGATGCATGAACTACTCGCGTATTTAATTGGTTAAGACTTTTAGAAACTCAATTATTAAATATCTTAAAGGTTTACAACATCATTTCAATAAACTATACATTTTCTCAATTTTCTGAATTTCTGTCCCATAAAAAAATTTGGTACAGTTGTCGAACCTCACTAAAATTGAGTTTTTAAGCCTTAAATATCTCAAAACTTCATCATATAAAACTTTACATAATTTTTCTCAAATTGAATCTTAACAATATCAAATTCTTAATTATTTCCAAATATCTTTAGTTATTAAGTTGGAAAAATAAAATAATTTTCTTTTGAAAATTTTATTTTATTAAAAGAGAATAATCTTTAAATCATTAACCAAAAATACTTAAAATTATAAAATTTTTCTTTAATTCAAGATTTAATTATCTCAATTTTTTATAAATTAATTTTCATAAAATGTCTTCTTTCTAAAATAGATACTAATTTTTTATTCTAAGTATTGAAAGTAAAGTTAATAAAAATAATTTCTAGAAGAAAAGATTTAAAGTAATAAAAATTTAAAGAGTAAGGTAAGAAAATTCTTACTGAATTTTAGCTTTCCGTCATGCTCGCTATATGCTCAAACTCCACATCTCAAAATCATCAATCAAAATCAAGCATTATCAATCATAACTAAATATCATCAATCACATCAAATATTATTAATCACAATTAAATATTAATCAAAATCAAATATTATCAATTATAAACAATTCAAATAAATTAAATATCACTCATAAATGTAATTCAAATCTTAATGGTTATTTAGATTAATAAGATTGATTTTGAGTCTTTACAGTCCAATCCTCGCATGGGTCTATGTAGGTCCATATAGTCCAATCCTCGCATAGGTATAGTTCAGTCCATACAGGTCATAATAATCCAAGTCCTTGCATAGGTTCAGTCCAGTTCGCATAGGTTATCTAGGTATTTGCATAGGTATTTCAGATCAAGTTACACAAGATACTCAATTTAAGATTTATTATAAATTTTAAGTTAAATAGTTATTATTTTAAAATAATAATATTATTAAATTTTAAAGGAGTAGGGGACTCCTCCCATTACTCTTATGTCCTTTCATATTATATTCCTATCTCACTCCCCCTTACTCCTTGTATCTTGATTCGTTATCGAAGATCCGTACGCGTCTCGTCTTCGAGTTCTAAACATACCAATTTCATTTTAATATAGTTACAAGATGAAAATTAAGATTTATACTTAAAACAGAAATGGTAAATTTTGAATAGTAAATAGTGAATAGTGAATAGTAACAGTAAATAGTAAATCGTGAATAGTAACGATAAATAGTAAATCGTGAATAGTGAAGGTAAATAGTAACAATATATAGCAATTTACTATTTGAATAGTAATTTACTATTGAAATAGTATTTTACTATTTAGAATAGTAACTTAAAATAATATTATTTCTAGTATAATAATAGATTTCTAAAAACGATATGAAAATAACCCTAAAAAATATAAAAAAAGGTATTCTTACCTTAGAATTTTAGCAGAACCTCTTTCCTTTAAAAAATATCTTCCTCTCTTCACTTAGCACTCTCCTCCCAACACTACTAACTTTTCAATTTTCAGTGAAAAACACGGTGCCTCGTCCCTCTATTTATAGCAAAATAAGTTACTGTGCATTTGAATATTTTATTATAAATGTACTGTGCAAAATTTGAAATTTTCATATAGGTTACTGTGTAAAGTTTGAAAATTTTAGAAACACATAGTGAATTTCACGTGAAGGAATATGAAGAATTATGAGGGGGGTGTGAATAGCAATTTTGGAGGTGCGAATAGCTATTTAAGGGGTGGTGCAAATAGTAATTTAAGGGGTGTAAATAGTGATTTTTCATTTTTTTTAAAAAAATTATTTTTTTTAATTTTTTTTAAATAAATTCTGAAAAATATACTGATCAAAAGCTTTTAAAGGTCTATGTTCAAATTTCATCAGGATTTTAATATAAAATTTTCTGTAATAAATTAAATAAAAATAAGGGTGTTATAACTCTACTCCCCTTAGAAAAATTTTGTCTTCGAAATTTACATTATTCAATAAAACAAATGGGGGTGAAACTCTTTCATCTCGTTTTCTAGTTCCCATGTAGCATATTCTCCTCTTGTTTCACTCCAAATGACCTTTACAAGCGGAATTGTCTTGTCTCTTAACTTTTTTATTCTTTTGTCAGCTATTCTGACAGGTGGTGCATCATATGTAAGATTATCTTTAACTTGTATGACATCAGGTTCAATAACATATGTAGGATCAGATATATACTTTCGTAAGTTTGACACATGAAAAATGTTATGGATATTAGAAAGAAAAGGTGGTAATGCTATTTGGTAGGCAAGAGGACTAACTTTATGAATTATTTGATATGGACCAATAAATCTAGGAGTTAGTTTTTGAGATTTCATTGCCCGAGTGACCCATTCGTAGGTGTGACTTTCAAGAATACATGATCGCCTTCTTGAAATTCGAGCGGCTTCCTTATTTTGTCATAGTAACTTTTCTGCCTGCTCTGTGTTGCCTTTATCTTTTGTGAACTATTTTGATTTTATCCGTGGTTTGTTGTACCAACTCTGGTCCTAGCATTAAGTTTTCACTAGTCTCAAACCAACATAGCAGGGTCCTATATTTTCTTCCATATAATGCTTCAAAAGGTGCCATGCCAATGCTAGCATGAAAATTGTTGTTGTAGGTGAACTCCACATATGGTAAGAATTGATTCCAACTTCCTTTATGCTCTAACACACAAGCTCGTAACAAGTCTTTTAGAGATTGGATTGTTCTTTCTGATTGTCCATCTGTCTGAGGATGATATACTGAACTCAGACGTAGTCTTGTTCCCAAAGCCTTGTGTAAGCTCTTTCAGAATTGTGATGTAAAATGAGGGTCTCGATCAGAAATGATACATGAAGGAATTCCATGTAATCTCACAATCTCCTCGATGTATAATTTCGCCAGCTTCTCCATAGAGTAACGAATATTAATGGGAATAAAGTGGGCAGATTTGGTTAATCTATCAACTATTACCCATATTGAATCATGTCCTAATGGAGTTTTAGGTAAAGAAGTCACAAAATCCATGGTAATGCTATCCCATTTCCATTCTGGTATTTCAATTGATTGTAGCATTCCAGGGGGCTTTTGATGTTTCACTTTAACCTTCTGGCAAATTAGACATGCAGCCACGTACTCTGCCACCGCTTTCTTCATTCCAGGCCACCAAAATAGCTTCTTTAAATCTTGATACATTTTAGTAGCTCCGGGATAAATGCTCATATAACTTTTGTGGCCTTCTTCCAGAATTGGTTTCCTTAACTCCTCTTTGTCAGGGATACACACTCGATCCTTATACCTCAACAATTGGTCGTTTCCCACATTGAACTCAACTTCTTTTCCTTGCTTCAAGAGTTCTTTCTTCTCTTGCAAGAATTCATCATCTCGTTGAGTCTCTAACACTTGCCTCAGGAATTCATTTGTCACTTGTAACACTCCTAATCTGTAGCTGTTAGCATTAATCTTTATTGCTAGGTTAAGATCTCTGAAGTTCTCTATCAATTCCAGCTCTTTAATCATCATTGTGGATGCATGTAGAGGCTTTCGACTCAAAGCATCAGCTACTACGTTTGATTTTCCGGGATGGTATTACAACTCAAAGTTGTAGTCCTTTAAGAACTTCATCCATCTCCGTTGTCTCATGTTTAACTCCTTTTGGTCAAATAAATACTTGAGACTCTTATGATCGCTAAACACATCGAATGTTGCACCGTATAGATAATGCCTCCAAATCTTTAAGGCAAAAACTACAGCGGCTAACTCTAAGTCATGGGTAGGGTAGTTAAACTCATGTTGCCTTAATTGGCATGACGCATAGGCTACAGCCTTCTTGTCTTGCATGAGTACACTTCCTAGTCCTTGCTTAGACGCATCACAGTAAACTTCAAAACTTCGATATGGATCAGGGACTACTAACACCGGCGCAGAAGTAAGTCGGTCTTTCAGCTCTTAGAAACTATTCTCGCATTGTGTCGTCCACACAAAAGGTTGTCCTTTCCATGTTAGCTTGGTCAGTGGGTATCCTAACTTTGAAAATCCTTCAATGAATCTCCTATAGTATCCAGCTAAGACCAAGAAACTTCTAATCTCAGTGATCGTGGTTGGTCTCTCCTATTTTAAAACTGCCTCCACCTTGGAAGGGTCTACAGCTATTCCTCCTTGACTAATTACATGTCCTAAAAAGTTTACTTCTTCTAACCAGAATTCACACTTTGACAGCTTGGCATACAGTTGTTTCTTTTTCAGGATTTCCAACACAATCTTCAAGTGTTCAACATGTTCTTCTTTGCTTTTAGAGTACACTAGTATATCATCAATGAACACCACTACAAATTTATCTACATATGGATGAAAAATCCTATTCATGTAATCCATGAATACGGCTGGTGCATTAGTTACACCAAAAGGCATTACTAGATATTCGTAATGGCCATAGCGTGTTCTAAAAGCAGTTTTCGGTACATCTTCTTTCTTCACCCTTATTTGATGGTATCCAGACCTCAAATCAATTTTGGAGAACACCGTGGCACCACGTAGTTGATCCATTAAGTCATCAATCCTTGGTAGAGGATATCTGTTCTTAATTTTCACCTTGTTCAGTTGCCGATAATCTACACACAACCTCATGCTACCACCCTTTTTCTTAACCAATAACACTGGTGCACCCCAGGGGGATACACTGGGTCATATAATTTGCTTCTCTATCATCTCTTCAAGTTGTTTCTTCAACTTTGCTAATTCTAGAGGTGACATTCGGTATGGTGTAATTGAAATGGGTCCAAATCCAGGTACTAGATCAATGGCGAATTCCACATCTCTTTCTAGGGGTAAACCAGGGATATCTTCAGGAAAAACATCAGGAAATTTACACATAACCGGCAGATTTTTGATTTTTGATTCTTGCTTTCCTTTCATTGAAAGCAATAGCATGAATCCTTGAGCCCCTCCTTTTAAAGAGGCACTCACTTGGTTGGCGGTTAGAAATCTCAAATCCTTAGGATTCAAATTCACTGGTTCTTTAAACATTATGGTTTTATTATGACAATCTATTAGAACATGATTGTCAGACAACCAATCTAGCCCAATAATAACTTATAAGCCAGAAAAGGGTAAACATAAAAGATTAGCCTTAAAGTCCCTACCATCTATGTGTTAGGAAATCCCTAAACATGAGCAGCGGAAAAAAAGGGATTCCATAGGATTTACAAAGTTACGTGTTTCAAAGCACAAAACAAACACAAAAATTCGTTTTGGATTACCTCTTGAAGAACACCGAAGCAGTCGTAGCCTCGTCCTTTAGGAGTCCACACGAGCACTCCCACCAAAATTGCAACACTTGCCAACTGCTAGTTTAACAGCGTGTAGCTCTTGCAACTTTTGCGAATTTGTGTCTCACTTGAGTGAACGGCCTAAGAGCATCTTATGCTCTATTTATAGGCTTAGGTTTGACCTAATTTGTTCTCTCTAAAAAGTGGGCTCCTTACTCATTCCAAATGAGTTAGGCCCAATAGCTTTATTTTAGTCCAACTAAAATAAGACAACATTTTCTGATGGGGTTACTCTATGTGTGTGACCCTACAGGTAAAATACCCGGTCATATTAATAATAAATTATTTTATTATTAATATAAAATAAGAGCGGCATCTAGCAATGCATCATTATGTCCGAATATTATCAACATGACCTATAAGTGATAATTATTTAATATGTTTGTTCCTTTTGTCACGATATCCTAATTGGGCCCAAGGCATGGTCGCGTCATCCTTGTACGGCCCAATTTATTTTACTTGATACCGGAGTAGACTGGATCCGAATAAATATCTAATATTTATTCTTTCTAGCATGGCCATGCGTTTTCTTAGTCTTATTCCATCAAGTGGCCTATAGATATCACTCCTGTCACATAGGAGAGACAAATCCCATCTACATCACTCACATCCCTCTACATAATTTGTTCATTGCCTAATCACAACCTTTATAGTCCTCTTATTACAGAAGACGTTTAATTGTATTAAAACAATAAACTCCTCATGTAGGAATCGTAGTGACTTCAGGTCGAAGGACTACATATACCATTATCACATTGAGAATCGTTTATGACAATCATGTAATGATCCATGCAACATTCTCATGGTGGGTCTGTCCAGTACATCGTTACTCTTAATGTGTACCCATGTGAAGACTTGATATCATCTATATCTATGATCTGTGAGATCAGGTCATCAGTACTCACACACTAGTCTCAGTGTATTTACATGTCCCCATGTAAATACTTGACTAGGGACATTTTAGGAATAACTTTTATATGACCTATTACTCCAAGGATAAATACGTTTTAAAATAATTTTAAACTGAAATATTTATTTTATTGATAAACAGAAAAATGATACAAATGAAAAAGCGTAAAGGCTCATAGTGCATACACCAACACTATGACAATAGGGCATTTCCAACAGGCTTTAGAAGTGACAATGGGATTGTTTACAGGAGTATGTATAGATAAATCAAATGGCAGTTCTATCACAGGTAATTTTAGTTTTTCTACATAGTCATTGGCAATAAAGGAATGTGATACACTTGAGTCATACATAACAGTTAAAGGAATCTTATTAATGATACACTTACCTTCCACCATAGAATCAGAATGAGATGCTTCTTTTCCGGTGATTGAAAAACCTTTCCTTTCACCTTCGGCCTTCCGACTGTACTGTGTACGCCTCCCTGAGTATTTATGCTTGTACTTGCACCTTCTGGGTTTTCCCTCTTCATATCTGGACAATCCTTGATGTGATGTGTAACATCCCGGATATTTATAGAAAAATTTTGTGTAGTGGAAAATATTAAAAATTGTTTTAAGGATTTAATTGATATTTTTATGAAGTATTGGGCAATTATAAGTAATTAAATATTGTGAGTGTAAATAAATTTATTGATTGGTTAATTATTATGAAAGGTGTGATTGGAAGAGGAGAAAAGTTTAATTAAAAGTGACCGGTTGGGGAAGTGACTGGTCGCCCATGAGTTTTAAATAAAGGTTTCTTTCTCTTTCCTCAATCATTCACTCTCTTACAAGAATCTTCTTCTTCCTCCTCTGTTTCTTTTCTTCTTCTCCTTCCTCCATCGCTGCGAGCTGCATGCTCTGAAGGGAGGTTTATTTTGCATCAAAACCTTGAAATAATTACATTTCCGTGACAGTGGTTTCAAGGTGAGTCCATTGAACCGTTTAAATTTGTTATCTCATCTCTTTTGTTTCCTTCTCTAGACCGAATGGTCATGTATGGTGGGGTACTGTTTTGATCTCTACTCCTCTTGGGTGTGTGAGCCTAAATGGTCTTTTGATTGTGTGGGTGGTGTGACGTTAACAGGTTGTGCATTCCAAACCCGTGGGTAGTAGAATGAACGCCGGTGGAACGATTAAGGAAGCTGGTGCTGGATTCAGAGGTGGAACTGTGAACCCAACGATTGTTGAAGTTTGGAACCGAGGTAAGGGGGTGTTCGGGTTATAATTAATTAGAATAGGACACATTTTGAGTCCGAGTTGAATTGATTGTGAACCGGCTAAGAAATGATGCTGGATGAGTTGTATGTGAATGTGTATGAATGCATATATGTATATGGACACCGATCGATTTAGGATCATGTGTGGGTGGCTTAAGCTGATTGAATTTGAAATATTTGATGCTGTGACAATCAGTGTTTAGTGGCAATGTGATGCCGGAAGTGACAAGCAGGTCACCCGAGTGATGAGTATATGATGTTGTTAATGGCCCCTTATGATGAGAAATGTGAATATATATTATTGTGTGGTATGGGACGGCCGACGGTATGTTTAGCCCCTCATTTCCGGTTCCCGTGGCTTTTGTGCCCAGTTGAGCTACCCAGTGGTCAAGCAGGACCCAGTGGTCGAGGTGGAGAGTCAAGCAGGACTCAGTGAACCAAGCAGGGTTCACAGGGTGTCAAGCAGGACCCCCAGCTAAAGGCCGATCCTTTAGTATCCGGATACTAGGCGTCAATTTTGTCTGAGAGTCAGTAATGACAATTGGATTGTTAGTTGTGATGTGTATGTGATTAATTATAATTGCCGAGTGCAGTTTACTATATTTGTCGAGTGCAGTTTGTTATAATTGCCGAATGAGAATTGATATATTTGTTGAGTATGATTTGATGTATTTGCCGAGTGTAATTTCATATATTTGTCGAGTGATTTATTATACTTACCGAGTGGTAAATTGTTATACTTGCCGAATGATCTACTTGCTGAGTGATTTGCTAAAATTGCCGGATGAGAATTGTTATATTGCCGAGTGTGAATTACTATAATGCCGAGTGTTAATGGATATATTGCCGAGTGTGAGTTAATTGCCGAGTGTGACTTGCAATTTGAGGATAAAGCAATTGGACGGAGTTTATACTCGTAATTTGTTATTTAAATTTCATTCTAGATTAATGATGATACTAAACACTCACCCTTGCTGTGATTTTCAATTTAGTAACCAGTGACAGGGAAGAGGTCGGAGCTCTGGAGGTGCGCCAAGCGGAGGATTGATGCCAAGGCACCGAGTGATTTTGAATGAATTGTGTAATATATGTATATAATGAGTTTTCCGGGTGTGTGATGCTACCTGTTGCCTATATGTTGAATTAAATTTTAATCGGTATGCTGATTGACGTGAGTATAAATTCTTGATGTTATGTGATTGGTGTTTATTTTATGAGTGAATTTGCATTGTTATAGCATAGTCGATTACCGGGTGAATCTCGCCGAGTGGATTCATTCTTATCCGAGCGATGGCAGATTGATTTGACGTCTGTTTCGCTCAAGTGGGTATCCCTCGTTCCTTTCTGAGTGAAGAATAACCGAGAGATTCACTTCCGAGTGAAGATTAGAGTACTTCCGAGTGAAGATTAGAGTGCTTCCGATTGAAGATCAGAATACTTCCAAGTAAAGGTGAGAATGTTTCCGAGTTAATTATGCCCGAGAGCCTCTTCCGAGTAAAGTAAGGTGAGGGTATTTTCCGAATGATGCATGACCGAGCGAACCTTTCCTGAGTGAAGGTTAAGGGTTTCCCGAGTGGACCTATTTCCGAGTGAAACCGGACTTGTTGACTTTCCTTGTAAGGCTTGTTTGCTCAGGTTTAGAGTGTAGCATTCGCTCAAGCGAGTCAAATCTCGCCTAAGCGAATCAGAGTCTTGCTCAGGCGAATGACTCCTGGCTTTGTCTTTCTCCTTCCGCTGTTTCTAATTAACTCTATTTTATTAATGGATTTATTTCCGATCGGTTATTATTTTGAGTATGCTTTTATTTTTTTGAATGTATTTAAGAAAAATAAATATTATTTTATATTAAGACCGAGTTAATTTTTATTAAACGCTAAAAATAATTGTGAAAGATTAAACGGGTGTAATTAAAAAGGAAAATTGACACGGGTCGTCACAGTTGGTATCAGAGCAGTTCTTTCTAGAGCTGAGTGTATGGGTGAACCCAGTGATTTGTGTGAGTCCTATACTGGGCTGTTTTGCATTCTATTGCATTATGTTTGTGGTTGTTTGTGCAGCTTGGCATCATTCCCTTGGCACTCCAGCGACGTTGTATTATGAGTATGAGGTAAATATCTGACTCCCTGGTAGAGCATTGGTTATTAATGGTGATGTGTTCATTCATTATAGAATTACTTTATGGCCGGGAAACTAATTCTGGTGGAGGAGATGATTTCTTCTCGAGGTTTTCCAAATTGATGAGTAGGACCGAATCTGGTCCCACTCTTGATAAATTCCTGAAAAGGAATCCCCCTGGTTATAAAGGAGGGCATGACTACGGTGGGGTGTATGTTTAGATAAGAGAAACCGAATCAACTCGAGTATTTCGAGTGCTCGGAGGAGCAGAAAGTACAGTTTGCGACTTATCGGTTGAAGGACGAGGCTAGGATATGGTGGTCTAGGACCAAGGTACAGATGAATACGGTGAGTGAACCGCTGGTGTGGGTGAATTTCCAAAGGAGGTTTCTTGTTAAGTACTTCCTGGATAATTCTAAAATCCGAAAGGAAATGGAATTTGAGGTTAGAACAGGGCCGAGTGTCAATGGCTGAGCACACTACTAAGTTTGACAAGCTGTGTGACTTCTATCATTCTCTCTCACTGGAAGGAACCAAAAGTAGTAAGTGTGCCAAGTATGAAGCGGGATTGTGAGTTGGACTTCACAGTGTGATTATGCCGATTGAGATTCAGGATTATCCAACTCTGGTGAACAAGGATAGACTGACCGAGGAAGTGCAATTACAGAGGACCTTTCAGTCGGAAGATAAGAGGTCATGAAGGCAAGAGGATCCAGTTTCAAGAAAATGGGTCAGTTTTTTCGTGGTGGTAAGTTTTCCGCTACGTCTTATTCCTTATCTGGTCAGAGTTCTACTGGCCGATCTGGTAGTCAGTCGGGTAACCGAGCGTGCTATAATTGTGGCCAGGAGAGCCATATTGTGAAACACTGGCGGGTCATATCGTTGTTTCCAACGTGGACAACTGGGACGCCTTAGGCCCGATTGCCCACAGAGACAGTAACCGAGTGGCCATGGTAACCGAGCCAACACTTTTGGGACTCGGGGTGCTAATTTTTCGAGAGGAGGTTAAATCCTATGGTGAAATGAGAATAGTAAATGCGTTGGTAGCTATAAGTTTGTTTGAATAATGAAGTTTGATATTACATAGAATGAAATAAGTGGACGAATGCTCTGATATGATTATTCTTAGGAAGGATGAATCCCCTATACATTTCTACTTGGTCAGAATGACGATAGATATTAGTTGTTCATTCGGGTGTTGAACGTACTTGATGGATAGTACGAAAATTCTTTAAATAAACTGTTGCAGTAAATTGTCCTGTATCGAGCTTAAGGTTAGTAAGCAAGTGGTGGTATGCTAATAACGTCGAGCAACCAAAAATGTGGAAACATCATTGGTATAAGTAAATAGAAAGGATTATAAAATAAATCGAAAAGGGAATGGACGAATAATAGGTGATGCAAGTTAGCAACGTTGTAATAAGGTTAACCTTCTAGGAGGGGTGAGCCTCCTGTAGTGATTCTATAAAGTGGTTTAAATAAACGTTACCAGTATGTCATATCCAAATTGTTAGACGATTCATTAATGGACATTGGGAGAAATTATGAGTAGGTAATGGAGGACGGTGTAAGAATGCCGAATAAGTTGAAGGTAATAGTCGAAGGGTGGTTAGTAATAACTCCGAGCGTACATTCTGTGTGATTCCATGATTGTGCCGAGTGACTATATCGAATTGGAGGACCTGACGGTGAAAGTTACACCAATCGGTATTGAGGAATTCCAGACCAAATGGTTAAGGAACAAGGAGGTGCCATTGGTAAAGGTGAAGTGGCAAAATTTGAATGGGGTTAACCTACACTTGGGAATTGGAATTGGACATGAGACGGGTGTACCCCAATCTTTTCCAATAGGTGCGTTGATTTCGGGGACGAAATCCCTTTTTAGGGGGGGTGGACATGTGACATCCTGGCGCTGTTGAGGGCGGGGAGTGATCACCGGTGCATGGGCACGGACAAGGAGCGGCTTCTAGCAGGCTTCCAGCGGGGATGTGGCATCCCGGGCACTGTTGAGGGCGGGGAGTGATCGCCGGTGCATGGGCACAAACAAGGAGCGGCTCCTGGCAGGCTTCCAGCGGGAGGGATACATGAACGAATTGAATACCAGAATGAGAGGGATCCAAAGACTGTATAGGTATGGGACTATACAGTCGAGGATAGCTTAAAGAAATGAATTCGTACTACCTATACCAACAAATGCATTAGCCTTTTCGGTAGCCTATCACTTAAGAACTCCAAATTAACTGGGAGTAATTCTAGGATGGGTGACCTCCTGGAAAATTCTCAGGAAATGTGTGAGTGAGGACAAAAGCACACTGGAAAGGTCCTCGTGTTGGTCTGTGGGAAGAGTCGTTCATTCCTAAAAAGCGGCTGGGGCGTTACAGTGTTATCAGAGCCTAGCCTCTCCTAGTATGGTATGGTTCGGGGACGAACCAGGCGGAAGCTGGTGGGCATGTGACATCCTGGCACTGTTGAGGGCGGGGAGTGATCGCCGGTGTATGGGCACGGACAAGGAGCGGCTCCTGGCAGGCTTCCAGCGGGGAATGTGGCATCCCGGGCACTATTGAGGGTAGGGAGTGATCGCCGGTGCATGGGCATGAACAAGGAGCGGCTCCTGGCAGGCTTCCAGCGGGAGGGACACATGAACGAACTAAATACATACTAGAATGAGAGGGATCCAAAGACTGTATAGGTATGGGACTATACAGTCGAGGATAGCTTAAAGAAATGAATTCGTACTACCTATACTAACAAATGCATGAGCCTTTTCGGTAGCCTATCACTTAAGAACTCCAAAGTTAAGTGTGCTTAACTTGGAGTAATTCTGGGATGGATGACCTCCTGGGAAGTTCTCAGGAAATGTGTGAGTGAGGACAAAAGCACACTGGAAAGGTCCTCGTGTTGGTCTGTGGGGAGAGTCGTTCATTCCTAAAAAGCGGCCGGGGCTTAACTTGGAGTAATTCTGGGATGGGTGACCTCCTGGGAAGTTCTCAGGAAATGTGTGAGTGAGGACAAAAGCACACTGGAAAGGTCCTCGTGTTGGTCTATGGGGAGAGTCGTTCAATCCTGAAAAGCGGTCGGGGCGTTACATGATGACCTGGTTTATTACACTTAAAGCAAACATAAGTGTTTTTAGGACAATCGCTTTTCAAATAGGGTCCTCCATAAATAAAACATTTAAAATTTGTTGCAAATGTCGGGTAATAGCTTCCAGTTAAAGCTTGGGGTCTATTAGGAACAGATGCTGCTCCAAACCAACGAAATGGCGCTTGGTAAGGCTTATTTCTCCTGAAGTCTCTTCTTTGTTGATGGTGAGGTCCTCCACTTCTCATTTCTCCCGCCTTGTGAATGGGCTCACGACTTTTGGCCATTCTATCCTTATGATCCTCTTCAAAGATCCTGCAGCGATTTACCAATACAGAAAATTCACGGATTTCCTGCATTCGTATAGCTTCTTTAATTTCTGGCCGCAATCTATTTACAAACTTTGCGCACCGATCACCTTCGTTAGTAGCATCATTATAATAAGAATGAAAACGAGACAGCTCTTCAAACCTAGATGCGTACTCTCCATCGGTCATATTTCCTTGGGTCAGCGATAGGAATTCGAATTGTCTTTTCTCTTTAACATTAGTTGGAAAGTATTTCTCCAGAAATATATCCTTGAAATGATCCCAAGAGATCTCCATGTCATTGACTTCGAATTGTCTACGCATGCTATCCCACCAATGTTCAGCATCCTCAGATAAGGCATAAGTAGCGAAGACTACCTTATCGGCTTCATTACATTGCAATGCTCGAAAGATATTCTCTATCTCTTGAATCCAGGTTTGTGCTCCATCAGGGTTATATCCTCCCTTGAAACGAGGTGGATTGCGCTTTTCGAATAAGTCCAGCCTTCTCAAGGCATCGTTACCTTGACCTTCACGTGCTCCCATTGCATTGATTAAGTGTTCTACAACTCCAGCAAGATTGTTTCCGGCCATTAGTTTCCTGTTTCACAGTAACTGAGACTTGTCATATCCATCCAGTTACTACTAAGTCAAATATTCTATTTTCTAGTACCTACAGAGAGTTTACAGATAAAGCAAGATAGACCTTTTCCCCAGGCCTATTGGATTAACTGCTCTGATACCATTTTGTAACACCCTCTGTTACACCTCAATAAATTCTAGAAAAATTTGTAATTGTTTTTTAAATATATGATTGTTAAAAAGAAACTATCAAAATAAATTACATGCATTATTTCTGAAATACCTCATAAATATTATTAAAACTTTATAAAGTAATTGTACATTCATCCGAAGAAAATAAACATTAAACATTATAAGAAAGAGAGGAAACTCCATGACCCAGAAGCAGTTACTTAATAACATTATTTATTCATTAGACCATGGTATTCATACTGAGCTCCCTTTCTAGAACGTGCTATATTTACTGTCGAGATTCTTCGATCCTTCCCTCTGAACCATCAATTTAAAACATATGAAACAAAAACACGGAGAAAGGAGTGAGAAACATAATATAATATTCCTAAATGGGGCATAAGCAATAAAGGGTTTTCACAACTAATATATAATAATAACAATCACAATCACATACACAATTAATTATGAATGCATGAATGTTATGCAATATCCTCATCATAACTTACCTATATATGTGGGCCCTTCTCATCATAACTTACCACGATATTCATACCGAGTTCCCTTTCTAGAACGTGCTATATTTACTGCCGAGATTCTTCGATCCTTCCCTCTGAACCATCAATTTAAAACATATGAAACAAAAACACGGAGAAAGGAGTGAGAAATAGAATATAATATTCCCAAATGGGACATAAGTAATAAAGGGTTTTCATAACTAATATATAATAATAACAATCACAATCACATACACAATCAATTATAAATGCATGAATGTTATGCAATATCCTCATCATAACTTACCTATATGTGTGGGCCCTTAAATTTTAATTTGCACTAGGCCAACCAGGAGTTTACACTATTCCATAAGTCCGGATAATAATAATATGAACAGCTCAACTGACATGAAAACACTTAGAGACTAGTCAGATTTAGAAAATTTTTATTGTGAAACTTCCCGACACTAGGGAGCTACCCCAGGTCCCCTGAAGCACCCTTTCACACCCTCTCATCCCAAGGCTCGTAATTAAGCCTCCTCTAATGTATTCTCAGTTTCTATAATTCGTCCCCAGACAATATCATTTTGTTTCACTTTATGATTTATGATGCATGAACTACTCGCGTATTTAATTGGTTAAGACTTTTAGAAACTCAATTATTAAATATCTTAAAGGTTTACAACATCATTTCAATAAACTATACATTTTCTCAATTCTCTGAATTTCTGTCCCATAAAAAAATTTGGTACAGTTTTTAAACCTCACTGAAATTGAGTTTCTAAGCCTTAAATATCTCAAAGCTTCCTCATATAAAACTTTACATAATTTTTCTCAAATTGAATCTTAACAATATCGAATTCTCAATTATTTCCAAATATCTTTAGTTATTAAGTTGGAAAAATAAAATAATTTTCTTTTGAAAATTTTATTTTATTAAAAGAGAATAATCTTTAAATCATTAACAAAAAATACTTAAAATTATAAAATTTTTCTTTAATTCAAGATTTAATTATCTCAATTTGTTATAAATTAATTTTCATAAAATGTTTTCTTTCTAAAATAAATACTAATTTTTTATTCTAAATATTGAAAGTAAAGTTAACAAAAATAATTTCTAAGAAAAGATTTAAAGTAATAAAAACTTATAGAGTAAGGTAAGAAAATTCTTACGGAGTTTTAGCTTTCCGTCATGCTCGCTATATGCTCAAACTCCACATCACAAAATCATCAATCAAAATCAAGCATTATCAATCATAACTAAATATCATCAATCACATCAAATATTATTAATCACAATTAAATATTAATCAAAATCAAATATTATCAATTATAAATAATTTAAATAAATTAAATATCACTCATAAATGTAATTCAAATCTTAATGGTTATTTAGATTAATAAGATTGATTTTGAGTCTTTACAGTCCATTCCTCGCATGGGTCTATGTAGGTCCATATAGTCCAATCCTCGCATAAGTATAGTTCAGTCCATACAGGTCATAATAATCGAAGTCCTTGCATAGGTTCAGTCCAGTTCGCATAGGTTATCCAGGTATTTGCATAGGTATTTCAGATCAAGTTACACAAGATACTCAATTTCAGATTTATTATAAATTTTAAGTTAAATAGTTATTATTTTAAAATAATAATATTAAAGAAGTATGAGACTCCTCCCATTATTCTTATGTCCTTTCATATTATATTCCTATCTCACTCTCCCTTACCTCTTGTATCTTGATTCGTTATCGAAGATCCGTACGCGTCTCGCCTCCGAGTTCTAAAACATACCAATTTCATTTTAATATAGTTACAAGATGAAAATTAAGATTTATACTTACAACAGAAATGGTAAATTTTGAATAGTGAATAGTGAATAGTGAATAGCAACAGTAAATAGTAAATCGTGAATAGTAATGGTAAATAGTAAATCGTGAATAGTGAAGGTAAATAGTAATAATAAATAGTAATTTACTATTGAAATAGTATTTTACTATTCAGAATAGTAACTTAAAATAAAATTATTTCCAGTATAATAATAGATTTCTAAAAACGATATGAAAATAACCCTAAAAAATATAAAAGAAAGGTATTCTTACCTTAGAATTTTAGCCGAACCTCTTTCCTTTGAAAAATATCTTCCTCTCTTCACTTAGCACTCTCCTCCCAACACTACTAACTTTTCAATTTTCAGTGAAAAACACGGTGCCTCGTCCCTCTATTTATAGCAAAATAAGTTACTGTGTATTTGAATATTTTATTATAAAAATACTGTGCAAAATTTGAAATTTTCATATAGGTTACTGTGCAAAGTTTGAAAACTTCAAAAATGCATAGTGAATTTCACGTGAAGGAATATGAAGAATTATAAGGGGGTGCGAATAGCAATTTTGGAGGTATGAATAGTAATTTAGGGGTGGTGCAAATAGTAATTTAAGGGGTGCAATAGTGATTTTTCGTTTTTTTTTAAAAATTATTTTTTTAAATATTTTTTTAAATAAATTCTAAAAAATATACTGATCTAAAACTTCTAAAGGTCTATGGTCAAATTCCATCAGGATTTTAATATAAATTTTTTGTAAAAAATTAAAATAAAAATAGGAGTGTTACAGCCGTCGCTACGTGTAAACAGACAGCGACCACGTATCGCCATCGCTATATGTTAGTCTACAGCAACCACGCAACGTCGTCGCTACGTGTAAATAGACAACGACCACGTATCATCGTTGCTATGTGTAAACATACAGTGACCACCCATGTACCATCGCTGCAGTAAGGACTACAGCGACCACATATACGTTGTTGCTAATGATATTTTTTATTTTTAATAGTTTTTTAATTTAATTTTAAACTAGATATTTTAAATAGTATTTTCTATTCACTGAATGCTTGCTTTTTAAACTAGAAACTTTGATAATTAAATTTTGAATATTTTTGATTTTAATATTAAATTGTAATTAAAAACACAATAATGGATTAAATTTAATTATCAAATAAATTCAATTATTAATGATAATCACAATAAGGCGTTTTTCTTAGGATTTAATTACAAATATGTAACATTGACATAATAAAATAATAAATGAAGAATGACATAGAATGATTACTGAATGGATATAATGTAAAAACTATAAATTAGATATACATTGTCTATACATAATAAAAAAGTATATAAAAGTAATCAGGGTGATGGGGGATCCTGTGGTGGTGATGGAGACTGGGAAGTGGGGGGAGGTAGCCTCGCCATCAACTGTATCAGTAGCTCCTGCTGCTGAGCAAGTTGTCGATGAGTCTCAGTGTGCTGCTCCTCCTCCAAAAGCAGCCTCTGACGTCGCTCCTCTTGTAGCTCGTTGTTCAGGTTTCCAATTACCTGAATAACTTCAGTCGAAAGACCAGACGAAGAGGAAGAGGAAGAGGAAGTGGTTTTCCCCTTTTTCGCCAACTGTGTGCCGATGCCACCCAAACCAAAGATCCTCCCTTTCTTGTTCACGTCGCCAACAGACTCCATATAGATGGCGTTTTCGTCGGAACAAGACAGGGTGGGAGGAACCTCCCCCTCAGGAGTCGAAGCCACTAAGTCCGCATCCTTCTCGGCCCTCCTGGCCTGATACGCCTTCTGTAAATTCAAAAACACTGATAGGATTAGTAAGTTGATTTATAAATTATAAGCATGTAAGTTAAAAGTAAATACCGCTAGAGCTGTAGTCTTCTGGTTTACCCATGCACCGGCTTTGTTCTTCTTGGTCATTTGTATTAGCTCAAACAAAGAAGGCTCCCGGTGCTCCTTCAGCTTCTGTAGTGGGCAACAAGCACTAAAGTTAATATTCCTAAACATGTCAGACTAATCATAATAAAAATGTTTAACATATATAGACTTACAAATCGTTTCTTGTGCTCAAGGGTTGAAATGCTACCCCTAGTGTAAACTGACGCTGCAGCATCGGCGGCTCTGTTTGCCTTGTTCCGAGCACTCGCCTGCTGGAACAAGACTCCGCCCCACTTTTGGACCATCCCATCCCAATGGTCCTCGGGGATCCAATAAGGGCTCTCGCCCTTGTCCCTCACCTTCCAAAGGGTACTCTTGATGATTTTGGAGGTCTTTGTGACAAAGACCTTCCTAATCTCATAAATCATACCCTCTGCCCACTGATAATCACGCTATAAAATGAAATTAGAATTCAAAATTAATAAGAGGTCTATTTTACAAATCAATTCACAACAAATTCATGTGGTAACTTACCGAGAAGGTGTCAAACCACTTATCTTGTACAACCTTCCCAGCATCTATCCAAGATATGTATGGACCATCCCACTGGGCCTTCAAAACCTTAGTAATCGCTTTGGTAGTGTGACTACTATCAACAAAGCTGTAATCAGAACAATTATAAGAGAATATAACAACATACAACCTAGGGAGACTCCCAAAATTTTGACAGAGTCTCCCCTGTAAATGTAACATTTCCAAATTTGAATAGTTACCCTATTACAAACAGAAGAGTTCCCAGTACAATTCAATCTGTACAAGTACTAATTAAACTAATATACAATAGACTAACAAAGTGTTTCCACTAAAGTAGTAAATAAACTACCATTCAAATAGCATAAAAGTATGTGAGTTTTATAACATAAAAGTATGTAAGTTTTAATGACTTACTCATCTCCGGCCGGCACTGTACCAGCATGGGTAGAGGGGATGCGGGAGGTAGGGTGGCCTGTAGATCGGGGTTCCCCAAACCACTTACTCCAGGAGTATGCTCTGGGGTGGTCTGTTGTAGCTGCTCTGGAGTGGTCTGTTGTCGTGGTGATAGAGTGGTGTGTTGTGGTGGTGATGGAGTGGTTCCCCGTTCTGGTGTAGGAGTCCCCAGATGGGATGCCGGGGTCCTGCACCCACACCCCTACTGAAGGGTAGTCGACATCCCGTCATCTGTGGATAAAACCATGAAAACAAAGGTTAGTCTTAGAATATATATAAACCTATGTATATATGTTTAACAACTACATACTTTATGTCTGTTTCAGTTTCAAATTCCCCTTCAGTTTCAGTGTTACTGTGGCTATCTGTTGAATAAGTTTAGCAGTATCCAAATCAGCCCTAGACCGTTTTGATCGGGAGACAAGGTCTTTGTCAATGTGTTCACCCCCGTAGTGGCGAGTGTCTCATCCATTATGACTGGATCAATGTTGAACAACAAATAACCATCGTTGAGCTCGTTTGGTGCAAGCTGATAAGCATCATCGACCTCCTCAGAGACATTGTCAGTGATCTGACTTCAGGCCTTGGCCTTGATTACTGCGTACCAGTCCCGATGCCCTCCCGGGAATTCCGTGTAATAAACCTGCTCAACTTGTTAGGCAAAAATGAAGGGATCAAACCCTTTGTATCTACCATTTTTCTTGACCTCAACTAAGCCATAGTTGTTGTCAACCTTTGTTCTTACACCGATTATGTTGTCGTACCAATCACATTTAAATAGAACAATATCTCTTCTTAGTCGTTCAGAAAAAGAAACTTCAACAATCTCTGTCAGCACTCCATAAAAGTCTTCCTGTAACTATCCGATTGTGCCTTTAACACAAACCCCGTAGTTATGGGTACGCATCCCTTCACTCCATTGAAAAATGTTAAACTTGTAGCCATTTACGTTGTAAATGGGCTATTTTTTAACAGTTTTCACCGGCCCCCAAGAAAGGGCTTGGAGTAAAGGATCTTCAATATGGTTGTTAATGTCTTGTATCTATGTACAACATAACAAATAGGTCATCATTAGATACCTAACATTTCAAGTACAGATAAAAAGCACATGCTATGCGGGTCTTACGTGTTGTGTGAACCAACCGATGAATTTGGATGATACCTCACTATGAATTTGGGCATCAGTATATCAGTTTGCTCAAGTTTTAGCATATCTGCATATAAGCTATTTAAAGGAAAAAAACATTTAGATACCTATACAAGCTACGTCAGCAATGTAAACTAAAAGTTGGTGACTTAGTCAAGATAGGGTTCCACTTCTGGGCAATTTAAAAGAATGTACAAGTGAGCTACCTTTTGATCTTTCTCATCAATGTAACATTTTATGACCTTGCCCCCTGGATGACCAGGATAATTAAAAATAGATATTTGATCATCTAAACCTGTGCGGGTGGCCACCCCAAGATTGTGGGGAATTCTACTCATTCTAGTTTCTATCTCCATCAGAAAATAAAAAGAGGCAAAAGTTGTCATTTCTTCAACTAAGTATGCCTCACAAATTGATGCTTCAACGCATGCTTTGTTTGACACTTTGTCTTTTAAAGAGCATAAGAATCTTTAACAACATAAACAAATGTTAAGTTACAAAATACTATTATATAGGAAACCATGTTTTCAATAAAATTAAGGAGTTCTAGTGTTCACCTTTCGAATGGATACATCCAACGATACTGCACCGGGCCACTAACCAACGCCTCATACGATAGATGGATAGGAAGATGCTCTATTGAGTCAAAAAAACTTGGTGGAAAATCTGCTCCAACTTACAAATCAACACCGAGATAGTTTCTTCCATCTTCAAAAGTTTCTCCATAATCAACGAAGTTATCGTTAACTCCTTAAAGAAGTGACTCAACTCAACCAACGGTTTCCAAATAGGTTTCGGTAAGGCATGATGTAACACCCCGAATTTTATAAAAATGAATAATTGATGGGAATGAATAATAAATAATTGTATATGAGTGGATTTGCGTCCCAAAAATATTGGAATAACTAGAATTGGGATTTGTTGGGGATATTTATGATTTATTGAGATTTAAAGAGTTAAAATTTTACCCGAATAGAATATGGGTGTCGGACCAAGTATCTCTGATTGAGATGCCGTTGGTCAGGGCTATTAAGAATATTATTGGGAATCTGAATCTATATTCGGAATAATTTTTGGATAATGTATTGAGCCCGAACTGAGAGCCTGTTTGTTATAAAATGATAAACTTTTAATGGAGAGTTAAAAATTAAAACCAAAAAGCCCATTCTTCTCTCCTTATTTTCGTTGGGTTCTTGCTTCCATTGGCAAACACATTTCTTCTTCTTCTCTTACTTCCCTTCTCCTTCTCCACTTCTTCTTCTCTTCAAAACCCTAAGCCAATGGTGATGCCTCTTCCTCCTCCCTCCATTTTTGTTCTTCCATGGAGCTTGAGGGAGATGATGTTGATTGAAGCTCCTTTCTTCTCCTCTCCCTCTCACTTTCATTTTGCAGCTTAAGCTTGGAAGAGAGGTATGGTTTTTGACCACTCATAGTTTTTATTGATGGTTTTGGGTTATTGAAGTGTTAAGATGGGAGGTTAGATGTTGTTTTGATGAATGGTGGTGTGTGGAATAAATCCTAGGTTAGAAAAATTATTGGGGTGTTGAATGAAGCCATTAATATAGGAAACCCTAAGGTGAGGTGTTGTTATTATGGCATTAATGGTGGGTTATTATAGGTGCATGGAATTAATACTTGGATGAGTGGAAAATAAATGAGCATTTATGGTGTTGTTGGGTTTTAGTGAAACCCTAACTTTAATAAATTAGGGAAAGTGTGAAATATGTGTAGAATGTAGGTTTAATGATATTGGAGAATGATATTAATGATGAAAGATGGCCATTGATGGTGATTAATGAGTATGAGTAAATGTTGTTAGGTTTTGGATGCAAACCCTAGCCCTAAGAATTTGGGGAAATGGATATAATCTAGCTTGGAAGATTAAGTTGAAAGTGAATGGATGATGTTTAAGATTAAATGTTGCTTAAAATAATATAGGACCATTGGTGGTGAAACCTATAGATAGGTGTTGATATGAATAAAGAATGTGAGGAAGTAGGAGAATTGATTTTAAGGATGGACATATGGAATATTCGATGTTGGGTATCTTTAGATATGATAATAGGTGATGGTGATGTTGTTGGGTTTAGTTGGCCTTTTATGATCTAGAGGATCTTGGCTTTGGGAAAAGAATTCCCAAAGCCTAACACAACTGTATATGTTGGTGTTTAGCAAGTCTAGGACTTGGGGTTGAGCTTTATGATAAGCTAGCAAGTGTTTAGAATTATGATGGTTATTAATTACGTGAATATACTTGCATATGGTATGTAGATCGTATTCCGGGTGATGCAATGGAGCATTCGGAGCATTGGAATTGTTTCGGCTCTTCCCTCGAGGTAGGAGAGGAGTTAACATTCAAATTGCATGAGTAAATTCGATAGTGATTGTTGTATGTGATGAATACTCATGCTTGCCTTGCCATGTGTATGTATTGAATTAATTGAATTGACAAGTTGATGATTATTGAGGATGATGTGTGAGAATATGTGGTTTTGTTATGGCAAGGTATGAATATAAGTATATAAGATGATGATGAGTTTGAATTCAACATGAATAATATGTTTGGAATGTAAATCGATAAGTATGAATGTGTGAACAGGTGGTATATGCCTTTTATAGTGTGTAAGAACGTTGGATATGTTTAAATTTGACTTATAATGAAAACTTCTGAGTGAGAATGCTTAGAACGAGTTGCATAAGCCTTATATATTGTATATGAGGTGTTGAAAGTGAGGGAATTGGCTTTGAATGCAAACTTTATGGACTGAGTTGTTAGAATTTTTGCTTTTGTTTGGGTGCTGATATTCTCGCTCGTGCGAGAAGGGATCTCGCTCAGGCAAGGATCCCCTGTATTGGTATAATAGTCTCTGGACCAATTTTGCCCAGGCGGGTGAGGTTTCTACTCAAACGAGCTGCATATTATGCAATCAGGGGAGTTACTGGACAAATCTCGCTCAAGCGGGCATATGGCCGCGCTTGAGCGAGCTAGTGAGGAAATGGTCACTGGACATTTTTCGCCTAAACGTGTGTGAGTGGGTTGAGCGAAAATGTGAAGTTTAATGCTGGGAGGGTGCCCACTCAGGTGAGTGATTGGTATAGTTGTGTCTTGACCAAGTGTAGCGAGTGAGTGGGAGCAAGTAAGATTCTGGATGAAAGTCCACTCGAGTGGGAACCTTAGAAAATAATTTCATGATGTAGTGAATTCCGAGTGAAATTCCGAGTGGGCTATGCCAAGATAGGACCTTCCGAGTGAGGGAGTGGATATAATTCCGAGTGAGAGGTCTCCCTGTGTGATATTCCGAGCAGTGGAGTTCCGAAAGGGAATTTTTGAGTTCAGTGTAACTCGTTCTGATTGGAGTCCCTCCGTGTGTGTAGTTCCGAGTGGTGATGGCACCGATTGGGGATACATGGTGTGAGTTTGTCCAGAAGTACTCTGGAATAACTCCATTTACGAGAAAAAGAAAGGAAGTCGGATTTAGAATGAGATGCCGAGTGAGTGACCACTTGGATGGTGAGTCGGTTTCTGGATTATTTTTCCGAGTGGAACACCGTGTGAGTGAAGACTCAGATTTGGAATGAATTTACCGAGTGGAAGTCTGAGTAAGAGAGGACTCGGTCTGGACTGATTTTTTTGAGTGAAGGACCGAGTGAGTAATGGTTGGTCTTGGAATTAATTTGCCGAGTGAAAGATCACAAGAGAGAAGAGTGGGTTTTGAAATAATTCACCGAGTGAGGACCGATCAGGTAATGAGTCGGTTTTGGAGTAATTAGCCGAGTGATAGACTATGTGAGTGTGAGTCGACCCTGGAATGATTTGGTTGAATGAAAAATGGGTCGATCTAGATTGTTATGCCAAGTGGGAAGCCGAGTGTGAGATGACTCGGATCCGGATAAATTTTGCCTAGTGAAAACCAAATGAATGATGGGTCGTTTTAGGGGGACTCTGTCAATAGAAACCCGAGTGTTGGGAAATTTGCCGAATGAGTGAGCATATGCTCGGCTTTGGGAGTTATTTGCTTAGGCGAGAAGGTTTCGCCCAAGTTAGTTATGGGTTATACTGGTACTGGCCGAATTCCGCTCAAGCGAATGGCCTTAGTTGTGATGCTCGCCCAAGCGAGTCAGTATGGAACTTGTTTCTGGACGATTTTCGCCCATGCTCGCTGGCTCCGCCCAAGCAAAGCTTGTGTCTCTCGCTCAAGCGAGTCGGTTTTAGCTTGAGCGAAGCTCCCCCTGTTGCTTCTTATTTCTATTCGCTCTACTCCCTTCTGTCTCGCCCATGTGTATTGTTCGGCACTCGCTCAAGCGAGTGGGGATTTCGCTTGGGCGAGTGACCCCCCTGATGGAATTTTCCCTTCTTTTCTCTCGGTTCTGTTTGTATTGACCCTTATTTTCTCAGTTCTGATGGCTTGGGGCCTTCTTCCCTTATATTGTATGAGGCTTGAGGGGATGTAAAGGGATATATATATTTAAGACATTGATATGGTGGTGTTGGATAATGATTAAAATATTGGGATGACTTGATTATGCCCATAATACACATAATGAGAAACATAAAATCTTAACCACCAAGAATGATCATACGAAAGCAATGTTAAGGGCTTGATGATGAGTTATGAGATGTATGTCCAAGAACATGATTGTGTTGGGCATAAGTGTGATTGCCTTAAGTGGAATGGTGAATATGCTTCAAATAATTTTATGTACGGACTAATACTATGATTGGTTGCCATGCCTTTTTATATCCATGTGTGGATTATTATGAATGATGTTGTGGCCATTGAAGTGCCTATTATATGTATGTTGTGCCTTGAGGGGCCTTGTGAATGTTTGTATGCCATTGATGATAAAACTAAAATATACAATATACCCCTAAATGAGAGGGTGAGATATCCTTGCGAGGTTGTTGTTGAGCATATGCATTATTGCATTGCATTCATGGCATGGCATAGCATTGATACTTTGTGGTTGCGATCACAGTAATAAAAGATCCTGCGGGATTCTATGAAGGGAGTACCCCTTGTGAGGCGGGAAACCAATGTGATGATGATATAATATTGTGCCGGTGGTTGCGATCACCCGGTTGTGAAATGTGAAAGGCCCTGCGGGGACCATTGTATAATGATGAGCCAGTGGTTGCGATCACTTGGTATTTGATATGATAAAGGGCTTGCGAGCACCTATGATGCCCATGGTTGCGATCATGAGGCGGGAGTACCCCTTGCGAGGCGGGAAACCAATGATTATGAATGATTGATTATGGTGGTTGCGATCACCCGTTGATATGAAATCGGATCCGTTGCATATGCATTAAACAGTTGACATGTGCATTAGCCATAAGAGCATGGCATTTGAAATGGGATGACCACGAGTGATGAGAAACCCCTTGCGAGGAGGTATTGAGTGAAGCCTTAATGAATTAATGATGATAATGATTATGAATGCCCTTGCTGATAAGTGGCAATATGTGATGGTGTATGTGATTGTGTATATGTTGTGCTTGTTTATGATATGAATTGCGATTCATGAGGCTTGTATACCTATTATGATAATGAGATGATAAATGAATGCTAATTTTATGATTTATAGCAAAGCACACATGATGTTTGTATGCATATACACATGATCACAATATATATATTATTCGTCATTTTGAATGTATAACTCACTCTCCCATGTGGTCTCCTTTTTAGTCTTGTGATGCAGGTTGCCATGGGATGAGTTTAGATTTTTAGTCAAAGCTTTGGTGAAGGTAAATAGTGGTAATGGAAGTGCCTTGGCCGGCATCATTTATGAGTTCTTATGTAATGAATGAATTGGTTATGAGAATGTAGATGATTTAGAGATTCTGAATATATATGTAGAATGTAAGAGATGATTTGATGTGTATTAGAAGGATTAAAAAATTGAATGATGAGCATTGATGATTGAGATAGTCGGGAGTATATTCCCGAATGTATATAAAATTGGTTATGTCTTAGGCGTTGTATGTTTATGTAATCATGTAAAATGATGGTGGTTGTCTATTAGGCTTATGATATGCCATTGCATGCTTTGCCAAGCCTTTTCTCATATCGTCATATATGGGACTAGGCATGTACCCGGTATACACATTCTTCCGTTGTGAACTCTATTATTATTGTATACCGTTGTGGGCAATTTATCTATCGATCCAGTTTTAGGTTATATAATTTCACTCTTTGGTTTTCTGTGATTTGGGTCTTGATGTGATCATGGTGGTGTCTTGGAAATGTTTTCAAATGCGAAAAATTTACTCGTATTTTTATTAATTATGACGATCACATCGGGATTCGAGTACAGAAAATCAGGGGTGTTATACATGAAACGCGTACGGGAGTAATTGTTGCATAAACACATGGTAATCATGACTTTTCATGCCAAACACCCTGCCACCCTTCACGTCGATACATCTACTCAAGTTAAAAGCGAATCCGTCAGGCAGGGTCAACCCATTCATCCAAACACACATAGTAATTTGTTGAAGTCTAGTTAAAACATATTTTCCATGGGGTTTAAACATTCTTCCACGACCAGCATCCCTCAATTCTAACTCCTTCCTAGAACACCAAATCGGAAGTTCTAGATGACTCTTCTCGTTGTCCTTTGTTCTCCCTTTGATGTCCATTACAGTATCAAAAATATTCATGAAAACATTTCGTTCAGTGTACATGACATCAATGTTGTGCCTCAATAACAAGTCTTTCCAATATGGCAAATCCCATAAGATACTCTGCTTCACCCAGTGGTGTTCCTTCCCATAACCCGCAAACTCCTTAACACTCTTATCCCAGATGTACGGATACTCTTCGACCCTCTGCCAAACCTGAGCACCGGATAACCTACGCGGTGGAGGTTCATTAACAACCCTCTTCTTCTTAAAAGCGGCTTTGTTTCTCCTGAATGGGTGATCCAACAGTAGAAACTTTCTATGACAGTCAAAAAAACTAGTCTTGCCACTAACAGGGAGTGATTCCCCCCCGGTATATTCCATACATACAGGGCAAGCAAGCTTCGCAGACTTTGACCATCCAGAAAGCATACCATAGGCCGGGAAGTCGTTAATAGTCCACATCAAAACAGCCCGCATCATGAAATTATTCTTCAAAGACGCATCGTATGTCATTACCCCAACATCCCATAATTGTCATAACTCTTCAACCAACGGTTGCAAAAACACGTCAATGTTTGCCTTTGGATTTTTGGGTCCTGGAACGAGTACAGATAGAAACATGACCTCCCTCTTCATACACATATCAGTGGGCAGATTGTATGGGGTCAGTATGACTGGCCAACAAGAGTACGCTCTTCCATATTGACTGAATGGGTTAAACCCATTGGTACATAAGCCAAGTCAAACATTACGCGGCTCGCCAAAAAAGTCCAGATATAGCTCATCCAAACACTTCCATGCTTTCCCATCAGAAGGATGGCACAAAAGCCCCTCCAGTGTTCGGTTCAGAGCATACCAACGCATGTGTTTTGCCGTGGACAATGAGGCGTACAGGTGTTGAAGACGCGGTGTTATGGGGAAGTACCACATTTTCTTCCTGGTCGTCCTAGTTATCTTCCCTCTCCTTTTAGCAGTTTTGTAGCATTCCTCATTACAATGGACACAATTTGTGACACTCTTATTTGTAAACTCATTTATGAACAACATACACCCGGCAACACAACACTCTATCTTTACACAACCCAACCCCAGGTTTGCCACCCTTCTCTTAGCATGGTATAGATTTGATGGCATTCGATGATTAACAGGCATGGTGGAACCTATTAGATCGACCATCCTATTAAAACAACCTCCTGAAAGATTATAATCTGCCTTTAGACTTAAAGCAGATAGGGAGGCGGATAATTCAGTGTGACTCTCGCAGCTGTCCCATAATGGAGTCTGGGCCGCCACCAATAAATCATAAAATGTCTTCACCTCCGAATTAGGATCCTCCTCTACGTTGTCGTCCTCATTTCCTGCTTGGTCATCATGTTGTAGCATATGCCCAGTGGAGGGTCCAACATGATCCATCACCATCCACTCCATGTTGTTGTACGCATCCCTGGTTCCTTCGACATCATAATACAACTGTTGAACGGTTACAGCTGATGGCCTGGGTGGTAATTGCTCACCATGGTTGTACCAGCAGTAGTATCTTTCCATGAATCCCTTCTCACTTAGATGACACATGACATCATCCAGGTATTCAAAATTCATGCATTTGCATCTTGAGCATGGACAACAAATTTTGTGAGTCGCCTCAAAACCAGGCGTGTTCACTGTGGCGAGCAGAATGAACTCTAACAGCCCTATCATAAACTCCTCAGTCACTCGCCGACTATCATCTAGCTGGTTGTACATCCATCGCTGATTTTCTGGAACCTCCATTCACAGTATCTAACAACCAGAGTTTTAGTCACTTTGATTTAAACATTATATGATTACTTGACATGGTGCACTCTCTACCTCTTTGATGTTGCAAGTAGGTGGGGCCCTATCCCATTCGAGATGAATATGCAACCACCCGTAGCCCGTCCATGTTGTTTACGGTCTATCTTGATTTGTTGATGTTCATTAGGAATTTCGGCAGCATTTCGCATTAGTCCCCGAGTACACAGAGATACGTATGGTATGAAACACCGCACGTAGACATACACCCTGGAGACAATACGAAACACCATAATCGAAATTTCAAATGAACATTCAACGACTCAAGATAGACCACATACAACATTGATGGGTTACGCCCTACTGGTTACAAATTCATACCAAACTGTCCAACCGGGATAATTCAAGATCCAACACAACACGGTACGTCAGCCAGTTGTTTTGAAACTTGAACGGGAATCTAATGGATACACACATGACTAAACCCTACATTATTAAAGTTAAGTTTCATTTTTTAAGTTCCCTAAGAAAGGGAGCCTGCCAAAATTTTGGTAGAGTCTCCCCTATAAACTAGATATTTCCAAAATTTAGAAACGCCCTGTTACATATAGAAAACTTCCCTATACAGTTAAATTATATATGCTACATATTGTATACGAAATTGAGGGAGATAATCATAACAACCTAGTGACCTTTGCTCTCCACTAACAAACAACAATACACATGCATAAAAACATCATGTTATCAGCACACAAAACCAATGCCTAATGAGCTCTGCTCTCCACTAACAAACAACAATACACATGCACACTTTTAAAACATGTTATCAGCACACATAAGAAACGCCTAATGAGCTCTGCTCTCCACTAACAAACAACAATCAACATGCATACACTTCAAAAGATACAACACACATAACGAGAAAAGTTTGGGTTAGGGGATTACCTGGGAAAGAAAGTAAGCGCTGGAGAAGAAGCTAAATAAAGGCAACAAAGACCACGTGTAAGGTGTGCTAGTCTGCATGACAAACCGAGAAGTGGTTGATATTATTTACACAATCTCAAAGGCATAAAAACATAGTTTACACAGCAACGACTTCTTAGTGATCTAGAGACTTGGGATCCACGTCAGAATGAGTCCATGAGAGACGCAACAGAGACTACATTTGCATTATTAAATATTCTAAAGATTGTTTATAAAGACTCTTCTTGGATGAGTTAATTTATTTAAAGCATTCTATTAAAGATTTAGGGACTGACACTAAACAAATTTATGTCATCACTTGATATAGTAATTTCATAAATATTTACTTATATAAAGATGAATGGAATAATCTCATAAAAGAAAAAAAGTTAATTTAATTTCTAAGTGTATCCCAACTTTAGTGGTCCTTCAAAGAATTTTCATGAATATGAGTATGTGGTCCAATGCAAGCCTGTTTGGCTCCAGTGAAGATTCTTATCCCAGAAGGTTCAATTCTATCTCCTAGTGATACTTGGCGATTGGAATGATAGGGGATAGATAAGGCAATTGGAATTTCAGAAGTTGGTTTGGTTGGAAGATGGATTGTATTTAAGAGGAAAAGTGAGCTTATCAAAGAGTCACATCTGACCATATATAGTTTTCCTGAAACCGGGGACAATTTATAGCCTTTGTGAGGAGCTAACTATCCAACAAAGATGCAAGGTTGTGATCTATGATCAAGTTTGATTGTGATGGACAGGTTTTGTATATTAGAATGGATGCTTCAGAATTTGGTAAGGGTTAACATTTAATTATCTCAATTATTTTTCCAACATACAATTACAAATAAAAACATTTTATTTGTTTGTTTATTTGGTCTTGTCAAATTCAACCATGAAGGGGGATAAAATAGGCACAAGAAGAAGGTAATAATAATAGTTGCTGTCACCATTGCTATTATTTCAGTAATGCTTTCGATTGGTTGTTATTATATCTACATTGTCCAGCGCAACATAACTGGCAAGAATACATATATCCATATTTTCCCAAGATGGATTATGTTTATTCTGTTTCTTTGCTGGATCTGATAATGGTTAATAAACTCACCTAGTAAATGTAGCAAGTAATTTAGGCCAATCAAGTGGCGAGTTAGTTCACACAATCAAGTTCATTCAAGTTATACAATTAATTATTCAAACTAAATAAGGTTGCATATCTACTGGACCATAGAATGATAGTTCTTAATCATCCTCTACATGTCTAATATGTAGGTTGGGTAGGTGGGATAACCCAATAATTAGCTTGAGGTTTTTTGGTTTTATTGGATAGTCACACACACAACACACATATATCCAAAGTTAAAGCTATGAACAATGTGTGAAAATTTGCTATTTTGATGGAACAAAATGAACTACAAAGGTGAATTTTGACTGTCTATTAGGTCAACCTCTTGAATAAAAGCATGAAAAATGTAATACAGCAAAGTTATTAACATGAATAAGCTAAAGCTACCATATATATTATGCTTTTAACTTAACTAATTGCATTGTTCCATATTATCAGGGTTTTCAGATGTTATAGAAGGTGATCAGAATATGGGAGCTAGTGAGGTTGATCTAGATCTCTCATTGCTTGACCATTCAGCAATAGTAATTTCTACTGATAATTTCTTAATAAAGAACAAGATTAGAAAGGGTGGTTTTGGACCTGTATACAAGGTGATTAAGTTTTGGTTCAGTTTTTAGGAAAACAACTTTATTTCATTTGATAAAGAGTATCTTAATTTGTTTATATATTTTATTATGCAAGGAAGATTAGTAAGTGGACAAGAAATTACTATGAAGAGGCTTTCACGAAGCTCAGGACAAGGAATGATTGAGTTCAAGAATAAAGTAAAGCTGATAGCAAAACTTCAGCACTGAAATCTTGTTAAGCTTATTAGTTGTTGCATTCAGGAACAAGACAGAATACTGGTTTATGAATACATGACTAACCTTAGCTTGGACCGGTGGATTTTTGGTATGAACATTGAGAGCATGCTTATATTTTGATTGAATGCTTTAGTGATTTGAGTATATCACTTTTGAGGTTACATATGGAACTTGAATTATAAAAATTAGAATTCAATAAAGGTGAATAAACTTACTTCATATGATACAGATGATACTAAAAGTAAATTACTAGATTGTCCAAGCGATTCAACATTATCAGTGGAATTACTTGAGGATTGCTCTATCTTCATCAAGATTCTAGGTTGAGGATAATTCATAGGGACCTAAAAGCAAGCAATGTTTTACTTGATAACAAGCTGAACCCAAAAATATTAGATTTTGGTATTGCAAGAATATTTGGAGGAGATCAGGCGGAAGGAAACACAAAGTGAGTAGTTGGAACTTAGTGAGTACTAACTACCTCAATACCAAGTTGTGTTAATGTTTTGTGATTTTCTTTTTAACAGCTTTTGGTGTCAATTGAATGTTGCAGTGGCTACATGGCACCAGCGTATGGTGTTGATGGACTCTTCTCCATGAAATTAGATGTTTTCAGTTTTGGTATTTTGTTGTTAGAGATTATAAGTGGAAAAAGACGTAGAGGTTTTTATCTTGGAAACCACTCTCCTAACCTTGTCACTCATGTATGTATGTCTCATAAATTATTAGTTGGATTAAACATGTTTTATATTTGAAAATATAACATCTTTTTTTTTCATACATTTAACAAAAATAATTTATTTTTGTGTGTCTCAAGAGGGGCCAAAAACATAATATTATAAATTGTGAGAAATAAAAACAAATGCAATTTAGGTAGAGATTATTTTTTAGAGTTTATGACAAATAGTTCTATTATTCCGTGGTGCAGGCGTGGAGTTTATGGAAAGAGGGAAGGCCTTTAGAAATGGTTGATTCAAACATAACGAGTCATGTAACTAGATTACCATCCAGTACTAACTAGAGTGTTATGTTGATCACCAAGCAGAACTCACACAATCACAAGTTAAATATAACAGTAAGTATTATGAAAACACAATGGCCATAACTAGTCACTTAAACTAAGACCCCAAATACATCATACTGTCCATAGTTAGCCCCTAAGACTTACATTCTAACCACCGAAAAGTCCCATAGATTTTCACAAACATGAACCTCATCCTAATGATAACAACAACCATGAATAAAATTACTAAATAGCTTTTGAATGTTTGATTCACCATCCAACTTCATCTTTTTTAATTTAGTGTGCATAACCAATTTGCATTTCCACATTCAAATCTTATTTTGAAAAATACATATTTGGCTTATAAATTAACAGCTAAAAAAAATCATAAGTTATAATCTTATTTTGTGAATCGAAACCTAAATAACATTCTGTACTCTTTCTAGAATAAAGGCCACAGTTACAAACCAAACACTTTGTACTCTCTCTACAGCAGAGGCTTAACATAAAAAGAGCTAGTACATTACCTGTGTTGGGGACTGTGGCTCAAACAGGCCTTTGCTCGAAGACCACGTCCTCACTGGAGATGACGCACACCACAGAGAAGAAGGGGAGAGGTCGTCGGAGGGGAAAATGATGGAGTAAAAGACGCGGGTAAAGGAGAAAGGAGACACAGGGAGAAAGCTCCAAAGAGCCTGAATGGAGACGGAGGGAGTCAGTTTAGGGAGGGAAAGAGACACACAGAGGGAGGGAGACGGACGAAGGGAGTCAAAAGGAGGAAGGAGAAAGGGAGAAGGATAGAGAGACTCAGGGGGAACTAGAGGGAGAGAGAGTTAGGGTAAATGATTGGGGAAGAGGTGTTGTTCGAATTAGATTAAACTTTAGCGACAGTCACAACTCATCGCTAACAACGTCACTAAACCCTAAAACTGGCAGATAAAGTGACGGACAAACACTAAAGGTCTCTAATATAAAATACAACCTTAGCAATGAAAGCTATACCGTCGCTACTCATCACCAACTAGCGACCAATACACTTTCCCGTCACTAGTCCTACTTTACGCTATGGTCGCTAATACGGTCGCGAATATTATAGTGACGCCAAGACGCCCGTCGCTAACGTTAAATTTAAAACAATGGATGGAAACCTAAAAATAATATGAGGGCACTTAACGATGGTTGTAGTGATGCGTCTTGGTAACGACGCGGTCCCGCCGTCACTAACATTTGCGCCAACAAAAAACTATAGAGGGAAAACAAAAAAGATGGCGGGAATAGTTAACGACCACAGCAGTGACGACATGAGTTGTGGCAACGGGTATAGCAATGGTATTTTGACAATTCTTAGCGACGAGATTCAGTGGTCGCTGAGTGGGTAACTAATGTTTACTTTAAGGTCCCCTTTGCCATTGCGGTCACTAATTCGGTCGCTATCAGAGGTTTTTTTAGTAGTGTATAACGACGACACTACCCTTCCGTCGCTCCCTTATGGTTTATAGCGACGGCATACAGGCGTCGCTGATGTATCCAAAGACATAGCAACTGTAGTATCCCCGTCGCTATAAGTTGGCGCCATACATACGTTGGAGGAAAACCAAAAAGGTGGAGGGAAATAACTGTAGCGACCGGATCTGCGACGGGGTATGCGTTAGCGACGGTATTAGTGACGGTTCTTTACCAATTTTAGCGACGGGGGTAGTGTTGGTCGCTGATGTGGTCACTATTTTTCGTATTCAAGGTCCCTTTCATGTTGTGGTCGCTAATTCGGTCACTGATTAGCGACGGCATGTCGCAGTTGCTAACTGAGTGTAGCTATTAATTGTTTTTCTAGTAGTGTAAAACATATTGTATATCCATTAGTGTATTCACTTTTAGAGTTAGTTTAGATACTACCAGTTATAACACCCCTTATTTTGATATAGGCAGTATGTGAGTGCAGGAAGTAAGAATATGGTAATTAAGGTTGAGGCTATTATGTTTCATAAATGATAACATGTGCATGTGTAAAAATGATAAGTTGGTTCGATTGGACCCGATGAAATTATAATAATAAAATAATATTAATATTAATAAATTACACAAGTGAAACCTCAAGCATGAGTAAGGAACCCCGTGGGTAGTCATGTATTAACTACCCTACCCCCTGGTTGAGATGTCTATAATAAAACTAGTAGGATTTCATAGTCTATAAATCAGATCAAGAAGAATGAAGCAAAACTTGTTGACCTGAATTATACCCTAAATTGCCCCCAAAGTTAGCCGTACAAGCACCACGAAAGTCCAATCTCATGGTTCCAGTCTCTAATGATCTGTAATGAAAAATAAAACACTTCTCTTGAAAGAACCCTGAGCTTGGCCCGAACACTGATAGTTTTTCAAATGTAACTTTTACCCATGACCTCAGAATCCAAAAAATTTTATTTTGGTTTGTTTCTACTGAAAAAACCTACAACCTTCATTTCTGGACTTGAGGTCCATTTCCCAACAAATTAATTCCAATTGGAGAATCAAGGCTTAGACCCATTTGTTATCCTGTATAATTTACAAGAAAATTCGTAACTCTCTCAATCAATGTCTAATAAACGCGATTTCAGTCCTATAGTTCTCGAAATAAAAACCCATACGATTCTCATGAAGACCTCGAGACTTAATTCCTATCATAAGTGAATAGAAAATTCAATTCTTTTGTGGCCTAATTGTTCATGCCCAAAATAAGACCTATTTCTACTATTCAATGTGAAATTTCCTCTATTGATGTCGAAATCGCTTCGTTCCTTTTTTTTTATAAACTCGTACCAAAATTACCTACACCTCTTATGAAGAACCAGAAAGCTAATTCTAAATAGATTATTCTCATCAATAGCCTATTTTCAATCCTTGAAATTTTGGGAGCTCCCAAAGCACTTTTCCTTGGTTTGGCCACAACTCGGACTACTCATGTCGGATAGACCCAATCTTTATATCATTTTGAAAAGAAAAGAAAACCCCACGACTTTTATGCTTATTACTTTTTCGAATTCTGAGTTTATCAACCCTTTAAATATTTATCATGTTTCCTTAAAAAACTTTGTCTAAAATTCTATTGGTTACCTAATTTAATTATCGACCTGCCGAGCGACCTACCTCTATATATTAACGTCGAATCTCTTGTGTTTCCACTTAACTCTCACTCTCTAAATTTCAGTCTCTCTCAAAATTCTCTCTCCCTTCCTCCATAAGTCATTCGGCCACAACCCTTCATCTGACACCAACCACCACCTCAACCCCTCATCACCACCGTTTTTCTTCTTTTTCCTCCCTATCTCCTCACGGCCCGACATTTCCATGAAGATACTGTGAACACAGGTTTTCCTTTCTTTATTATTTGTGTTATTTGTTTATTAAAAAAACCCATCACTATGAACATCAGTTTTTCCCTTCTTTTTATTTCTGTCTGTCATCCTCCTTGGTCTCCCACGATATCCTAAAACACCATTTCCCAACAGCCAACTCTATCTCCGATGCAAGCATGGGAATGTTTTGAAGGGGACAATACAGGATTCAAGAAAGCCATTCATAAAAATAATAAAGCCCATCAACGACCCTGGGATAAAAGGCAACAACAACAGTTCAATTTTTTTTATCTGGATCGTCAGGCTAATTCATACAAAATCAAAAACACCTTTATCCTCATAATCTCATCTTCACCATCAGACCATAAGTCAAAAAAAATAGAGAACCCAAAAATCATCTTCACCATTCATTTTCCTCAAACCATCAATAACAACCATCTCCAACAGCTCCTCTCAATTATCTTCAACAAACCACAATCACTAAAACCAAAAGATCATATCACCATCATCATCCTCTTTATCTTCTTCAAATCATAAAAAATCAAAAAAACAACAGCAATATACCTATCATTGCCACTGACCCAAGGCTGATCCCTTCTCTTCTCCGACCACGAACCGGCAACCACGAAGCCATCTTCACTGACCCCAACCCGCGACGTGTATGACCGCAACAGACCCAGATGGTTACCATGAACCAGAGAGGGCTGAATCAAGCGAACCCAAATTCGACGCCGCCCTGACCCCCGTTAGCCTTTGTTGGAGCCCCGCGACCGTTGACTGCCTAGAACGGCCGGCCCGGACCAGATCGGTCCTCCTCGCATGACACCGGCCTAGAACCGCCGAGTTCGCCCGGCCTCCTGCACCATCGCCGATCGAGGTCCCGCCACGGTCGCCGTCCAGAGTTCGGTCTCCACCCTCTCTCCCTCTCTGGCTCATGCTTATTTATCCTAAGAGATGTTCAACATAAAAATGAGTAAAATATTTAAAATATAAATATCCTTCTTTAAAGGAACAGTAAGTATTTTCTTTTTTTTTCTAAATCAATAATTAAAGTATTCCTCTTTAGAACAAAAATAAATTTATTTCCTTTCCTTTTAGAATAAAATATCACAAAAAATCTTATAAGTGGTGTCGTACAAATTACTTTGCCTACACGTACTTTATAAGATTTTGAAGGTTTATACACATGCGATCTTTTTCGCCTTGTATATCCCCTTCCTCATGAGTTTTTGTTTATTATTAAAAATCAAAAATGATCAAAAATAATTTTAAATACTTTCTCTCTATTAATTTCCCAAAGAACTACGTAACCCTGATTTCTCGAAAGTTTGAGAATACGTAGGACCGGGAATCAATTCCTGTCAGCCCCACTTTCCTTTGATTAATTTCTAAGTCTCTGTTATTATCTCGATAAATTATATGTTGTTAACACTTAATTTTAAAACCTTATTCTATCGCGAGGAGGTTAATTTAGACGAGACGTCTTGTTAACCTCTTATTTTCAATCTCTTTTATTAAAATACTATTTATTATAAAATGAGGTTAATCTAGACGAGACGTCTTGTTAATCTTGTGTTTTAATATTTTTAATACTATTTATTATAAAATAAGGTTAATTTAGAAAAGACGTCTTATTAATCTTGTGTTTTCAATATTTTTAATATTTTAAAAAAGAAGTTAATTTAGACGAGATGTCTTGTTAACCTTTTCAAATTTACAATCGGTTGTTATCTATTAAATAATAATATTTTTAAATAGGATTAATTTAGACTATACAATAATAATGATGTTTTTAAAAAAGAGGGATTAATTTAGATGATACGTCTTGTTATTCTTCTCATATTTTCAATATATTTTATTTTTCTCATAAAAAATGGTTAATTTGGATGAGACGTCCTGTTAATCTTTTATTTTAATTAATCAACTTATTTTCTTTCATCTTATTTAATTTTATGTTAATATCTAATTTGTGTTACAATTTAAGGTTAATTTGGACGGGACGTCCTGTTAATCCTTACTGTTACTGTTTGGTTACTCTCTGTCATTGTTTGGTTTCTACTGTCACTATTTAGTTTCTCGCTGTCATTGTTTAATCCTCTACTGTCATTGTTTAGTCTTTACTAAACTGTTTAGTCTTTTACTGTTGCTGTGTCAGATTTTTACTATTAATGTTTGGTTTCTTAGTGTCATGTTTACTCCCTTACTGTCACTATTTGGTACTTTACAGTCACAGTTTGGTCAAGTTGTTCGATTTAAGATTAATTTGGGTGAGACATCCTGTTAGTCTTATTTTAAAACTTCCTTGTTTGTTTTACCTATTCTTTTTCTAAAGAAGTTTAAAACAATAATTTTTGGGCTACTTATAATGCGCGCTATCAATTTGGGGTAACTTTTTTATATTAGACAGTTGTTAGGTGCATTCTCACCTGTAATTCAACTCCCAAACTTAGAATTTCACTTTTATAACTAGTGCTTTTAAAAGAGGTTTTTCCAGTATTTTACCTTTGAAAAATATTAGTGGCGACTCCCTGTTTTTTGAAAGGATTTCAAACTATTTTACAATGAATGTTTTAAGGGTCGGCCATCCCGTCGCGATTCCGGTCGCAACAGATGGTGACTCTGTTGGGGATACTTAGAGAGTCAAGTCAACCAAGTTGATAGCGCATGTTTTAAATAGCCTGTTATATTGTTCAGTGTTTGTTCTTTGTGAAGGATTAGTAAGGTAAAGGTATTGGATGCCCCTTTCATATACTACACTCACAATTTACACGCACTTTTGAGTGGGACCCTATACTCGGGCAATTTAAGATTAGGGGAGGATGGCAGTGTGTCATTTGGGATGTATGTCTTGTCTGGCTATAGTGAGAACCTCAGCTAGAGTTCGACTTATTCATGGTGTCCCACACCTAGTAGACTTCCTAGTATATTGGTCAATATCGTGAGTAGGATCTTAGCTCTAGTGACCTTTAGACAGTTAGTTCAAGCCACCTAATGCGAGGTATCACTGTTAGACAAACCTTAGAACTGATAGAAGGCCTTCAGAAGAAAAAAAAACCAACTTAGGGCACAAAGGGGTAGACTTTACCTCTACCTTTTCTCATTCTCACTTTCCCTTCTAATCCAAATTGGTAAACCACTTGCCCGTTTAGCATATTACTTTTTTTCTTTAAAAAAAGTGACACACCTTTTAACTAGTGATCCTTTAATGGGCAAGCAGTCTTTTCCTTTTACGCACATTTTACTTGAGTCTTTGGGTCTGGGGTTATGGATCTTCTAAATCATCAAAAATCAAAAAAATAGAAATCAAAAGAATCATCAAAAGATCAAATAAAAAAATAAAAAATGTTGACGATGATCGGAAGGTCTGTAACCCACGCGACTCTCGATTTGTCACGAGTTTTGTCAATCGCTACATTCCTGGGTATAAAAATTATTTTTTAAGTGAGTAACTAGGAAAGTAATGATTTAGGGTTGAAACTGAATCAAATAATGGTCTTCACAAGGAAATATGGGAGGATCCTAAAATTGCTGGAAGTTGAAGTGCAAGTCGAGGCGATCACTGCCTTGGCTCAGTTCTCTGACCCACTTCTCCACTGCTTCACGTTCCAAGATTTTTAGTTAGCACCATCAGTGGAAGAATTTGAATAGATTCTGTGAATGCCTATAGGGGATCAGAAGCCGTATCACCACCTCGAGCATCACGCTGGCCTTGCCTCATTTGCTAGAATCCTAAAGATTGATCTAGAACTATTAAGGGCCAGACAGTCGAATAGAAATCTGACCCCGGGGTTTACTCAAGAATATTTTAAGAAGCATATGCATACCTTAGCCGAAATGGAAGATTGGGAGACTTTCATGGATACATTGGCAGTCACGATTTTTGCCACACCCAAGGAGGGAAGAGGATCCTTTGCTGCCTTCCTGCACTATATGTATGGCTCATCTCTCATATCTTTTATCAAGTGGCCAAGACGGAATGCCCAGTCTTAGATCTAAAGTTGTGTTAGCTAGCAGCCAGAAATGGGTGTGAATGGGCTAATCATTTAGTGGGACTCATCACTAAAAAAGTAGGATGGTATCCACAATGGCTGAAGGTTGACACCATTATTCACCACTGTGGAAACTACCCGAATGTTCCTCTCATGGGTACTCAAGGGTGTATTAATTTTAATCCTGTCCTAGCTAAGCGCCAGTTAGCTTACCCTTTACTCGGACCACCCGATGAAGAATTGCTTACTCCTTTAGTCCTCTACTCTTGAAGGGAGACTACACTTCTATTATTCGGAATTTAGCAAATGCTTGGAAAGAAGTCCATAAGAAGGGGAAGGAATTGGGAGTCCGAAGCCACACCTTGAAAGAAGAGTATTACCGATGGATCCTGAGTAGGGTTTCTATTGTTAAGCTACCATTCAAAAGCCATTCCTTTCTCCCGGCAAGAACACTTGCTCCCCCGCCTGCCTTTGATGATGAAGCGGCGAAGCCATGAAAGCTAAAATAGAGGAACTAGCCGCCAAAAACAAGGAGCTAGAGGAAAAATTGGTAAAGTCTCAACAATATTGCGCCCTCCAAAAGAGAGAAAATCAAGAGAGCAAGTGGATCATTGAAGAGGTCAGAAAGAAACGGAAGTCCAAAAGGGACTACCTGGGGAAACAGGGACAATGCCTCCGCACAGCCAACTCCCAACTAAGGATGAAGAGCAGGCAAAGGGACACCATTCTGGCAGATAAGCAACTTCTGAGGGACATGTTGGCAAAAGCTAAAGAAAATGAGCGAAATGCTCTGGTACAAAAGGAACTACTGTAGTTGCAAATCCATAGGGTGGAACAGCAACTTAATGAGGTAGTAGAAGCTTGCCAACGAGAAATCAACGGAGAGCGTCGACACAATGGAAGTGAAACAAGACTGTCGTGAGACTATACGCATTATGGAAGCCGAAATGACACGACAAGATGAAGTCATTCATTCCTGGATGAGCCGTTTCACTAACCTGGCGCATTTGGCTAATGGGTCTCTCGAAGACATCCCGCACCTACTCAAAGTAGCCAAATACATGGCGAATCCTCTCACCACCCACGGATTTGTAGGATGAGGGCCATCATTGCCCAAGCTAGGAACGGATAGTTTACTTTCCCTTGTTACAACAAAAGCTTATCGCAATGAAATACTCTTTTGTCTCCACAACTATCTTGTGTTAATTTCCATTCATTGCTTCACTTAGTACTTTTGAACGTGACATTCTAAGGAACGGTCAAAAGGAAACTCACCGAGTTCCGCAATCGCTTCACGCACAATCTTACTTACCCTTTTTTTCTTTTTCTTTTTTCCTTTTTTTATCGCTTTCTTTTATGCAACGTTTTCCTTTTAACTAATTCCTGTTTTTCCTTTCCAAAAGACAACACGGGGAAACACCCATACGGAACAAGACTACAGAAGAGACTCATGGCTAAAATAGACCTTATTAACAAAGGTCTTGAGGATGAGGTCAACCGGTTGAGAGGGCAGGTAGCAAAATTGACAAAGCTTTTAGAAAAGAGAACCATAAAGGGGGGCTCTTCTACAGGAACCGAAGAAGCCCAACAGCAGCCAACTACTCTGGTACACCCCCAGGGTTTGGTCTAATACAGGCTCTAGTTGCAAAGCCAATGGTCCCTCCTCTTACTATCAACATTAGGAGACCCGACCAAGTTGTTGATCCCTAACCACCCTATGGCATGTCTTACACACCACAACACACTTCTACTGAACCAAACAATAACCTCGTGCCTTTCTGGCCTTATGGTTTACCCCTGGGATACTCCCCCCCCCAATTTCTCACCAACCCACAAGACACCAATAACCAACACGCGATGAATCCCCCTTTTTCCAACCCTACCCAGCCAATAATCCTATAACCCCCTAAAACCACCCGGATAGCCCAGCCACCCATGTGCCCAAGCTATGACTCACCCCTATGGTCCCACGTTAAACACTGGCCCGGTAAATCAATCTCATTTAATTACGTCTTTCTACCCATATTACGGTTACTCGTATGGGTATATGAACTCTCACGCCACCAACCTACAAGGCATGACCCAGATAATAAACCTAGCTGCCAACCCTAGCACGGTCGTTGCCCCCCAACAAAAGGAGAAAATAGAAATCCTGGATGAGCGGCTGAGGGTTATGAAAAGTATGGAAGGCTTCGGGTTGATGGACGCCTCTGAACTCTTCCTGGTCCCGATGTCATTATCCTGCCAAAGTTCAAAGTGCCAGATTTTGACAAATATCAGGGAATGACTTGCCTGAGGAATCATCTCACAATGTAATGCTGGAAGATGGAATCTTACACTTTCGACAACAAGCTGTTAATCAACTAGTTTTAGGACAGTCTAGCTGGGCCCACCCTGTTAGGGAATCCTATCAGGGTCAGGCAGCGGAAACACAAAGGATCCCCAAAAATAAGGATTGCAAATGCAAATGTCTCAAAGCATTATGTAATTAAAGTTTTGATTTAGGGATTAGCTCTTGTAGACGCACAACGAGTTCCTCGATCGAAGCAATTGTAGCTTCGCCCTTAGGAGTCCACACGAGCACTCCCACCAGAAAACCAAAGATCTGAATGCTAGTACGGAATTTTTGTGTAATCTAATTTCTGAGTAGCAGCCTATGAGCATCTCATGCTCTATATATAGGCTTAGGTCTTGACCGAAGCTCTCATTAAACATTGGGCTCCTGACTCATTCTAAATGAGTTAGGCCTAAATAGTTTTATTTTTAGTCCAACTAAAATAAAACTATCCTCTGGTGGGCTTACTCTATGTGTGTGACCCTATAGGTAAAATATTCGGTTATATTAATAATAAACTATTTTATTATTAATATAAAATAAGAGCGGTATCTAGCAATACATCATTATGTCTGAATATTATTTATCATTGACATGACCTATAAGTGATAATTATTTTATATATTTATTCCTTTTGTCACGATATCTAATTGGGCCTAAGGCATGGTCGTCTTCATCCTTGTATGGCCTAATTCATTTTACTTGATACCAGAGTAGACTTTACAGAATAAATATCTAATATTTATTCGTCCTAGCATGGCCATGCATTTCATTAGTCTCACTCCATCAAGTGGCCCATAGATATCACTCCTATCACATAGGAGAGATAAATTCCATCTAAATCGCTTACATCCCTCTGCATAATTTGTCTATTGCCTAATCACAATCTTTATGGTCATCTTATTACAGATAACGTTTGATTATATTAAAACAATAAGCTCCTTATGTAGGAATCGTAGTGACTTCAAGTCGAAGGACTATATACCATTATCACATTGAGAACTGTTTATGACACTCATGTAACGATCCATGCAACGTTCTCATGGTGGGTCTGTCCAGTACAACATTACTCTTAATGTGTACCCGTGTAAAGACTTGATATCATATATCCATGATTTGTGAGATCAAATCATCAGTACATTCACACACTAATCTTAATGTATTTACATATCCCCATGTAAATACTTGATTAGGGATGTTTTAGGAATAATTCTCATATGACTTATTATTCCAGGATAAGTAACATTAAAATTAGTCTAAAACTGAAAATACTAATTTTATTGATAAGTTAAGATTGATACATTAATAGCTCGTAGTGCATAAACCAACAATCTCCCACTTGCACTAGAGCCAATCAGACATTTGCCTAATGCCTAATGATCTAGTGTGTCCCTCATGCTTTTGTTGCGCAAGAGGTTTGGTGAGTGGGTCAGCAATGTTCTCATCGGTGGGCACTTTATATATCTTAACATCTCCTCGTTCAAGTATTTTTCGGATGAGATGATAACGCCTAAGTATATGCTTGGATCGCTGATGTGATCTAGGTTCCTTAGCTTATGCAATTGCTCCACTATTGTCACAGTATAGACTTATAGGGTCCACAATGTTAGGAACTACCTCAAGTTCTGTTATGAACTTCTTGATCCATACTACCTCTTTTGTAGCATTTGAGGCAGCAATATACTCAGATTCTGTAGTAGAATCAGCAACTGTCTCTTGCTTCGAACTTTTCCAGCTTACAGCGCCACCATTTAAACAAAACACATACCCTGATTGCGATCTTGAGTCATCCTTATCAGTTTAGAAGCTAGCATCAGTGTAACCCTTTACAATGAGCTCTTCTTCCCCTCCATATATCAAGAATGAATCTTTAGTTTTTCTTAAGTACTTTAGGATATTCTTGACAGTAGTCTAGTGACTTTCACCGGGATCAGACTGGTATCTGCTCGTCATGCTTAAAGCATACGAGACATCTGGTCGGGTATATATCATGGCATACATGATTAATGTAATAGCAGATGCATATAGAATCTTATTCATCCATTCTCTCTCTTCTTTAGTGGAAGGAGATTGAGCCTTTGATAGGCTTATGCCATGAGCCATAGGCAAAGTTCCTTTCTTGGAATCTTGCATGTTAAACCCTTTTAACACTTTGTCTATGTATGTATTCTGACTTAGGCCAAGAAGTTTTCTTGATCTATCTCTATAGATCTTAATTCCTAACACGTAGGTTGCTTCATCTAAGTCTTTCATAGAAAAATAGCTTCCCAACCAAGTCTTCACAGACTGAAGGGTAGGAACGTCATTTCCAATGAGTAGTATGTCATTAACATACAGGACCAGAAAAACAATTGTGTAGTCACTAACCTTCTTGTAGACACAAGGTTCATCCTCTTTTTTAGTAAAGCCAAATTGTTTAACGGCTTCATCAAAATGAAGATTCTAGCTTCTGGAAGCTTGCTTAAGTCCATATATGGAACGTTGTAGTTTGTACACCTTCCTGGATGCTTCAGGCTTAACAAAGCCTTTGGGTTGTGTCATGTACACTTCCTCAAGAAGATTTCCATTAAGGAAAGCAGTCTTGACATCCATTTGCCATATCTCATGATCATGGTATGCAGCAATAGCAAGCAGAATCCAAACAGACTTTAGCATAGCGACTGGAGAAAAGGTTTCATCATAGTCTATACCATGAATTTGCTTGAAACCTTTCGCTACCAATCTTGCCTTATAGGTACTTATATTTCTATCCATGTCAGTTTTCTTTTTGAAAACCCACTTGCATCCTATAGGTTTTACCCCTTCGGGCGCATCAACCAAAGACCAAACTTGATTAGTGTACATGGAGTCCATTTCAGATCCCATGGCTTCAAGCCATTTCTCAGATTCTAGACTTGCAATGGCCTATTCATAAGATGTTGGCTCATTTTGATCCATTAGCAACACATCTCCTTCCTGAGTTACAAGAAATCTATATCTTTCAGGTTGTTGGCGTATTCTACCTGATCTACGCAAGTCTTGTTCTACTAGAGTTGGAGTTATCACAACATTTTGTGGTTCCAGCTCTATTTCCACCATTGGCTCTTCAATGCCTTGTAGGTCTTGAACTTCTTCAAGTTTTACTTTCCTCCCACTGATTCTTTTAGAGATGAATTCCCTTTCTAAGAATACAGCATTTCAAGCGACAAACATTTTGCCCTCGGTAGGATTGTTGAAGTAATAACCCTTATTTTCCTTTGGGTATCCCACAAAAAGACATTTATCTTATTTGGGTCCAAGTTTGTTAGAAATCTGACGCTTTACATAAGCTTCACAGCCCCAAATCTTAAGAAAAGACATACTGGGTCGTTTCCCAATCCATATCTCATATGGTGTCTTTATGACAGCCTTAGATGGAACATGGTTAAGTGTGAAAGCTGCTGTCATCAAAGCATGTCCCCAGAAGGAGTTAGGGAGGTCAGTTTGACTCATCATTGATCGAACCATGTCAACAAGGTTCTATTTCTCCACTTAGAAACACCATTCCATTGTGGTGTTCCAGGAGGAGTGAGTTGAGAGATAATCCCACATTCTTTAAGATATTCATCAAACTCCAGGCTTAAGTATTCGCCACCTCGATCAGATCGAAGTACTTTAATTTTCTTACCAAATTGGTTCTCTACTTCATGTTTGAATTCTTTGAACTTTTTAAAGGATTCTAATTTATGCTTCATTAGAAACACAAATCCATATCTACTGAAATCATCAGTAAAGGTGATAAAGTAGCTAAAACCTTCCCTAGCCATTGTCCCTATTGGCCCATATACATCACTATGTATCAAGCTTAGAAGATCATTTGCCCTTTCACCCATTCCAATAAATGGGGTTTTAGTCATCTTCCCTAATAAACAAGATTCACATGTATCTATTGATTCAAAATCAAAAGAGTCTAAATATCCATCTTTATGGAGTTTAGAAATACGTTTCTCAATTATATGTCCTAGGCGATAATGCCAAAGATAAGTTGGGTTTAAATCATTTGGTTTAACCCTTTTAGTATTAACGTTATAGATAAGGGTTTCGAGATCGAGAACATAAAGTCCATTACTCAAATTTACACAGCAATAAAACATGTCATTCAAATAAACAGAACAACTATTGTTCTTTATTATAAAGGAAAACCCTTTTCCTATCTAGACAAGAAACAAAAATAATGTTTCTTCTTATTGCCGGAACATAAAAACAATTTTCTAATTCAAGAATAAGCCCTGAGGGCAAGGATAGAAAATAAGTCCCTACAGCTAATGCAGCAACTCCTGCTCTATTTCTAACGCGTAGGTCCACCTCGTCCTTCATCAACTTCCTACTCCTTTTTAGATCCTGCACATTAAGACAAATGTGAGATCCACATCCAGTATCTAATAACCATGATGTTGAAGTTGACAAGTTAATTTCTATAACAAAAATACCTGAAGTGGAAGTCTCACTTCCCTTTTTCTTAAGCTCTTCTAGGTACTTTGGACAGTTTCTCTTCTAGTGTCCCTTCTGTCCACAATGGTGACAATTTCCTTCCTTAGCCACCCCGCCCACAGGTTTTAAGGCTGATGTACTTGGCTTATCCTTGCCTTTCCAAATTGTCTTGCCTTTTCCCATAACAGCCTTTCCCTTGCCTTTATGCATGCCCTTTCCTTTACCTTTGCCAGAATTGACCATCATTATGGCCTTGCCCTTTCCTTTAGAAATATTGGGCTCAGCAGTCCTCAACATATTGAGTAGCTCTGGCAATGTTTTATCCAATGCATTCATGTTATAATTCATGATGACTAGCTTAAAACTGTCAGGTAATGACTTCACAATGAGATCAGTAGCTAACTTTTGAGGGAAGGGGAATCCTAGCCTAGCTAGATTCTCCAGGTACCAAATCATTTTGAGCACATGAGGTCCTACAGAACCTCCCTCTTCAAGTCTGCAGCTAAATAGGGCTGAAGAAACTTCATATCTTTCTTGGTCAGCTTGACCTTGATATAGTTTCCTTAGGTTTTCGATCATATCGAAATCCTCCATATGCTCATGTTGCTTTTGTAGCTCGGGAGACATGGTTGCCAGCATAAGGCATTGGACATCTAAAGCGTCATCCTGATGCTTCTTGTAAGCATCCTTGTCAGCTTTAGAGGCATTGTTCACGGGTGTTTCCGGAATCAGATCTTCCAGGACATACTGCTTTTTCTCTTATTTGAGGACAATCCTTAAATTCCTATACCAGTCTAGAAAGTTAGGTCCAGACAATTTTTCTTTGTCTAGGATCGATCGAAATGAAAGGTTTGAAGGCGTGTTTGATGTCATGGTTATCTAAAACAGAAAGATATGTAGTAAGTATCAATTAAAAAACATATTTAATTTTTGGTCTTAAAATTAAACACGTCTCCCACTATTTTGATTCAAAATAAAATCACCCTCTACGAATCAGAAAATCCCGTTGGAAGATTTTCTAGTGGGCAAAGATCCGTATTTAGCCTAATGTTAAGTCAACTTTGGCTGATCACTTGACATTTGGTTATTTAGGTAGGAAACTCCTTTCCAATTGTATCTTATACAACTCTTAGACATTGGGTTAGGTAACCATTACCGATCATTCATCTTATGAAAGTTTAGCCCAATGTATACGCCTCTAAGTTTATTTAATCCAATTGATAACTTAGTAAGTTAAAACCCAATAAAACATTTTGGATGTTACAATTATCCCATTGCGTCTTACTAATATAAATGATAGTACCCTGCTTTGGCAGACCTACTATTCATTTACATTAGTATTGACGAGTATACTTATTGGAAGGCGTTTGTAACTTAATATTATTTTGAGGGATTTTAATTTATTTTAAATTACCGTCTTTGTTAAACGCTTTAATGTAATAAAATTATCCCTAAAGCATGAAAACAAAATTGTGAGATAGTTATGGTCTTCCTAGAAGAATAAATAAAAAATAAATAAACCTAAAGAAACTATATTGCCAAGGCTTCATGAAGTCCTACTTCTTAAACCCACCATCCTCTTAGAGTCACCACTCCTTGGTTCCTTTCAAAGACAAAAGCGCTTAGAGTTACCACTCTAGTTTTCTTCTAGGTCTCTACTTTGTTGGCTCGATCAAGATTACAAGATTTTAAAGAAACTCGATTTACATACAAGTGAAGGGTTGAGAAAAGAAATACAACAGAATGAAGAGAGGCACAGCACGCAGGCTGTATTTAAATAAAATAACTAAGACCATAACCATTCACCATGCAACGTGTTAATTAATTAATTATAACCCATTTGAAAGCATTAAAAAAATTAATTTTTAAACGGGCCATTAAACACGTGGGTCGGTGCTACGCAGAGAATGTACGTGGGTCGGTAATACCAAGTCTTTCCTAGCCAGAACGTCCCACTGACCATTAACAGCTCTAAAATTTTGGCTAGGGTTTCAACCACTTTAAAACCCTAATTCCTTATTGCGAACACTTCACAACGCAACCGTCAAGGCACATGTAGGCAGCGCCGTCTAGGGTTTCAAAACCTAGAATTCAAATTACACCTTTCTCATGATGGCTGCCTAGGTTTCAATGTTTAAACCCTAGGTTAAGGAACGGCCAAGGTTTAACACTTAAACCTTATCACTTGACGTCCCATAACATGAACTATTCATGCTCGGAGATCAACGCATTATCAAAACACAGTTTGTATGACAACAATGATTATTAACAAATTCAACACATGTATCACATATGAAAATTGAAAACGCAAATATCATACAAGCCTCTAAAATAACAGAAATGCATACTTCAAATGAGAAAGCCTATAAAAAGTATCTCATACAATTTACAGAAAACATAAGAGCATACGAATCATGATATTATTTCATACATAACATGCTTGAATGTTTTTCAAAACAAGTTTCGTAAACAATTTCGCAAAACAGGACATAAAGCTTATAATAAGAAAACAATTTCATAAATCAAAATTTTTAAAAGCTTTTGCAGAATGAAAAACATGCCATCATGAAACGTAAATAAATGCCCAAAACATAGCTTTACAACCTGGCTCTGATACCACTGTTAGGGAATCCCATCAGGGTCAGGCAGCGAAAACACAAAGGATTCCCAAAAATAATGATTGCAAATGCAAATGTCTTGAAGCATTATGTAATTAAAGTTTTAATTTAGGGATTACCTCTTGTAGACGCACAACGAGTTCTTCGATCGAAGCAATTGTAGCTTTACCCATAGGAGTCCACACGAGCACTCCCACCAGAAAACCAAAGATCCGAATGCTAGTACGTAATTTTTGTGCAATCTAATTTCTGAGCAGCAGCCTATGAGCATCTCATGCTCTATATATAGGCTTAGGTCTTGACCTGAGCTCTCATTAAACATTGGGCTCCTAACTCATTCTAAATGAGTTAGGCCCAAATAGTTTTATTTTTAGTCCAACTAAAATAAAACTATCCTCTGGTGGGCTTACTCTATGTGTGACCCTATAGGTAAAATATTCGGTTATATTAATAATAAATTATTTTTTTATTAATATAAAATAAGAGCAGTATCTAGCAATACATCACTATGTCTGAATATTATTTATCTTCGACATGACCTATAAGTGATAATTATTTTATATATTTATTCCTTTTGTCACGATATCTAATTGGGTCCAAGGCATGGTCGTCGTCATCCTTGTATGGCCCAATTCATTTTACTTGATACCAGAGTAGACTTTACAGAATAAATATCTAATATTTATTCGTCCTAGCATGGCCATGCATTTCGTTTGTCTTACTCCATCAATTGGCCCATAGATATCACTCCTGTCACATAGGAGAGACAAATTCCATCTACATCACTCACATCCCTCTGCATAATTTGTCTATTGCCTAATCACAATCTTTATGGTCATCTTATTACAGATAATGTTTGATTATATTAAAACAATAAACTCCTTATGTAGGAATCGTAGTGACTTCAGGTCGAAGGACTATATATCATTATCACATTGAGAACCGTTTATGACACTCATGTAACGATCCATGCAACGTTCTCATGGTGGGTCTGTCCAGTACAACATTACTCTTAATGTGTACCCGTGTAAAGACTTGATATCATATATCCATGATTTGTTAGATCAAATCATCAGTACATTCACACACTAATCTTAATGTATTTACATGTCCCCATGTAAATACTTGATTAGGGACGTTTTAGGAATAATTCTCATATGACTTATTATTCCAGGATAAGTAACATTAAAATTAGTCTAAAACTGAAAATACTAATTTTATTGATAAGTTAAAATTGATACATTAATAGCTCGTAGTGCATACACTAACACACCCTCACTTAGTATACCCACCTTGAGCGAACCCGTATTCGTTGTTGGAAGGACGTGGCGGATGCCTTTATGAGATAATATAAGTACAATCTGGACATGGCGCCCGACAGAGTACAACTACAGAACATGGCAAAGAAGGACAATGAGACATTCAAGGAATACGCTCAATGCTAGCGTGAGACTGCTGCACAGGTTGACCCCCTGCTACCGGAGAAGGAAGTGGTCGCAATGTTCATTGACACGCTCGAGTCACCCTTGTATGACAGGATGATTAGCAGTGTTTTATCTAACTTCTCCGACATCGTAACCATCGGAGAAAGGATAGAGAGCGGAGTGAGGGCGAGAAAGATTACCCAAGGCCTATCTGGGGCATCCACTGTGAAAAGACCGACGTCAGGCGAGGGTAGAAGGAGAGATGGGGAAACCAATTCTGTCTCTTACAATCAAAGGAGGGCCCAGCCAAGACCGTTCACCCTTGCCACTTTTTAGCCCGCCGATCCTTATGCACCTTATTCATATATGGTCGCCGCCGCTCATAACCCGACCTCTTATACCCCCCACTCCTGTCCGCCTGTTATCAAAGCACCAATTCCACAACCCATGCCATATCCTCCCCCTCAACAAGCAACCCAACCACCTAATCCTAATCAGAATAAAGAAGACCCAATAATGACCGTACCCCTATGCAGTTTGACATTATCCCGATGACGTACACCAAGCTTCTACCCCTCCTCATCCGAAACACCCTGGTAGCACCCTGCCCTTTAAAGCTAGTGCAACCCCTTTACCATAGGGGGTATGATCCTAACGCCCGATGCGATTACCATGCTGGAGCACCGAGGCACTCCATGAAAAACTGTGTGGCCCTGAAATATAAAGTGAGAGACCTAATCAAGGCCAATTGGATCAATTTTCAAAAAGGTAGTCCGAACGTGGCCACGAACCCCCTGCCCAATCATGGGGGTTCGGGGGTCAACGCCGTGGAGGAAGATAAGGAGTATATCAGGAATGTTGCCAGTGTAAAGGCACCATTGAGTATAGTTCATTCCCATTTGCTTGAGCGGGGATTAGTAGAGGGCCCCTAGAGTGAAGAGCATGACAATGACCAGACTGTCGAACATCAAGGCTTTTGTGAGGTCCTTCAAGAGCTCATGGATAGCCAAATTATGCAAGTCTGTGAGCACCACAGAGGCGAGGTGAACATGATCTAGGAGCAATTAGGGATACGGCCCCCAAAACCCCTAGTGATTTTCTATAGCAAGAGCCCTCCAACGGCTCCTGTTTCTATGCAGCTAGTCATCATCATTCATACACCTACCCATTTTTGTCGTTTATCATAAATATTGCCGGGGTAGGAGGTGTAACCCGGAATGGTAGAATCTATGCCCCTCCAGAGCCAAAGAAGGATCAGGTTACCGGGAAGGCCAAAGCAAGTGGAGGAGAGACTGGTGGTGAAGCTAAAAGGGCTGTGACTGATGAAGAGGCCCAAAAGTTCTTAAAGTTTATTCGCCAGAGTGAATATTAAGTGCTAGACCAGATGAATCATACCCCCGCCAAAATCTCTCTGTTGTTGTTACTGATGAACTCCGAACCATATCGAAAGACATTAATGGAGGTGCTGAATGAGGCCCATATCAATCATGACCTCCCCGTTGACAACTTTCAGGGAATAGTAGGGCATATTGTTGTAGGCAACTGGATGGGGCACAATAGAGCCCTTTACATCTCCGTGAAGTACCGAGATCACATCTTGGCAAAGGTCTTTGTCAACAACGGGTCATCCCTCAACGTCATGCCTAAGTCTACATTGGCCAAGTTGCCTTTCAATGGAACTTATATGAAGCTAAGTGCCACGGTAGTGTGAACTTTTGATGGTACTCGGAGGGAGGTTATGGGTGAAATCAAGCTGCCAATACAAGTCGAACCATGCACATTCTAGGTCTTTTTTCAGTTCATGGACATCACGCCTGCCTACAGTTGTTTGTTGGGCCAGCCGTGGATCCATTCGGGTGGTCCCCTCTACCCTACACCAGAAGCTAAAGTTCATAATCGATAACAAGCTGATAATTGTTTCTGGTAAGGAGGACTTTCTGGTCAGCAAACCCTTGACGACCCCTTACATTGAGGCAGCGGAAGAGGTTCTCGAGACCTCTTTCCAAGCATTGGAGATAGCAAACACCACATATGTGGGGGAAGAAACCACAATGGTTAGAGCTTACATGCCAAGTGCATCGTTAGTGATGGCGAAGATGATGCTGTGCGTAGGGTATAAGCCTGGGAATGGGTTAGGATGTGTTTTGAACGAGGAAGTAGAACCTGTACACCTCTTTGAGAATAGAAATGGTTTCAGTATCGGCCTACAGCCACTACAAAAGAAGGGTAGAGGAGGATAAAAGAGAAAGAAGGGCCGCCCCTCTTGCCGGTAGAGAGCCTTGTACTGTAAGAGTCCCTATCTATGATCTCTACCAAAGCTTCCGAAGCATAGGGTTGCCACCTCTAGATCAGGTGGCTGCCATTGAAGACAGTCTTTGTGATGATACGAATTTTGTGATTGCTTGCCCACCGAGCCAAGAGCTTTGTAACTGGGAAGCCATCAAACTCCCCACGACTTTGAATATTTCATCAAAGTAATTGATAATGCTTTAGTGACTTGTTGGTCCCTCTGCTATGCCTAAGGCTTTGGGACCTTTTTATGTAATAAGGGCAAAAAAGTTTATTTTATCATTTTCTCATCAATGAATGCATATTGAATTTCATAAAAAATGGGACTTCTTCTATCATTTTCTTATCAATGAATATGTGTCGAATTTCACAAAAAAAAAGATCATTCGTCATTTTCTCATCAATGGATGCACATTAAATTTCACAATATCTTTTCTTGCTTTCCTTATTTTTGCTTTGAATCTTTTTCCCTCTACTTGTTTGTTTCCCTTTTCATTTGCCGTGATACACTAAATTACATATCCAAAAATGATTCTCTTGAGAATGGTGAGGTTTGGATCCTGTTTCATGACTTTGATCACCTGGTTGACTACATCGATGAAAAGGGTGAGGAAGCCTATGATCCTTCACCTGAGTTAGCAAGGTTGTTGGAACTAGAAGCCAAAGAAATTCAACCCCATTTAGAGATAGTTGAGATTATTAATTTGGGGGATGGGGATGATAAGAAGAAAGTCAAGATCAGCACCTCCTTGAGTAAGGAGCGAAGGAAAGATTTGATTAAGCTGTTAGTAGAGTTTCGTGACGTCTTTGCCTGGTCTTATCAAGATATGCCTAGACTTGATACTAGCATTGTCGAGCATAAACTACCCCTAAAGCCTGAGTGCTCTCTAATAAAGTAGAAGCTACGCCAAATGAAGCCAGAGATGCTCCTGAAAATCAAAGAGAAGGTTAAGAAGCAATTCGATGCTGGGTTCCGAGCTGTGGCAAAGTACCCTCAATGGGTGGCCAACATCGTCCCTATCCCAAAGAAGGATGGAAAGGTGTGGATGTGTGTGGACTATCGGGATTTGAACAGAGCTAGTCCTAAAGATGACTTTCCCTTACCACAGATCGATGTATTGATTGATAACATAGCCCAACATTCCATTTTCTCATTCATGGATGGTTTCTCGGGGTACAACCATATTAAGGTGGCACCTGAGGACATGGAGAAAACCACATTCATCATTCTGTGGGGCACCTTTTGTTACAAGGCGATGCCTTTCGGCTTGAAAAATGTTGGGGCAACCTACCAAAGGGCGATGGTGACCCTTTTCCATGACATGATGCACAAGGAGATAGAAGTCTACGTGGATGATATCATCACCAAATCTAGAACTAAAGAAAGACATATTATTGATCTGCGAAGGCTTTTTGAGCGATTGAGGAAATTTAGACTCAGATTGAACCCGGCCAAATGCACCTTTAGCGCAAGATCAGGCAAGCTGCTAGGGTTTATAGTAAGTGAAAAAGGAATAGAAGTTGATCCCGACAAGGTCAGGTGATCCTCAAAATGCACAGAAAAAGAAGTTCGAGGGTTCTTGGGCAGGTTGAACTACATTGCCCGGTTCATCTCGTAACTGATAATGACTTGTGAGCCAATATTTAAATTGCTCTGTAAGAACCAACTAGGGCAATGGAACAAAGACTATCAAAGGGCTTTTGAGAAGATAAAGCAGTATTTGCCGGATCCACCGATCTTGGTACCTCCAACTCCTAGAAGGCCACTCATCTTGTATTTGACCGTGCTGGACAAATCTATGGGTTGTGTATTAGGATAACATGATGAGACCGGGAAGAAAGAGCATGCCATTTACTACCTGAGCAAGAAGTTCACTGACTGCAAATGAGATATTCTACTCTAGAACAAACCTGTTGTGCATTAGCATGGGCTGCTCGACGTTTGAGGCAATACATGCTATGTCACACTACTTGGCTAGTTTCCAAAATGGACCCCATCAGTACATCTTTGAAAAGCCTGCCTTGAACGAAAGAATTTCCCAATGGCAGGTTCTATTAACTGAATATGACATAATCTATGTCACTCAGAAAGCCATAAAAGGGAGCGCTCTAGCAGACTACTTGGTGCATCAACACATAAATGACTATCAACCCATGCACTTCAAGTTCCCAGATGAGGATGTCTGGACGTTGTTTAATGAAGAGGATACCCGGGAAGAGAAATGGATCTTGAGATTTGATGGAGCTTTTAATGCACTAGGGCATGGAATTGGGGTCTCCTACTTTCACCAGATAAAAAGTTCATCCCTGTCTACGCCAGACTATGTTTTGACTTTACTAATAACATCGCCGAGTATAAGGCTTACTCTCTAGGGATCTAAGCTGCATTAGATGCAAAAGTAAAGAAGTTAGAAGTCTACGGGGATTCCGCCCTAGTTATACACTAACTGAAAGTTGAATGGGATACTAGGGACAGCAAGTTGGTTCCCTATCAGGCTCATATGAAGGAGTTGATCAAGAAATTCGATGAGATCTCTTTTCACCACATTCTCCAAGATGAGAATCAGATGGCGGACGCTCTGGCCACCCTTGCATCAATGTTTAATTTGAGTAGAGACTATGATATGCCTCTTATTAAGATAGAGAGACTTCAAGAGCCTATATATTGCTAAGTGATAGAGGAGGAGTCGGATGGGAAATTATGGTACCACGATATCAAAAGATATATCCAGGGTCAAGAGTATCACGAGGGTGCCACGGAGAACGACGAAAGAACCCTAAGATGGCTTGTCATGGGTTTCTTCTTAAACAGAGATGTGCTTTACAAAAGAAATTATGACTCTGTCCTTCTTCGCTATGTTAACAAAGTTGAAGCAAACAAAATCATGGCAGATATCCATGAAGGATCTTTTGGAGCCCAAGCTAATGGGCATGTCATGTCAAGAAAAATATTGAGGGCCAGTTACTACTGGATGACCATGGAAGCCGACTGCTTTGCCTATGTGTGGAAGTGTCACAAATGTCAGATATACGCTGACCATATTCATGCACCCCATTATCTCTCAATGTCTTGTCAGCACCATGGCCTTTCTCAGTGTAGGGCATGGATGTCATCGGGCCTATTGAGCAAAAAGCCTCAAATGGTCATCGTTTCATTTTAGTTGCCATTGATTATTTCACCAAGTGGGTAGAGGCAACTTCATATGCCAATGTAACAACGAACATTATGGTCAGATTCATCAAACGAGAACTGATATGCCGATACAGTTTACCAAGTCAGATCATTACTGATAATGGTACCAATTTAAACAATAAGATGATGAGGGAACTCTGCAAGAGCTTTAAAATTCACCACCAAAATTCCTCTCCTTATCAACCTAAGATGAATGGAGCAGTAAAGGCAGCCAATAAGAACATCAAGAAGATTGTGCAGAAAATGGTCGTAACCTATAGAGATTGGAGTGAGATGCTCTATTTTACTCTATATGGGTATCGTACCTCGGTCCGAACCTCGACAGGGGCAACCCCGTTCTCTTTGGTGTATGGCATGGAAGCAGTTTTGCCTTTTGAAGTCGAAGTCCCATCCCTCACAATGATCATGGAGGCGAAATTGGAAGAAACCGAGTAGGTCCAAGCTCGACATGACCAATTAAACTTGATAGAAGGGAAGAGACTAATAGCCCTCTGTCATGGTCAGTTGTATCAGAGGCGTATGAAACGGGCCTTTGAAAAGGTGTGGCCTTGATAATTCCAAGAAGGGGATTTGGTCCTCAAGAAAATTTTGCCAATCCGAAAAGACAATCGGGGCAAGTGGACGCCTAATTATGAAGGACCATATGTTGTAAATAGGGCTTTCTTAGGAGGAGGCTTAATACTCACCGACATGGATGGCAAGGACTTGTCGATGCCCATAAATGTAGACACAGTCAAGAAGTACTTTGCCTAAGGAAGGGATGTCAAAAAAACAAAAGAGCATAAAAGAGAAAATAAAAGAAGAGAAAAAGATAGAAAAAGATGATGCTCGCTAGGCTAAAAACCCGAAAAGGCGGCCTAGGCAAAAGTTAGAGCGACCTGCTGAGTCAGAAACTTGAAAAGGCAGCTCAGGCAAAAATTAGGGTCAAGATTTTGGCAGAGTAACTAAAGTTTCCCATGCAAAAAGTCCGAGTCCAAACTGGGACATGTGGATCATGGTCGAACTACCTTCTTAGAGGCATAATTGAAGGGTGAACTTGAGGTTGTGATGTGGGATTGAGATACGTGTTGTTCTCAGGGATTCATCGTAAGATCTGTAAAACCCTCCTTGTTTCACCTAATTATCGATACTTCCCGTATGACTCCATGTGTTTCTTTCACTTTCCCTACTTTACTTTCCCTGTACCTGCTCAACTCCTGAATAAAATCTTACCCTTTTCGATATGTGTTCATGTTGTGAGTTTTTATTGATTTGATAAAACGTGTATTTTCCCCTAATGTATAAAATGAGAACAGTAATGACTATTCAAAGTCGTGAGTACAAGACGCTCCTATTACTTGATCTCACCTCAAGCAATCATTATGAAGACGGGACCAGGCACGCATCTTGAAGCTGAGATAACCATGTTCGACCTGGCGAGACATGCTCCCCGAAGCTAGGGTTACCTCGTCCATTCTATTTCAGTCATGAGATGCCTCAAGTCTATAGAAATCATGGTTCTATAGGGGGTCTCCTCAAATTCCAATTTGTTTTGTCTTTGCTAACCCTTTTCTGCAAGTTATTATAGTAGACGGTCACGTCAAAAAAAATCGACACTTTGATCAAGTCATTTTCCCCAGTTCAATCACAACTGCCAAAACTAGCACCTTTCAAGTTTCCTCCTCAATCGTCAAAGTTGTTTTCTCCCAAATTTCCTTTCGTAGATCGCCAAAGCTAGCGTCTTTCAAGTCGCTAAAGCTGGCATCTTTTAAGTTTCTTTCCCTCAATCTCCAAAAACTGGCACTTTTCAACCCTCTCTTCTTCATCGCCGAGGTTTGGCCCTCTTTAATTTTTGGTCGTTAAACGAGGCACCCTTTACTTTTCTATCGCCAAACAAGGCACCTTTTACTTTCCAGTCACCGAACATGGCATCTTTTAAATTTTCACACTGCCAAAGTTGACACCTTTTTAAGGTTTCATCGCCAAGGATTAGCTTTTTTCAAGTTCTCTATCCCCCTCAATCATTTACTATCTGTAAAAAAGCCTCAGGTACCCCTACCTAGGCTATCCCATTTCTTAATTTGAGCCAGGGGCATCCCTCAAGTCAGTTGTTTTCTGTCAAAAAGCCTCAGGTACTCATTCCTAGACTATTTCATTTCTCAATTTGAGCTAGGGGCATCCCCTAAGTCATTTGTTTTCTATCAAAAAGCCTCAGGTACCTCCTCCTAGGCTATTCCATTTCTCAATTTGAGCCAGGGGCATCCCCCCAAGTCATTTATTTTCTATCAAAAAGCCTCAGGTAACCCCTAGGCTATTCCATTTCTCAATTTGAGTCAAGGACATTCCCCCAAGTCATTTGTTTTCTGTCAAAAAGCCTCGGGAACCCACTCCTAGGCTATTCCATTTCTTAATTTGAGCCAAGGGGCATCCCCTTAAGTCATTTGTTTTCTATCAAAAAGCCTCGGGTATCGCCTCCTAGGCTATTCCATTTCTCAATTTGAGCTAGGGGCATCCCCCCAAGTCATTTGTTTTCTGTCAAAAAGCCTCGGGTACCCCTTTCTAGGCTATTCCATTTCAATTTGAGCCAGGGGCATCCCCCTAGGTCATTTGTTTTCTGTCAAAAAGCCTCAGGTACCCACTCCTAGGCTATCCCATTTCTCAATTTGAGCCAGGGGCATTCTCCTAAGTCATTTGTTTTCTGTCAAAAAGCCTCAGGTGCCCCATCCTAGGCTATTCCATTTTAATTTGAGCCAGGGGCATCCCCCCAATTCAGTTATTTTCTGTCAAAAAGCCTCAGGTACCCCCTCCTAGGCTATTCTATTTCTCAATTTGAGCTAGGGGCATCCCCCAAAGTCATTTGTTTTTTGTCAAAAAGTCTCAGGTACCCCCTCCTAGGCTATTCCATTTCAATTTGAGTCAGGGCATCCCCCCAAGTCATTTGTTTTCTATCAAAAGGCCTCAGAAACCCACTCCTAGGCTATTCTATTTCTCAATTTGAGTCAGGGGCATCCCCCTAATCATTTGATTTCTATCAAAAAAGCTTCAAGTACCCATTCCTAAGTTGTGTCCTTGGATTCAAATGCGTTGGGATAATCTCCTGTGTCATTTACTTTTCTTTGAAGCTTTAGGTATCACTCTCTAGGCTACCCCAGTTTCGATATCAATGAAATAACCTCTAATTTGTTCATTTTTCGGGGCAAAGCTCTAACTTAGTTGCCAAAGTTGGTAGCTTGTTTATCTTCCCCAATTGCCAAAGTTGGCACTCTTTCACTCTCTTATTGTCGAAGCTGGCATTGTTTAAAGTTTTCCGTTTGCCAAAGTTGGCATCTCTCCAAGTTATCATCACCGAAACTGGCACTTTTAGACCTCTCTTGTTGCCAAAGCAAGCGTTGCTTAGATATGTTGTTTCTCACAGTTGGCACCATATCAAGTTCTCATTGTTGAAGTCGACACTCTTAAATCTTTCTTATTATTGAAGATATCATGGTTTGAGTCTTCTGTCTGCCACAATTAGCGCCATTTTAAGCTTTCATCAATGAAGCTAGCACTTTTGAATCTTTCCCATTGCCGAAACTCACACTAAAAGTCTTTTATTTGTCAAAGTTAGCATTGTCTAAGTTTTCTGTTTGTCAAAGCCAGCACCTCTTTAAATTTATTGTTGTCTGGATCCCCTCTACGGAGACGGTGTTCACGTCTTTACTTTCTTTTCGCGATACAAATAAATCATTCATATTTTTGCCAAAAGAAAGTAAAGAGGGGCAGCTGTGAACACTAATTTTCCTTTCTTTATTATATCTGTTATTTGTTTATTAAAAAAACCAATCACTATGAACATCGGTTTTTCCCTTTTTATTTCCATCCACCATCCTCCTTAGTCTCCCACGATATCCTAAAACACCATTTCCCAACAGCCAGCTCCATCTCTGATGCAAGCATGGGAATGTTTTGAAGGGGACAATACAGGATTCAAGAAAGCCATTCATAAAAATAATAAAGCCCATCAACGACCTGGAGATAAAAGGCAACAACAATAGTTCAATTTTTTTCTCTAGATCGTCAAGCTAATTCACACAAAATCAAAAACACCTTCATCCTCATAATCTCATCTTCATCATCAGACCACAAGTCAAAAAAAAATAGAGAACCCAAAAATCATCTTCACCATTCATCTTCCTCAAACCATTAATAACAACCATCTCCAACAGCTCCTCTCAATCATCTTCATCAAACCACAATCACTAAAACCAAAAGTTCATATCACCATGATCATCCTCTTCATCTTCTTTAAATCATAAAAAATAAAAAAACAACAGCAATATACCAGTTATTTCCACTGACCCCAGGCCGATCCCTTCTCTTCTCCGACCACAAACCGGCAACCCCAACGCCATCTTCACTGACCCCAACCCGCAACGTGCACGACCACAACAGACCCAGCTGGTTACCATGAACCAGAAAGAGCCGGACCAAGTAGACCCAAGCTTGATGACGCCCTCACGCCCGTCAGCCTCTGTCGGAGCTCCGTGACCGTCAACTGCCCAGAACGGTCGGCCCGGACCAGATCGGTCCTCCTCGCATGACACCGGCCCAGAACCACTGAGTTCGCCCAGCCTCCTACACCGCCGCCGATCGAGGTCCCGCCACGGTCGTCGTCCAAAGCCCGATCTTCACCTTTCTCCGACGCCACTCTCTCCCTCTCTGGTTCACGCTCTCTCTCTCCTCTGTTTCTTTGTCTCTCTCCTGAAATATCCCTCACTCTTTGTTGTTTCCGTCACCCTCTCCCCCTTCTCTTCCTTTTATTTTCTTTTCTTTCTTCATATATTTGGTTTAGGTTTGTTTGGTCTATGGGCCTCAGAGGCCGATTCTCATAAGTTGACTCCATTCTCTTTTTGTTTTATTGTAATGGGCTTCAGGAGCCCAAAATCTATTTTTGTTTTATTCATTTTTCCTATAAAAATAGTATTATTGTTAATGTTTATTATTATTATAAAAAAATGTTATTGAAATTATCTTAAGAGATTCTAAATTTTGTTTTAAAAGCGATTACTTATCTTCTAAAACTAAAAAAACAAGTATTGCTTATTTATTCTAAGAGATGTTCAACTTAAAAATAAGTAAAATATTTAAAATATAAATATCCTTCTTTAAAGTAAAAGTAAGTATTTTCTTTTTTTGCTAAATCAATAATTAAAGTATTCCTCTTTAGAACAAAAATAAATTTCTTTCCTTTCCTTTTAGAATAAAATATCATAAAAAATCTTATAAGTGATGCCGTGTAAATTACTTTGCCTACACGCACTTTATAAGATTTTGAAGGTTTATACATTGCGGTCTTCTTCGCGTTGTATATCCCCTTCCTCATGAGTTTTCATTTATTATTAAAAATCAAAATTGATCAAAAATAATTTTAAATACTTTCTCTCTATTAATTTTCTAAAGAACTACATAACCCTGATTTCTCGAAAGTTTGAGAATACGTAGGAGTAGGAATCAATTCTTGTTGGGCCTACTTTCCTTTGTTTAATTTCCAAGTCTCTGTTATTTTCTCGATCAATTCTATGTTGTTAATACTTAATTTTAAAACCTTATTCTATCGCGAGGAGGTTAATTTAGATGAGACGTCTTGTTAACCTCCTATTTTCAATCTCTCTTATTAAAATACTATTTATTATAAAATGAGGTTAATTTAGACGAGACGTCTTGTTAATCTTGTGTTTTTAATATTTTTAATACAATTTATTATAAAATGAGGTTAATTTAGACGAGATGTCTTATTAATCTTGTGTTTCAATATTTTTAATAATATTTTAAAAAAGAGGTTAATTTAGAAGAGACGTCTTGTTGATCTCATCATATTTTCCAATATACAATAATAATGATGTTTTTAAAAAAGAGGGATTAATTTAGACGAGACGTCTTGTTAGTCTTCTTATATTTTCAATATATTTTATTTTTCTCATAGAAAATAGTTAATTTAGACGAGACGTTTTGTTAATCTTTTGTTTTAATTAATAAACTTATTTTATCTCATCTTATTTAATTTTATGTTAATATCTAATTTGTGTTACAATTTAAGATTAATTTAGATGGGACGTCCTATTAATCCTTACTGTCACTGCTTGGTTTCTCTCTGTCATTGTTTGGTTTCTACTGTCACTGTTTAGTTTCTCGTTGTCATTATTTAATCTTCTACTGTCATTGTTTAGTTTTTACTGTCACTATTTAGTCTTTTATTGTTACTGTTTGGGATTCTTACTGTTACTATTTGGTTTGTTACTGTCATGTTTAGTCCCTTACTGTCACTATTTGATAATTTGTTGTCACAGTTTAGTCAAGTTGTTTGATTTAAGATTAATTTGGACGAGACATCCTGTTAGTCTTATTTCAAAACTTCCTTGTCTGTTTTGCCTGTTCCTTTTCTAAAGAAGTTTTAAAAAATAATTTTTGGGCTACTTATAATGCGCGCTATCAATTTGGGGTAACCATTTTATAACGGACAGTTGTGAGGTGCTAATACCTTCCTCACCTGTAATTCGACTCCCGAACTTAGAATTTTACTTTTATAACCAGTGCTTTTAAAAGAGGTTTTTCCAGTATTTTACCTTTGAAAAATATTGGTGGCGACTCCCTATTTTTTTGAAAAGATTTCAAACCGTCACCGAATCACCACCACACCATCCGCGGCCACCATAACCTTCATCCATCATCATCTTAGCAAATCGGGAGGCCCCCACCACCAAATTCACCTCTCAATTTCACTATTCTCTTACGACCAACCTCTACAACCTGCGGCCTCATCACCCACAACTGTGACCAACCACCTCACGGCCACACCTCTACCATTCTGGATTTTTTATATGCCATCACCAATGGCCTCCAGTTGCCTCGCTTGTTTCACTGACGCAAACGGGTCGTTGAACGGAGCCTCAGAACTTAGGATTGAAGTCGCAAAGTCTGAGATCACAATTTGACATTCCCTCATCAATAAGCGAAAACTCCACTCCAGGTAAGATGGGAGTCTCTCTCTGTGTCTTTAAGGTGTTTACATGCTCGAGGCCGGTAAGGGTCTCCCTTGGGCCCTTACCCTTTCGAGTATTTTATGAATTTCTGGCAATATTTCTTTCGGGTATCTTTACGATATTTTTGTTATAGACACCAAATTATTTATTATTAATATTATAATAATTATTATTATTATAGTAGTTATAGTAGTTATTATTAATATATTATTATTATTATTATTATTATTATTATTTCTGTTAATATTGTAAATATTTTATTATTATCTAATTCGTTTTGTTATTGTTAATAATATTGATATTGTCATTATTTATGTTAATATTATTGTTATTGTGGCTAACACTTGTGATTGCCAAATTACTTAGAGGTCTAGTTAAGAAAAGACACAAAACACCGGGTGTCGACGTGGCTCTGGAACCAAAAAGTAGAAACTCGTGATTTAGGGGAAATAAGGATGGACAGGCATGTTGCCTTCATGTGTTATCAATGCCTAATGTGTGTAATAATTCTTTTTTGAAGTGTGGATTACAGGGCGCAAAGGAAATATTTGTCCTCAATTACATTCGGCGCTAAACCTCATAACTAAAAGCAATTTTTACTTTCATCAGAAAATTTTCAAGTGGTTAACAATATAAGTTGTGTTTTTAACAAACAATACAGTCTTTTCCAAATCAATTATTTATAAAAAGTTTATTTCCATACACCGACGAAAATGGGACTTAGAGTTGAGACCCACGACTAAGTCGCATTTTATTCGATTCGGTAAAAAGGACCCGACAATATTATGTTACATGGTAAGTCTAGTTAGATTTACTCAGTACACGGATTACAGCCGAGTACTACTTTATTCTGAAATACTCCGTAAGTCCCCTAGACTTGCTTGAGTATACTAATAATGGTAGCGGTCGAGTTTTAATTCTAATCAATATTCCATGTTTTCATTATCTTAAATTAATAGCCGAATACTATTTTATCATGAAATGCCTATGAGTCTATTAGACTCATTCAAGCATACAGATAAGGGTAACGACCATTTACTAATCATTTCCTAAAGAATACTTTAAAAGAGATTTTTTTTAGCAAACCTCGATAAGTACTATGAGATAAAGTCAGCTATTTTAAATATAAGGCAACATATACATGTACTTAGATTTTACGCCTATCAATATTTCCTTCCTAAATTTGAAGACATAATATCAACCCCTTGCTTCCTCAAAGTATCATAAAAGCCTGATAAACAAGTGGGACCTAACGAGTTGAGGACAAATATCATTGAGACAGGAACACATAGACACCTCACTGCATCATGAAACTGTTTTGGCCAAGAAGGCTGTGAAGAAAACTAGAGCATACAGCGAGGGGTACGCTAGAGAACATTCACATCTGGTCCATGAGAAGGACCTAGGAAGTACAACCAAGTCGGAACCCAATGGCCCCAAAGTCGCGCCTAGAGGCAAGCGTATCGGTGCAAGCCTGGTATCCTTCTACAAGGGCATAGTGTAAGTCTGATCGTGTAGAGCCAAGTTCTATTAGAAATGTGATCACAAGTAGTGAGATGGGATGGATCCATGATGTGAAGGACATGTGTGTCCTTGGTACCCTGGTATTGTGGAGGACTTGCTGAGCTTCAATCGCTCTAGAATGTTATGTTGCCCACAATAGACTTACTGTGGAGGAAATGATGAGGAATTATTTCTGGTGATATGAACCCACATGCATCATGAGACTTAAATATTAGATAAACCATAAGACACCTAAGTCATGCATTGCTTCGTGCTGTTGTGACTAACTTATGATTTATCTTTACTTTAAAATTACTCCTAACTATTTAAAGAATAAGCCTTGCATGGAAACCCTTAGGGTTGAGAGTCTATACTCACCCCTCTAGTTTTTCTGTGTTATTTGCTGGAAACTGATGACAGAAGGACAAGAAGATCAGGAACTGGAGATCAAAGGCCAGTGGAGATCCACTAACTGGAGGCTTTTGAGTGAGACTGGAGAAAGAGTTATCACATCGAAGGGTTTAGTCTCAATGTAGCTTTAGAGTTGTAATTAAATAATTAATGAAGACGGGATGGCTATATAGGTAAGGGGCCTGTGTGCCTACGTTGCCGAGTACCGTACCCAAGAAGGACAAGACCATGTAATAATTGTAGTATGTACTTCGCTACTGATGCACCAATGTTTTTTAAAACGGAATTTCAACCCTCCCCCCCCCCCCCCCCCCCTTTCTTTTTCTAAAAACCTTGACCTCTCAGTTAAGAGAGATAACCCCAAAAAAGGATTGTGTTAGTTAACCGAGGGTGTTACCCCAGTGGCAATAGTTTAAAAGAGCTTTCTCTAGTATGAATATCATCAAGAATTGGATGTGAAATCATATGGTGGATGAATTATTGAATGATTATTTAGTTACTTACATAGAAAAAGAAATTTGTTGAAACATTAAAATTGAGAAGATAATTCAATGTTTTTAAAATATGAAAAATTGTAAAGAACAATTATGATGTATATTCATACTTTTAGGAGTTGTATGTTATGTTTTTATGTGATAGATATATATATGTGTGTTACCCATGATCTAAAATTTTTAATCCGACGCCAACCATCAATATCATGAAATAAATCAAAGGAAATAACAAATTTTTGAAATTAAATAATTAATGTCAACATACCTAATGTAGCCAACCACCATAACCGACAAAAAAACAAATTAGAAAAGGTAATATGGAACCCTAATTGCTGACAGAGGAAATAGAAAACGCAGTGGAAGTGAACTTGCTAGCCAGATTGAAGAAATGAGACAAGTGGTGGCCTAGTCTACCGCGTCATATGATGGTCAACGCACCGTTGTTAGCCGCTAATGGTTTAAAATCGAGAGGCCACATGGACTAAGACGCTCAAGTCCCTAGTGCCTTCGTTTTGTTTTTTTTTTCGGTCGAAAAAAAAAAGGGCATGGCGCCTAAGTCTAAAACGTTTAATTATTTGGAGCCAACATCACTAACAATATTGAACTTTTGAAGGCCGCCTTTAAGGCGTGTCTCTTACGACTAGGGACGGACCCACAGCAAGGCATATGAGGGCAAATTACTCACCATTATTTTTGTTTCTAAATGTTATATAATTAGTAATAAAATTGCCCCACTTTATTATAGTAGTCTAACCTTTTCCAACTCTATTTAGTTTGCTCCTTATATTTTGCAATTAATTTGTCACTGAATGATTTTCTTTGCAAGATGGCAAACATGCGTCCCTTCCCCTCCTAATATCGCCTTCACATTTGATTTTAGCTTGGAAATCTGTAACTTGGTAGCCCATTTCCCTTTGTCTATGTTTATCTCTAATCGGATGTTATATCTGCATTAGCTGGTGAGGTAAAAGAAAACAATTATAATGATAAACAAAAAAAATAATGCTATAAATCATAAATTAAATTTTATTTATATGGTCAACGGGAATGGGAGGGCACGAGGGGAATTTGGCAATGGCTTATGGCATCCTTAATGTGAGTTAAAGAAGAGGGAGCGTTAGGGATGTCAAGTAAAGCTACGCCTACGCGGTTAATTTATGTAGCCATTTAGTATACAGAGCTACCCTCACTCTCACATGCTGCAACAACTTGGTCAGCATCTTAAAAGAGTCAAAAGTACTCCGAGTTCAGATCCAGTCAAAAAGGACAACATTCATAATTGTCGACAATATCTCAGCCTCTTCTAACGGTTACATGCACCTACCCACCCATGCTTTTCGCATAGGTGCTCCGAGATGTGTCTCAAATCTCAAATCAGAATTATAAAACAAAAGAAAATAAACCAACGTGAAAAATAAATAAATAAGATGCCATCTAAATCTAGCCAACATTGTCGAAACTAGAACCTCGCGCGGCAGGCTTAACTCAACATTTGCAGCACTTGAATTTTAGATTCGGAGAGAAATCTGGCTTCTTGAAAATGAAGATTGTTTATGTATCAACTGCAATCATCGAAATGACGTTTCTATTTTCATTTTGTCATGAAGGGTGACCACTAAGTTATGAGCATCATCCAGTAGCTTCCAAACATCAAGGTGTCCTGCCATGCCGTTGCATTCCTTAATGATCTCATCCATGCTGCTATACTTTTCAATAATCAATTTTCTCCTCTGTAAAACTGAAGCTGCTATTGCATAAAGCAATAAATCTTCTGTTGGCGGAGCAACCTGCCTGATTCTGCTCCACGCAGATTTCCCAATACCTGCCCTGATTGCTGCCTGATCAGCCCACATTACTTCCCAAAGGCAGAGAGTCTGTTCAAATGTCAACTCCCTTCTAAACAATACCACCACCATTCTATACACAAAAAAGCAATCCTCAGCCTGGAGCTTCTGCAAATGCCTAAACAGGTGGGAATCCTTGAACTTGATAATTTTTGCAACCAGATCAAGTTGCCTCCTGATACCCACCTCATCAAGCCTGAAATTCTGCCGAGCCTTCTTCATGAATCCAACAAAACACCAGAAAGCCTCATGATCTTCTGATACAACACTAACTATAGGAGATAGAAGATCACTCATTCCCTGACAGTAGCCAATTTCAGGGTCATATAGAGCATACGCTTCAAGAATAGCAACTAGTCGAGCAGCATGAAAGATTCGGCTGGCATCTAGGTGACCATAATCCTTCAAGCCAACAGCCTCAGCAGAGCGATGCGCCCTACTGTCTGATACAACAGCTTGAGAAGGGGAGTATGGCATCCATTCTGCATTGGCACGCACTGCATCAAGTCGTATGATCCGTTGCCATGTGACAAAATCTTCATTGCTCCATAGTTTTGGTGGTACTTTTGTTTGGGAAGGAGAGGAACTTTCCTTGGAAATTGTCTTGGAATTGTTCTCTTCCTGACCATCATCAGAAGCAAATGTCTGAATTACCTCGGGACCTTCTGAGGAGTCTGAATCAGTGGAATCAGTATCCAGTACAGAGGCATCAGCATTGATGTTTGGAGCATCATCACCTTCCAACAGGGTACTAGATGGATCATCTGAATATTCAATATCTGGACTTCGTTCCTCACTAGAAAGAGATTCTCTGGCACTTGTCGCATCTTCAGAACTAGGAGAACCATAATCTGGAATGAGATTTCCACCATCTCCTTCATAGCTGATTTCACCTATTTCATTTAACTTAAAGCTCCCATTGCTGTGCTTTAGCAGTTGCCGACACTTTCTGCGGAGTTTCTCATACTCCTTCCTGTGTTTAAAGAGTCACCATAAACATAACATTATGTTAAACTGAACAAACAGAAGTGTATGGACAAAGTAATGTTTTAAATACAGTTGAAACATAATGGATCAGGCATAGATTTGGGAGTCCAACATAAATGCTTACCTATTTTGAGTTCTTATAACATCTCTTTCTTCTTTGGTGCTGTCTAAGTCATAACTGTTCAAATTAATATGTAAACAGTAAGCATATAAAAGTGTTCACTACAAATAAATGCATATAGAAAATAATGGGAAAATTTTCTAATGACATGAAATAAATAAAGAAGGTAATAAACGTCCTACTTTATGCATAACATGAAGTAAAGAATCAAGTTTGTGCTATTATAGTTGAAAGATAGTTAAGGTTCTTCCCAACCAAGCAATGCAACATAGACACTTGAAATTTGAAGAGGTGCAAATCAAATATTAATGGGAAATTTCAAATTATTCCATATATGTCAATTTTGCATCTCGTGTCTCAGTCTGTCTAAGGTTCCATAATCCAAACATCCTAGATTCCCATGTAAGAAAATAAATATAAATATTATTTAGACATGAAACATGAAAGATAACACACTTACACTCCAAGTAGGAATGGCCAAACTTCAGCTCTAATACTAGGATCAACACCCTGCATCAGATATTTATAATGTAATCATTTTCAAAGAGAAACACCAGAAACACAAATTTGAAATCTAGATAAACAGAGTAGTAAACTCACTCCACTGCGAACTCTTTTCAGGAACTTTATTCCACCATCACGAATTCTCCCATCTGGTGTAAACAAGTTTTTCCATTGCTGAGGTGAAAGCACATGTTTTCTTTTCCTGCGTGACCATGGTGATTTAAGACGACCCCTGAAATTTTGCCATAAAAATTAATCATTACTACTGCTTGTGTGTGGATTTAAGAAGAGATAATAGGCAGCAAACAATCATTTCAGACATTTAGGAGAATGAAAGGTACACATAAATTATATATTATTCTAGATTAAGAGAAAATCAAAGAGCTGCGGTATAATAGATGAGTTTTTTCCACCCGAAATGCCAATTGTGATTTTCTCCTGTCCCCATTGAGATGGGGGGGATAGTTGTATTTTAAAAATTACAAATATGCATGCAAGACATTCTGCCACAAATATCATATGTTTTTATTTCACCAGTGTCTATGAATTTGGTGTTAAAAGTTTCTTATGTAGAAACATCTCATTTTCTTAATGCTAAAACAATTAAATGAATTCAGTGATAGAAGCTCTCAACAGTAAACACTCATTATTAATACTGTAATATGCACCTATGCAGAATCTACACATGAAAATGAAGCACATTTAAGTTTGAGATATCCCAGTCTACTTAATATGAAATTGAGGTTATTGATAATGAACAGTTCAGTGCTGATTTCAATAAATTTCATGTTTGTTGTTTTATGTACTGCTAAATTTATGCCACAGCCTTGGAAAATTAAAACATTTGATTCCAAATTCCAAATTCCAAATATAAGATTAAAGCATCACACTGTCATTTGGTTAAATTTTTAAGTTTAATGTTGGACTAAATTATTCTGCAGAAGAAAGGAACCAAACTATTCTAAGTAAAACTTACGGACATCTCATTTAGTAGTAGTAGTAGTAGTAATAGTAACATATAATAATAATGAAGAGGACAAATAAAAAGTTGTCCTTTAAGAATAATACACTTTATTCTACACCAAAAATTTAATTAGGTCTAGAAAATACTTTTTTTTCTAGTTTTCAGATGAACACATTCAGGAAGAAACAAGCAAGTTAAACAGGGGTTTTGCTATTCATCCAATCAAGATCACCTTTGAGTTCCATTATCTCTAGGCACAGATGATTTCTTCTCAAGTAATTGGTTTGACATGATTAATGGAATAAGTATATAAAGCAAGAGACTAAGGTGGGTTTGAGTAGCAGCAGCACAGAGAAGACATGGATTCGAACAAGAAAAGTGGCTCCTGCAGCAGCAGTGCAGAGAATAGAACTACAAAGAGGGGACGAACAACAACAACAGGTTCACAGAGAAACGGCTCACACAGAAGCAGCGGCTCTGCAGCAATGGCATGGCAGCTCTATTCAGTCAAACAAAAAAGGGGTCTGCTTAGCGTACACAAATGTGATAGGAAGCTTCGAACAACACATCTGTTAGGGATCTCTATGATCAAGCTTCAAATCATGGATATCATGAAATCGCAAGATTTTAATGATTGTTCACTTCAAACAGCAATTTCATGCACAATTTGAATCCGTTGGGGGCATCAAAATCGTGCGATTTCATGATTAATCCTGATTCTAACTACCATAGCACTACACCACAACAACCAACATTAGATTGAAGAAACCTCCAACCAGAACATAAAGAAAGATCACTCTCCCTCTCACTAACTCGTCCTCCAAAACCCTTGTTCTCCTTTCACATACAAATCAGGATTAATTTTTTCAGTTTTTGATATAAAAACATTGTAATTCCAACAAATCAATCAACCATTCAATTCAACCAGCGAAACACAAAATGCTGCCGAACAAAGAGACCCTAAGCCTGAAGAACAAAAACGCAACACACACAGGCTGATCAACCTAAGCTGACACTGATAGCAACATTGGAGATGCTCAGAAGTGGAGATCTGGCACGAAATAAACAGAAAAAAAAAAAGCGATAGAAATCTTAGCGCTGAATTTAAAACAGAAAAAAAAAGTCCAAAAAAAATGAAGTGAGAGAAAAGAGGATAGAAGAAGAACTCACCGATCTGAGGACGAACAAGAAGCTGGTGAGGAAGAAGTGACAACGAATAGAACCGATCGCAAATGGATCCACGACGAGGACGATGACGACGACGATTGCGACGACGACGACGAAGAAGGAGAGGAATTCGAAGACGACGAAGATGAATTGTGACTTCGTCTAAGGGGATTCATCTATTAAATTACTTGTATACACAAACACACTTTTTCGTGTTCTTTTTTTTCCGTTTCCGTTTTAGTGTAACAATCGGAATCGAAAACAGCAGTATCACCTATGCCTGAGCGAGCTAGGGTTTTTGCTTTGATTGCGATGATGCTGTCTCTCTAATTTGTTCATTTGAGAGGTCTTAGGTTTTTTACCTACGGGCACTGTAGAAGATGACGGCGACGAGAGCGAGGCCAGCCAAGGCCGTGAAGAGAACCGCCGGAGACGACGTCGCCGCCGCGGCCATAACGGAGAACCTGGCGTGGCCGCCGCCGGAGATGAAGGGAGTGTCGTTGTTGTTGGTGTGCAAGTGAGTGGATGTGACCATGGGGGAGAAAAACACCGAAATGACTATAATGCCCTTTCTATGATCCCCAATTGGAAGAGAAGAGAAAATAGAGAACCCCTTTTTAGTCTCTCTCTGAAGTGCCACAGCCACTAACAGGGGAGAGAGAGAGAATAGAAGGAAAAGAAGAGAGAGAGCTAAAGGGAACGAACAAGAATCTAATCTATAAGCTATTGCTATTATTATGTGTATGTTTTGTTGAAGTTGAAAACAGCTTTGGGCTTTTTGCTTTCATAGCGATGGGGAGAGAAAGATCGGAAGAAAAGAACCGCGCCTAAAACGACGCCGTCTGTAATCCTAATCACGTCATTCAAATTTTCAAACTAACTAACCAATCTCAATAATCTTCTTATTCGTGCCGGAGGTTTTCAATTAACTATGCTAACAACATTATCTCCCTTCTTTCCATATAGTATTAATTAATGAAGGAAAATGCAAACAAATATCTTAAAGGTATAGGTTAAGAGAAAAAATAGTTAAATACATATTAAAATTCAACTATTTTAATTTCTTATGATTCTTTTCTCACATGATTTTTAATAAAGAAAAACTTTTGTTTTTTTTAATGGACCATTAAATTACCATCCCATCTAGTCTAAAGCATGGGTCAAAAACTTTTCGAGTAAAGCCATAATGTTCCATGCCTATACACACTTGCGTCATGTAACTTCTTTGCCCGCTAGAAAATGATGTTATGTTACTTTTTGAATATTAGTCTTTAGTTAATATCTCTCATAATTTCTTACTAGACACCGTTTCTATAGGATGGTTTTTACTTTTATGTTTTCACTTTTTAAAACAAAACTAAATTTTATAATTTTATAACTATTTTAAAATATACTCTTTAGGTAGTGTTTGGTATGGGGATCTTTGAACTTTCCTGGGAATGCTACTTAAAATATTTTTTTACCCATGTTTGGTATGAGATAAAAAAATATTTTCAGGAATGTGAGATTCCAGGAAACTTAATTATGAATGAATTAAATTTTTCACTTTCCCATTTCAACAGGTGGGTATCCTATGTATTTCTGGGAATAAAAAATTTTAGGACAAAAATGCCCCCATTTTCTTACCAAATCCTCATAAAACAAAAAGATTTTCGAGTAAATTTTTTTAATACCAAACATGGGAATGAGAGAAACTAAAAAGATCCCCGGGTAAATTTTTTTAATATCAAACATGGGAAATAAGTTACCCAGGAAATACATTCTCATCAAACACATTCCCAGTAATCCCACTTAAAAAGATCTTTCATACCAGACACCACCTTAGAGAGGAATAAATTTGAATTACTAGATCTTATTAGGGATGGTCTAGATTAAAATATATTGATCATGTGACATTTTAAAAATGTATGATTGTACGGTTCAGACTATTTTCACTCTCACATAAACTTAGAATACAAAATTAGTTAAACACTATGGGTTGTTTGGTATATAAAAGGTTTTTATTTTTCTGGGAATCATGTTTCTCATAATTTTGTTTCATAGAAATCGTAGGTGAGTTGGTTTCTATTTTCATTTCATGTTTTTAATTTTAATTATAAAATTATCATCTTGTTTCTTGTTTTCAAAATTTTATAAAAAAAATATTGAAAACAATTTTGTTATGTTCCCTATTTTCACTTTTCCCTTAGAATCTTTTAAAATAAGAAACATGATGACAGTTTTATAATTAAAGTTAAAAACAAAAAATAAAAACAGAAACCAACTCACCTACGATTTCTATGAAACAAAATTATGAGAAAAATTATTCCCAAAAAAATAAAAACTTGTTATATACCAAACAACCCATAATTACCAAGAAAGTTAAAAATAGGAAATAGATACCAAATTGACCTATAATTACCAAGAAAATTAAAAATATGTTTTGTATGCTTAAGAGTTTAAAAAATGTTCTTTAAATATAACTAAAACTTTCCTCGTATCTTGGAAATAGGAAATAGGGAATGGAAACATATACCAAACTAGCCCATAGTTAATAAGTAAAAATATATTTTGTATGTTTAAAAGTTTACTGAGAAATGTTAAATATAACTAAAAATATTATAAAATATAACTTAAAAAACTTTTTTGAGAAACTTAATTTCTTGGGAATCTTATTTAAAATGAACATACCAGGCATGAGAAACTTAATTTCTTAGGTTAAGTTTTTTGAGAAACTAAAAAAATTTGTATATCAAACACTCCCTGCAAACTTAGGGAAAACTACTCTTCTAACATCTTAACCAAAAGAGAAATCAAAGATATATGACATCTATCAAACCAAACAATGCCTAGGTCAAAAGAACAACTTGAATAAGTCAAGTGATCAATACACCTATTGATCTCTTGTTAAATATGTCCAAATGAAACAATTCAATCACCAAAAAGATGACTATGGGTCTTCTTAATAATCAGACTACAAATATTAAATTTTACACATTCCTTCTTCACAAACTAGATGGCAACCTTTGAATTTATCTCAATGAAAGGTTTTGATTGATAAAAACACTGTCATATGAACTTTTACTCTTATATATATATATATATATATATATATATATATATATATATATATATATATATATATATATATATATATATATATATATTATGAGTTAGCATAGGATTTAACTAATGCAAAACAATTCGTTGTTATAGATATCTTTTATGTACCATAATTAATAAATAATTTTATTAGTATATATATATATTATTGTATAAAATATTAGTACAATACATTATATTATTAGTGTTGACCTAAAATATTTATTTTAATATTTTTATTTTGGTAGTGAGAGGCCACGGTAATAAAGATTATCCTAGCAACATAAAAATTGTGTATGTAAATAAATGGCAAATCCAGGTTTTTGTCTTACGCCACATGTTGTTGTTTTAATAAATTGCACACTATAAGCAATTCCGCTTAAAATACTATCATAGCATGTGATGCTAAATATTTGTATATGATGAGGTTTTCACACAGTTGACAACTGAATTGATATAGTTGATCTGTATTGTATGTCATTGACTTGAATGGAAGTTAATACAATTTTGAGAAGTTTTATTTTCCCCGGGATTTTTTTACTTAAAATTAAAGAAGAGAATAGGTTAATTCGTTCATTGAGATCTATTATTTAACTTATTTAATACTTAATTTGGCTCATCTATTTAATATAAATATTATACTAAAACTTTTTAAAAAAATATTTAATTATATAGGTTAGATTTGACTTTTGAAAAAACCTTTTAAACTTGTCAGATTGGTATTTTTAAACTCTTATGTATAATTTTATAAAATATATAATTTGTAATATATTATAATTTATAAATACACATGATTTTTTAAAAATTAAAATTTATAAAATTAAAATTTATTAAAATCACCTTAAATATGTAAATTTGATTGTAGGTAAGTTGTTAGCATTTTAGAGACCTATTGATTTATTTAATATATATTTGTTTATCTTTTATACAATAATTTAAATCAAGATTTTATACAGGCTAAACTATGTTTTTAAATAGGTAATATGACATGCCAGATAGACCAAGCTCAGGCCTTAAAATTAAGTATTAGTCAAGGCTTAGGTTATAAAGTTTAGTTTGGCTTAGCTTATTCTCACCTCTAATTGGGATAGTCGATAAAATATGAATATATATTTAAATCATAAATTTAATTAAAAATATAGGGAATAATTTAAGCATACTAAATTAACTCATTAGAATTGAGCTTGGATTTTTCCTTTTGATTTAGTTGGTTTCAAAAAATAATTTATTGTTTGTGGCATGTTAAGATGTTGAGATAAATCTCACATCAACTAGGAATATGGCTAGTATACACCTTATAATGGTTGAGGCAACTTTTAACTCATGAGTTAGCTTTAGAGTCACTTAGGCTTGTCACTTTCTAATATAGTATCAAAGTCTGAGTAGTCTATATATTGAACAACTCGTAGATGTCAGTCCTACAAACTTCACGCACTAGATATTCAATCCTAAATGTGAGAGATGTGTGTTAAGATATTAAGATAAGTCTCACATCATATTCAATCTTGGGCGTGAGATGGTGTGTTAAGATATTGAGATAAGTCTCATATCGGCTAGAAATATGGCTAGTCTATACCTCCTCCCTATGCCATGATAAGATCTGGTGCATTTATGCTTGTATGATGGCACATACCATGATTGACGCAATCAATTATTTTATGATCCTTCCCCTACCCTATTTCAAATGACCATAACTTCTGAACTGCGATGTGTCATATGCATGTAACATATCAATAGAAGGCTCTCTCTTAGCCCGTCGGCATGGCAAACAAGAGTTGCCTCGATTGACAATGAATAGATACCAAATTTGTAAAAAAACAACCACGGGGTGGTCATCGCCCCCTACAAGTTACTGTGAGTCTCATTATGTGATTATGTGAGCATTGGTGGGGTCAATTTCTACTCATGGGCCAGGTCCACTGTGTGTAGAGGCCAAGGAATCGGGTTGGAAATAAAAACAAAGAGAAGAAAAGAAAATAACTGGTGCCAAGTGGGGAAAGCACGAAAGATGTACAATACGAGGATTTCTTATGAGGTAACTCATCCAAGTACTACTCTCGCTAAAGCACACTTAACTGTCGAGTTCTAATGGGGTGTGGTGTATTTATGTTACTATAATCACACCAAATATTCAGTCTTAGGCAATAGGGATTGTGTTAAGATGTTAAGATAAGTCCCAAATTTGCTAGGAATATGACTAATATACACCTTACAAAGCTTAAGACAACTCTTAACTCATGAGCTAGTTTTTTGGTTGGGTTAGGACCGTCATTTTCTAATATGACAGTTAGGAAAATGATTCATTTGAAATAAAATATTTTTAAAAATAATGTGAGAAGATTTTAACATAAGACAAACTTTTTAAAACTTTTCAAAATAATTAATATTGATAATTGTATATATAAATTTATTGTAATAGTTTTTTAGTGGAATATAAATTCATTGTAGCAAAATATAAGTTTTAATATGCTTTTAATCTCTATAAATATAGATCTGGTTTAATAAGTGTTTTTAGAAATTGTTTTATATTTTTAAAAACAAATAATGTATACATAATTTGTTTGGTAAGTTTATTTTTCTATTAATTTAAAAAAACTAGAAGTATATAATTCTTTTAAAAACTAATAGCTAAAAAACTTTGAGATATTTTTTAATAATTAAAAAAACTATTGTAAAAGTAGATTTTAAATATTAAATGAGATGTGTTAGCCAAATAAATATTAGATGAGATTTATTTAACAATTATTATATCACTAGTTAAATGTATTCTAACTAACTTGTAACTGTAACTAAAAGTCCATCGTTTTGTTGTGTTAAGGTTTCCTAGGAGTGATGCCATGTGTGGGTTAATCATCTAAGATGTCTTGGTCTTTGTGCCCTGACATAGGGTTTGCATGTGTCGCCACTCTTTATGTATGGTTTTCTACACATAGAGTTTTTCTATTCTTCCAATTTTTGTTGGTTACTTCATCATCCAAACATCCATGGATGGGAGTGGAATTTTTTGAAGGAGGAAAGTGTGGGGGTTAAGATTTTGAAGGTGGATTCTATGATAAATATTATGGAAAAGAGGGCGTCACTCATTGGAAAGATGATCACTTAAACATCATTCAATGTCAAGGCCTTCAAAATAGCAATGGTGTCTAGATAGAGGTTGAATAAGGTGTAGAGTCATGGAGGTTAAGGATATTCAGTGGAGTTTAGATGATGAATTGACTAAAGGACCTTAGAATACATGATGATTGGTAAATAATGAAATAGATATGGTGATAATGTGATTAACTGCTAGATATAATTGCATGCTAGTTCATTTAGAAACTGGTAGAGTTACATGTCATAGTAAAATGGTAGCCAAAGTATTTATCTCTAGATGATCTATGTCAGGGCATATTAAGGATAATTAAATAATGATTATGTAACTGATGTTATGGAAGTAAGTGGGTTATTGTTGTGCAATCATAATTAATTAGGAGATTATGTGACAATGTTTGTTAAGTAAGAAAATGGTATGAATTTATGGTATGTAAGAACTGTTTGATGATTAAATTGTGTGTGTGAAACCTGTCTAATATGACGATGCACTTTTGCATGTTTTTTCGATATGACTTGAGTGAGATAAAGTCATCTCTATTGTTCTATGGTTCTTATCGTGTATATTTATAAATGCACTATAGGCTAGTCAGAGACAAATTAGAAGAGAAGATCATCATCAAAGTTGCGTAGCGAAGCCTTAGTGTCCTGAGAGAATCATTGTCAGAAGAATAAAAAGACCGTGTCAATAAGATGAGGATAGTTCAAACATCTCTCTATGATTAGATCTAAGATTTTATTTTAAGTTTTTGATTGTTAGGTGAGCCTGCGTGCCCCTGTTAATTAAGAGTATGTAGCATTGTTAAGACCATGATATGTATGGAACGACTATTAAAGTTCTTAATCCACCATGGTTTTCTTGTATAAAAAAGAACTTCCATACTTTTACAAACTCGTAGCATCATAGTTAAGCATAATGACTCAGTGGAAGGAATTGTCCTAGTTAACTGAGGGATGTCACAATCTTGGTTATGTTGGAGGTTAGTTTACTTAGACAAATAAATGAACAAAGCCATACATAGTAATTAAAAGATTAGATCAAACTTTATTCAATGATGAATAATATGAAACATGTGGTGAAAATGTATTTAATACTCTACCAAGATACTATAGTTATCATAACTTTATTTTATTGACTACTTTGTGTCTAACCAAAAGAGATGCAAGTGCATAAAAGGGTACAGGTTTGAGAAACTGTGGGCCTCAGATGAGGGATGTAAAGTAATAATACGATATATATGGATTCCAGTGGATGATAATGTGACATCAAATTTAGCAGGTATTGGAGAGTCTCTTATGGATTAGAGTTAAGTTGTATTTAGTTCCATTGGTAAACACATTAAAGAATGCCAAGCCAAATTAAAAAGGTTAGAGAATACAACCTTGATAGAGGATATTAAAAAGAAGTTGCAGTTAGTTGAAAATGAATTAGATGGTTAGTCAAAGAAGGAAAAAGAGTATTGGTGTCAATGTCCATGGGCTTCTTAGTTGTGTAATGTTGGTTGAAATACAAACTTCTTTCATCAAAAGCTTCCCAACACCACCGGTTAACACTATTAATATGATTCATGATAAGAGTGAAAGGGTTTTCAAGGAGAAGGTGGAGATTGGGAGAATATTATTTGCCTGTTTTGAGAATTTAATTCAAGATTCTCATTTGGTTGGTTCTTAAAAATTGGCCTTACTTATGGGTCATAAAGTATTTGAGGCAAGTTTCCAAATTCTATATAGGTCGTTTACTAAGGAAGAGATTACTCAAGCTCTTTATAGTATACATCCTATGAAGGCTCCAGGTATAGATGGTACACATGCATTATTTTATCAAAAATACCGAGGTAGTATTGGGGATGAAGTTACAAAATTAGTTTTAGGGATTTTAAATGAGAGAGTTGGTGTTAGTTATATTACCAAACTCTTATTGTTTTAATTCCCAAAGTTTAAAAATCTAAGATACTCTAGTTAGTTTCGATCGATTAGCTTTTGTAATGTTATTTTTAAATTTGCTACAAATGTTGTAGCAATAAATCGGATGAAAATTATGTTGCCTTACCTAATTGATGAAACTCAAAAGGAAGGATAAGTTTTACCTTCCTCTCTTAGCACATCAAATGTTTAAACAAAAACCTTGTCAAACTCCCCAAAGTGCTTATGCACTAAAGAATCTTTACTAAACCTCCGGATTAATTAATCACTAATGAGTCTTTATAAGGTATTTGTTCTTTTCATGTGGTCATGGGTGTTATTGACCTTTTTCAAGCTCGGGGCATAACAAATATAAAGGGTCCCATATAATAAATAAGATTATTGTCAAATAAAATACTTTCACATATTAAACTACCATTTTATATTATTTTAAATTTAAAAATTAATGGTAGCACCATAAAACCTAAAATCATCACTTTCCCATACTTGTAATTGAACAATAACAATATAACATCAAATTGACTTTAGCTCAATTTTTCATTAATAGTAATAGAAAGAGATAACAAAGTGTAGTAATGTTAAAGAATTTCAAGATTCACTCCACACATATTTGTATCATAACTGAAATTAAAATCTTTATATATTACAATTTACAAAATTATCTAACTAGATTTTTTAATAAAAATAAAAATAAAAACCAAGCAAGCATGATTGTAATTTTAGACTATCATTGTTCATACCATACCCAGATTAAACTATCAATAAATTTGAAATTTTCAAAAAATAAAACTAAGGAAATAAAAGTTGTCTCTTACATGATAGTAGTTGTTGTGCTAATGGAGATAAAAGAAGTTGATCCAATTCTAATATTTAATAAGCAATTCAAATGATAATTGGTTGAAATTTGGTGGACTTAAAGATTTGAGAATTGAAGTTTAATATGGAAAATCAAGGAAAAATTTGATTTTCGTCATTAATGTTGTTGACAAAATCGTTTATTAATTTCTGACTCTTTTATCTCTTACCATTTTCTTTCTCTCTTTTTTATTGTAAATTCTTGATGATAATGATAATGATGATTTAAAGATAGGTTCCTTATCTTATCTTATTCATGACCGATCTACCTCTTATGATGGAAATTACAAAGAAATAATATGAGAGCTCATATCCTATCATATTCATTCATCAAACATAAGATAATAATATGATAAATTAATTTATCCTATCATGTTCCCCTTATCTTGCCCACTAAAACATGCCATTAATTTGATGAGAATTCCAAAATATATTTTTTTGGTCTAACAACTTACAAATTTGAGTCACTTTTAATTATGGTTTTGGGTGGACACATATTCCATAATCGGCCCTAATATTGGCATGCAAACCTCTTATGCACCCCTTTACTAATGTCACTTGTTTTGCCTTAACAAATTTACATTAGAAATTATAAAACCAATATTGCTTGTAGCATATTCTAAAACAAGCCCTAAAGTTATGTATAGGTGAAACCAATTTTCCTGTCAAAATCTTTTTTCTTGGTATTTAGAAATGTAATTCTAAAATGAAAGTAAAGTTGACACAAATGAAAGAGGGATCACCTTGAATTTTAGTTTGATATGATGATGTATTTTTGGCTAAAAAGTTTAAAGAAGAATATTAATGTCACACTCAAGAAATAAATGAGAAGATGAATAATAAGTCATGAAAGGTAGGCGCCACAATCAAAAATTGATAAGTCTAAGATCGTCACAAGAACGAAAATTCATGATAAGATCAAGTAGCAGCTTATTCAATAACGTACAAGAAACTTTCACAAAGAGAAAACTCATATTTGATTCACACTCAGCTTAATTGATTAGCTTTATATGACATCTTATTTATAAGCTTTGATAAACTATTGAAATTGTAAAGGATATAAGTTCTTACTAATGTCTAGTGACTATTTAACTTCTCAAATATTAAAACTTAAAATAAATTCTCATTAAGTATTATAATGACCTAAAAACTCATAAAAACATTTAAAACCCACTTAAAGAAAACTAAAGTACGTCTAAAAATACGAATATTATTAAAAATTGAAATATTATTTTTTAAGAACTAAATTGCTCTTTTGGATTCATATCATTGCCTCCCCCTTTTTGAAATGATTCATCATCAAATTATTATTATTTTCTTTGGTTGTGATATATGTTCTCCCAAGTCAAAAGTCAACTTTTGGAAATCATTCTTTACTTGAATTCCTCTAGCACAATGAACCAAATTATAAAATACTTTATATCTAAAGAACTGATCATAATTATTGTTAGACTCTTTTATAATCTTCAATCTCAAGACAAGTGATGTTTTTCTTGGAAATTTTTAGGAGTTCTTACAAAGTTTCTGTTTAAAAGATATTTCAATACTGAACAAAAATTGCTAAGATGTATAACTATTAAATTAAAGAAAGAGATAACAATTATCATCTGATTTTTTTATCTTCACTCAAGATGGTCAACTTTTCCTTTTTATGATTTTCATTTACTTTTTCAATTCTCCTATTCTCTTTTTCTCCAATTCCCTCTTTTTTAATAACAACACTTAATGGTTGTCATTCTTTAATTTTCTTATTCTTTCTCTCCCTTTATATCATCTTCCTCTTTCTTAAACTCTATCTCATTTTTTGTCATTTTTAGCATCTCGTTAAAAAATTCTCTCTATTTCACTTCTTATCCTTTCAAAATCTTTTTTTCCATATTTTTTCTTTTTCTCTTCCTTCATTCTCCATTCTAGGTAAGTCGTGACATCACTCATCACATAGGAAAGTGGTACCATAATCTTATCATCTTTTGATTTTTTTTCTTTCTAAGCTTTCTTTCTTTTATCTCAAGTATCTCACCAACTACAAAGCTTTTTAGTGTGTTTTTTTCATTACCATTTATATGTTGATAAGCCATAACCTTTGGTCATTAAAAAATCATAATATATTTCCTCCTCAGTTGAAAATCAAAGAGTCGAAGCTCTGATACCAAATGACGCAAACAAGAGGGGGGTCGCCTTTAAATTTAACTTTGAGAGGATGATATATTTTGGGGTAAAGGGTTCAAAGAAGGATACAGACACCACATTCAAAAAATTCATGAGAATATGAGTGATAAATCATAAAAGGAAAGTGTCACAATTAAAAATTAATAAGCCTAAGATTGTTATAAGAATGAAAGTTTTTAATAAGATCAAAAGTGTTTCATTCAAGAACCTAAGAAAAACTCTCACAAACAGAAAATTTTCATTTTACTTAAAACTCAAGTTGATTGATTTGCTTTACATGGAATCATATTTATAAACTTTAATAAACCATTGATATTATAAAAGAAATAAGTTCTCACTAATATGTTAATGACTATTTAACTATTTTAACATTAAAACTTGAAATAAACTCTCATTAATTATTATAATAGTATAAAAAACTCATAAAAACATTAAAAACTTTAAAAAATCATAAGACATCTAAAAAATATTTAAAAAATATTTTTTTTAATAATTATATGACTCTTTTAGATTCATATCAAGAGTTAACGTCTTCAACAACACTCTTATTAATATGGACTATTTTCTTTGCGTGTGATTTTCTTATTTAAATTTAGTTAATTCGAAATTAGTAACATTTTTTTATAATCGAAATGAGTAGCATTGTAGTTACAGCCTTATATGATGTTTTTTTTATGCTATACATGGTGTTTAATTTAATCGAGATAAAGAAAATATATAAATAATTTGTTTGTTTAATTAAGGAGAAAGTAGGTGGGAAATTTTATTTTGTCTGTACTTTCCACACTTAAAATGGGAGAATTAGTAAGAAATTTTATGAATATTAAAAGGGAACAGAGACTTTGTCAAGAGAAGAGTGTGACAAATCTTTTTACAAAACAAAAAAGAAGAGTGACAAATTTTAATTAATAAAAGTTGAAAAAGTTATAAATATAATAGCTAATGTAATGGAAATAAATATAATAAAATGAGATTAGATTGACAAGGTCAAATATTTTTTGAGATTATTTGTTGACAATTAATTATATCTTCATTTTTAAAAAATTACTACTCTGATCTCTGAGATTGTTCGATAATGAACAATATTTCATGTAATTGATTAATAATAAATAATTTCAAGGATTAGAATTGTGATTTGATAGTAAAAGTATTTGAAAGTGAAGTAGTTTTTTAGGGTGTGATATTACCAATAAGTCATAAGTAGGTTGAATTTGTAAATATAACACCACCCACTTATGTCTAACTAAACTTTAGGTCCTGTAAAATTTGTTATGTAAACTAATGTATGATTTATTTAAGGGGTAGTTGTGTATGAAAAAGAAACCCCATTAAAAAAATTAGTATCATTGTAATATAGATATTTTTTATTTAAAACAATTGTCTCTAGAGAAAATATTCATTTTTTTTAAAAAAAGTAACATTAAATATGACTTGATTTGGTTCTAGTGTTCTTCCATAATTTGAGAGGAGAGCTGAGCAGGCCAAAATTATTAGGTGGGGTACTTTGAACTACTAAGTGATTATTTTGTACAATCAAAAACATTGTTTTGTAAATTCTTTTCCTAAAAATAAAAGAGAAAAAGGAGATGTTATAATTGTCAACTGAGTAACTAACAACTGATGTTGAATTGTGTAAAAAAGAGTTTGCAGAAATACTATCAGTCAACAAAATCAGGCGCCGCGACTTTAAAATATCGACAGAAAAAGATATCAGTGAATAAAAAAGGAAATAGAATAATTACATTGTCCTGCACAAAGAAATCCATTTTAACATAATTTTAAACAATATCAAAATCTTAATAATTTTAAAATTTATACTTTTTTAAAATTATCGCTATCACCACCTTTCTTGATTGCCACTGTCACCAACATCATCTCCACTATTGTTGTCACTGCTAACACCACTAGTGTCATCATATCTCACCACTATCACCGCCATCACCACCATCACCCTAATTATCGTTGTTACCGCCACTATTGCTTCTACCACTACCCTTGTCTTTACGATCACTACCTCTATTGTCTCCTTCTTACTACTACTCCTGCTGCTATTGTTGCCACCACCCATGCCACCAAGACCACCATCTCTACCACCACCCTTGTTGCCACTGTCACTATCATATCCACCAACAACAAAAAATTTAAAATCATAAAAATTTAAAATACTTAGTTCAAATAAATAATTTTCAAAATGAAAGGATTTAAATTACTTCATCCATACAAATTAATTTAATAACAATAAAAATTGAGTTATTAGAAATTGAATTTCCTAAAATTTTAAACTTCTTGAAATTTTTAAATACTCCATCCAAACACAATCTGAATAATTTTTATTATTCAAGAAAAATCTGATAATTGGTAAATTTTAAAATTCTTTCTCAAAATCTCTAATGTTGACGGGTGAGAAGTTGTTTCCCTTAGATTATTTTCATTTCTTTCTCTTTATTGTTTAGAATTTCTTGTTGGGTTAAACTGCTACATATGCCTAGCAATATCAAAACAGGTTATGTTGGCACACCAACTCGACTGAAAAATAGTAGGGAAAACTAGAAAAAATTATCTTATAACTGTATTAAAATTTACTTACCTTATCCTGCATTTTGGCAGGGTGAGGCGTGCCAATTTGGTGGATGAATGACTTTTTTTTCAACTTAACACTCACCCACTTTGTGTTTAAGTTAGAATTATATTTAAAATTTAATAGTAGTGTTTAAGTTAAAATTATTAATATAATTATATTCAAAATTTTCTATTTTAACATCATATTATCTTTTTTTAAAATTTAATAAAATTTTCCTTATTTATTTCTTAAATATAATAAGTTAATTATTTTTAATTACTTTATATATTTTTTGCAGGTCAACCCATCCACCAACTCACTATTAAAAATAATTTTCTTACAAATACTAAAAATATTTTTAATTTTTTTTAAAAATTAAATACGTTAACCCACCGTCAAAATAAAGTGAATTAAAAATTTCAATCAACCTTCAATAAGATGTGAAATCTTATCTCTCCCAACATTTAACAATTAAATTGACAAGGCATAAACAAAATGGGTTCATCCCTACATATGCAGTCACTAATAAAAGAATTCTTCGTAACACCGAGATCGATCCTCGATAAAGATCAAACTTCTTCTGAGGCACATGATTAAACTTTGCAGTGTCATAGTTATTAATTACATATATTGTGTTAATAGAAACTCACTATTTTATACGGGTAAAATTCAATTGTTTTAAAAATATTTTCATAATCTTCAATTTTATTAATTTCAGTTAGTTTTTGCCGTTCGACTAATTTATTTATTAATTTGTTCAAACAGACCATTTTTCTCAGACTTTCGCAAGTCTTTATTTTGGTTACCATAGAAATTGCTAAGAAGGAAAAGGTCAAAGTAATTATATAAAGAGAGGAAAAGGTCATGAAATAAAACGCATTTTTCTATGCATCTTCCTTTATTCGAAATGTTTAAGAAATTGGTTAAAATAATATATCAATTACATGTTTCTCTTCACAATCACAGTCACCCTAATCCAGAAAACGAGAGATGGGAGAGAATGGAACCAACACAGTTTTTCCAGTTCTTGTTTTTTAAAAAAATGTTTTTTTAGAAAAAATACGCTTTTTTTGCATGACAACATTAATTTTTTATGGAAGACAATCTTGTTGAGTTTTTTTTTTTTTTTGGAAAGAAATCTTGTTGAGTTTAAAACATCCACATCATAGTTAGACACACTCTTAAAGTAAGGATTTTTTTTTACCCACAAGGTTAAACATAAACATTGTTTAAGGTAAATCAAACACATACCATTTGAACAAATATAAATAAAATTTATCCTATATTATATTAAGGGTAAGTTTGAAAGAACTTATAAACAACTTATGAAAATAAATTATGTTTCTCATAAATTATTTTTGACTTATTTTGATAAGATACTTGATGTAGCTTATCAAATTAAATTATTTTTAACTTATTCCAATAAATTTTGCATTTAAATTTATAATATAAGATACGATTTAAAAATAACTTATTACATAAACTCTTAATTAAATTATATATCCAACTTACCATAAAAGTAACACTAAAAAATGTAAAAATTTATCCTATGTAAATAAAATCTTTGTGGTTAAGTGATGTGTCTATTATAGATAAAAAGTTCAAATCCTATATAAATAATAAGTAATATGTTTATTGCAAATGATAAGTTTAAATCCTAGCAATTTCAAACTATATTGAAATACTTCTAAAATATAAGAGATCTAATTGAAATAAAGAAAAGATAAATAAGTAATTTACCATCAACATAAAAGATACTATATTGAAATAAAAGTTTAGGCTAATTTTTAATAAAAATTATTTTTTAGTTTATTTTTAATATAACACCATAAAAAAACCCGAAGATAACTTTTAAAAAATCTACTCATTTTTCCAATGTTCTCTTTTTTAAAATTTAAATTATATCCATTTTAAACCAAAGAAAGTGGTGAATAGTGGGTACTTGAGAGGATATGATATTTCCTATTCTTGTGGGCTCCATAGTATTCCAAGTTTATTGTTTTCCCATCAATTGCCACTTTGAGATCCGACAATGGAGTATAAGAAAAGTCTCCTGAATGATATGTGTTTTCCTTCCATAATTTATCATACATATTGTCTGAAACTACATTGCTGCTATGGATACCTTTTGTTTGTTTGGCCATAACAATCCAACATTGTCATGATGAAGAAGCACCTTTAAAAATACCATATATTGTCTTTTGATTCACAAATATTTGGAGTGATAACTAATAACAATCCCTTGTTTTCTGCACTGTGTATAGGGCAACCACAAAACATCTATTGACACCTTTCTCAAAAAATGGGAAGTAAAGAAGAAATAAATAAAAGAAAAGAAAGGAACAATCTTCTGAGGCCCATTTGTTTTTACCTTTTGATAATTTCATGTTTTATGGGTCATTTTCATCATCCACCGCAATGATGAAAGAGATTCCGAAGACCAAAGAGAAGCTTGTCTTGTATAGGATAATGACAACACCACCATGCCAAGGGTGTGTTGTAAGTATTGCTCCTTAATTACAACATTGCACTCGCTGTTATCCTAAAGTGTGGCCTTAATTATGTCAAGTTATTGCAGTCAAAACTGCTAATGATGAAGTGCTGGTTTTAGTTTTTAAGCAATTTCATTCCCACTTTTTCTTTTATAGTGACAAGGTGAAATGTTACTATTAATTCTATCTTATACCAACTAGGCATATCACATAATCAATAAATTCCACCATAATTAGCAAATATTTAGATACTTTCAGCATGCAATTACATTATCAGATATTCGAATCGTATATATAGAAAAAAATCTATTGAGTGGTGTATTTCAATTATCTTTACTCTTCAAAAGAATTAATGTTTAGTTTTCAAAAACACCCTTAAATAAAAAAAAATACTCATAACCCATAAAACTATATATAGGATAGAAAAAAAAAACATAAGACGTCATCACCTAAGCTTAATTATTGGATTTAAATGAGATGTATCTTAAGTGTTAGTATCATGGAATTTAATTTCACAAGCTTAATTATGAGTACAATTTTCCTTCACTCTTCTTTCTCTTTTATTACCCTTTTACTTTTGGACCTTGTCATTTATGTGCATGCTCAAGTCAATTTGGTGTCATCTGAAATTAAGAGAACTGTGATGGTCTTACTATGTGGACGATGAATAAAGTAGGTGTACATAGTGTTACCCCAAAAAAAGCTGTTGTGCATAGTAGATCATTCTGTCTAATAAGAACAGATTGCGCTATTTGCAGAGACTTTTTATCATACATGCACTAAAGTGACATGTTTTTTATGACTTGCACTAAAGTGACATCTAACACAATAAAAGTGACATTTAACACACAAAAAAACAGGTTTTTTTTTTCTTCCAAAACTTACAGTGTTACCTAGACATTTTTAATATGTTCTTATACCATAAATAAAAATAGAAGTTTTATCTCATTTGCCAGTAACTGAATTTCATTTATATTTATCTTATATGTGAGTTAGATTCTAATGATTCATCGAAATAAAGATAATGTCTTAACATAATAATATTCTATGAACAAGTACTTACATATTATTAATCAATAATGTCTTTATATTCATAGAATTTGAACTTGCATCTTCAAAAATACAACATCACTCCTTAATCAATTGGATCAACTTTTGTTGACCTAGTTATCATTAGAATGAAATAAATTCATTTTTTATAATTGACAACCGTAAAATTGAGTAGATTTTTCTTTTTTTTACATAAGGGCAACACTAGTGACTAGTTTCTTTGTTGATTTGTTGGTACCCGATAGATGAGACAGATACTCCATGATTTTAAAGTTGTTTCATACCTAAAGTTAGGATTATTAAGATAGAATTTTAATGGGTTGAATATGTTTTTGGTCTTTGTATATTTATCAATTTTTGGTTTTGGTTCCTCAATTATTTTTATATTGATTTCGGTCCTTATGTTATTGAATATGTTAAAATTAGTCCTTAAAACGTAACACCGTTAACTCAATTGTTAATTAAATAATCAGAAATATTATATCATATGTCTCTTATTTTATCTCTCCAACTTGTTCCACTATTTAATTTCTCAAATAAACTCTACCTTTTACTCTGTTAACGTTTTTAGGGACTAATTTCAACATATTCAATAACATAAGGGTTAAAACAATAAAAAATAATTTAGGGACCAAAACTAAAAATTGATAAAAACGTAAGGATTAATAACATATTGAACCCAATTTTAATTAAATTAATAAATAAAATCGGAAAACAGGCTAAAAAATTTCACATAAGGTTTTTTTAAAGGGGGAGGATGCAGCAAAAGATAAAGTTGTAAATCATGTAAAACATTAGCCATCCAATTAGCTTGCAAATTCTAGTTTGAGAAAATGAATGCTGGATATAGTTTACATAGAAAAGAAAGGTGTTCGAAAAGCAATGCCTGGGAAAACCACAAAAGAAACATAGAACGTTGTGTGAAAATTATAAAGTATGAAGTGCGAGGTAAGGAGTAGTACATTATTTGCAATTGTATCCCCCAAATTTGCACTACCCATGTGCTCAAAGGACGTTTCTTGCTTACATCAATTCATGTTACAAGTTGCAAGTGTGTCGTTATGGATATTCTTGGAGTAACTGTTAAGTCCAAACAAGTAGGTGCGCATCAAGGTAATGCTCCTCAATCAAGTCTCTAACAATGGGTTAAAACTTACCGCTTCTTCTTCCGGTAGGAAATCTAACATGAAAGCAAATATATTTGGTCATAAATCTTCCCCCTCTCACTTCAAGAGGCCTACACATTTAATTTATTATGGTTAGTTAACCACTAATAAAGACCCCTCGATTAGACCATACAAACTAAGCATTCAACCTTTAATGCTCTAAATGATCCCTCACTCAACCCACTTAACACTTGGCTTAATTAGGAACTGGTTCTATAAACTCTTTAGCGTACCAATTAAGTGGTACTCATACCAATTAGAGTTGGGTATATGAGTCGACCCGTCCCACAACAGACAAACCTGCATAAGTCACCCCGCAATTGTCAACTCATGCGAGTCTGTGTTTTAGATGGACCAGTTTTTTTAGGACCACATAATGACCACAAGGTTGTAGGTTGCCCTGCGGGCTAGCCCGCATATATTTTTATATTTTTTACTTTTTATTTTTACTTTTTTGTTTTAAAATTATTAGGATTTGATCCAAAACATATTTTTTTTTATGAAACTTAAGTCACATATAATTTAAAATATTTAATCATCTAAAATCGAGAACTTTCACAACTAATTTTTAACAAATTAGAAACCAATGAAATTTAAATATCAAATTTCCCATATTTCAATGTAAGAAACAATGATATAACATCATCTTAGGTTAGAAGTTCTTCATTTTTTAAAAAAAGTAGTGTGAAAATAAAATAGTATAAAGAAAAGGTAAAGTTTATTTAAAATGAAATAACAAATTTAAATTTAGATTGGTTCGTGGCTGGGCTTGTGAGCCTATAGGTTGGACATGTTTATCCCACAGGTTAAATAGGCTTAGCCCGCGAGCTTGAATTTTAAATGGTTCTCTTTTTTCAACCCACAACCTGTGTAAGAGTGGGTTAAACGGGCCGACCCAGCCCGTATACTTAACTCTAATCCCAGTCAACATTTGGCTCAATCAACACCTTTTCAGTCAACACCTAGCTTAGTCAGCCCATATGTTAGAAACTTCTAAAGGTCACTTTTCCATGCTAGGATAAGCGTTTAGTCCGTTAGAATAGGGATAGTTTTGTATAGGGAGATATTTGTTTATCCTTTTATTGTACTTATTTTTATCAATAATTCAAGTATTGTCAAAACAGGTTATCCTTCAAATTATACTTATATGTAAAATCCCTATTAAATACTATGAGGATGAAGGTTTAGATCAATGTACTTAGATTGTTTGGTAGATATTCACTAGAGCTATTACTCTAAGGATTTCTCTAAGGTTGTTTGAACATTTGATGTGCTAGGTACGGGAATAGATGTCGTGACCGGGATCACGGCGGGACGGCCAACCTTCGAAAAATAAAACGAGTTTCGAAATCATTTCAAAAAGAAAACAGGGAGTCGCCACCAATATTTTTAAGGATAAAATACCGGGAAAACATTTCGTTAAAGCACTGGTTATGAAAATGAAATTCTAAGTTCAGGAGTCGAATTACAGGTGAGGAAGGTATTAGCACATCACAACTGTCCGTCATAAAACGGTTACCTCAAATTGATAGCACGCACTTCAAAATAGCCCAAAAATTATTTTTAACTTCTTTTAAAAAAAGAAACACACAAAATGACAGAGCAGACACAAACAATGACAGTAAGAAATTTGACCAAACAGTGACAGTAAGAAAGAAGAAAACAGAGTGAAAGTAAAGATTAACAGGACGTCCCATCCAAATTAACCTTAATTTATACATAAAATTTAAAGATTAAAGTAAAATCAAATAAAATGGAGTAAAATAAAATAGATTAACAAAACTGAAGATTAACAGGACGTCTCGTCCAAATTAACCTCAATGTTATAAGAGAGACAAAATACATTGAAGACACGTAAGGATTAACAAGACGTCTCGTCTAAATTAATCCCTTTCTTTAGAAATGTTATTATCAAAGATCTGAGGTTAACAAGACGTCTCGTCTAAATTAACCACATTTTAAAGAAAACATTATTCTAAATAAAATATTAAAAATATGAGATTAACAAGATGTCTCGTCTAAATTAACCTCATTTTAAAGAAAATATTACTTTAAATAAAATATCAAAAATATGAGGTTAACAAGACGTCTCGTCTAAATTAACCTCGTTTTAAAGAAAATACTATTTTAAATAAAATATTAAAATATAAGATTAACAAGACGTTTCGTCTAAATTAACCTTATTTCTAAGACAATACTATATTAAGAACATGAGATTAACAAGAGGTCGCGTCTAAATTAACCTCATTTCAAAATAAAATACTATTTTAAATAAAATATTAAAATATAAGATTAACAAGACGTCTCGTCTAAATTAACCTTATTTAATAAAAATATTATTTTAAAATTGAATATCAAAGGGATAAAATTGATTGAGATAATACCAGGGACATGAAAATTTAAGTAAAGGAAAGTGGGCCCACATGAATTGATTCTCGCTCCTACGTATTCTTGAGCTTTCGAGAAATCAGGGTTACGTAGTTCTTTGGAAAATTAACTTCGAGAAAATATAAAATTATTTCTAATTAATTATTAGAAAAATGAGGAAGGAAAAATACAAGGCGAAGTACATCGCACGTGCATAAACCTTTGAAGTCTTATATCGTGAATGTAGACAAAAGTAATTTTGCACGACATTGCTCATAAGGTTTTTGATTTAACGTAAAAGATCATTTACTTTATGTAAAAGATACGTTTTTATTTTAAAACAATCTTATTTTTAAAGCTCAGCAGAAACTAATTGTACCTTTATTTTAGAAAAGATTGATTTATCTTAAGAGATTATTTTTTTTATAAATGATATATTTTTTATTTCTGAGATCCATCATAAATAGGGAAACTAAGCTATCTACTTTTATTCTAGGATATCTATTAAAAAAATTTTAGGATTCTCTTCAATTTGGGTTTGGAGCAAAGGGTTTATTACATTTTGAGAGAAATGGATATTCAACTTTTAACATTTCATTTTTAAATTAACTTAAAAGATTGCTTCATTTTAAAAAACAATGTTTAGACTTTAATGTTTTTATTAGTTTTTTTAATATTTAACATCTCTTAAAATAAATCAATAGAAAACATTTAATTTCTGGTTGGAGTTTTTGAAAATGAATACATGTAGCATCTTTTAAAATAAATAAACAAATTTAACATCTCTTAAAACACAATCCTAATAACACTTCGAATAATAACAAACAATAACAAACAATAATAAACCAAAAAGAAAAAAGAAGGAGAAATAAACTAAAAGAAGAAAAGAAAAGAATTGGCCTCTGTTGGAGGCCCAAAACAAAAGAAAGAAAAGATAACAAAAAAGAAAAAGAAAGGAATAAAAGAGGAAGAAATAAAGAAAAGAGAGGAAGGGTAACAGAGGGGGGGAATGAAGAGAGAGAGAGGGGGGGAGGAAGAATGAGAAACCGAGAGAAGGAGAGGGAGATCAGAGCGGCGGTGCTCGGACGGCGTCGGCGGACTGGATCTGGGCGGTGACCGGCGTCTCGGTGCAGGTCTGGCAGCGGCTCGCGGTGGCTCCTGGAGGTCGCCGATCGAAGGGGTCGTTGTCCGCGGTCCAAAGCTCGATCGGTGTTGATCTCAGTGGTTTTGCCCGCGGGGGGCTCCGGCGGTACAGATAGCGGTGGACTCCGGTGGCGGCAGGATGCTTCTCTTCCTCCTCTTTTTCTGTTTATTAATATTTTTGTTGGGATATTGTACTGGATGTAACAGTTTATTTTTTTCTTGATTGGTATTGGTGATTGCTGTTGATGATGGTTGTTATTGATGGTTTGAGGAAGATGGATGGTGAAGATGAGTTGAAGTTTTTTTTTTGGTTTTATGATAGAGAATCGGTGGTGCGGAGGAAGGTGAAGAAAAGTTTTCAAAGATGAAGTTGAGGTCTAATGAAACAGATGACGAGAAAATCCGCCCCCCTGAGTGTTGTCTTCTTCTCATTTTATTTGTTCTCCTTTAATTTTTTATCCATTTTCCAAATCGTGCCATGCCTGTAGTGGAGTTATTGGGAATAAGGTCTTGCTGTTGGAAATAAGGTCCCTGGCTGGCGTGGGAGACCAAGAAAGATAGGGGTGGTTTTTTAATTTTTTAATAAGACCAAGAAAAGAAGATCGTGTCTACAGTTGCCCCTCTTTACTTTTTTTTCGCGAGAATGTGAATGATTCACTTATTGTGAAAAGAAAGTAAAGATGTGGACACTATCTCTTTAGTCAGATCATGACAATAACAAAATTAAAGAGGTATCAACTTTGACAAACATAACTTAAACAATGCTAGCTTCGGTGACCGAAGAAACTTAAAACTGTCAGCTTTGGCGATGAAAGTATGAAGAAGTGCCAACTTTGGTGATGTTAACTTAGAGAGATACCAACTTTGGAAAATGGAAAACCTTAAACAATGTCATCTTTGGCAATAAGAAAGACTCAAAGAGTGCCAACTCCGGCAATTGGGGAAGATAAACAAGGTGCCAACTTTGGCAACTGAAGTTAAAGCTTTGCCTAAAAAGTGAACGAATCAGAGGATATTTCCTTAATATCGAACATGGGGTAGCCCAGAGAGGGATACCTGAAGTTTTTTGAAGAAAAATAGATGATATGGGGAATCGCCCCAACGCGTTCTGATTGAAGGGCACAGCTTAGGAGTGAGTACCTGAAGCTTTGACAAGAAATGAATGACTAGGGGGTGCCCCTAGTTCTAATTGAGAAATGGAATAGCCTAGGAGTAGGTATCTGAGTCTTTTGATAAAAAGTAAATGACTTAGGGGGGATGCCCCTGGCTCCAACTGGGAAATGAAATGGCCTAGGCATGGGTTCCTGAGGCTTTGATTGAAAATAAATGTTTGGGGGATGCCCCTAGCTCCAACTGGGAAATGAAATGGCCTAGGCATGGGTTCCTGAGGCTTTGACAAAAGATAAATGTTTTGGGGGATGCCCTTGACTCGAAAGGAATAGCCTAGGCATGGGTTCCTGAGGTTGAGGCTTTGACAGAAAATAAATGGTTTAGGGGATGCCCCTGACTCAAAAGGAATAGCCTAGGCATGGGTTCCTGAGGCTTTTGACAGAAAATAAATGACTTGGGGGGATGCCCCTAGAATAAATTGAGAGATGGAATAGCCTAGGGCGGTGTACCTGAAGCTATTTGACAGAAAATAAATGACTTGGGGGGATGCCCCTGGAATAAATTGAGAAATGGAATAGCCTAGGGCGGTGTACTTGAAGCTATTTGACAGAAAATAAATGACTTGGGGGGATGCCCCTGGAATAAATTGAGAAATGGAATAACCTAGGGCGGTGTACTTGAAGCTATTTGTCAGAGATTGATGACTTGGGGGATGCCCCTGGAATAAATTGAGAAATGGAATAGCCTAGGGTGGTGTACCTGAAGCTATTTGGCAAAAAATAAATGACTTGGGGGGATGCCTCTGGAATAAATTGAGAAATGGAATAGCCTAGGGCGGTGTACCTGAAGCTATTTGACAGAAAATAAATGACTTAGGGGATGCCCCTGGAATAAATTAAGAAATGGAATAGCCTAGGGCGGTGTACCTAAAGCTATTTGACAGAAAATAAATGATTTAAGGGAACAGAGAGCTTGAAAGAAGGCTAATCCTTGGCGATGAAACCTTAAAAAAGGGTATTAGCTCAGGTAGTGCGGGAATTTAGAAGATGTCATATTCGGCAACTAGAGAGTAAAGGGTGCATCGTTCGGCGACTGGAAAGTAAAAGGTGCTTCATTCAGCGGCAGAGAGTAAATGGTGCTTCATTCGGTGGCAGAGAATTTAGAAAAGGGTCAATCCTTGGTGATAAAGGAGAAGAGGAGATTCGAGGGAAAGAAACTAAAAAGATGTCGACTTTAACAACTCAAAAGATGCTTGCTTTGGCGATCCATGAAAAGAGACTTAAGAGAAGTGTCGATACTCGACATATTGTCTGCTACAACAACCTGCAGAAAAAAGGGTAAGCATTACAGAGATAAATTTAAAAATCAGGTAGATCCTGTGAAATCGTGACCCTTAAGATGACTCCTGGACGAAGGAGAATGAACGAGGCAACCATAGCTTTAGAGCGCGTGCCTGACCGAGTCTTTGTGATAATCGCCCAAGATGAGGTCGAGTAGTAGGAGCATCTTGTCCCTCACGACTTTAAATGTTTACTATTCTTTCATTTATTTTATTAAAACACATGTTTTATCAGATCAATGAAATTCATAACACGTATCGAAAGGGGTGAATTTTATTCATGTATGTCAAACAAGTACAAACAAAGGACAACGGGGAAAGTAAATGAAATGAATGAAGTCCCATAGAACAGGTCCAGGACAGGTGAAAGAGGGAAGGTTCATGGATCCTCCAGTGAATCCCTAAGACTAGCGAGAATCTTAATCCCTTAACGCGACCTCATGTTCACCCTTTGACCTTGCTTTGGAGAAGGTAAGTTTGACGATGATTCACGTGCCCCAGCTTGGACTTGTATTTTTTGAGTCAGAGGTCTTAGTCACATTACCAGAAATTTGACCCTAATTTTTTTCTGAGCCGCCCTTCCGGGTTTTCGACTCACCGGGTCGCTCTAACTTTTGCCTAGGCCACCCTTTTAGGTTTTCAGCCTAGCGAGCATCATTTTTACATCTTCTTTCTTTTCTTTTTCTTTTCGTTTTCTCTTGTTCCTGACATTCCTTCCCTAAGCGTAGTACTTCTTCACTGCATCCGTGTTTATGGGCATTGGCAAGTCCCCGCCGTCCATGCTAGTCAGTATCAGGGCTCCTCCAGAGAATGCTCTCTTTACGACATACGGCCCCTCATAGTTAGGAGTCCATTTGCCCCAGTTATCCTTCCGAATTGGCAAAATCTTCTTGAGAACCAAGTCTCCTTCTTGGAACTGTCGAGGTCGCACCTTCTTTTCGAATGCTAGTTCCACACGCCTCTGATACAACTGACCATGACAAAAGGCAGTCAGTCTTTTACCATCGATCAGGTTTAGTTGGTCATGTCGAGTCCGGACCCACTCAGCTTCTTCTAATTTTGCCTTCATCATCACCCGAAGGGAAGGGATCTCTACTTCAAAAGGCAGGACCGCTTCCATACCATAAACTAAGGAGAATGGGGTTGCCCCAGTTAAAGTTCGGACTGAGGTACGATACCCATGTAGAGCAAAAGGGAGCACCTCACTCTAATCTCTGTAGGTTACCACCATCTTCTGTACTATCTTCTTGATGTTTTTATTGGCTGCCTCGACTGCCCCATTCATTTTAGACCGATAAGGGGAGGAATTATGGTGGTGAATTTTGAAGCTCTCGCAGAGTTCCTTCATCATTTTATTGTTCAAATTTGTACCATTGTCAGTAATGATCTGACTTGGCAAGCTGTATTGGCATATCAGTTCTCGCTTGACGAATTTAACCACAACATTTCTTGTTACATTGGCATATGAAGCAGCCTCTACCCACTTTGTGAAATAATCGATGGCGACCAAGATGAAACGATGACCGTTTAAGGCCTTCGGCTCGATGGGCCCAATGACATCCATACCCCACATCGAGAAGGGCTACAGTGCTGACAAGACATTCAAAGATGATGGAGGCTCGTGAATATGGTCAGCGTACATTTGACACTTATGACACTTCCGAACATAGGCGAAGTAATTCGTTTCCATGGTCATCCAGTAATAACCAGCCCTCAAGATCTTTCTCGACATGGCATGCCCATTGGTATGGGTTCCAAAAGATCCTTCATGAACATCTTTCATGATTCTGTTTGCCTCAATAGAATCAACACAACGAAGAAGGACAGAGTCATAGTTTCTCTTATAAAGCAGATCACCGTTTAAGAAGAAACCCATGGCGAGCCATCGTAGGGTTCTCTTGTCGTTCTCCGTAGCACCATCAGGGTATTCTTGACTCTGGATATACCTCTTAATATCGTGGTACCAAGGTTTCTCATCTGACTCCTCTTCAACCACTTGGTAGTATGCAGGCTCACGACGCTTCTCTATCTCGATAAGAGGCATGTCATAGTCATAACTCACTCTGAACATTGAAGCGAAAGTGGCCAAAGCGTCAGCCATCTGATTGTCATCTCAAAGAACATAATGAAAATAAATCTCATCAAAATCCTTCATCATTTCCTTGATGTGGGTGTGATAGGGAACCAACTTGCTATCCCTAGTTTCCCACTCGCCTTTCAATTGGTGGATGACCAAAGCAGAGTCCCTGTATACTTCCAACGACCTTACTTTTGCATCCAACGCCGCTTGGATCCCCAAAGAACATGCCTCATATTCAGCGATGTTATTGGTACAATCAAAATACAGCCTGGCGCAGACAGGGATGAACTCTTTATCTGGTGAAATCAGGACGACTCTGATTCCATGCCCCAGTGCGTTAGAAGCCCCATCGAACCTTAAAATCCACTTGTCTTTATGACCGCCTTCTTCATTAAATAATGCCAGGATATCCTCATCCGGGAAGTCGAATCGTATCGGTTGGTAGTCACTGACGGGCTGGTGTGCTAAGTAGTCTGCCAGGGCACTTCCCCTTATGGCCTTTTGAGTGACATATGTTATGTCGTACTCAGTTAATAGCACTTGCCAACGAGTGATCCTTCTGGTCAAAGCAGGCTTTTCAAAAATGTACTTGACGGGGTCCATCTTAGAAACTAGCCAAGTAGTGTGACTTAACATGTATTACCTTAGGCGCTTAGCGGTCCATGCTAACGTTCAACAAGTTCGGTCTAAAGCGGAGTACCTCATTTCACAATCAGTGAACTTCTTGCTTAAGTAGTAGATAGTATGTTCCTTCTTTCCGGTCTCATCATGTTGGCCCAATACACAGCCCATGGACTCATTCAATACAGTCAGATACAAGATTAGCGGCCTCCCAGGGATCGGAGGTACCAACATTGGTGGTTCTCGTAGGTACTGCTTAATCTTCTCAAAAGCTACTTGACAGTCCTCATCCCATTGCCCCGGTTGATTCTTGCAGAGTAACTTGAAGATCGGTTCACAAGTCGATGTCAATTGTAAAATGAATCGGGCAATATAGTTCAGCCTTCCCAGGAATCCTCGGACTTCTTTTTCTGTACGGCGAGGAGGCATCTCGAGAATCGCCTTGACTTTGTCGGGATCAACCTCTATTCCCCTTTCGCTTACTATAAACCCTAACAGCTTGCCCGACCTTACACCGAACATGCACTTGGCAGGGTTCAATCTGAGCCTGAACTTTCTTAAACGCTCAAAGAGCTTCCTTAGATCGCCAATGTGATCCATCTCAGTTCTAGACTTGGCAATGATGTCATCCACATAGACTTCTATCTCCTTATGCATCATATCGTGGAATAGGGTAACCATTGCTCTCTGATAGGTTGCCCTAACATTTTTTAACCCGAAAAACATCACCTTATAACAAAACGTGCCCCACAAAGTGATAAATATGGTCTTCTCCATGTCTTCAGGTGCCATTTTAATTTGATTATATCCGGAGAAACCATCCATGAACAAGAAGATGGAGTGCTGGGCTGTGTTATCAACCAAGACATCGATCTGCGGCAGAGGGAAATCGTCTTTAGGGCTGGCCCTATTCAAATCCCGATAGTCCACGCACATCCTCACCTTTCTATCCTTCTTTGGGATGGGGACGATATTCGCCACCCACTGAGGGTATTTTGCTACAGCTAGGAACCCGGCATCAAACTGTTTCTTAACCTCGTCTTTGATCTTTAGAAGCATCTCTGGCTTCATGCGGCGTAACTATTGCTTTATCGGTGGGCATTCAAGCTTTCGTGGTAACTTATGTTCGACGATGTTGGTATCAAGGCCAGGCATGTCTTGATAAGACCAAGCAAAAACGTCACAGAACTCCACTAAAAGCTTGATCAATTCTTCCCTTTTCCCCTTACTTAGGGAAGTACCAATCTTGACCTCCTTTGTATGCTCTTCATCTCCCAGATTAATTACTTCAACCTCTTCTTGGTGGGGCTGAATCTTTCTATCCTCTTGTTCTAACAACCTCGTCAGCTCGGGCGGTGGCTCACAATCTTCCCCACCTTCCTCACCGACGTAGTCAACCGGGTGATCGAAGTCGTGAAACGGGATCACGAGCTCACTAATCTCAAGAGGGTCATTTTTAGATCTGCAATTTAGTGTGTTATGACAAAATAAAAAAAGAGGAACAAGCAAGTAAAGAAAATGATTCAAAGCAAGGATAAAAGGGATAAGAAGAGTTTTTTTTTTATTTTCGATACGCGTTTATTGATTAAATGATAAAACAAGTTTTTTCGCCCTTATTACATGGAAAAGTCCCAAAGCCTTAGGCATAGCAGAGGGACAAACAAGACATTAAAGTACTAACAAATTACTTTGGTAAAACATTCAAAGTCGTAGGGAGCTCGACGGCCTCCCAGTTACAAAGTTCTTGGCCCGGCGGGCAAGCAATCACGAAATCGGTACCATCACAAAAAATATCTTCAACAACGGCCACTAGGTCTAGAGGCATCAATCCGGCACTCCAGAAGCTTTTGTAGAGATCACAGATGGAGACTCTTACAGTATGAGGCTCCCTACCGGTAAGACGGGCAGCCCTTCTTTCCCTCTTTTCTTCCTCCACCCTTTTCCTATCGGCGGCCGTGGGCTAGTACCCCAAACCAAAACCATTTCTATTCTCAACAAGGCGCACAAGCTCTACCTCTCCGTTTAAAGAACGCCCTAACCCCTTCCCAGGCTCATATCCTTCGCGCAGCATCATTTTTGTCATCACCAGGGATGCAGTTGGCATGTAGGCTCTAACCATCGTGGTCCCTTCCCCTATGTATGTGGCGTTTGTAATTTCTAATGCCTGGAACAAGGTCTCAAGGGCTTCTTCCGCTGCCTCGACGTAAGGGGTCGTAATGGGTTTGCTGACCAGAAAGTCCTCCTTACCAGAGACAATTATCAACCTGTTATCGATTATGAACTTCAGTTTTTGGTGCAGGGTAGAGGGACCCACTCCATCCGAGTGGATCCATGGCCGACCTAACAGGAAACTGTAAGCAGGCATTATATCCATGACCTGGAAGAGGACCTGGAACGTGTATGGCCCAACTTGAATTGGCAGTTCAATCTCGCCCATGACCTCTCTCTGTGTACCATCAAAGGCCCATACGACTGTGGCACTCAGCTTTATATATGTCCCGTCAAATGGCAACTTGGCCAACGTCGATTTGAGCATTATGTTAAGGGATGACCCGTTGTCAACTAGCACGTTTGCTAGAATATAATCTCGGCATTTCACAGAAATGTGGAGGGCCTTGTTGTGCCCTAGTCTTTCCGACGGTATCTCATCGTCGGTGAAAGTCAGGTAGTTATCTGTGACGATGTATGCCACTATTCCCTGAAACTTATCAACGGGGAGGTCATGACTGACATGAGCCTCATTTAGCACCTTCATTAGCGTCTTTCGATGTGGCTCGGAATTCGTCAACAATGACAGCAAAGAGATTTTAGCCGGAGTATGGTTCAACTGGTCTAGTACTTGATATTCGTTTTGGCGAATAAACTTTAAGAACTCTTAGGCTTCTTCATCAGTTACAGCTTCTTTTGTCTCGCCACTGGCTCCTTCTCCACTTGTCTTGGCTTTCCCAACAGTTTGATTCTTCTTCTGCTCTGGAGGGGCACACACTTTCCCCCTCTGGGTCATACCCTGTACCCCGACAATGTTTGTAACCGACGATGACGATGGGTTGCTCACTGTCGAGCCTGCAATGCTACATCCACATCGTATTTCCACGGGACAGCCCGCGAATCCTTAAATGAAAATGGGGTAGGTGCTTGAATAGCAACGATTGGTCATACAGAAATGGGAGCCACCGGAGGGCTCTTGTTGTAGAAAATTATTAAAGGCCTAGGAACTTGCACCCCTGACTGTTCTTGAATCATATTCACCCTGTCTTCGCGGTGCTTACAGACTTACATAATGTTGCCATCCATGAGCCCTTGAAGAAATTCGTGGAAGTTTTGGCGTTCGGTAGTCTGGTCCTTGTCATGCTCTTCAGTCCAAGGCTCCTCCACTAAACCTTGCTTGAGCAAGTGGGAATGAATTATCTTTAATGGTGTCTTCACATCAGCAACATGGTTGGGTAGGGGATTCGTGGCCACATTCAGATTTCCTTCTCGAAAGTTGAGCCAGTCGGTGTTAATCAGGTCTCTTACCTAATATTTCAGGGCCACACAATTTTCCGTGGAATGCCTTGATGCCCCAGTGTGGTAATCACAACGAGCGTTAGGATCATACCCCTTTGGGTAAAGGGGTTGCACCGGCTTCAAAAGCCAGGGAGCCACCAGACCCTTTCGAACAAGAAGCGGTAAAAGTTCAGCATATGTCATTGGGATAGGATTAAACAGCACAGGGGTGCGCTCATTGTTGGGTCTCCTTGTATTCTGATTGAGATTGGGTGGTTGAATTGCTTGTTGTGGGGGATGGTACGGCATGGGTTGTGGCACTGGCGCTCTTACCATGGGCGGACAAAAGTGGGGAGTATAAGATGTCGGGCTATGAGCGGTGGCGGCCACATAAGGATTGGGGGCTTGAATCATGGTAGGGGTGAACGGTCTCGACGGGGCCATCTTTTGATCGTAAGAGACATAATTAATTTCTCCATCTCTTCTCCTACCATCGCCAGGTACTGGTCTTCTTGTCGCGCCAGCCCCAGATGGTCCCCAGGTGATCTTTCCTATACGTATCCCGCTTTCTACTCTCTCTCCGATAGTCACAATGTCAGAGAAGTTAGATGAAACACTGCCAACCATCTTGCCATAAAAAGGTGATGGGAGCGTGTCGATAAACATTGCGACGATCTCTTTTTCTGACAATGGGGGTCCACTTGTACAGCTGTCTCCCGCCAGCGTTGGGTATACTCTTTAAACGCTTCACTGTCTTTCTTTGCCATGTTCTATAACTGAACTCTGTCGGGTGCCATGTCCATATTATATTTGTATTGTCTGATGAAGGCATCCGCCAAGTCCTTCCAGCAACGAATATGATTCCGCTCAAGGTGTGCGTACCATGTGAGGGCGGCCCCGGCCAAGCTATCTTGGAAGTAGTGGATCAACAATTGGACATTGGAAGAGTAAGATGCCATTTTTCGGAAGTACATCGTGAGATGGTTCTTTGGACAAGTCATTCCCCGATACTTGTCAAAGTCTGGCATTTTGAATTTAGGCGGGAGAACAACGTCTGTGACCAAGCATAGCTCAGAAGCGTCCATCAATCCAAAACCTCCAGCGCCTTCCATAATTCTCAAACGTTCCTCCAAGACTTCTATCTTTTCTTTTTGGGGAGCTGCGACCGCGCTAGGACCGGGGACCGGATTCATCATGTGGGTCGTCTTGGGGATTGGCCGCATAGGGGGTTGTGTACCCATACGGATAGCCGTGTGGCTGGTTGAATGGAGCTGATGCGTGTGGCTGGTTCATTGGGTCTGCATTTGGCGAGGGACCCCGGGGTTGGGCCATAGCTTGTACGGCGTAAGTCGGCGGGGTCATATGGGCTTGTGTGTTTTGGGCTTATGCATTGTAAGTCGGCTGGGCCGTCTAGGCTCGTGCTTTGTAAGTCAGCTGGGCCATCTGCGCTTGTGTGTTTTGGGCTTGATAGGTTTGCGGGTCATGGAATGGTGGCATACTTGGCTGGGCGGGGCGTGAAGCGTGAGGATTTGTCGCCTGCTGGTCGTGGGTGTCTTGTTGGTTAGCGAGCGGGGGATAGTATCCCGGTGGTAGGCCATAGGGTGGAAAAGGTACCGGGTTGCCGTCAGGGCCGATAAATGTATGCTGTTATGCATAGGACTGGCCATAAGGTGGCTGGGACTCAACAACAGGGTTAGGTCTTTCGATATTAATAGTGAGAGGAGGTGTCGTTGGATTAGGGAGTTAGGTCCTAGCAAGGCCAAAACCAGGGGGATGTGGCGGGGTGGTAGGCTGCTGTTGGGCGTCCTCAACACCTACAGAGGAGCCTCCTTCTGCGTGTCTTTTCTCCAGAAGTCTGGTTAACTCTGCTACTCGCTCTTTCAGCTGATTGAACTCAGTCCTGAAGTCTTCATCCACGAATTCTACCTCGGCCATGAGTCTCTTTTGGAGTCGGGTCTGGTAAGGATGACTACCCGTGACGTCTTTTGAAAGGAAAACAAAAATTCGTTAAAAAGTAAAAAACATGTTTAGTAAATAAAATAAGGCGATAAAGAGAGTGTAAATAAAAATTGTGTGTGAAGTCATTCAGAACTTGTCGACTATCCTTCGACTGTTCCTCAGAACGTCACGTTCAAAAGTACTAAGTACGCGATAAATAGAAATTAACACGAGATAGTTGTGGAGACAAAAGACCCTTTCATTCTAAGATACCGCAAAATACATAATTGTTGAGTTTGTTACATCACCAGAAAACAAATCAGTCATTCCTAGCTCAGGTAATCATGGCCCTCATTTTACAAATCCTTTCCCTACAATAGTTCAAGAAGGTTACAATTTCCTTTGGGGTAGTAAGGGGATTAACCATTTCCTCGTCCTGCTTGAGTAGGAGTGGGAGGTCTTCCAGAGTCCCGTTGGCTAAATATGCCAGGTTGGCGAAGCGGTCCATCCATGAACGAATGACCTCATCCTGCTGCGTTGTTTTGGCCTCCAAGGTACGTATAGCCTCACGATAGTCTTGCTCTACTTCCATTGCATGTCGTCGCTCGCCGTTTATTTCTCGTTGGCAAGCCTCTACCACCTCGTTGAGTTGATGCTCCACCCTATGAATTTGTGACTGCAGTAATTCTTTTTGCACCAGAGCGCTTTGCTTATTTTCCTTGGCCTTTGCTAACATATCCCTTAGAAGCTACTTATCAGCCAGAATGGTGTCCCTCTGACGGCTCTTCATCTTTAGTTGCGAGTTGGCCGCTCGGAGGCATTGCTCTTGTTTTCTCATATGGTCCCTTTCAGTTTTCCATTTCTTTCCTACCTCCTCGATGGTTTACTTGCTTTCTAGGTTCTCCCTTTTCTGAAGGGCACATTCTTGTTGAGACTTCAGCAATTCTTCTTCTAGCTTTTTGTTTCTTGCGGTCAGTTCCTCTATCTTCGCTCTCGTAGCTTTTGTTGCTTCATCTTCAAAGATGGGCGGGGGAACAGGCGCGCTTGTTGGGAGATAGGAGGGACTCTTGAACGACAGCTTGACTATGGATACCCTATTTAGGATCCACTGATGGTATTCTTCTTTTACAGTATGGCTTCAGACCCCTAAATCTTTTCCTTTCTTGTGCACTTTCTTCCAAGCCTTCGCTATATTTCGAACGGCAGAGGTGAAATCTCCTTTTACATAGTAGAAAACAAAGGGAGTGAGCAACTTCTCGTCAGGTGGCCTAAGCAGTGGGTAGGCTAATTGGCGCTTGGCGATGATAGGGTTGTAATTGATGCATCCCTGAGTGCCCATGAGGGAAACATTCGAGTGGTTTCCACAATGGTAAATTATGGTGTCAACCCTCAACCATTATGGATACCACCTTACTTTTTTAGCCGTGAGCCCCACCAGATGATTGGCCCACTCACGCCCATTCTTTATCGCTAACTGGCACAGCTTCAAATCAGAAACAGGGCATTCAACCTTGCCCACTTGGTTAAAGACATGTGACGTAAGCCACACATACCAAGCTGGCAGACAACAGATGATCCTTTTCCCACCTTGTGTATGGCAGAAGTCCATAGTGCAGTAGACATTCACCAAAATAGCAGTGACGGGGTTCTTAAACCTGAGCTTTCGAGCTAGGAAGACGTCGATAGCCTCGCAGTCCACATAATTGTCTATGTTTGAGAGTAATATGACACCATAGATAGTAAGAGCCAAAACGTCCATGAAGGTATCCCAATCTTCTTTTTCAGCTAAGAAGTGCATGTGTTGTGCCCCATTCAACACCTCTGGGCCAATTTTTAGGACACAGGCAATGGAAGCGATATTTGCTTGATGCTCAAGATGACGGTAAGGCGTTTGTCCTTCTAGAGGCATCCCCAAGATCCGCTCAAATTCCTCAATAGACGGAGCTAACTGGAAATCCCAAAATGTGAAATAACGAAGAGGTGGGTCATAAAACTGAGTCAACACAGTGATCGCCTCAACTTGCACTTAACTTCCAACAACTTCAAAATTCTTCCATATTTCCTGGCGAAAGCCATCTTTTGAGTCAGATTCAACTTCTTATCCAGTGCCTGTAAACTAGCTGTGTCGACCTTCTTTGCCTTAACATGCAATAGCTTCCTCAACTCAGTTACACTTGTACCATAACTACCTGACCCCATGTTAATTTCCATATTTCACTCGAAGGTATTCGCCTAGCTCCGAATAGCTTCCTGCGAGAACAGAAAGAAAGTGAAATCAGTCATTGGTAAAGGACGTGTTTCGTAACTCGCTACCCCCTTAGCAACTTTTGGAAGACATTTTTATAATTAGGAAGTAACGATTGACAAAACCCATGATAAATCGAGAGCCATGTGGGTTACGGACCTTCTGATCGTCATCGACTCTTTTACCTTTTTCTTTTTTTGCTTTTTTTACTCTTTTTTCATACTTTTGGATGTTTTATTTTTTTTTCTATTTTTCTCTTTTTTCTTTTTTTTTCAACGACACAGAAAATCCATAACTCAGGACCCAAAGACTTTAATGAAATGTGAAAAAATAAAAGGACTATTTGCCCGTCAAAGGGTCACTGGTTTTAAAAATTTCATTTGTGGAAAAAAGCAATCCTTTGAACGGGTAAGTGGTCCAACAATTTGGATTAAAAGGGAGAGCGAGAAGGAGGATAGGTATAGGAAAAGTCTGCCCCTTGTGGCCTAAAATGGGTTTTTCTGAAGGCCTCCTATCAGCTCTAGGGTTTATCTAACAGTGGTATCTCATAATAGGTGGCTTGCACTACTGTCTAAAGGTCACTAGAGCCAAGATCCTACTCATGATGTTGACCACAACAGTAGGAAGTCTACTAGGTGTGGGCATCATGAATAAGTCAAACTCTAGCTGAGGTTCTCACGATAGCCAGACAGGAAGTACATCCCAAATGACACCGCTACCGACCTCCCCTAATCTTAAGTTTTATTTGGGCCCGGGTACAGGGTCCCACTCAAAAATGTGTGCGAATTGTGAGTGTAGTGTGTGAAAGGGCGTCCAATACCTTTACCTTACCAATCCTTCACAAAGAACAAACACAGAACAACAGAACAAAGTCGTCTACCCTAGGGTTCAACAATATACAAGCATTAACAAAACATAAATGACAAAATATTAATAAACAGAAACCATATACAAACATTGACAGAAAATAAAATAAAGGAAGAAGTTAAATAATTAACAGGATATTTAAAACATGTGCTATCAATTTGATTGGCTTGACTCTCTAAGTCCCAAGTGGAGTCGCCATCTGTCGCGACCGGGATCGCGGCGGGACGGCCGACCCTCGAAAAATAAAACGAGTTTCGAAATCATTTTGAAAAGAAAACAGGGAGTCGCCACCAATATTTTTAAGGATAAAATACCGGGAAAACCTTTTGTTAAAGCACTGGTTATGAAAATGAAACTCTAAGTTCGGGAGTCGAATTACAGGTGAGGAAGGTATTAGCACCTCACAACTGTCCGTCATAAAACGGTTACCTCAAATTGATAACAAGCACTTCAAAATAGCCCAGAAATTATTTTTAACCTCTTTTAAGAAAAGAAACGCACAAAATGACAGAGCAGACACAAACAATGACAGTAAAAAATTTGACCAAACAGAGACAGTAAAAAAGAAGAAAACAGAGTGAAAGCAAAGATTAACAGAACGTCCCATCCAAATTAACCTTAATTTATACATAAAATTCAAAGATTAAAGTAAAATCAAATAAGATGGAGTAAACTAAAATAGATTAACAAAACTGAAGATTAACAGGACGTCTCGTCCAAATTAACCTCATTGTTATAAGAGAGACAAAATACATTGAAGACACGTAAGGATCAACAAGACGTCTCATCTAAATTAATCCCCTTCTTTAGAAATGTTATTATCAAAGATCTGAGGTTAACAAGACGTCTCGTATAAATTAACCCCATTTTAAAGAAAACATTATTCTAAATAAAATATTGAAAATATGAGATTAACAAGACGTCTCGTCTAAATTAACCTCATTTTAAAGAAAATATTACTTTAAATAAAATATCAAAAATATGAGGTTAACAAGACGTCTCGTCTAAATTAACCTCGTTTTAAAGAAAATACTATTTTAAATAAAATATTAAAATATAAGATTAACAAGACGTCTCATCTAAATTAACCTTATTTCTAAGACAATACTATATTAAGAACATGAGATTAACAAGACGTCGCGTCTAAATTAACCTTATTTCAAAATAAAATACTATTTTAAATAAAATATTAAAATATAAGATTAACAAGACATCTCGTCTAAACAAACCTTATTTAATAAAAATATTATTTTAAAATTGAATATCAAAGGGATAAAATTGATTGAGATAATACTAGGGACACAAAAATTTAAGTAAAGGAAAGTAGGCCCGATAGGAATTAATTCTCGCTCCTACGTATTCTCGAGCTTTCGAGAAATCAGGGTTACGTAGTTCTTTGGGAAATTAACTTCGAGAAAATATAAAATTATTTCTAATTAATTAGTAGAAAAATGAGGAAGGAAAAATACAAGGCGAAGTACATCGCACATGCATAAACCTTCGAAGTCTTATATCGCGAATGTAGACAAAAGTAATTTTGCACGACATTGCTCATAAGGTTTTTGATTTAACGTAAAAGATCATTTACTTTATGTAAAAGATACGTTTTTATTTTAAAACAATCTTATTTTTAAAGCTCAGTAGAAACTAATTGTACCTTTATTTTAGAAAAGATTGATTTATCTTAAGAGATTATTTTTTTATAAATGATATATTTTTTATTTTTGAGATCCATCATAAATAAGGAAACTAAGCTATCTACTTTTATTCTAGGATATCTATTAAAAAATTTTTAGGATTCTCTTCAATTTGGGTTTGGAGCAAAGGGTTTATTACATTTTGAGAGAAATAGATATTCAACTTTTAACATTTCATTTTTAAATTAACTTAAAAGATTGCTTCATTCTAAAAAACAATGTTTAGACTTTAATGTTTTTATTAGTTTTTTTGAAATTTAACATCTCTTAAAATAAATAAATAGAAAACATTTAATTTATGCTTGGAGTTTTTGAAAATGAATACATGTAGCATCTTTTAAAATAAATAAACAAATTTAACATATCTTAAAACACAATCCTAATAACACTTCTAATAATAACAAACAATAACAAACAATATTAAAAAAAAAGAAAAAAGAAGGAGAAATAAACTAAAAGAAGAAAAGAAAAGAATTGGCCTTTGTTGGAGGCCAAAACAAAAAAAAAAGATAACAAAAAAGAAAAGGAAAGGAATAAAAGAGGAAGAAATAAAGAAAAGAGAGGAAGGGTAACAGAGCTAGGGCGGTGTCGCAACCTGGATCGCGACGGCGCGGCCGACCCTCTCGAAACAAAAACGAACAAAGAAAACAGGGAGTCGCCACTAACGTTTTTATCCATAGTAAAAACATTGGGAAAAAACTAAGTTCAGTAAAGCACTGGTTTAAAGAATGAGATTCAAGTTCGGGAGTCGGTTACGTGTAGGGAAGGTATTAGCTCCCTACATCGCCTGTCAGAAACAGTACTAAGATTGAAAATGCGCAACATAAATAGCCTTACAAAAGATGTTATATTTCTCCCTTTTTAATATTGTACTTTGTGTAAAAACAGAAGGAACAAACTAAACAGACATGGAGTGTACGTCAACAGGGCGTCACATCCAAATTAACCTTGACTTTGGTATAAAACAGGAAAAGGGAAGGATACTAGCAAGACGTCGCGTCTAAATTAATCATCCTTTAATTAAAATACAGGGTTAGAGACGGGAAGGGGATAAGCGGGACGTCTCATCCCAAGTATTCCGTTCCTTGTGGTGATGACCTACCAAAGATAGGGGAAAATCAACAAGACGTCACGTCTAAATTGATTTTCATAGGGTTTAATCAAAATGCGGGGTTAGAAACGGGAAGGGGATAAGCGGGACGTCTCGTCCCAAGTATTCCATTCCTTGTGGTGATGACCTACCAAAGATAGGGGAAAATCAACAAGACGTCACGTCTAAATTAATTTTCATGGGGTTTAATCAAAATGCGGGGTTAGAAACGGGAAGGGGATAAGCGGGACGTCTGGTCCCAAGTATTCCGTTCCTTGTGGTGATGACCTACCAAAGATAGGGGAAAATCAACAAGACGTCACGTCTAAATTGATTTTCATGGAAGTGGATAGAAAGGGAATTGCAAAGGGGAAATAAAGAAAATAAAAATAGGAATAAAATGGAAAACGCGGGCCCGACAGGATTTAAAGTCCTGCTCCTATGTATTCTTGGATGACCAAGAAATTAGGGTTACGTAGTTCTTTAAATGTTTTTTTAGGAAATGGATGAACGAAATTTTCTTCTTTTTAAGTAAAACTTAAAAGTAAAGGACAAAAAAAGAAGACAGAAAAGAGGGGGGTAGCAGAAGCTACAAGAGAGAAAGAGAAACAGTAAGTTCGGAAAAGAGAGGGAAAACTGAGCAAAAACTGAGTGAGAGGAGAAAAAACCGAGTGGGAGGAGAAAAACCGAGTGAGAAAAAAGGAAAAACCGAGTGAGAAAAAGGAAAACCGAGTGAGAAAAAGGAAAACCGAGTGTGGACAAGGAACACCGAGTGAGAGTAAGGAAAACCGAGTGAGGACGAGAAAAAGAGAGACCGAGTGATGGAAGGAAACATACCAGAGTGTTCTCTTTTCTGAGAGGATGAGTGTGGGTGAGAGTGCTGGGACGGTGTGAAGGCTTGGCGCAGGGACGGTGTTGTGAGGACTTGAGAGGTGCTGCTCGGTGGTGTTTGAGAGAGGCAGGACGGTGTGGTGTGAAGGGATGAGGTGCTGTGTGGGGAAGTTGGACGGTGTGGTGAAGGGAAGGACCGTATGGTGTTTAAAGGAGAGGGCTGGACGGTGTGGTGTTTAAGGAGAGGGTTGGACGGTATGGTCTGAAGAGGGGGACGGTGTTGTCAAGATTTAAGAGCAGAATGGTTCGGAAAATTGAGGAGGAGGATGGTGTTGGGGTTTAAAGACAGTTTCTTCTCTCCAATGAAGGCTCCAGGATCCTCAAAGAATTCAATCCCGAAAATGCAACCAAAGTGCCAACCTTCCCGCCTCCAACCCCTTGTGCTCCTTCAGATAGGGTATTTATAGGAAGTTGCCGAGTGCTTGGACAGCACAGGATTCCACTCAGAGTGGAGGCCAGCCTAGCCACTAACAGGTAGTGGAGGGACAGCGGCTGGTGGGGAATTTTTAATTTCTCCACTTCCGCCCCCTGTCTGCCACCTCCAGGATTCATGGATCCACTTGGGTGGTGGAATCCAAGTCAGCACGGGCGAACAGTGGAAATAGGGTTAGTTTTCTCCTTCTGACTCGGATTTAGTGCTTCAGTCGGTATACACCCATAGTGGGAAATAATCCGAGTGGAAAAGGTGCTGTTCATACAAAAACCGAGTGAAAGCTTTGCTCGGTGTTGCTTTGCTGGTCGGTGTGAGGTTGCTGTGAGGAGCTGGACGAGCAAAACAATTCTGGTTGAAATATTCAATCGGAACCGAGTGAAAAGTGACTCGGAAATGACTGAAGAGGACTCGGAAATGGTTGAGAAGATGGCTCAGAAATGGTTGAAAGGTGTCTCGGAAATGGCTGAAAAGATGGCTCGGAATTGGGTGAAAAGTGGTTCGGAATTAGGTTAAAGGTGGCTCGGAAATGGGTGAAAATTGGCTCGGAAATGGCTGAAAATTGGCTCGGTGCTGACTGAAGAGGCTTCACTCGGTGCTGACTGAAGAGTGAGTGACTCGAAATTGTTTCAATCAGAAGTATTTTGCTCAGATCTTGTTTCTGTTTGAAGCATTCACTCGGAATTACTTCAATCAGAGGTGTTTTGCTCGGATCTTGTCTCTGCTTGAAACATTCACTCAGAATTTCTTCAAAAGTGACACTCAGAACTTCACTGCTTGAAGGATTCACTCGGAATTATTCTATTTAGAAGTGCTTTGTTTAATAATTGATTCAATCGGTTCTTCAAAATGTTTTACCCGGATATATGCTTGGCCGGCAGGTCAGAACCATCCTTTCTTTGACTTTAAATTGATTCAAGCGTGAAGTAAGTTTCACTCGGAATCACATCACTGGGATTGAATCACAGAGAAATTATGGTCGGATACATGGCTCAAGAGTAATTCAATCGGACACATTCATCAATCTTGGTCTTTCCACTCAGAATTGTTCCATGTGTGCATCAACCCACTCGGATATACAATCAGGGGTCGTCCTTGTTTCTTTGATCAGAATGTGGAACTCAGCTTCAACAATGCTTCCCACTCGGATGTGTTCATTCAGGAGTAATCAGAATTTGGATTGACAATCTTCCCTTCGGATTCATTCGGAGTCGGCCTTGTTTTCACTCGGATGTGCTTTCCTTGAAATCTTCACTCAGGCTTAGTATGAAGAGGCACACTACTCGGAAATGCCTTGCATGACAATGGTTCTTCTGAGGTTCAGAGTTTATTCCACTCAGAATCAATTCACTCGGGAGTCTTCCACTCCTAACTGACCTTGTCCAAAAGAAGTAGTTGTTTCCCAACCTGATTTGCTTCAATCAGCAATCTTTCACTCGGATTAGTTGCAGTCGGGGAGCTTCCTCTCGGATTCATTTCCAATTGAGTGGTACTCACTCATAACAGTGTCATTTCCGCTCAGAATGTCCTTCCCCAAGCCTTTTCTTTGAAGCTTTTCCTTCATTTTTGGAAATTTCTTGAAGCCCACTTGGAATAGCGCCCGGCTACGTCTCACTCGGAGACTCTTTACTCGGAAATGATCATTCCGAGTCATCTTACTCGGAAATGATCATTTCCGAGTGATTTTTTTTTGCTAGTCTTTTTCACTTGTGGATCGACCAGACTGAAATAGGTGTTCACAGATGCCCCTCTTTACTTCTTTTCCGTGAGAAAAGCATGAAGTTTCTTCTTGCTTTTGAATCGGAAAGGGAGTAAAGACGTGAACACCATTGTCAAAGTATCAGATGAGGGGGAAAACCCAGGAATTAACACTTGAATCTTTCAGTTAACAGGAGGTGAGAAGGTCGGGATTGACTCCTGGTAGACTGGAAAGTAAAGGTTGCTTTCATAGGCGACTTGAAAGTAAAGGGTGCCTGAATAGGCGAATGGAGGGTAAAGGGTGCCTGAATAGGCGACTAGAAAGTAAAGGGTGCCTGAATAGACGACTGGAAAGTAAAGGGTGCCTGAATAGGCGAGTGGAAAGTAAAGGGTGCCTGAATAGGCGAATGGAAAGTAAAGGGTGCCTGAATAGGCGAGTGGAAAGTAAAGGGTGCCTGAATAGGCGACTAGAAAGTAAAGGGTGCCTGAATAGGCGAATGGAAAGTAAAGGGTGCCTGAATAGGCAACTGGAAAGTAAAGGGTGCCTGAATAGGCGAATGGAGAGTAAAGGGTGCCTGAATAGGTGAATGGAAAGTAAAGGGTGCCTGAATAGGCGACTGGAAAGTAAAGGGTGCCTGAATAGGCGACTGGAAAGTAAAGGGTGCCTGAATAGGCGACTGGAAAGTAAAGGGTGCCTGAGTAGGCGAATGGAAAGTAAAGGGTTTCTGAATAGGCGACTGGAAAGTAAAGGGTGCCTGAATAGGCGAATGGAGAGTAAAGGGTGCCTGAATAGGCGAATGGAAAGTAAAGGGTGCCTGAATAGGCGACTGGAAAGTAAAGGGTGCCTGAATAGGCGAATGGAAAGTAAAGGGTGCCTGAATAGGCAACTGGAAAGTAAAGGGTGCCTGAATAGGCGAATGGAGAGTAAAGGGTGCCTGAATAGGCGAATGGAAAGTAAAGGGTGCCTGAATAGGCGACTGGAAAGTAAAGGGTGCCTGAATAGGTGACTGGAAAGTAAAGGGTGCCTGAATAGGTGACTGGAAAGTAAAGGGTGCCTGAATAGGCGACTAGAAAGTAAAGGGTGCCTGCATAGGCGAATGGAAATGCAGAGATTGGAGGAGCTAACAGGACGTCTCGTCCGAATTAACTTACTGGACTTAAAGGCTCATGGCGATGCCCCAGTTTGACATGACTGAAGGTTCTTGGGGAATTGCCCCTTGACTGGAACAGAAAAAACCTGGGGAGATGCCCCAGTTTGACATGACTGAAGGTTCTTGGGGAATTGCCCCTTGACTGGAACAGAAAAAAAAACCTGGGGAGATGCCCCAGTTTGACATGATTTGAAGGAGTCTTGGGGAACTGCCCCCTTGACTGGAACAGAAGAAACCTGGGGAGATGCCCCAGTTTGACATGATTTGAAGGAGTCTTGGGGAACTACCCCCTTGACTGGAACAGAAGAAATCTGGGGAGATGCCCCAGTTTGAGTTGTTTAGAAAGTGTAATTCTACTGGGAAAGGTTTTGGTGATTCGGGGTACTGTCTCTTTGGGTGAAAGAGAATGAACATGGGGTGATGCCCCAATTTGAACTATCTGCCTCGAAACCTTGGGGAGCTGCCCCTTGAGTGAGAAGAAATGATCCTGGGGTGATGCCCCAGTTTGATTTGTTTGGGAAGTGTAGTTCCACTGGAGAAGGATTGATGGCTTGGGGCATTGCCCCTTGATTGGGAAGGGAAAATCTGGGGTCCACCTGGTATGTGTGGATTTACTGAGAGAAGTGTGCTGGAGCTCTTTGGGGAGAGTTCTTCTTGAAGCCATTCTTAGGTGGTATTTGGCCTGGAAAGGGGATACGCTTGACTGCTGGAGTGTATCAGGTAGATTCCTCGGAAGGGAGTTTGAAAAGTGTCAGCTTTGGCAGTTGAGGAGAGGACTTCAAGAAGTGCAAACTTTGGCGATTTAGGGAAAGGATTCTGAGAAGTGCCAACATTGGAGGTTGAAGAAGAGATTTTGAAAAAATGCCAACTTTGGCAATTAAGGAGAAGACTTTGAGAATTACTAACTTTGGCGATTAAGGAGAAGACTTTGAGAATTGCCAACTTTGGCGATGGAGGAAGAGATTCTGCGGAGTGCCAATCTCAGCGGTTTGAGGAAAGGATTCTGAGGAGTGCCAACTTTGGCGATTGAAGAAAGGATTCTGAGAAGTGCCAACTTTGGCGGTTTGAGGAAAGAACTTTGAGAGGTACTAGCTTTGGTGATCTGAGGAAAGGATTTTGAGAAGTGCCAACTTTGGCGATTTGAGGAAGAGACTTGAAAGATTCTAGTTTTGGCAGTTGCGGTTCCATTGAGGAAAAGGACTTGATTGAGGCGTCAATACTCGACATGACTGTCTGTTATAATAACCTGCAGAAAAAAGGTAAGTAGTGCAAAGATACATTCAAAAACTAGGTAGGCCCTGTGAAACCGCGGCCTTTAGGATAACTCATGGACAGAGGAGAATGAAAGAGGCGATCATATCTTTGAAGCGCGTGCCTGGCTGAGTCTCCGTGATGATTATTTAAGACGAGGTCGAGTAGTGGGAGCGTCTTGTTCCTCACGACTTTAAATGTTGACCATTCTTTCATTTATTTTTATAAAAACACAATGTTTTATCAGATCAATGCAATTCATAACACGTATCAAAAAAAGGATAAATTTTATTCATGTATGTCAAATAGAAAACAGAGAATGGACAACGGGGAAAATAGATGGGATGAAATGAAGTTACATAGGACAGGTCAAGGCCAGGAGAAACAGGGGAGGTTCAAGGATCCTCTAGTGAATTCCTGAGACTAGTGAGAACCTTAATCCCACGTCACGATCTCAAGTACATCGTTCAACTCTGCCTTTTGAGAGGATAGTTTGACCATGGTCCACATGCCCCAGTTTGCACGTTTTACATTGGAAACTTTAGTTACTTTGCCGAAATCTTGACCCAAATTTTTACCTGAGCTGCCTTTTCAGGTTTTCGACTCACCGGGTTGCTCTAACTTTTGCCTAGGCTGCCCTTTCAGGTTTTCAGCCTAGTGAGCTTTTCTCTTTCTTTATAATGTGTTCTTATTTATTTTTGGCTGCATCCTTTACAGTAAAAAGTTGAAACTGATCACACTCCAGTTGAGTCTGCCTAACCTTTTCCAAATTTAGTTTGATCCTTGGGGGAGCTGATGTCACTTCAAGTAGGAGACTCTACTCCTATGCCATGTACCCAAGGAAATATTGGTGAGTCTTTTGGCATCGATGAGAGGGAATTACTTTGAGTCATCATTTTGGCCTTTATTTTCTTTTTCTTTCTTTTTTTTTATTTTTATATTTTCTGTTTGCTCTTTTTTTTTTAATCCCTGCAACGACTCAATCTGACAGACTATTTCCTTGGCTACATAGGCATGAGGAATGGCGCACTCTTTAGGGTTGAAGCGTTGATGACGACAAGAATGCAAGTTCTTGGCCCAACGACATTCGTCCCCCTTATACAGAAAATGACAGCTTGCTCGATGATCTGGACGTAACCAGCTTGCCCCACTTGGCATGTGCATTGGACTCCAAGCTTGATTTTATTTCTTTCATTTTTCATTTTTTTTTGTTTTTGTTTTGTTTTGTTTTCTTTTTTTGTTTAAAGCAAAGTCTCCCTTAATCGTGTCTGCATTTATAGGAATCAGCAATTTGCCCCCATCTATGTTGGTGATCGTTGAAGTTTCTTTAAACGACTGGCCTGCCTCCGTTCAATTCGGGACTTGGCCATGTTATCATTCACATAGATTCCTTCCACGTCCTGAAACAAAATTACTAATGCCTTCTGATAGATTGCCCCCGTGATCCCTTCAGTTGTTCTTGACTCAGGGGTATTCTTCAACCTCTTGTTCTAACAATCTTGTTAACTTGTGTGGTGGCTCACAAGCTTCCCTACCTTCTTTGTCAGCACAATCAACCGGGTAATTGAGGTCGTGAAACGGGATTGTGATTTCATTAGTCTCAAGAGGATCATTTTTGGATCTGCAATTTAGTGTGTTATGGCAAAATAAAGAAGAGAAAGGAAAAGCAAGTTAAAGAGAATGAGTCAAAAGCAAGGATAAAGGGATGAGAAAAATTTTTTGAACTTCGATACGCATTTATTGATTGACTGGTAAAACAAGTTTTTTCGCCCTTATTACATGAAAATGTCCCAAAGCCTTAGCCATAGCAGAGGATAAACAAGATATTAAGGCAATGAAAAATTAATTTGGTGAATCATTCAAAATCGTAGGGAGTTCGACAGCCTCCCAGCTACTGAGCTCTTGGCCCGGCGGGCATGCGATCACCAAACCAGCATTATCATCAAAACCATTTTCAATATCGACCACCACGACGTTGACTTCTGAATCTCCATGATTGGGCAGGGGATTTGTGATCACGTTAGGGCTTCCTTCTTGAAAATGAATCTAGCCGGCTTTGATCAAATCTCTCACTTTATATTTCAAAGCCATGCAATTTCCTGTGGAATGCCCTGGTGCCCTAGCGTGGTAATCACAATGAGCGTTTGGGTCATACCCCCTTGGATAAGGAGGTTACAATGGCCTCATGGGGGATGGAGCCACCAGACCTTTCTAAACAAGGATTGGAAAAAGTTTGGTATATGTTATGGGAATTGGATCGAACTACACCGGGGTGCGCTCATTGTTGGGATTCCTTGTGTTCTGAATATGATTGGGTGGTCAAGTCACTTGCTGTGGGTGATGGTATGACATGGGTTGCGGTATTGGCGCTCTTACCATGGGCGGACGGAAGTGAGGAGTATGAGCTGCCGGGCCATAAGTGGCTGCGGCCACATAAGGATTGGGAGCTTGAATCATGGTAGGGGCGAATGGTCTTGGCGGAGCCGTCTTTTGATTAGAAGAGATGGAATTAGTTTCTCTATCCCTTCTCCCAGGCACCGGCTTTATTGTCATGCTTGCCCCAGATGGGCCCTGAGTGATCTTTCCCGTTCGTATTCTGCTCTCTACCCTTTCCCCAATAGTCACGATGTCAGAGAAGTTGGCTGAAACACTACCAATCATCTTACCGTAGAAAGGTGATGGGAGCGTGTCGATAAACATCACGACTATTTCTTTTCCCGACAATAGGGGGTCCACTTGCGCCGCTGTCTCTCTCCATCGTTGGGCATACTCCTTAAACGTTTCATTGTCCCTCTTCACCATATTCTGTAACTGGACCCTGTTAGGTGCCATATCCATATTATACTTGTACTGCCTAAGGAAGGCATCTGCTAGGTCCTTCCAACAACGAATATGGTTCCGTTCAAGGTGAACATACCATGTAGGAGCAGCCCCTGCCAGACTATCTTGGAAGCAGTGGATCAACAATTGGTCGTTAGAAGAGTAAGATGCCATCTTTCGACAGTACATCGTGAGATGGTTCTTTGGACAAGTCATTCCCTGATACTTGTCAAAGTCTGGCATCTTGAATTTGGGTGGGAGGACAACATCTGTGACTAGGCATAGCTCAGAAGCATCTATCAGTCAAAAACCTCTGGCGCCTTCCATCATTCTCAAATGCTCCTCTAAGATTTCTATCTTTTCCTTTTGGGGAGCTACAACCGTGCTATGACTGGCTACCGGGTTCATCATGCGGGTTGTATCTTGGAGGTTGGTCATATAGGGGGTTGCGTATCCATATGGATAGCCGAGTGGCTGGTTGAAAGGAGGCAACGTATGAGACTGGTTCATTTGGCCTGTATTTGGTGAGGGACCTTGGGGTTGGGCCATAGCTTGTACGACATAAGTCGGCTGGATCATCTGGGCTCGTGTGTTTTGGGCTTGTGCGTTGTAGGTTGGCTGGGCCATCGGGGCTTGTGTGTTTTGGGTTTGGTAGGTTTGTGGGTCATGGGCCTGTGTGTTTTGGGTTTGGTAGGCTTGTGGGTCATGGGCTTGTGTGTTTTGGGTTTGGTGGAGTAGTGGCATGTTTGGCTGGGTGGGGTATGAAGCGTGAGGATTCATCGCTTGCTGGTCGTGGGCGTCTTATTGGTTAGCGAGCGGGGGATAGTACCCCGGTGATAGGCCATAAAGTGGAAAAGGTACTGGGTTGCCGTCAGGACTAACAAATGTATACTGTTGTGCATAAGACTGGCCGTACGGTGGCTGGGCCTCAATGGTAGGGTTAGGTCTTCCGACATGAATAGTGAGAGGGGGTGCCGTTGTGTTAGGGAGTTGAACTCTTGCTGGGTCAGAACCAATGGGGGTGGCGCGGCGGCAGGCTGCTGTGGGGCGTCCTCAACACCTGTAGAGGAGCCTCCTTCCGTGAGTTTCTTTTCTAAAAGTTTAGTTAACTCTGTCTCTCGCTCTTTCAGCTGATCGAACTCGGTTCTAAAGTCTCCGTCAACAGCTTCTGCCTCAGCCATGAGTTTCCTTTAGAGCCGGGTCTGGTAAGGATGCTTACCCATGACGCCTGTGTCTCTTTTTAAAAAAAAAAACAAAAAATATTAGGTGGAAATAGAAAGAAGGATAATGTCGTGGGAAGCAATTACAGGCTTTGGCGAGTATCCTTTGACTATTCCTTAGAACTTATCATTCAAAAGTACTAGGTATGGTAAACATGGAAATTAATATGGGATAATTGTAAAGACAGAAGAAATCTTTCATCCTGAGGCGGGAGCCTCAAGCTCAAACATTTTCTTTGGGCAACTACTGCCCTCATTTCTTGAGTTCAATCCCATGTTAACTTCCATAGATACTCAAAGGGTATTCGTTAAGTTCTGAATAGCCTCCCATGAAAATGAGGATAAGGAAAAGAAATTAGTTGATGTCATGTTTCGGAACCGGTACTTCCCCATAGATTTAACATAAAGCAAATTCTTTTTTTATTTTTTTGGGGAAACAACGATTACCAAGGGTCCAAGTCGCAACAGTCATGATTTTTTTTAATCGTCACCAACGCCCCTGTTGGAGCGGAAATAAAGTTATATTTTTTTTCTTGATTTTTTTTGACGATTAGGAAAATCTATGACTCAGGACTCAGAGGTACACGACCAAAAGAGGATTATCTATTCACCCGAGGAATACTGTGTGTTTGAAAATGAGTCATTATTTCAAAAACTGAGCAAATCTGCGAATGGTAGATAATTCATTTTTTTTATAACAGGGAAAGCAAAAATGATGCAAGGTAAAGTAAAGTTTGCCCTTTTGTGGCCTAGGTCGGGTTTTGTTGAAAGTCTTTTCTAGGCTCTATGGCTTGTCTAAAAGTGACTCTCCACACCGGGTGGTTTCCACTAGACATCTAGAAGGTCACCAGAGCCAAGATCCCACCCATGACAGGGACGCAAACAGTGGGGAATTCACTAGGTGCGTATATCATGAGAGGTCAAATTCTGGTTGAGGTTCTCACGAATACCGGATAGGAAGTACATCCCATATGATTCCGTTACCAACCTCTCCTAACTTAAGCTTCATTTGGGGCCCGGGTATAGGGCGCCACTCATAGGTGTGTGCAAGTAATTGTAAGTGTAGTGTGTGGAAGGGCAGTCCATACCTTTTACCTTACCCCATTCTGCACAAAGAACAAACACAGAACAAATATACAAAGTCATCTACTCTAGGGTTCAATGATTGCAGAAAAGTAACATGGTCCTCTACCCTAGGGTTCAACAAACATGCAAAACATAGACAACGAAATAAATAACAAGATACAATTAAAACAAGAACAAACATTCATAATAATTAACAGAAAATAAAACCAGGGGAAGAAATCCAAGCTAACAAAGTCTATATAAAAAAACATACGCTTTCAATCAAACTGGCCTGACTCTCTTAAGTGTCCCCAGCAGAGTCGCCATCTGTCGCAACCTGGATCGCGACGACGTGGCCGACCCTCTTGAAACAAAAATGAACAAAGAAAACAGGGAGTCGCCACCAACGTTTTTATCCATAGGAAAAACATTGGGAAAAAACTAAGTTCAGTAAAGCACTGGTTTAAAGAATGAGATTCAAGTTCGGGAGTCGGTTACGAGTAGGGAAGGTATTAGCACCCTACATCGCCTGTCAGAAACAGTACCAAGATTGAAAATGCGCAACATAAATAGCCTTACAAAAGATGTTATATTTCTCCCCTTTTAATGTTGTACTTTGTGTAAAAACAGAAGGAACAAACTGAACAGACATGGAGTGTACGTCAACAGGGCGCCACATCCAAATTAACCTTGACTTTGGTATAAAACAGGAAAAGGGAAGGATACTAACAAGACGTCGCGTCTAAATTAATCATCCTTTAATTAAAATACGGGGTTAGAGACGGGAAGGGGATAAGCGGGACGTCTCGTCCCAAGTATTCCATTCCTTGTGGTGATGACCTACCAAAGATAGGGGAAAATCAACAAGACGTCACGTCTAAATTTATTTTCATAGGGTTTAATCAAAATGCAGGGTTAGAAACGGGAAGGGGATAAGCGGGACGTCTCGTCCCAAGTATTCCGTTCCTTGTGGTGATGACCTACCAAAGATAGGGGAAAATCAACAAGACGTCACGTCTAAATTGATTTTCATGGAAGTGGATAGAAAAGGAATTGCAAAGGGGAAATAAAGAAAATAAAAATAGGAATAAAATGGAAAAGGCGGGCCTGACAGGATTTAAAGTCCTGCTCCTACGTATTCTTGGATGACCAAGAAATCAGGGTTACGTAGTTCTTTAAATGTTTTTTTTTAGGAAATGGATGAACGAAATTTTCTTCTTTTTAAGTAAAACTTAAAAGTAAAGGACAAAAAAAGAAGACAGAAAAGAGGGGGGTAGTAGAAGCTACAAGAGAGAAAGAGAAACAGTAAGTTCGGAAAAAAGAGGGAAAACTGAGCGAAAACTGGGTGAGAGGAGAAAAAACCGAGTGGGAGGAGAAAAACCGAGTGAGAAAAAAGGAAAAACCGAGTGAGAAAAAGGAAAACCGAGTGAGAAAAAGGAAAACCGAGTGTGGACAAGGAAAACCGAGTGAGAAAAAGGAAAACCGAGTGAGGACGAGAAAAAGAGAGACCGAGTGATGGAAGGAAACATACCAGAGTGTTCTCTTTTCTGAGAGGATGAGTGTGGGTGAGAGTGCTGGGACAGTGTGAAGGCTTGGCACAGGGACGGTGTTGTGAGGACTTGAGAGGTGCTGCTCGGTGGTGTTTGAGAGAGGCAGGACGGTGTGGTGTGAAGGGATGAGGTGCTGTGTGGGGAAGTTGGACGGTGTGGTGAAGGGAAGGACCATATGGTGTTTAAAGGAGAGGGCTGGACGGTGTGGTGTTTAAGGAGAGGGTTGGACGGTATGGTCTGAAGAGGGGGACGGTGTTGTCAAGATTTAAGAGCAGAATGGTTCGAAAAATTGAGGAGGAGGACGGTGTTGGGGTTTAAAGACAGTTTCTTCTCTCCAATGAAGGCTCCAGGATCCTCAAAGAATTCAATCCCGAAAATGCAACCAAAGTGCCAACCTTCCCGCCTCCAACCCCTTGTGCTCCTTCAGATGGGGTATTTATAGGAAGTTGCCGAGTGCTTGGACAGCACAGGATTCCACTCAGAGTGGAGGCCAGCCTAGCCACTAACAGGTAGTGGAGGGACAGCGGCTGGTGGGGAATTTTTAATTTTTCCACTTCCGCCCCCTGTCTGCCACCTCCAGGATTCATGGATCCACTTGGGTGGTGGAATCCAAGTCAGCACGGGCGAACAGTGGAAATAGGGTCAGTTTTCTCCTTCTGACTCGGATTTAGTGCTTCAGTCGGTATACACCCATAGTGGGAAATAATCCGAGTGGAAAAGGTGCTGTTCATACAAAAACCGAGTGAAAGCTTTGCTCGGTGTTGCTTTGCTGGTCGGTGTGAGGTTGCTGTGAGGAGCTGGACGAGCAAAACAATTCTGGTTGAAATATTCAATCGGAACCGAGTGAAAAGTGACTCAGAAATGACTGAAGAGGACTCGGAAATGGTTGAGAAGATGGCTCAGAAATGGTTGAAAGGTGACTCGGAAATGGCTGAAAAGATGGCTCAGAATTGGGTGAAAAGTGGTTCTGAATTAGGTTAAAGGTGGCTCGGAAATGGGTGAAAATTGGCTCGGAAATTGCTAAAAATTGGCTCGGTGCTGACTGAAGAGGCTTCACTCGGTGCTGACTGAAGAGTGAGTGACTCGAAATTGTTTCAATCGGAAGTATTTTGCTCAGATCTTGTTTCTGTTTGAAGCATTCACTCGGAATTACTTCAATCAGAGGTGTTTTGCTCGGATCTTGTCTCTGCTTGAAACATTCACTCAGAATTTCTTCAAAAGTGACACTCAGAACTTCACTGCTTGAAGGATTCACTCGAAATTATTCCATTCAGAAGTGCTTTGTTTAAAAATTGATTCAATCGGTTCTTCAAAATGTTTTACCCGGATATATGCTTGGCCGGCAGGTCAGAACTATCCTTTCTTTGACTTTAAATTGATTCAAGTGTGAAGTAAGTTTCACTCGGAATCACATCACTGGGATTGAATCACAGAGAAATTTTGGTCGGATACATGACTCAAGAGTAATTCAATCGGACACATTCATCAATCTTGGTCTTTCCACTCAGAATTGTTCCATGTGTGCATCAACCCACTCGGATATACAATCAGGGGTCGTCCTTGTTTCTTTGATCAGAATGTGGAACTCAGCTTCAACAATGCTTCCCACTCGGATGTGTTCATTCAGGAGTAATCAGAATTTGGATTGACAATCTTCCCTTCGGATTCATTCGGAGTCGGCCTTGTTTTCACTCGGATGTGCTTTCCTTGAAATCTTCACTCGGGCTTAGTATGAAACTTGAGAATCTGGCCGAAAGTGATTCATTCCTGGTCGGATCTTTCTTTGTTTGAAGAGGCACACTGCTTGGAAATGCCTTGCATGACAATTGTTCTTCTGAGGTTCAGAGTTTATTCCACTCGGAATCAATTCACTCGGGAGTCTTCCACTCCTAACTGACCTTGTCCAGAAGAAGCAGTTGTTTCCCAACCTGATTGGCTTCAATCAGCAATCTTTCACTCGGATTAGTTGCAGTCGGGGAGCTTCCTCTCGGATTCACTTCCAATTGAGGGGTACTCACTCATAACAGTCCCATTTCCGCTTGGAATGTCCTTCCCCAAGCATTTTCTTTGAAGCTTTTCCTTCATTTTTGGAAATTTCTTGAAGCCCACTTGGAATAACGCCCGGCTACGTCTCACTCGGAGACTCTTTACTTGGAAATGATCATTTCGAGTCATCTTACTCGGAAATGATCATTTCCGAGTAATTTTTTTTTTTGCTAGTCTTTTTCACTTGTGGATCGACCGGACTGAAATAGGTGTTCACAGGCGGTAAATGAAGACAGAGAGAGAGAGAGGGGGGGAGGAAGAGTGAGAAACTGAGAGAAGGAGAGGGAGATCAGAGTGGCGGTGCTCGGACGGTGTCGGCGGGCTGGATCTGGGGCAGTGACCGGCGTCTCGGTGTAGGTCTGGCAGCGGCTCACGGTGGCTCCTGGAGGTCGCCGATCGGAGGGGTCGTTGTCCGCGATCCAAAGCTCGATCGGTGTTGATCTCAGTGGTTTTGCTCGCTGGGAGCTCCGGCAGTACAGATAGCGGTGGACTCTGGTGGCGGTAGGATACTTCTCTTCCTCCTCTTTTTCTGTTTATTAATATTTTTACTGGGATATTGTACTGGATGTAATGGTTTGTTTTTTTCTTGATTGGTATTGGTGATTGCTATTGATGACGGTTGTTATTGATGGTTTGAGGAAGATGGATGGTGAAGATGAGTTGAAGTTTTTTTTTGGTTTTATGATAGAGAATCGGTGGTGCGGAGGAAGGTGAAGAAAAGTTTTCAAAGATAAAGTTAAGGTCTAATGAAACAGATGACGAGAAAATCCGCCCCCGTGAGTGTTGTCTTCTTCTTATTTTATTTGTTCTCCTTTAATTTTTTATCCATTTTCCAAATCGTGCCCATGCCTATAGTGGAGTTATTGGGAATAAGGTCTTGCTATTGGAAACAGGGTCCCTGGCTGGCGTGGGAGACCAAGAAAGATAGGGGTGGGTCTTTAATTTTTTAATAGGACCAAGAAAAGAGGATGGTGTCTACAATAGATAAAAACTCTTCCTATTCTCTTTGGGAAACAAGATGGCAAAAACACAACAACGCAATGAATGAGCGACATGATGATTTATCAGGCAACAAGAAAGATGACTGGGTTAAGTAGATTCGTCAATTAAAAAAAGAGATGGAGCAATCAGAAAAGGAGAATGAAAAGTTGAAGCAACAAAAGGATCTAGAGAACAAAGGAGAAATGAATGAAGTGACATGGGATGTAATAGAAGCACACACCCGAATGAGCACCTAACAATGTTTAACAATAATGTGTTGTGTATAGAGCGTCTAATTCTCTGATATAGAAGGCCATTCAACCCTACAAAAGGTTGCATTACTGTGGTTCAATAACTTACCACCATGTTTGATAAGAAGTTATAGAGAACTAACAAATTGATTTGTCACCCAATTCTCAACTAGTGAATCGGTCAACGAGAATTCTACCATCTTGGTTGGCCAAATATAAGGAAGCAATGAGCCTTTGAGAAAATTAATGCAGAGATTCACGAAGGCGACAATACATATTCATAATATGAGTTCAGAAGTTGCTCTTTATGTCATCCGGTTTGGGTTGCGTCCAAAAAAGTTTGCTAACTCACTTGCTAAGAGGCAATATATAGACTTGGACGAACTAAGACAAAGCGAACAAGTACATCAACCTAAAAGTAGTCAAGGTCGACTAGGAAAGTGGGACCTGTAGTCAGTAAGACTATTGAGATGAATGAATTTGTGAAAGAAAAACCTTTCTTCCAACTTTTCTCTTAAGAGAAGACAATAAAAGTTAAAAACTCAAAATTGAGAGCAAATAAGTCTTTCTCTTGATGTTATTCTTTTCCTTAGTAATTAGTTATAATATTAAGCCTATTACACTAATATTAATCAAGTATTATTATGTGGAAGAATATTTTAACCATAGAAATTCCTTACACCCTAGGAAACACATGAAATCAAAAAAGTAAAATACTTATCTATATTAGTTCGAATGAGTGAACATGGGAATGCATACGAATGTGATTATTACGTTGAATCCCCTTGACACATGTCAAAAGCCTCCAAAAAAATATAGGAACTCAAAAGTTAATCAACCATTATTTAAATCACCCAATCAGAGTTTCGCTTACTCAGTCACCATAATGACAAATGGTTCGCTTAGCCATAACAATCTAGAAATAACCAAATGGATTACTTGGTCATCACAATCCAGAAACAATCAAATGGCTCACTTAACCATCATAATCCAAAAACAATCAAATGGCTCACTCAGCCCTCGTAATCCAAAAACAATCAAATTGCTCACTCAGCCCTCACAATCAAGAACAATCAAATGGCTTGCTTAGTAACTCAATTCAAAAAATTAAAATGCTTGCTTTAGCAAAATAAGACCATTTGGCCAACTATATCAATTGCAAAAAGCTTCTTACAAAATTGAAGTCTTTGAAATTTTCTTTAAATTATTTATAACTTTCCCTCCCTTTATGAGACAGTAGAATGACCCAAAGGAATACCTAATAATGTTCAACAACAATATACTATTGCATGGAGCGTTCAATGCTTTAATGTGTAAGGCCTTTGTATCAACCTTGCAAAAGCTTACGCTATTATGGTTTAGAAACCTACCACCACGATTTATTGGAAGCTACAGAGATTTAGCCAATTAGTTCATCACCTAATTCTCAACTAGCAACTCAGTCAATAAGGACTTAACTAGCTTGGTTGACCTCAACGAAGGAAGTAGTGAGTCCTTGAGGCAATTCTTGCAAAGATTTACAAAGGCAACAATATAAATTTGTAACCTTGGTTTGAAGGTTTCACTCTATGCAATTATATTTGGTCTATGCCTGAGAAAGTTTGTTGACTGATTCACTATAAGACAATGAGCAGACTAGGACGAACTGGGGCAATAAGCAAGGAAGCACATCAACATAAAGGAAATCGAGGAACTCAAAAGGGAAATACACGAGAGAGCAAAGAAAAGTGATGTAAGAGGACTTGGTCATAGGAAGGAGTTAAGGCTAACTGAGAGAACATGTAGAAGAGTAGATAAGGAGTTCCTAGAAGACAAGCACATGAACTTTACCTCAGTAGGGGAAATCTATCACACAGACTTACTAGTATTCTTACTCTCGAGGGAAGGGATAAAAGGACCTGAGAAGAACAAATACTGCAAATTTCATTGCGCTCAAGGACACATAACTAAAGATTACAACATATTGAAAAACCAGATTAAGAGACTTATAAGGAGAAGATATTTGCCTAAGTAAATTGTCAGAAGGGAGAGAGATGAGAAACCCAAGAGTGACAGAGAAGATGACCAAGCAATCATAACGAAGGAATCTCAAAAGAAGTCAAAACATCAAGAAAAAGTCATCCACACCTTAGTTGTCGATGCTACTTCTATTGTAGATAATGTCAGGTAGGAAATAAACAATTTGATGATGTCATTTGAAAGCTCTGATTTGATGCATGTAGAATAGAGGCAAAATGACCTCGTAATCATATCATTTGTGGTGACAAATTTTTAAAGTCAAGAGTATGGGTAAACCAAGGAAGCTCAATACATGTGTTGTATTAGGGCACATATGAGCAACTAGGCTTCCTCTAAAAGGCTTTAAAAGCACAAGGAAGTTCTAATTGGATTCAGTGGTTCTTAAGTACCTATCAAAGACTATGCAAAATTACTTACATTGTTTAAGAACGAAAAGAATGTTGAGATTGTTAGAACTTTACCTTCCATTTGCTTATAAAAATTTTGTTCAGAGGAGAACGAGTTGGCATGGTTAAAGGGGACCGAGATGATACCCAAAAATATTATGCAAATAGTTTAAAATTACCAATGGCTACTTGTGAAGCCATAAAAGAGAGTAACTTAACCGACTAGGATACTAGGAATGATGGAGAGTGACCAACCAACCTATAGGGTTGACTGAACACTTTTTTAAAGTGGGAGACCACAAAACCTATATTAGTAAATGATGGGAAAAGTCTTCACTGCTAAGATTATAAGGAATATGAAGGAAGTACAATATATGATTCAACCTTGAAAGATATGCATTTGGAGTCTGATGAGGGAAGTTTCTTGATTTTATTCTATACCATAAACACATAGGAGTCCACTGGGTAAATTTTGAGCTATTCTAGGGTGACTAGTCCAAGGTCAATAAAATAAGTGTAAAGATTGGTTGGCTGAATTGTCATCATGTCTAAGTCAACTAAGCAAAGCCTTTATACAGGTTACTCAAAAGCATCAAGTGAACAGAAAAATATGAAATGACTTTCCAAAAGTTAAAGAGATAGATGACTTCTCCTCTTGTGTTGATTAGACCAAGTCCTAAAGTTGGTATACTTCTATATTTGTCATCAAATATGAATTTCATTAATCTACATACTAATCTTTTAAATTTGATTTCTAATCAAACTAATATATTCTTAATAATTGCTAATGGTAAAAAGCTTCTTTGTATACCTTTTATTTATTTTTTGTGGCACCCAAGAATGATCATTACGTAACAAATTTTCCAAAAGTCTCATGGCAGCAACTTCTCCAAGCCCTTTATCCCACTCTAGGGTTTTTCCTCAAAAAGGTTTTAATAAGGAACAATCGATTTAATTTTAATAAAATGCCTAACGGTCGAGGTTGAGTTGAATCAACATGGCAAATAGCCCAATAATGATTCCATATACACCGCCTTGACTAAACAGTCGAGGGTAGGGAAAATCAACTTGGCAAAATGCCCAAGGATGATTCCATATACACACCGACTAGGCAGAATGGTCGAGGGCGAGCCGAATCAGCTTGATGGATAGCCCAAGAAAGATTTCACATATATACTAACTTGGCTGAATAAGGACGAAGTGAATCAACTTGGCAGAGAGCCCAAGAAAGATTCCACATATGTACTGACTTAGCCAAAAGGTCAAGGTTTGAGCCACCCCTATTAGATCATCTAGCTGACACCTTATTGAACATCCAAGCACGTCGAATCAACTTGGCAATGTGTCCAAGAATGTTACCAACTTGGATGGAAGGTCAAGGTTCAAGCCGCCCCGGTTGGATCATCTAGTAGACGCCTTGATGTACATTCAATTACATTGATATAACTTGGCAATATGTCTAAGAATGATTACCAACTTGGCTGAAATGTCAAGGGATCAAGTCGTTCTTACTGGATCATCTAGTAGATGCCTTGGTGTACATCCAAGCACGTCAAATTAACTTGATAATATATCCAAGAATGATTACTGTCTTGGTTGAAAGGCCAAGGGTGGGCTACCCTTGTTGGATCATCCAACAGACACCTCGATGTACATCCAAGTGCAATGACCAGACGATCACAAGTTTGTAATCTCCTACATATTGCCTAAATGTTCACAATAACCTATAAATTGCTCAAGTGAAAATCAGTTCCCAATTACCTACAAATTGCCTAAACATCCATAATAACTTATAAATTGCTCAAGTGAAAATCAGTTCACAATCACCCATAAATTGCCTTAACGTTCACAATAACCTATAAATTGCTCAACTGAAGATCAATTCACAATCACCAATAAATTTCCTAAACATTCGCAATGACATATAAATTGCTTAATTGAGGATTAGTTTGTAATTACCTATAAATTGCTTAAATGTTTGTAATAACCTATAAATTACTTAAAAGAAGATCAATTCATAATTACCTATAAATTTCCTAAACATCCACAATTACCTAAAAATTGTCGAAGTCATCAAACGTTATCGAATATGTTATTCAAAATAATCGTAGTCATCAAAACAAATTGAAGCATGATAAAAAATGTCAAGTCACGCAGTTATTCACCAAACCAACCTCACTAATGAAGTCACTCAACCATCTATTAGGCCAACCTCACAAATCAAGCCACTCAGTCATCCATCAAGCCAATGAGCCATTTTTCAAGACACCCACTCATCCATCAAGGCAGTAAGCTACTATACAAAATGCTTAATTAACCTCGATCGGCTTGAACCATCTTTGAATCATGGGAAATCATCATATTGAATCCATTCTTACTATAGAGATATGCTCGTCGAACTTCCAATATCATTCAAGATTCAAGATACCAACTGGCTCGCTCAGTCAAGTATCACTTGCTCGCTCAACATAGGAAATACATGCCTAGAAATTTTCTAACATATGGCATAAGCTCGTAAAAGAAACATGAATTTAAAATTTACACGATCACATCTCATATCTCTCAGTCTCCAGTATGGCAAAAGCAAAAGCATTTGACCATTCAGTCAACAACATTCAAAGGTTTATACATCAGCTAGCTCACTTGGTTAACAACATTCAAGGTTCATACATTGGCTGGCTCACGCTGTTAACAACATTCAAAGGCTTATACGCTAGTTGGCTCACTCAGTCAGCAACTTTCCAAGGTTTATACATCAGCTAGCTCACTCAGTTAGCAACATTCAAAGGTTCATATATCAATTGGCTTGCTCGGTCAACAACATTCAAACACTACAGATTCAAAATCTTAGAAAAACACTTTTAATGCTTAACAAGTGTCAACTAAAGAAGAGGATCGAAGAACAATATCACTCATTCATTCTTTCAGAGGTTATCGCTGGTAGGCTTATGTTCCCTTTACCCCAAGGGTCAATTAACCCACTAATAAAGTCCCCTTAATTAGACCATGCATAAAAGCTAAGCATTCAACCCTTAAAGTCCTAAATGATCACCCACTTGTCCTAGTCAAGATCTGGCCTAGTTTGCAATCAACCCATTAAACCCCTTAGCAGACCAACTATGCGGCGCTCATACCAGTCAACATTCGGTCTAGTCAATGCTTAACCCAATCAACAGGTCTACCCATACCTTAACCTAGAAACTTCTAGAGGTTGCTTGGTTTGCTCCAACTTAGAGATAAGTGCTTAGCCCACTAGAATACAGGTGGTTTTGTATAAGGAGATATTTGTTATCCTTTATTGTACTTATCTTTATCTTTATCTTTAATTTGAAACTATCAAAATAGGTTATCCTTCGAATTATACTTACCTATAAAGTCCCTATATAAATGCTCTAAGAGTGAAGGTTTAGATCAATGTACCCAGATTGTTTAAGGTTGTTTGAACAAATCCATTCATAAATCATGATTAGTTGTGTTTTTAATGGAAGGAACTCATCACCTACATATACCAAACTGTCAAATGCTTATTGCCTTTTTGGCTATCAAAATATGTTTTTTTTGTTTAGAATGAAAATACTAAAATCCAAAGTTTAAACCTAATACTTGAATTAAGTTACATAGTTTTTGGAATATCTATCGTGCTTATCAAAAGATGAGAGTTTCCTAAATTTCAATCTTTTAAGTTGAGTGGCAATTCGGGCAGGCGGCCCTAAACGGGCCGGGCTTTATCGGGTTGCGGGCCATTTAGGGCCGGGTCAAAAAAGGCCCGTAAAAATTCGGGTCTTGAAATTAAAGGCCCTAGCCCGGCCCTCAACGGGCCGCGGGCCACTTCGGGCGGCCCGCATAAAAAAAGTTTAAAAATAAATTTATAAAAAAATTGTTCTATGAAATAATACTATTTAATTAAATTAGCTGGAAAAAGTTTTAATTAAAACGACATTACCGAATGAGAAAGGCACACGATTAAAAAAATATACATATATCAAAGATCATAATTTGTGTAAACATATAGGCTATAACTAAAAAATTATGGACATACAGCTTCAAGTTTTATCGTAATCAAATTAAAAATGCATATAACGTAGTGCATAACTATTGGTGAAGTCATAAAGTGATATTATCAATTCACAACGGCAACACTGTGAAACCTTATTAGGGTGAAGTCATGAACTGCATAACTATTAGTGTTGACATAAAGTAATATTTTCTTATGGAGATGACATTATGTTTGACTCTCTATATTATGCTTTTTAATAAAATGTACAAAATCAATCAAAGAAAACATTATGGAAGAAAACAAAATGCACAAAGTTGAATCATATATTTCATAAAAGTCCATAATAAAAGTCACAAAAGCAAGCACCTAACATAACTAAAAATTATTATTTTTATTTTTTAAAAATAATCGGGCCGCCTGTGGGCCACACGGGCCGGCCCGCACTCGGGCCATTTTTTTCGGGCTTTTTTAGGGTCGGGCTTTTTTTTTCCACGTATTGATTTTAATTTTTTATTTTAAGCTCGCGCACTACATTTTTATGTGGGCCGGCCCATTTTACCAGCTCTAAGTTTAAGTACCTAAAGTGATAACTCTTTTATAATTAGGATAAATGTAATTAATTTATCACAAAAATATGAGTTTAATAAATATATATTTTTTAAACAAAATGCTACTACTTTAAATAACTTAAAGTTAATCTTAACAGTTTAATTGACTGATTGTGATGCAGATTTTTCACTCAAACGATTTTACATTACGTAAAAGAAAAAAAATCATTCAATTAACAAATTAGTGTTTGCTTGATAATGAGTTACCTGGAAAAAAAAAACATTATAAATAATCAATATTAATCATAAACCTCTCTCAAAATATCATCTAACTTTATTTGATTAATGAATTAAAAATGTTATGTGAGAACCAATATATTGTTTGTTTTGGGGTTGAGTAAATGCACAGTGATAATTAAAGGGTGTACATTTATTTGCACGATTCCAAAAGAGCATTTGATGGATTAGATTTAAATATCAATTCCACGAGAATCAATGGATTTCATGTGGCTTGAGCTCCCGTGGCTCTAAATAAATCTCCACCATTGATCGTGAAACATGTCACATTAGACAATCTCCAGACAACTTCTAAAAGTAATTTTAAATCTACACTTTACATTAAAAATAAGTGATTTTCTTAACCCCAGACTTTAAAGTTAAGTTTAAATAACTTAAAATGATAAACTTTTTATTGGGAACTAATATATTTGATATTTTTATTTTTGTAATAAATTATTACATTCATACCAATAAAAAATTACTACTTTAAACGACTTAAAATCAATTCTTCAGGTTGAGATTAACAAAATTCTAAAAATAAAAGAGAGTAAAATCAGTAAGACACAATGAGACATCAGGTAAAATATCTAAATGACACCATTACAAAGTCTGATATAAGTAAAGAATTAAATTTTATGTTTTTCGGGTTCAATGTAAAAAAAAAATTATCTCAAAAGACAAAATTCATTTTAGTGTTTTACACATCTTATACTTTTGGCCGAATAATTCCATCAATTAAAAAAAATCTGACACATCTACTAATTAAGATTAAACTATATAATCCCTTGAAAAAAGATTGAACTATATTCCATTTATCATTGATTTAATATAAAATGCATCTCAATCTTAACATTTAAAATTTGTCAATTATAGGAATAATATCCGGCTCAAATTCATGCAATATTTTATTGGCTTAAATATGTGATAATCATCTATACAATTTCCAGAATGTGATAACCCACATAAAATATTTTGTTCAAAAAACGTCTCTCAAATTTTTTGGGTGACCAGATTTGACCTTCACCATTAAATATATGTTGTTGAATGCTTATGATTACATAATCGATTAGGAAGCCCCAAAATTCAACATTATATTATATTTTAACATTGGGGAAATTGATTTAGGATTTTTAAGAATTATTTTTTTTACTCATCATTATGTTATTTTTTTATTAAAAATTATTTTATTAACAGGTGTCAATGATAAGATAATAAAATATTAATCACCTGAACACTTAATACTATTACTAATACTTGACCGTAAAGGTCAAATTTGATTAACCCTCAAAATTGGAGGGAACTGTTTCAACAAAATGTTTATGTAGGGTTACCCTATTCTAAAATTTTTATAAGAGGTTCATATTTAATGCATGCAAGTTTGTGGTAGCTTAGTAACTTGTCAGGGTCCATACTTCGGCAACGAGAAAAACTCAGAATCCGACTCCAGAACCAAACTTATATTTTCTCTTTTCTACCTTTACCTTTTTTTTTCTTTCTATTTTTCTACTTGCATCCATTTAGTACCAAAAATAGGTTTTTAAATTTTTTAAAAAATCCGCACTCATTTCCTATCATAACTTTTCAGCTCAGTAATTGCTTCCATTGTTACAGCAAGTCACGTCCTCAGAACATGGTAGCATCTCATGTACAACACGCAACTAAACAATAAATCTCCATGTGAAACGTACCAAGGACCGTGTCCGTGTGGGGGTTACTTAAATCCATGGTACCGATTGTGGAAAGGGACAATAAAATAGACAATTCACATAAAGTGATTATTTTGATTCATTTAAATGACAAACTATGGAACAAATGCCATGGCATTAAATTGAATACATGTTTGAAACCAAATCAAAATTAGACCAAAATGTGAAACTCACTTTTAGCTGTACAAGTATGAAATCAAACATGCACTGATTCACTGAATGAAGAAATCTGCTGAGAGCATAAATATCTCAATAGGATGAAGAGTGAAGGGTGAGTTCCTGCATATTAATTGGAAATTTTGGAGGGCAAGAATTTGGAAATTTAAGGAAAAAGAACTTTATTCATTTATTGGCACAAAAGAAAAAGGACCCTTTCCAATCCCCGGTGCTAACTGTAAATGAGATAAGGTGATTCAGCACTGGATGTGTGTTCTCATACACAAACTCAACCTTGTGAAGGTAAATAAGTTAGCACAACATACAGATTAACTAGCTTAGCTGCTGGATCTACAGCTTTGAGGCTGCACCTTTGTCTAAGAACCATTTCATCTCCCCTTCAGGTTTGACCAATGCAGCAGGTAGCTTAACAGGGTTTTGAGATGCACCTAGTACAGAGTGAATTGCATCTGCTTTACCACTACCAGTCACCACCTGTGCTGTGTACGCAGAAGAATTAATCACCGGAAAAGTGAATGTTATTCTCTCTGGTGGTGGTTTTGGTGAGTCCTTGATGAAGGCTACCCATTTATTATTCTCCTCCACAAGAGGATGCCCTGGGAACAAAGAAGCTACATGCCCATCAGGACCCATGCCCAGCAGCATGAGATCGAATTTTGGAAATCCGTTGGCTGATGAAGCTATCACATTGCTCTTAACCAACTGTCTCAGACGTGTCTCATAATCCTCAGCAGCTCCCTCGGCTGACAGGGTATCATTGATTGCATGAATATTGCGCCATGGAATTGGAACCTGCCAAGAGAACCATGATCAAAGTACCAACAGGTTAGGTTGACATAATGATATGGTCACACAGTCATTTTAAAGAAGACTACACATACGTAAAACATAGTATATAACTTGAAGTTGATGGAAATTATTTTCCTCTCCTACATGGTTTTAAAGGGACGAGCAATATACTCAACAAACTTGTCTACATAATGCCATCCTGTCCAAGTCCAATCCAACAAGTGGATTCACTTGCCTGTGCTTGTCCATTCACTTCCTCATCCTTTATGTTTTTTTTAATGTGTTGCATCCAACATCTTGTGGATCACTTGTTGAACAAAAACATGTCCATATACCATATTTTGTCCAAATTCAAAATTGGGTTCCCATCCTCACATTCAGGTTGTTTTTACAATGATTTCAAGTTTCAACTTGAAGAGACATATGTTTTGAACTAACCTTTTTACCCTCTCAATTTTCTGACAGCAAGGCATAATGAACCCAAAAAGAATTCAATAATTGAAAACCACATTCAAGCTAAATAAATAACTTTATTATATGACTACAGAAAAATCATGAACAACATAAGATACCTTGGAGAGAAGTCCATCCAAAGCAAGCTTGAAGTTACTATCTTCATGAGTCTTTGGCACAACTCTCTCATCCACCCAAAACACATGCCATTTGGCCCATTCAAGAGAATCAACATAAGGAGGTTCCAGCAATTTCCTTAGATCACAACACAAAGCAAATTCTCCCAATTAACAGACTAAGAGAAGTCATTGACTCATTTTAATCCGGTAAAACAATAACATCATTGTCATCGTTATTATTAGGGAGTACGTTTGGAGGAGGGCTTATTGCGATTCCTCATTGTTAATTGCCACTCTTTTACAATTGTCTTCTGTTTTTGTTTTCCTAACATGGCCCTAAGTAGAATATTATGCATTTATGCTAACCTTAAGTCTGTTATCGCTCCAATATCCAAAATAAAAAATATGCTAATTGATATTCAATTAAAAAATAGATTTAAATTATAAAAAGTGAATAAATTTTTCATTTAGGTCATTGCTTTAACATATAGTGAATTCCACTATACATCATTTGTATAACAAATGTTTAGATAGGCACAAGTTGAGTCATAGGGGGATTAAGGTTAACAGGGCCTTGTGTCTGGTGATCTAATTATGTTATGAATGCTGCTAATTTTATTTAGTTTTTTTATCTGTTGTATGTTTAGTGTATATGCTGATTGACATCATGCTGTCACTTCTGTTTCTTCCATACGTAGAATGCTGCCGTATGACCACAGGGGAAAACACATTTTAAAGGAGCTAGAAATTTTTTTCCACTGGTGTGTCATAAATGTAAATGTGCTCAATCCCTCCCTCTCAAATTTATCTACCATTTATGCATACAAATTTTCTTACTAGTGGCATATCATTCATGGCATGTTCACATTGAATAAGAGCAAGATATACCCCTCTATCTTTTACTAACTGTTCTTCAAAGTATTTTCATTGTTACAATTGACTCCTTTAACATAATTCTGAGATGCATTGTGTTTCGAAGCTCTTGATTAACTACACGTCACAGTCAAGCACAAATATATTGTTTCCTGTGAAACATCTATTAGCCATAACAAGAACATCCTCACTTTTACACATTGTGTCCTTCTGTCATGGCCAATGGCCATGCCTATACTTGCAGTCAGCGCATTGCCTATCGTTAAATGATTTAAATTATTAAATAATAATTAAACGTAACCACTGAAGAGGTAATAAACTAATTTTTTCTCAATAAATAAACTTAAAACACAAGCACAACACTGTGATCACCGGTTTGATATTAATTAATAACGAAGGAGAAAAGAAAGAAAGAACTCACCTGAGATAGTTGATGAGAGAGCCACCGGAGAGACAAACGGTGAAAGCCCCTCTTTGAGAGGTGAATTGATTGGAGAGATCGGCGACGTATTTGGCCAAAGAGACGGCAAGGTCCTCTTTTTCGAAGACCTCGACGGCGACGTTTTGGGGGTCGGCCATGGAGGCTTTCAGGTGGTAGCAAGAGAGGGTGCTGTTGGGTTTGACGGTGATAGAAAGGGGTTTGGGTTTGAATGCGAGAGGGCGAAGGAAGAAGAGTGAGTGATTGTGATTGAGATTGAGATTGAGATTGGGGTTTGGGAAAGACGGTAACGGGAATCGTAGATTGTTGGAGAGGAAAGTGGAGTGAGTGTAGGCCATGCCATATGGCATCTTCTTATAACCTATCAACAGCGACACTGAACCAAAATCAGAATTGGATCCCCACCATTATTTCTCTTTTTTTCTGTTTCTTCATTTGACTTGGCGATACCATCGGCCACAACAATGACATCATTATTAGTGTAAATTACCATAACCACCCACGAGGTTTGGTAATATTACCAACAACCCCAAACCTTTGTTAAAATAACATTCCTACCCAATTCAAACAAAAAACCGACACGGCGCCGAAGAAGGAATAGCAGTGATGAAGGGCGTTGCGGGATGGGTTATTGGGTTCAAGATAGGTGACGATGGAACGTAGTGGTTTTGGTTCTGTGGCGGCGAGGATGCTGATTACTCTGGTGGTGAATGTGGTTCTGTTTTGATTGGGTGGTTATGTTATGTGGTTATCATGGACGACCTTATTTGACTTATTTAATAAATAAGAAAACATTAAAATTACTCTCTCGCCCTCACTCTTTTTCCCTTAAGAAGCGTGATTGTAATACGGATTAATTAAATTTTGATTTGATTAATAATTTTTTTATTGATTTTATGGAATTTTAATTGTTTTAAATAATTAATATTAATTATTAGTTTTTTATTTTTATAATTTTATTTTCTTAATTAATTACTAAAGAAAGACACTTATTTTTATTTTGTTTCAATAATGAGAACCCAATACAATCTAAACTTAAATAAATTGTGTATAGGAGTATGTTGATTTTTTTATGATTATCTCGTTAATCCAACTTAAATAAATCGTGTAGTCACTCAAGGGTACATGGAACATAATACAAATTTAAATAATTTGTTTTCATTAATTATATTTTGTTGATAATAATCTTGTTAACAAAATAATTTAAAATTACTCTTAATCTTTCTGATAATGTATGTGAGTTGTTATGAACTCCCTCACACAAGCTCAGTTTTCAATGGAAAAAAAAAACTTTCCTAAATACATTTTAAATGAATTTGGGTTCTATATTTAAGAAAATCAATTAGGAATGTTTGTTAACCAACTAATTTCTCTTATCTCTTGCAAACTATGCATTTATAGATATGAGCTATAATAATGTCTTTTTACGATGGAAAGAGTAAAACCCAAAAGAAATTACAAATCAGCCACAAAACATGGAAAAGGCACATCTCTTGCATCCTCCACAGTAGAGGGAAGAATGACAAAAATTAATCATGACAAGATTATAATTGAATGAATGACCAAATTTGAAAAATAAAAATCAATACATCTATTATCCTTGTATATAGACAATAGAACAGTGGGAAGCATAAATTAAGAAGGCTTATTACTTACATGAAACATTAATAAAAGGAATAATATAATTAAATTTAAAAAACCTAAAATGTTTTAATTTTATGAAAAATAGGCTCGAAGGCCAAAACAATATTAAAATAGACCTATTAAAAAAAATCTCCACTTATGTAGGAATTTCTTTCAATTCCTTAAAGTTTTTGTCTTGGATCTATCTTAGATACAATTTTCTTATATTCCAAAGTTATTTGCTTCATCAAATTGAAATCTCCTTAAAATAAGCAAGCCAATGACGAAAATGGAAGTATATGGCGCAAAGGTTCCTAATGCAAAAACTAGAAAAGAAATCACGGAAGATGGGAGAGAAAGAGACTGGTCTTGCAACCACCTTCTAAGAAACAAGGATAAGCCTTTGGGGTTTACCATTTTGGAGGTGCTCCAAATATGAAAACATAGGCAAATGTCATATGCTCTAGATTTCTAGAAAGAGAATGACACTTAAGTAAATTATGAAAGCTCATAAAATGACTAAAGATAAATGAAACCTTAAGTCTATATATATATATAGACAAACCTAATAACTTACTTATCAAGCTAACTAAACCTAACACTAGGTGGCAAAATGGTACCTAAGCTAATATAGGCTAAGGCAGGGCCCAAATAAGGCATACAAGGCCCAAAACCTAAAGCTCAAAGCAAGGTCTCATTAAATATATAATGAAAATGGACTTTGAGCCAAAGGATGACTCTTAATTCATAACAATAAAATCCCGAAAGCAAGAACAAGGGAAAATGACCTTATATTGGCTCTAACAAAAAGATGCTAAATGTTGAGCTAGGTGAGATCCTCATCACTCATGAAAGTGATGCCACAATAGAGGCAAACGACCCCTGAGGAAGAATAACTAAAACACGATAACTTAACATAAAGGAGTGCACAAAATTTACAAGTTAATCCACCATTGTATTTACTTTTATGTGCACATAGGATGAATAGACCCTTTAATCCCTTTGAATAGGTGAATGACTATAGTCAAGAAGGGCCCTATATTGATGTTGGTTATAACCTCATAATTAATCATGGAAATTGCCACTTACGAATCATTCTCAATCCAAATTAACCTCCATCTTCTACTCCAAGCCACCTTCATAGCTTAAGCAACAACCCATAATTCCATTAAGAAAACCAAACTCCTCTTAATATTCCTGACAAAGCCACCATGCCACAAGCCTAACAAATCTTGGAACAACTCTCCCAACAAGCTAGAAGTGTTCTTCCTTGCCTCATTGAGCCATCAACATTAACCTTCATCCAATCCTCATTTGGAAAAGACCAACCCACCGAAACAAGGCTTATTTGCTCCAACATATGAGAGGGCTTGTTTTCTTTCTTCTACCACGCAGGACCTCCCACACCATTTGAATCATAGTACATGATCTAAATAAGTGCACATATTTTTCTTAGTTACTATTACATAATGGGCACGATGCGTTAATGTCTATACCACACCTAGCACGTCTTGTGTTTATCTTTAAGCCACCATTTAGGGGAAGCCATAAAAAACTCCTAATTTGTTGAGCCTCTCTCCGAACTACATTCTAGTCACTATAACTCATAAATGGTTCCACTTTATTAAGTAATTCATAGGAAAATTTTGTTGTAAAAGCTTTATTGCTAGATAAGTTCCATGCCACCACGTCTTTGTCGTTTGTTAAACATGGAAAGGGATGAGAGAAAATTTCAACCACCGCCCTTAAGAGAGATACGATCCAAACAACTTTACCCTTCAATGATTTTAATCATCAACCATATCCACAATTACTGTAACATCTCATTTTTAACACAAATAAAAAATAGATATTAATATATCTTTCATGAGAAATACTTACTATAATTTAGTTTATTATTATCATTTTTTTATGAAATTTTGGTATTTATATTTAATTATTTGTTTTTTTAAAATAAAATAAAATAAAAATAATAATAATAATAAAATGAAAATATTTATGAATGAGAATTTTAAAATGACTTAATTAGTATTCATTGATTAATGAAATCATATTAAGAATTTTGAATATCTTTATTATTCACAACTTTTATTTTATGTTTATGTTTTTACATATTTATGATTTAACTCTTATTAGAATTTTAAAATACAATTTTGAAGGAATTAGACTATGGTTCTTTAGAACTTTTTGATCTACATAATATTTATGATTTTCTGGAATTTTTTAAATTTTTTTAAAATATTTTAATAAAATAATATTTTAAATAAGTTTAAATTCATATAAAGTTACTTAAAATTAAAAATATTTACAAGAAAGTGAATTTAAATTATAAGAAAATTTTCTAAAATCCATTTCAAGTAGACTTATCTAGAAATTATCGGTTTGAGTAAAATCTTGATTTTTACCAATCGTAAAAAAATTGAAAACGTATCAATAAATTTTTATTAACAGAAAATTTTAATTTTTAAAATTTAAAATTTATATTACTTATTATAAAATTAGTAAGGACTGATATAATATCGCTAAATTTCAAAAAGGACTGATTTTGAATATTTAAAATATACCGAGTGAAAGGTTACTATTTGGCTTAATAATTCAGCGGACATTTACTATGCAAAACACTGTGCATATACGAAATTTTCAAAAGGTGCATAGTGAGAGAAATAAATTTTTTTGGAAGAAGGTTCTGCTAAAATCCTAAGGTAAGAATACCTCTCTTTTATATTTTTTAGGGTTATTTTCATATCGTTTTTAGAAATCTATTATTATACTGGAAATAATATTATTTTAAGTTACTATTCTGAATAGTAAAATACTATTTCAATAGTAAATTACTATTTACTATTATTATTTACCTTTACTATTTATGTTTTACTATTTACCATTACTATTTACATTTTACTATTTACTGTTACTATTCACGATTTACTATTTACCATTACTATTCACGATTTACTATTTACCGCTACTATTCACTTTTTACTATTTACTGTTACTATTCATGATTTATTATTCACTATTCACTATTCAAAATTTACCATTTTTGCTTTAAGTAGTAATCTTAATTTTCATCTTATAACTATATTAAAGTGAAATTGGTATATTTTAGAACTCGAAGACAATGCACGCACGGACTTTCCATAACGAACTAAGATACAAGAGGTAAGGGGGAGTGAGATAGGAATATAATATGAAAAGACATAAGAATAATAGGAGGAGTCCCCTACTTTTTTAAAATTTAATAATATTATTTTAAATAATAACTATTTAACTTAAAAATTTATAATATGTTTTAAATTGACAATCTTGTGTAACTTGATCTAAATACCTATGCAAATACCTGGATACCCTATGCGAACTGGACTGAACCTATGCAAAGACTTAGACTATTATGACCTGTATGGACTGAATTATACCTATGTGAGAATTGAACTATATGAACCTACATAGACCTATGCGAGGAATGGACTATAAAGACTTAAAATTAATCTTATTAACCTAAATAACTAATAAAATTTGAATTATATTTATGACTGATATTTAGTTGATTTGATTTGATTATAATTAATAATATTTGATTTTGATTAATGATATTGTGATTTATAATACTAGACTGTGATTAATAATATTTGTGATTTGATGATATTTGATTGTGATTGATGATATTACAATATTTGATTGTGATTGATGAATGATTGATGACCTTGTGATATGGAGTTTGAGCATATAGCAAGTGTAACACCCTGGAGTCAACTTGCAAATCCCAAGATAATTACCGTCACCATATAAAATCTCATGGATAACTTATTTTTCACCTGGTAATTATCAAGAGATTCACAACCTGATTCCAGAGATTACTAATACAATATCAGAGTGCGCAACCTTTTCATAATTGACTTCTTATTATTATACATAACATCAGAGTTTTATACATATTATATTTTACAACAGGCACCCAGATCTTATAAAATATAAAGATGTAAAGTACCAAAGCATAGCATATACATAATACAGCAATAGTAGTCACGCAAGCAAGCATCATCATCAAAAGCCTTTGATGACATATCTTTTTACCTTTAATTACTTACTCTGTTTGTCTGTTTTATCTACTGTTAAATTATAATAACTGTGTTTTAGCGTAATTTGTCAGTAATCTCCATTTTTAATTTTTATCTCACAACTTGTTAGTGATCACTGTTTTCTATTTTTTTACTGTTACTATTAAGTGTTGTATTTTTGTGATTTATGTTTTTTTTTACTGTTACTATTTACCAGTGATTTCTGTTTCTAATTTCTACTGTTTCTGTTTAGTTTGTGTTAATTAGTATGTTTAAAATAATTTAAGCTTTCATGAGTGTTTAGTCTTAAAAATAAATTAATTGAATTAACTAAGTTTAATTTGATTTTATTTTATTTTACAGGCTATATCAAATATTGGAAGCTTCTTGATTATTTTGTAAATAAATCACTCTCCTCCAATTACAAATTCACATTAATTACTTTTTCTTGACAAGTATATTAATGTGAAATTGTTTTAGCCTTATCTATGCTTCAAAAAAATATACAAAATCAACTCCTATTTTCTACCAAGCATGTAACGTGAATTGTGAGTGCTGTTGGGGAAATCATTCACGTTAATGCTCTCTAAAAATGCAAGAATTTTTCATGCATCATATTTGCTTCATGACAATGCCTTACATAATCAAACATCATGGCCCACCATCATTCCTCATTCACGTGAAAGCAAGCTCCAATTGGACAAATAAAGCTTGACTTGGTCCATGCTAATTGAATAAAGAAAACAAGGTGCAACAAAAGGAATTCACGTTTTTTTTTTGGTCAATAAGGAATTCACGTTGGAAGCATGAGAATTTTCAATTCAAATTCAGCAATTCACATAAAGACAAGGCTCCAAGAGACCATTACTTTATGCAATAAATGGGCTCCACTCACAGCTGCACAAAGAAGCTTTCTATTGCCAATTATTTAATGCATACAAAGGAAAACAACAAAAGTCCACACAAGGGTCCCATGTGCAATATTTCAAATGCTAACTCTTGATTTTTGCCAAGTCTTCAACGTGAAATGGTCTCTTTAAGTGCAGAATGGCTTTGCAAGATTATTGTCACATTATGCATTAAAGAATTAAAAAGAAGAACCCACCAAAATACAAAGGAACTCACGTAAATACAATGCAAAAAGGCATGGTCTCTTTGCTCAAAAACTCCAACGTGAATGGCCATTTTAGTGCAGAATTTTTGTGCAATTATTTCCATTACATGGCATTAAAAAAATCTAAAAAGAGAGACATAGCATGGCAAGGTTTTCTCATAGCCACAAGTATCAAATGGTTTGTTCCTCTTTTCTAAAAAGCTAACGTGAAGAGCTCATGGGCAAGGTGATGGGCTGAATTTTTAATGCAAAAATTCAGCTATGGAAATGCTATAAATAGGGAGCCAAGAGAAGTTCAGAGAAGGGGAGAAGTTAAGAAGGAAGGAGGACAGTGAGTAGAGGAGTCAGTAGGAAATGGAGGAAGAATTTCAGAGGAGCGTCATTCCGGGTTCGGTTTTTATTTTGTTTTAATTATGGAGGGCTAAAACCCTTAGATTGATTTTCTTAGAGGTTAATGTAATGTTATTTTTGAGGTTTTGATTTTTAATATATTTCCTTGTTGTTAAACTCTTCATAATTTTAGCTCAATTATTTAATGTCTATTCGGTTTAATTAAGTTGTATGCTTAATCAATTTAATTATACAGTTAGAATTAAATAAAAATTATATTAAGATAGATTTAGAAATATACATGCTTAATGAATGTTTCAAAAATCAATCTTAATAGTTGTGGTTTGCTTAATTCCATAACGTTGAAGCTAGTTTATGTATGTAGGCGATGTTCTATGTATGTTCAATAATTCCTAGAATTTAAAATCTTGACTCCTTTTGCTTAATTAGGATGCTTGATTAAAATCTTCATTTTATGAAAGTAAAGGAATTATAAATTAAAAGACGCTTAGTTGATTAATTCAAATTGAACTAAGGGATTGACAGTAAGGAAGTGTATAGAAACCTTTCCAAATCCAAGGATAAAATAAATTACAATACTCCAAGAAAATCAATCGTTCGTTATTTACTTGTTCTACACTCATTTTGTATTTTGTATTCTGTTTTAAATTTCTATGACAATCAAACAAACCCCCCCAATTATATGCTTGTTGAACTTTTGTCTGTAAAAAATTAAATTTTAGTTGTTGAATTTTTAATTGTTAAAATTAGTTTAAGACTTGATTTTCCTAAATTTGTTTTGTTGATCCTTGAGAGAACGACCTAGGTTGACACCCTAGTACTACATTAATTAATTTTAATGTACTAATTTGACGGGGCCACGACAGCCAACGTCAGCCTTCATAATTCATCCATATTCAGCAACATCCACTTTGTCACATGTCTTCCCGGTTAACCACTAAAGGGTTGCCACAAGTAACAGAAAGAGTGAGATAAAATATCAAATAAATAGAAATTAGATTAGAACATACATAATCACAAGTATGATACTATATGATATGGATGCCAAACACGTATTTTGTATTATATTTATATTAATATTCCATTCTCTATATGAATGAAAATGCATGATGGATCCATTCTGGTGGGAACATCTGTAGTGATTTTTCAGCAATAATATTTTTACGGATATCCAACCGATACCGCGCCCCATATTGCAACACCAACATCGGATAACAATACAATCATATCAATAACAAGTGTTGCGGGACCCCTCTTAAGGACACACTGCTTAGCCCTTAAGACGGTCGTGGTATAAAACCACCGCAGAGGTCTGTTGCTCAATAGAGCGCGTTCCCCCCACTGGGAACCCCCTCAAAGAACCCCCCTGCGGATTCTTTGAACGGCCAATGCATATGATGCATGAATGCAGTAAATTTATATCATTAAATTTATTCATAATTTAACAATAAGAATTTATGGTAAAATTCAAGAAGATACGACATTTCATCATATTTACAAGTATAATCCATATATGAAGACAACACTCTATTTCCCTCTGTTTTTGTTGTTTTAATGATTTCAATTGCAAATTAAATATGCCAATTGGTTCCGAATCATCATACAACATTAGAAACATATCATATATCATATTCCAAACTATTTGGCATCAATTTTATAATTTAATTCAAATTAAATTAAAATCTAGCTAAATGAGTTTCCAAACAATTAAGCAAGCAATTCTAACTTAATTTCTATGTATTTAATATCCTATCTCCTCTTTCTTACCTCAATTGAAGATCCCTAAGCTTTCCTTATGCTAAACTCCCTTGTATTTCCTCAAATCTTCAAGTTCGTGTGGTTTCTTCTTATGCAAAATTAAAGAGTTTAAGTATGGCAAATGAAGGTTTTGAAAGCTTGAAGAGGGAGATGAAAGGTTGTGGAATTGGTTTTGAAGAAATTTGGAAGGTTGGAGCCTTATTTATAGGCTTCCAATAGCGGTTACTATAGCAAATCACTGTAGCAGATACTATAGCAAATCACTGTAGCAAATCGAAGTGACATGGGGCGGTGCGAAGGAGGAAGAATTCTCGTGAAGTTACTACGCAATATTTTTTATGTGACAGATACTGTAGCAATTTACTGTAGCAGGTACTGTAGCAAATTACTATTGTATTTTACTGTAGCAGATTATTGTGGAACATTTTTATTTTATTTATTATTTTATTTTATTCTACGTTCCATTTTTGTTTAATTTCGTTTTAAGTTAGATTAAAAATATCCTTATATTCAAAATTCAATTTCCTATTTTCTAGGATTCATTTCTTATTTTTCTGAGAAATTTTAATTTTTTTCACTGTTTAATTACCGCTTCAAATTTAATTAAAAATTGGGCTGTTACACTCTCACCCCGTTATAAAAATTTCGTCCTCAAAATTTAAACGTACCTTGTTAGAATAATTCAGGATATTGACTTCTCATATCATCTTCTTGTTCTCAAGTCATGCTTATTTCATCTCCTTGTTGCCAGGCTATTTTCACCAATGAGATCTCCTTGCCTCTTAGTCGCTTGACGTTTCTGTCCATTATCTTCACTGGTGTTACTGGAATTGTAAGGTTTTCCTTAACTTCTATATCATCAGCCTCGATCATATGGTCTGGATCAGGTATATACTTCCGTAATTGTGAGACATGGAACACATTATGAAGATTGGAAAAGTGAGGTGGCAATGCAATTTGATATGCCACTTTACCAATTCTTTTCAGAATCTCATATGGTCCTATATATCTTGGAGTAAGCTTCTTACTTTTTAACACTCTTCCAACTCCTTTGTTGGGTGATACCTTTAAGAATACATAATCTCCAACTTGGAATTCTAATGGCTTCCTCCTTTGATCATAATATGACTTCTGCCGATCCTGCTCAATTTTCATCCTTTTTCTTATCATCCGAATTTGCTCTGTTGTTTGCTGGACAATTTCTGGTCCAAGAGTTAGGTGCTTACCTATCTCTAACCAACAGATTGGTGTCCTGCACTTTCTACCATACAATGCTTCATATGGTGCCATCCTAATGCTTGAGTGATAACTGTTATTATATGTGAATTCGATTAGTAGAAGGTAATGTTCCCAGCTTCCACCATGTTCTAATACACATGCTCTTAGTAAATCCTCCAGACTTTGGATAGTCTCTCTGACTGTCCGTCAGTCTGTGGATGATAGGCAGAGCTTAACTTCAGTCTGGTACCAAGCTATTTATGTAAACTTCCCCAGAATCGAGAAGTAAATCTAGGATCTCTATCAGACACTATGCTTGATGGTACTCCATGTAATCTCACTACCTCCTTTATGTACACTTGAGCCAATTTCTCAAGTGAATGCTTCATGTTGATCGGAATAAAATGGGCTGATTTTGTTAATCTATCGACTATCACACAGATAGCATCATTGCTTCTTTGTGTTTTAGGTAAGCCTGACACAAAGTCCATGGCAATGTCATCCCATTTCCATACTGGTATTTCTAGTGGTTGTAATCTACCAGATGGTTTTTGATGTTCTACTTTACTTTTCTGACATATTAAGCAAGATGAAACATACCCAGCTATCTCCTTTTTCATCCTCTTCCACCAAAAATCCTTTCTTAAATCTTGATACATCTTCGTAGATCCAGGATGAATACTAAGCATGCTTTTATGGGCTTTATCTAGAATCATCTTCTTTAGTTATGTATCCTCTGGGACACATATTCTTCCTTTCATTCTCCATACTCCATCTGAACCTTCTTGTAATCCTAGATCTTTCCCATTATGTTGTGTCTCGATCATTCCTTGGAGACATACATCCAACCTTTGTTTTTCACACACCATTTTCAGAAAATCATTACTGATTTTCAGAACTCCGACCACCATATTTACTGAAGATTTCTCCTCAACTGCTATGTTTAAGTCTCTAAATTGTTCAATCATTTCTAATTCTTTTATCATTAAACCTGCCACATGAATAGCTTTTCTACTAAGTGTGTCAGCAACCACTTTGGCTTTTCCCGGGTGATACTTCAACTCAAAGTCATAGTCCTTGAGAAATTCCATCCATCAACATTGTCTCATATTTAATTCTTTTTGATCAAATAGGTATTTGAGACTCTTATGATCACTATAAACTTCAAAATTTGCACCGTATAAGTAGTGCCTCCAAATTTTTAAAGCAAAGACAATGGCCGCTAATTCTAAGTCATGAGTAGGGTAATTAAGTTCGTGTGATCGTAATTGCCTTGAAGCATAAGCAATTACTTTTCTTTGTTGCATTAGGACACAACCAAGTCCCAACTTTGAAGCATCACAATAAACTTCAAAGTTTTCTTGGGGGTTTGGTAAAGCTAGAACTGGTGCAATTGTTAATCTTTTCTTTAATTCTTGGAAACTTGCTTCGCATTCAGTAGTCCAAATGAAAAGTTTATTCTTACAGGTTAATCGAGTCATGGGTAGAGCAATTCGAGAGAATCCTTCAATAAATCTTCGGTAGTAACCCGCAAGTCCTAAGAAACTCCTGATTTCTGTGACAGTTTTTGGCCTTTCCCAAGCTATTACGGCTTCAATATTCGCATGGTCGACTGACGCTCTATTCTTAGATATCACATGGCCTAAGAATTTTACTTCATTAAGCCAAAACTCACATTTGGATAGTTTGGCATATAGCTGCTTCTCCTTTAATATTTGTAGCACTAAATACAAATACTCCTTATGCTCTTCCTTGGTTTTGGAATAGATGAGAATATCATCAATAAAGACAATGACAAATTAATCAAGGTATGGATGGAATATGCGGTTCATGTAATCCATGAACACGGCTGGAGCATTAGTTACACCAAAAGGCATAACTAAATATTCATAATGGCCATAGCATGTTCTAAAGGCTGTCTTTGGAATATCTTCTTTCTTTACGCGAATTTGATGGTATGCCGATCTCAGGTCTATCTTGGAGAACACAGTAGCTCCTCGTAGTTGATCAATAAGGTCATCAATCCTTGGTAACAGGTATTTATTCTTAACCGTCACTTTGTTCAGTTGGCGATAATCGACACAAAGTCTCATACTACCATCCTTCTTCTTAACTAATAGTACAGGTGCTCCCCAAGAAGATACACTAGGTCGTATGAATTGCTTTTCTAATAACTCATCCACTTGCTTCTTTAGTTCAGTCAGTTCCATTGGAGACATTCTATAGTGTGCTCTAGCAATGGGTTCTACTCCAGGAATTAGGTCAATAGAGAATTCTATCTCTTGTTCAGGAGGTAATCCTGGAACATCCTCAGGGAATACTTCTGAGAATTCACAGACTACTGGTATCTTACTTACATTAGGAATAATTTTTCCTTCTGTAAGTGAAAATACCATGAATAATTGGGCTTCATTGTTTAAGGAATATCCTATAGGGTTTTGTGAGGCATCATACTCCTGACACTCCATGTTGTCAGGTGGAAAGATCACGGTTTTATTACAGCAATCCACAAGGACATGGTTAGCAGATAACCAATCCATCCCTAAGATAATTTCCAAGTCCTTTAATGGTAAACATACTAAGTTCACGTTAAAATTTATACCTCCTATATGTATAGAACAACCTTCACACACGTTAGCTGTCCTAAGATGGTTACCAGTAGGAGTAGAGATAAGCAAATCATATTGTATAGATTTCATAGGTAAATTCAGACGCCTAACACATTCTTCAACAATAAAAGAATGTGTCACACCAGAATCAAATAAAACTGATAAAGTAGTATCGTTAAGAATGCACTCACTTTGTACTAAGTTATCTGCCTGCGATGCCTCTGATCCACTAATTTTAAATACTCTGCCAGCTGTAGGTGATTTGTTCTGATTATTCACTAGCTGTCCATTTTCTCGTCCTCGACTAGTTGTGCCTTTGACATTAAGTCCTCCGCGACCATTGGTATTACGTCCATCTCGAATGTTGGCTCCTCCTCTGTTGGCTCCATTGTTGTTGTTCTCAGTTTTAACATTCACAATGTTAGTGCCTTGGTGAAGTTGTGGGCAGTTAGGACGAATATGTCCCTTCTGGTTACATTGGAAATAGGTAACATCTGTCTATGTACAATCACGGGTTCTATGATTTCCTCCACACTTGTAGCAGTTCCATGTGATTGGCTGGTTCGCACATCCTCCAGATGATGAAGTTGATCCTCCTCGAAATCGATTATGATTAAATGCTCTTTGCCTTTTAAAGTTCACTAGTTGAGGTCTTAATTGTTTACTTCTTTTCTCCTGCTCGATCCTAGCCTGATGGTTCTCTTCAAAGATTCTGTATTTGTTGATTAAAGTAGGAAAACTCCTAATCTCCTGATGTCCTATGGCTTCTTTAATTTCTGGCCTTAAGCCATTTTCAAATTTGACGCATTTAGAAGCCTCGGTTCCTAGCTGTTGGAAAGGAGGATAGAACAATGATAATTCCTCAAATTTGATAGTGTATTCTCCAACAGACATATTCCCTTGCTTTAATTCTAAAAATTCTAATTCCTTTTTGTTTCTAATACTAGCAGGGAAATATTTCTCGAGAAAGCTTTCTTTAAAATTCTCCCAGTTGAGTAGCCTACCGGCTTCCAGTAACCTATCGCGAGCGAAGATCCACCAATTTTTTGCTTCCCCTACCATCATATAGGTAGCATATTCTACCTTCTGGGCTTCAGTGCAAGGTAAGGATCGGAAGATATGTTCCATTTCTTTAATCCACAAGTAAGCCACCTCTGGATTATAGTCTCCTTTAAATTGGGTAGGTTTCCTTTTCAGGAAACGGTCAAGTCCATGGGTTCCTTCAGCTAACCTTTGTTGTTTGATAATGCATGATTTATCCTTAATTCATTTGTTTAAATGTGTATAATTTGCCATCACTTATTGTCTAACATATTGCATTTTAACACATTTTCATATTTTGTGCTTTATTTAATAATTGATTTTAAAATGAATTAAGGATGAGTTTTTAATTGAAATAATGAAATCTTGTTTCCTTTTTTTGTTTCTTTTGTAGGGAATAAATGGTCAACAAATTAAAGAATTATGACCAAGGATCAAGAAGAAGAAGCCATGGATGATTAAATATCAAGAAAGGGTGAAAAAGTATGCAAAACATGGAAAATCAGGTGTATGAATCGATTCATACGAATAAAAATGCCCAAGAATTGGAAAATTTGAGCCATGAATCGATTCATTCTGGTCTGAATCGATTTATACGTCTGATTCACTCAAAAATCATGCAATAATTGGCCTCGAATCTATTCATTTGCTTCCTGAATCGATTCATTTCAATTGGAATGCACAAAATACACTAAATGAATAGATTCATGGCCAAAATGAATAGATTCATCAAGTGGAAACATCAGATAACACATTCACCAAGTGGAATCAGCACTGAAGGATTATTAATTATGCACTAACATTCCACTGGCTCAGTTTTTTATCATTTCCTGACTCCTTTCTCATGCTATAAATAGAAGACCCTCCTAGCTTCTTCCACACACCTCAATTCACATTTCTCTCTTAATTCCCTCTTAGTAGTTTCTTTAAGCATCAGAGGAAGGCACAAAGCCTCCTCCTCTCTTCTTTCCCCTCTTTGCTCCATTTCGGGTTAGTTTCTTTTCCTTGTAGTTGTTCTTATTATGGAGGGCTAAAACCCCTAGATTGATTTTCTTGGAGAATATTGTAATGTAATTTTGAGGTCATTATTTTTAATATAGTATGTTTTTGTTATTGTTATTTCTTCATAATCTTACTCTGCTTATTTAATTTCATTCTGTTTAATTAAATTTGTATGCTTAATCGGTTTAATTATTCAAATGGAATAAAATAAGATTTTAAATTAGAATGGATTAAGGAAATATGCATGCTTAATGAATATTTTCATAATCACTTTTAATAATTATGGTTTTCTTAATTCCATAATTTGAGAATAGATTATGTATGTAGGCGATGTTCTTACATATGCTCAATAATTCCTAGATTTTATGATCTTGACTCCTTTTGCTTAATTAGGATGCTTGATTAAAATATTCATTTTTAAATGAAAGTAAAGGAATTATGAATTGAAAAAGACGCTTAGTTGATTAATTCAAATTGAGCTAAGAAATTAACAGTAATGAAAGTATACAAATTATCTTTAGTGAACCAAGGATAAATTTATTTACAATACTTCAAGAAAATCAATCGCTTGTTATTTATTATTTTAAATCCTATATTTACTTTGTTTTAATTTTAATTGTGACAACAAAATCAATCAAACCCCCCAATTGTATTTGTATGCTTGTTGAACTTATGTTTGTAAAAAAATTTAGTTGTTGAGTTTTTATTTTTATGTTGTAAAAAATTATTTTTAAACTTGATTTTTCCTAAATTTTTGTGTTGATCCTTGAGAGAACGACCTAGGTTGACACCCTAGTACTACATTAATTAATTTTAATGTACTAATTTGACGGAACCACGACTGTAAAAATATTCACGTCAAATTTTTGGTGCCGCAGCCGGGGATCAACGATCTTTAGGAAAATTTCTTGTTTTAGATTAATTTTTTTTTGTATAAATTGAAAAAAAAATAAAAAAATATTTTTGTTTGTTTATTTTATTTTATTTCTTTTGCATGATTTAGGATTCTTATGATTTATTGCTCATGATGATCAAATATCTTGTTGTATGCTATGTATGACTAGAAGAACTTTTGAGCATTTATATTCATTTGATTCTGAAATTGATAGAACTTTTCATAGGTTAATTAGAGAAGCTAGATTTAATAATAACTTTGTTGATATTGATAGTGATAGTATCTTTTCTGAATCTGCTGAAAGTACTACTGCTAGTTTTTCCGATATGGCTGAACCTCGTGAAAGAACTCTTAGAGAACTAGCTGCACCTGAATTCACATACGAAAGTTTGTGTATTCAATATCCTGATGAGGATGTCCCTTTTATTCTTAAGACCGGACTTATACACTTGTTTCCTAAGTTTCATGGTCTTGCGGGTGAAGATCCGCACAAACACCTCAAAGAATTCCACATTGTGTGCTCCACAATGAAACCCCAAAACGTTCAAGAAGACCATGTCTATCTTAAAGCGTTTCCTTATTCTTTAGAGGGTGTTGCTAAGGATTGGTTGTACTACCTTGCTCCAAGATCAATCACAAGTTGGAATGACTTAAAGAAAATGTTCTTGGAAAAATGCTTTCCTACCTCTAGAACAACTGCAATCCTTAAAGACATATCTGGCATTAGGCAACTCTCTGGAGAAAGTCTTTATGAGTATTGGGAGAGATTCAAGAAACTTTGTGCAAGTTGCCCTCACTACCAAATTTTTGAACAACTTCTTCTTCAGTACTTCTATGAAGGTCTGCACCACGTTGATCACAACATGATTGATGCGGCAAGTGGAGGAGCTTTAGGAGATATGACTGCTGCTGAAGCAAGAAATCTGATTGAGAAGATGGCATCTAACTCTCAATAATTTGGTGTGAGAAATGATTCTTTCAAACCCATGTTTGATTCCAATTCTAGTTCATCTGGAATTAAATTGGAGAGCAAACTTGATGCTCTCACCACTCTGGTCATACAATTGGCAGTAAATCAAAAATCCATGACTGCTAAAGTATGTGGCATCTGCTCTTCACAAGAGCACCCCACTGATTGTTGTCCTTCTCTACAAGAAAAGGATAATAATAGTCCCTAAGCCTATGCAGCTAACATCTACCATGATAGACCTCCACCACCACAACAACAACAAAACCATGACTTTTCCACTAACAGATACAATCCAGGTTGGAGGAACCATCCAAATTTGAGATGGGGTAACCAAAATCCCCAACCCCCATTTCAAAACAATGCACCAACCTTCCAAAGACCTACACCTCAACCATCCATAAATGGCCCTTGTTTGGAGGATCTGGTGAAACAAATGGCTACACAGAACTTAGAGTATCAACAGAGGAATGATGCTACCATCCAGAGTTTAAGCAACCAAATTGGGCAATTGGCTTCATCATTAAGCTAGTTACAATCTCAAAACTCTGACAAATTACCATCTCAACCAGCTGCAAATCCAAGAAATGTGAGTGCAATTCAGTTAAGATCAGGTAAGAACCTTGAAGTACCCATACCTAAGGAACCTGAAAAACAAACAACTGAGCCTGAAATAGTTGAGAATGATGTACCCTCTTCAAGCAAATCTGAGATACAACCACCCTAAATTCCACCTCATATCCCTCTTCCTTTCCCACCAAAAGAAATTCCAAGTAAGAAGATGGAAGAAGTGGACAAAGAAATTTTGGATACTTTCAGGAAAGTGGAAGTGAATATACCTCTTCTTGATGCAATCAAGCAAATTCCCAAGTATGCCAAATTTCTGAAGGAGTTGTGTACTTATAAGAGGAGACTCAAAGGTAATCAAAGGATCAGCATGGGAAGGAATGTATCTGCATTGCTTGGTAAGGAAATTTCAAATATTCCTAAGAAATGCAAAGATCCAGGTACGTTTTCTATACCTTGTATCATAGGCAATAACAAATTTGAAAATTGCATGTTAGATTTAGGAGCTTCAATAAATGTTATGCCTATGTCTGTTTTCAAATCATTGTCTCTTGGAAATTTACAACCTACTGGTGTAGTAATTCAGCTAGCCAATAGGAGCACTGCTTACCCTGCTGGAGTTATAGAGGATGTTTTGGTTCAGGTAGAACAACTTGTTTTCCCTGCTGACTTTTTCGTACTTGATATGGAAGAAGGTATGCCTCAAATTCCTGTTCCTATCATTTTGGGAAGACCATTTTTGAAAACAGCTCGAACCAAAATAGATGTTCATTCTGGAACTCTCTCTATGGAATTTGGAGACACGAGAGTTCAATTTAATATTCTTGATGCCATGAAATACCCATTTGAAAATTATTCTGTTTTCCAAATGGACATTATTGATGAACTAGTTTTTAAACATTTTTCTAATGTTGATTTGGAATACATAGAGGATTCAAACAAATGTTTTGCATGCAATGATTCTGGAAGTTATGATATTTGTGCTGAAATTGATAAATACATAATTTCTGATTCAGAGTCTTTAGATATACCTGTTAACCATAAGAAGCTAAATGCAGGATTTCAAGAAAATTCTAACAAAATTTTTGAGGTGCAAGCAGCAGAATCAAAATCTACTTTGTTAGTTCCATCTGTTTTGCAGGCACCCAAGTTAGAATTGAAACCCCTACCTGAGAACCTAAAGTATGTATACTTAGGGGATAATGAACAGCTCCCGGTGATAATTTCCACTTCTCTTGATGAAAATCAAGAAGAAAAATTTGCAGGTATTGAAAAGACATAAGAAGGCTATAGGATGGACATTGGCAGACATTCCTGGAATTAGTCTATCCATGTGCATGCATAGAATATTTTTGGAGGAAAATACTAAAGCAGTAAGACAGCCCCAGAGGAGACTCAACCCTGTAATCCTTGATGTGGTTAAGAAGGAGATTACCAAGCTTCTACAAGCAGTAATCATTTATCCTATCTCTGATAGCCGATGGGTGAGTCCGATTCAAGTGGTTCCTAAGAAAACAGGGATCACAGTTGTGAAAAATGAAAATGATGAATTGATCCCAACTAGAGTGCAAAATAGTTGGAGAGTCTGTATTGATTACAGGAGACTAAACCAGGCAACAAAGAAGGACCATTTCCCTTTACCCTTTATTGATCAAATGCTTGAGCGTCTCGCAGGTAAGTCTTACTACTGTTTTCTTGATGGATTCTCTGGATATTTTCATATTCATATTGCACCTGAGGATCAAGAAAAGACCACATTCACCTGTCCCTTTGGCATATTTGCTTATAGGAGAATGCCATTTGGCCTATGCAATGCTCCTGGAACTTTCCAAAGATGCATGATAAGTATTTTTCATGATTTCATTGAAAATTGCATAGAGGTGTTTATGGATGATTTTACTGTCTATGGATCTTCATTTAATGCATGCCTTGATAGTTTAGATAAAGTTTTGAACAGATGTATTGAAACTAACCTTGTCTTGAACTATGAAAAATGTCATTTTATGGTAAAACAAGGAATAGTTTTAGGGCATGTAATCTCTGAGAAAGGAATTGAGGTAGATCCTGCCAAAATAGAAGTTATATCACATTTGCCTTACCCCTCTTGTGTTCGAGAGGTTCGTTCTTTTCTTGGTCATGCAGGATTCTACAGAAGATTCATAAAGGATTTCAGCAAGAAGGCTAGGCCACTATCCAGTCTGCTTCAAAAGGATGTGGCATTTGAGTTTGATGAAAAGTGTAAAGAGGCTTTTAATTGCCTCAAGCAAGCATTGACCACAACTCCAATAATTCAAGCACCTGTTTGGACAGCCCCATTTGAGTTGATGTGTGATGCCTCTAATTATGCATTGGGAGCTGTCCTTGGTCAAAAGATTGACAACCAGCCTAGGGTCATCTACTATGCATCTAAAACTTTAGATGCTGCCCAGGTAAATTACACCACCACTGAAAAAGAGCTCTTGGCCATTGTTTTTGCATTAGATAAGTTCAGATCTTACCTACTCGGTTCTCGAGTAGTTGTCTTTACTGACCATGCAGCTCTAAAGTACTTGTTGAAGAAAGGTGAGTCCAAGCCAAGATTAATTCGTTAGATGCTTTTGCTCCAAGAGTTTGACTTGGAAATTCGTGACAGAAGTGGAACACAAAACCTTGTGGCAGACTATTTAAGCAGAATTGAGAATGCTCCTGATTCGACACCTATTCAGGACCATTTTCCCGATGAACACCTCATGAGTATTTCTAACTCTTTTGATACACCTTGGTTTGCTAACATTGTAAATTATCTTGTTGCTTCTGTTTTTCCACCATGTGCATCCAGAAACCAAATTTCAAAATTAAAAAGTGATGCAAAGTATTATATTTGGGATGACCCGTATTTGTGGAAATTGTGTAATGATCAGGTGATTCGAAGATGCATTCCCGATCAGGAAATAGAATCAGTTCTTCGATTCTGCTATGCTTCACCAGTTGGTGGACATTTTGGTCCACAAAGAACAGCAAGGAAGGTGTTGGATTCTAGTTTATATTGGCCCACAATTTTTAAGGATGCATGGTGAGTTTGTAACACCTGTGAGAAATGCCAAAGAGCTAGTAATGCTACCACATAGAGACAACAGATGCCTCAGCAACCTATGTTGTTTTGTGAAGTATTTGATGTTTGGGGCATTGATTTCATGGGTCTATTTCCTCCATCCTTTGGTTTTACTTACATTTTATTGGCTGTAGATTATGTTTCTAAATGGGTGGAAGCTAAAGCCACCAGAACTAATGATGCTCGAGTTGTTGTGGATTTTGTTAGATCTCAAATTTTTTTGCAGGTTTGGCATCCCGAGAGCAATCATTAGTGATCAAGGAACACACTTCTGCAACAGGACCATGCAAGCTATGCTCAGGAAGTATGGGGTTGTTCATAGAGTCTTTACTCCATATCACCCCCAAACCAATGGACAAGCAGAAGTCTCTAACAGAGAAATCAAAAGAATCCTGGAAAAGATAGTACAGCCTAATAAAAAGGATTGGAGCAGGAAACTGGATGATGCTCTTTGGGCACGTAGAACAGCTTTTAAAGCACCTATAGGAATGTCTCCCTATAGAATTGTTTTTGGTAAGGCATATCATCTTCCAGTGGAGATTGAGCATCGTGCTTATTGGGCTGTAAAAGTTTGCAACTTAGCACTTGATCAAGCAGGTAAAGAAAGAAAATTACAACTGAATGAGCTTGATGAGATCCGTTTGGCAGCTTATGAGAACTCGAGGTTCTATAAGGAGAAAACAAAGAGATTCCATGATAGCTCAATAGCTAGAAAGGATTTTACTGCTGGACAGAAAGTGCTACTGTTTAATTCTCGGTTGAAACTGATGGCCGGAAAATTGCACTCCAAATGGGAAGGACCTTTCATTATTACTAATGTATTTCCCCATGGAGCTGTGGAAATAAAAAGTGAAAACTCCAATAAAAGCTTCAAGGTTAATGGACAACGTTTGAAGCCATTTCATGAAAATCCTTCACTTGTGGATGTTACAATGGAGGAACATGCTTTGGGGGAACCACTTCTTAATCCCCCTTGAGGGAGTTTTTCTTACCCATCTTTTTACTTTTTCATTATATTGTCTATTTTGTATGCTCTGTCTTACATTGAGGACAATGTATGATTTAAGTGTGGAGGTGGGAATATTGTTGTATATTGTTTTGTTGTTGTGTGATTAATTTTGTGTGATTAATTTTGTATGACTATGTTAAAAAAAAGAATTAAAAATAAAAGATTTTATATGTGTTTTTGTTTTAAAAAGGCATGTTTTATTAGAATTTTAAGATATGCATGAGTAACAGGTAAATTCTTTCATGTCTGATATGAGCTTAATGATATGTTATAATTTAAACTCAAGCAATTTTGGTATGATGAGAATGACATGATAATTGATAGATGATCATATATGATAGAATTATACCTTGTGAGATTTTTGAGCCTTAAAATTTAATGGATCACTTTACGCCATCTGAATTCTTTCATGTGTGATTAATTCCTGAAAGCTTACATCCTAATTTTTGTCTTGTTTCTTGATGATACTTGAAACTCATATGAATGTATTTGAAATGATACAGGCATTTTGTTCAATTGAGCCACTAAGCCATATAAGCCTGCCATAAATAAATTATCTCTTGCTAACCATTTTGAGCCTATTTAACTGTTTCCTTGTTGCAGCTCAAATAAGCCATGGATGAAAAACCAAAAATATACCTACCTTAAGGAATATATTAGAGCTCTGGAATCAAGTCAAAATTAGGCATTCAAATAAGTGTAGGAGTATAAAAAATTGCAACTCTTGTTCCAAGTGTTATGCAATTTCATTAAAAAAAATAAAAATAAAAAATATTTATTATGATTGCGACCAAATATCATACAATAAATGTTTTACCCTCACTGTTTGCCAGTTAAATTTATTGCTTCATCATTCTTTTTGGTATTTTAAAAAAATAAAATAAAAATAAAAATAAAAAAATTCCATCCATTTTAATCTTGACCACATTACAACCCTACAAAGCCCTGTTGATCTATACATGCATTTGTGTTGATTATGGAATTGAGAAACTTGCCAAATTTTTAGACTATTTGTTTTTCAGGAAATGTTTAGAGAGTATACACAAACCTTAAACACTTGAGAGTTGAGAGTATGTCTTGTGAGACTCTATCACTTATGATCTTCTTTTCAGTTTAATTTAATTTTCACATGCCTAAATGTTTGAATGATTTTTATATATATTTTGATGCTCTGTATCTTGCATGTTGAATAACTCTTGTTTTTCTATATATTCCTAAGATTTCATGACAAACATGCCAATTCTATGTGTTGTTGTTTTCAACTTAAATGTTTTCAATAAAATGTAAAAAACTTGTTTTTATTCTGATTTTGCCCGGGAGTGCAAAAGAATAAGTGTGGGAGTATTTGATAATGCATGATTTATCCTTAATTCATTTGTTTAAATGTGTATAATTTGCCATCACTTATTGTCTAACATATTGCATTTTAACACATTTTCATATTTTGTGCTTTATTTAATAATTGATTTTAAAATGAATTAAGGATGAGTTTTTAATTGAAATAATGAAATCTTGTTTCCTTTTTTTTGTTTCTTTTGTAGGGAATAAATGGTCAACAAATTAAAGAATTATGACCAAGGATCAAGAAGAAGAAGCCATGGATGATTAAATATCAAGAAAGGGTGAAAAAGTATGCAAAACATGGAAAATCAGGTGTATGAATCGATTCATCCATGTATGAATCGATTCATACGAATAAAAATGCCCAAGAATTGGAAAATTTGAGCCATGAATCGATTCATTCTGGTCTGAATCGATTCATACGTCTGATTCACTCAAAAATCATGCAATAATTGGCCTCGAATCTATTCATTTGCTTTCTGAATCGATTCATTTCAATTAGAATGCACAAAATACACTAAATGAATATATTCATGGCCAAAATGAATAGATTCATCAAGTGGAAACATCAGATAACGCATTCATCAAGTGGAATCAGCACTGAAGGATTATTAATTATGCACTAACATTCCACTGGCTCAGTTTTTTATCATTTCCTGACTCCTTTCTCATGCTATAAATAGAAGACCCTCCTAGCTTCTTCCACACACCTCAATTCACATTTCTCTCTTAATTCCCTCTTAGTAGTTTCTTTAAGCATCAGAGGAAGGCACAAAGCCTCCTCATTTCTTCTTTCCCCTCTTTGCTCCATTCCGGGTTAGTTTCTTTTCCTTGTAGTTGTTCTTATTATGGAGGGCTAAAACCCCTAGATTGATTTTCTTGGAGAATATTGTAATGTAATTTTGAGGTCATTATTTTTAATATAGTATGTTTTTGTTATTGTTATTTCTTCATAATCTTACTCTGCTTATTTAATTCCATTTATTTCTTCATAATCTTCATAAATTCCATTTTGTTATTGTTATTGTTTAATTATTATACATAACATCAGAGTTTTATACATATTATATTTTACAACAGGCAACTAGATCTTATAAAATATAAAGATGTAAAGTACCAAAGCATAGCATATACATAATACAACAATAGTAGTCACGCAAGCAAGCATCATCATCAAAAGCCTTCATATTTCATCTATATTCAGCAACATCCACTTTGTCACATGTCTTCCTGGTTAACCATTAAAGGGTTGCCACAAGTAACAGAAAGAGTGAGATAAAATATCAAACAAATAGAAATTAGATTAGAACATACATAATCACAAGTATGATACTATGCAATGTGGATGCCAAACACGTATTTTGTATTATATTTATATTAATATTCCATTCTCTATATGAATGAAAATGCATGATGGATCCATTCTGGTGGGAACATCTGCAGTGATTTTTCAGCAATAATATTTTTACGGATATCCAACCGATACCGCGCCCCATAATACAACACCAACATCGGATAACAATACAATCATATCAATAACAAGTGTTTCGGGACCCCCCTTAAGGACACACTGCTTAGCCCTTAAGACGGCCATGGTATAAAACCATCGCAGAGGTCTGTTGCTCAATAGAGCGCGTTCCCCCACCGGGAACCCCCTCAAAGAACCCCCCCTACGGATTTTTGAACGGCCAATGCATATGATGCATGAAAGCAGTAAATTTATATCATTAAATTTATTCATAATTTAACAATAAGAATTTATGGTAAAATTCAAGAAGATACGACATTTCATCATATTTACAAATATAATCCATATATGAAGACAACACTTTGTTTCCCTCTGTTTTTGCTATTTTAATGATTTCAATTGCAAATTAAATATGCCAATTGGTTCCAAATCATCATACAACATTAGAAACATATCATATATCATATTCCAAACTATTTGGCATCAATTTTATAATTTAATTCAAATTAAATTAAAATCTAGCTAAATGAGTTTCCAAACAATTAAGCAAGCAATTCTAACTTAATTTCTATGTATTTAATATCCTATCTCCTCTTTCTTACCTCAATTGAAGATCCCTAAGCTTTCCTTATGCTAAACTCCCTTGTATTTCCTTAAATCTTCAAGTTTGTGTAGTTTCTTCTTATGCAAAATTAAAGAGTTTGAGTATGGCAAATGAAGGTTTTGAAAGCTTGAAGAGGAAGATGAAAGGTTATGGAATTGGTTTTGAAGAAATTTGGAAGGTTGGAGCCTTATTTATAGGCTTCCAATGGCGGTTACTATAGCAAATCACTGCAGCAGATACTATAGCAAATCACTGTAGATGTTACTGTAGCAAATCACTGTAGCAAATCGAAATGACATGAGGCGGTGTGAAGGAGGAAGAACTCTCGTGAAGTTACTACGCAAGATTTTTTATGTGGCAGATACTATAGCAATTTACTGTAGCAGGTACTGTAGCAGATTACTGTGAAAGATTTTTATTTTATTTATTATTTTATTTTATTCTACGTTCCATTTTTATTTAATTTCGTTTTAAGTCAGACTAAAAATATCCTTATATTCAAAATTCAATTTCCTATTTTCTAGGATTGATTTCTTATTTTTCTGAGAAATTTTAATTTTTTTCACTGTTTAATTACCGCTTCAAATTTAATTAAAAATTGGGCTATTACAGCAAGTATGACAGAAAGTTAAAACTCAGTAAAAATTTTACCTTACTCTTTAAATGTTTATTCTAAGAGAAAGTATTTTATAATTATTTAGTCTTTTATTTCTTCTTAGAAATAATTTTCATTAACTTTATTTTTAATTTCTAGAATAAAATCTAGTATTAGAAAGAAACTATTTTATGAAAATCAGAGGTTGAGATAATTAATTCTTGAATTAAATTTTTTTATAGTTTTAAGTATTCTTAGTTAATGATTTAAAAAAATATTTTCTTTTAGAAATCAGAAATTTAAATTGGTTTTCCTTAATGAAATAACTAAAGGATATTTTGTTATAGTCGAGATTTCTAAACTCAATCTAGTTAAGATTCAAATTTGGAAAGATTATGTAAATATGTAAAGTTTTTTAAGAGAAAGTTTTGAGATATTTAAGGCTTGGAAACTCAATTTTGGTGAGATCTGAATTTAAAGACTATACTAAATTTGTTTCTGTATAACAGAAGTTCAAAGAAGAACTTATGGGAATGTACAATTTATTGAGATGATTTTGTGAACCTTTATGGTATTTAATAATTGAGTTTCTAAAAGTCTTAACCAACTAAATATGCGATTAGTTCATGCATCATGAATCATTAAAGAGAAATGAGATGTGATATTGCCTGGGGACAAATTATAGAAACCGAGAATACATTAGAGTAGGCTTAATTGCGAGCCTTGGGATGAGAGGGTGTGAAAGGGTGCTTCAGGTGACCTGGGGTCGCTCCCTAGTGTCGGGTACTTTCACAATAAAAATTTTCTCAGTCTGACTAGTCTCTAAGTGTTTCCACGCTAGTTGAGCTGTTCATATGCCATGAAGGCATTTATGTTATTATTATCCGAAATTATGGAACAGTGTAAACTCCTGGTTGGCCCAGTGCAAACTAAAACTTTAAGGGCCCACATGCATAGAATGAATGAGATGATAGTATTAAAAACATTGCATGATATTCATGTAATTGTGACATTCTGTGTGGGTGGTTGTGAATGAAAATATAATTGTTATGTTATGAAAACTCTACATTCATAATTGATTATGTATATGATTGTGATTGAAATTATTATATTAGATTGTGAAAACCCTTATGCTTATGTCTTATCTGTAAAGTATTATATTCTGTTTCTCACTCCTTCTTGTTTAAATTTTATGTCCAAAATATATGTTATATGATATATAGCTAGCAGTTCAAGATGAAAGGATAAAATTACAAGAGGGTAAATTGGTCTCATCCTTAATCGGATAAGAGAAGAGATGTGACAAGAATATGATTCAAAATCACATGGTTTAAAGATAAGGAAATAATTAGTTACAGTCAAAGTAGAGGTATTAATTTTTTAGTTTTAGTTTACCTTAATACAATATTAAGTTGGATGATTGTAAATCAATGTAAAGGTTAAACTTTAATAAACCTTATTCTTTGGATATGATACTGTAATCTTTGATCACTTATGATTTTCTGAAAGTTCATTTTATCATTATGAATAATTTGAAACTTTTTACTTTCAAAATTCAAAGAAAATCAGATGTATATACGTCCTTGTATACACGAGATAGGAAATGATAAATATGTATATCTTTCTAAAACAAACAAGAAGAATAGATATATGTCTCGTGTATATAAGGGGGTATTACAAAGTGGTATCAGAGCAGTTCAATCCAAGTCGGCTTGGGGTATGGTCTTACTAGCCTGTTAGTGTACTCTGATGGTTAAGTTAGTCAAGAGATTTTATGGTTGACAAAGGAGGAAATTTTATTGGAGTAGATGGTAAGAAGTAAGTGAAGAAAACTTAGGAATATTGAAAGAAGGAACTAATTTTAAGTTCATAAGAAGTATAAGTTAGAACTCTATAGCTTGTTACTTGAAAAATGTTATTGCAGGGATTATCAGAAACTGGTCATTCTGAAGTCTTTCTTGACATTGTTTAAGTACGGGCGTTAATGTATGGTGGAATAATAAGGTAAATTAACTAATGCGGTTATTTCATTTTATTCCAAATATATTGTATGGTGTTTGATTCTCTGATTAATATGTGATAATAAAATATTCTAACATTTGCCTCTTTTACAATATGGTATGGGACAACAAGGGAGATAAGACAATAGAAAATTCTTAGAAATATTTTGGTATGAATTCTAGATTGGAGTTGTCATGACTTTGACTACTTAGTTATAAATTACCGGGATTGATCACCCTGAATGATTTACACTAAGTAGTGAAAGACATGTCAAATAAAGGATGTTAAGATCAACGAATTTAACCCTAGCTTAATGTGGTATGTGGAGAAGTGGAGACAAGCTCAATAAACCCTATTAGGATATTCCTTGCCATGTCCTTGAGTTCGTATAGATACTTATATGAATTTTAATGGGTAGATAATTGTTGTAATCCAAAACTAATACAACAAATTATATAAGATAAGATCATATTTTTCCTTTGATGATATATTTTGAATAAAAAAAGAAAAAAATATGAATGTATGTTTATGAAAGAAATATGGTAGTTTGTTCACTAACTTGTTTGGTGTGACAAGTAATCGTACTAGGAATTATATTTTCGACTGTTTGTATTGATTCTTCTTTTGTATAACATATAAGATATGTTAGTTGTTGTTTGATTTGATGAAGTTTTCCTTTATGATGCCTTCGATTGAATAATATATGATGATTATATATATATATAATGAAACTTTTATGGTTGTGACATCGAATATAATTAACCATATATTTTTGAATTTTTTTAGTAATTTATTGTGATAAATATGTCAATAAATGATCAAAAATAAGTATCATAGATCTTTGGGAGATATCAATATTGGTTCAATGTTGAGAAATTATGCCATAAAATATTTTCTTTGGATTCCTAACAATTTGATACATGTTTATCAAGTTATTTTCTTTTAATCATCAATTTTGTAAAGTGAAAATACATATACCCTATATAAATAATTGTTATGTAATGATAGACTTAAAATAAAGAAATATGTTAGTGAACCGTGGGTAAATAGATATGAACCTTTACTTATTAATTTAGCATAATTCCTATAAAGTGGGTTACATAAATCTTAGTTATCCATAACAAAAATTTAAGTGAGTATTTCTAAGTCAAAGTAGTGATGTGTGATCATTTAAGATTAGAGAATTTATCAAATCTATGTAATGGTTGCAGTCAATTATGATAGAAAGAGCAACCACTTAGTTAAGGAATATTTAATTCATTATAGAGGACAATAAGAAATGATTACATACCCTGAATTGTCATGAAGCAAAGAACACAAGGATTTGACTAGATAAACAAGTACAACATGGACTAAGACACATTTATCCTTTCTCACTAGGATAATTTATTATACACGATTACATTAAGGAAAATAAAGTAGAACATCTAGTACATCATAGATAGAGGTCTAAGAGTCTTGGCAATACAAAAAATATCCAAACTAGAGAAATCACCATAATGATTATAAGAAGTGAGGCACTTGTTACCACGAGCTGTAGCCCATCTTGCCTTCGTTCTTCATCACTTCTAGGGAGGTTGGCCATCGAGTAGTATAATATTACTTGAGGGAAAAGATTGAAGAAATTAGATAAAAGAGAGAAACTAGGAGACCTTGAAGTTGTGATAGGAAGTGAGAATGGATTGAAATTTTATAAGCAAGCAAAGGAGAGTGATGCAACGGTCATAACGGCTAGTCCAACGGCTAGTTGTCCAGTAATTAATTCTTAGCAGTCCATTTTACTATGTTACGAGTAGGAATTTTAAATTAATGGATGTTATGGATTATATTAAGTAAGGTTTTAATAGATTGAGAAACATAATTATTGAGGTGTTTAGAGTTAATTATCAGTTTAAGATCATGGTTAACAAAATTAAGAGGGTGATATTTTTGAGTTTAGGAGAAATTACCTGATAAGATTGAAAAAAGGTAAGTGACAACATCAAGGAAATGATACATAATTATCAATAAAACTAGAAAACATATTAGGATAGTTCACTTAGTTTATCCTTGGTAAGATTTAACAATATCAATTTTCGAGGACGAAATTTCTTTTAGGAGAGTAGAGTTGTAACATCCCATTTTCAACACAAATAGAAAATAGATATTAATATATCTTTCATGAGAAATACTTACTATAAGTTAGTTTATTATTATCATTTTTTATGAAATTTTGGTATTTATATTTAATTATTTGTTTTTTAAAATAAAATAAAATAATAATAATAAAAAAAATATTTATGAATGAGAATTTTAAAGTGACTTAATTAGTATTCACTGATTAATAAAATCATATTAAGAATTTTGAATATCTTTATTATTCACAACTTTTATTTTATGTTTATGTTTTTACATATTTATGATTTAACTTTTATTAGAATTTTAAAATAAAATTTTGAAGGAATTAGACTATAGTTCTTTAGAACTTTTTGATCTACATAATATTTATGATTTTCTGGAATTTTTTGAAATATTTTAATAAAATAATATTTTAAATAATTTTAAATTTATATAAAGTTACTTAAAATTAAAAATATTTACAAGAAAGTGAGTTTAAATTATAAGAAAATTTTCTAAAATCCATTTCAAGTAGACTTATCTAAAAATTATTGGTTTGAGTAAAATCTTGATTTTTACCAATTGTAAAAAAATTGAAAACGTATCAATAAATTTTTATTAACAGAAAATTTTAGATTCTTAAAATTTAAACTTTATATTACTTATTATAAAATTAGTGAGGACTGATATAATATCGTTAAATTTCAAAAAGGAGTGATTTTGAATATTTAAAATATACCAAGTGAAAGATTACTATTTGGCTTAATAATTCAGCGCATTTACTATGTAAAATACTATGCATGTACGAAATTTTCAAAAGGTGTACAGTAACCAAAATTGAATTTTCAAAAAATACACAGTACTTTTATATTAAAATAATAGAATACATAGTAATTTCCCTTCCTATAAATACCGAAGGAATTCTTCTTTAGAATTCACAATTTCAGATTAAGTTTTCTTAATATAGTAGTGCTAGTGAGATAGTGGTGGAAGTAAGAGAGAGAAATATTTTTTTTTGAAAGAAGGTTCTGCTAAAATCCTAAGGTAAGAATACCTCTCTTTTATATTTTTTAGGGTTATTTTTATATCGTTTTTGGAAATCTATTATTATACTGGAAATGATATTATTTTAAGTTACTATTCTAAATAGTAAAAAACTATTTCAACACTACAAGAAAATAAGCAATTTGTGGGGGTTTTTTTGTAGATAGCGGTGGTTTTTGACCTCCTCAAATTGATTTATGGCGTTTTCAAAAACCGCCACAGTTAGCATCGCCACAAAGTAATTTGCGGGGGTTTTTTGGGACCTCCGTTACCATGACCCGAACCTCTACTATTTGTGGAGTTTTGTACAGGAGGTTTTGAACCTCCTCCGCTAGAAGAGGTTTTTTATGGAGGTTTAACCCTCCTCTATCTATGGAGATTTTTTATAGGAGGTCTTAAACCTTCTCTAATATGAGAGTTTTTTTTATGGAGGTTTAACCTTTTTAAATAAAGGAGCTTTTTTACCGGAGGTTTCTAACTTCCTCAACTAGAAGTTTGTATATGAGATTTAACCCTTATATAGCCGTGGAGGATTTTAACCTCATCTATCTTTTGATAATAGGTTTTTTCATGGGAGTTTGTTAGTTTTATTTTTATAGGTAATTATATTGAAGCATTTTTATGATAAATTATGATAGTTTAATAAACTAGAATATAAACGGTTACAAATTAACGAGAATGGTTCAAACATCTTTGATTGTTGTATTTTTATAAATTGAAATATAAAAGATTAAAAATTAATAATAATGGTTGAGTAGCTAATAAAAATAAATTGGTGTAAGTCTAAAAAGTGTTGTAAACTAAAATTCACTACAAACTAAAAGTCATACTAGTCATACTAATATGAAAAGATAAATGAACTTCTAAAAGACACTAAACATTGCTAGCACTAGATGATCCTCTTGCATCCAATGGAGTGGCAGGCTCACTTGCCACATTAGTAGGCTGAAATAATAAAAAAGATAAATGTATCATTAGTTAACTCTATCAATCAAAGAATTTGTTATAGTTAAAATCAATAGATAAAACTAATAAAAAAACTAACACTTACTTCTTGAGGGAAAAAACTAGCTAATTCATCTGGGATCTTTCCTTCCTTCAATATCATGTAGGCTTTAAGAGCATTTAAGGTGTCTTGTACTTGAGATTGTAGATTTTTGTACTTCTCTTGCCACTAGTTTTCAGATGAGGATGAAGTTCCATTGGTTGATGAAGAAAAACTCAAATCTGAGAGTCGCATTATAGTGTTTCTAAAACCAGTAGTAGGTGTTACTTCTATACCCATGCATCGCACTCTACCAGAGTGTTCCGGCCCTAACACTTTACCTAGAGCATCATTGGGTGAAATTTCATCTTTCTTAACTGTGCTATCACTCATAGCCACTTCAATTTTTTCCTACAAGAACATAATTTCATATTATTGATTTAATAATAACGGATGAAAAATATATAAACAAAATATAAAAAAAACTTACAACTATGCTCCTTGTTGCATCATTTACAAAAGATCCATCCTTTCTCTTATGAGTTTCAATGTATAATTGTGCTCGACTAGGTTTTTAATAACCTGATTTTAATAAATCAAACATCAAATAAAGCTAGAGTCATTACCATTTCATGTCTTCTTTTTGAATTAGCTTTAGAACCACCTAGATGAGGAATGACTTGTTTCTTTCGAATTTCTTTGTTTTGCAAAGCTCCTACAAGCATGATAATCAATCATTATAATCAATGAAAATACTAATAAAATAATATTATTTCCAAGAAACTAATCAAGCCAATGTGTACCAATGTTGCAGGACTTAGACGATAACGAACAAAATTAGCCCATTGATCCCTCTCAATACTAGTTGGCACATTATTAATGACTGCATCTCTAGTTTTAGCTGGGTCATAGAACTCATTCCATAAGCTTTGCCTGTGTGCACCCTATTTCTTACAAAGACTAAGGTTACAATACCGTTTTGCTATCATTTCATCAACTTTAAAAGAAAATCGAGCCTGAAATAAAACATGATGAATCATTAGTTCTCATATATAGACATGATAATGAAAAATTCATATAGGCATAATGCTTGTACCTTTATAATTGTGTCAAACCATTCATCAAAATAAACTTTGGGAATCCCTCTTGGCCCAGACCACCTTTCAAAATTAATAGGAAACAACTTGCAATTAGTTGCTAGTATGCCACAAAATCCAGCCAACACACTTTGTCCATGACCAAATGCTGAGCCTTCATTATCAAAATCAACAATGATATGTTCTCTATTGGGTAAGTGATTGATTTCTTTAACCTTGATCTTTACCTTCTTTATAACACCTTCCAAGTCTTACAACAACAAAATATCTTATTAAAAACTGAAAATGTATAATTTTCTATAATAATAATAATAATAATAACAACAACAACAATTATATAGTACAAATACCTATCACCTCCACATCCCAATAATGTGAACTTTCTCGGCCAAGACGCTGTTTGGGTATTGGAAGATCTTCTAAATTTACAGGAGGTGAAGGGGGTGGTGAAGGAATATCAAAGTCATCTAGTGGGATATGCATTGATGTTGAAGGCTCAGTTGGTTCAGATTGGGTAACATTTTGTGGGGAAGAATGGGTAGCCTGATGTGGTTGTGATGCAACTAATGTTGATTTTTGGGGATTTTGGTAACGCTTGACCTTTGGCATGACTACAATTTTTAAAAAGAATTGAAGTTAAAAGATTGAACAACTATAAAATATTGGAATACCATATAAATAATGCAATGTCATACTTTTTTAAACATGCCTTAAAAGAAACAAACAATATAGTCAAACAAATAATTTTGTAAAACCATTACCTATATAAGAAACAAAAATCAATTATATTTGTTTATTCAGACATTTGGGCATTTGTTTCCAAATCAGGATCAATGTTTGAGTCAACCATGTCATTATTTAGATAGTTTGTAGCTAGCTGCATATTGTCATCATCCACACTAAAAATTTTCTCTAGCTCTTGCTCTTGGTATGGCATATTTTCATATATTTCTTCGACTTCTTCTCCTATTTCATACAGATCTCTTGGCTTAAGATGCACAGCAACACTCCACCCTTTATTGACTACATCGTCAACATAATACACCATTTGTGCTTGTGATGCTTCAATGTAAGGTTCATGTTCTTCACGTTCACCACTATGAATACACCTTTCAAAATTAACACAGTTGAAATTCCATAGATCTTTTATATACCCTCTATCTCGTGTAGTGTCTGCCCATTTACATTTGAAAAGAACCACCTTAAACTGACCATAATAGTTTAACTCAATTATATCTTCTAGTTTTCCATAATATGGTAGGTCAGCTTGTCTTATATTCCTATCAACACCACTTGAAACACAAGCTGTGTTAGAGGTTAGAAAAACTCCACTATTCTGTGTTTTTAATCCTTCTTCTCGAGCTAGAGTTCGAAATTTAAACCCATTCACATTATATGCAGTAAACCTTTTTGCATTATCTAATGGGCCTCGTGCTAAAAACTTCAATTCTGTTGACATTGTGTTTATAACATCTAGATTTGTAATCTATATAAACAATTTAACTTTGGTAAGTTTCTCATTATAATTTAACCATAATAAATACATATATAAGATAATTGTGCTACTTACCCGCCTACAAAACCAATCGATAAACTCTTTATTAACTCTTTTTTCTATATCAAGAGCTGAAGGTCTTCTTCCCTTTGAACTCCTTTTAATAAAGTCTCTAAATTCACTATGTAAAATAATATAGTAATTAATAAACATGAATAATATAATTTAGGTAATAAACTATAAAAATAATTATCTAATATACTTACTCCACAAATGGGGTGACAAGTGCACAATTCAACAACACATATCGATGAGCTTGTAACCGTTGCATAGGAGTCAAGTTGAACATTGTGAAAGCTCCAACTGGTTTACCTAATTGAGGGAATATAGATGATCCTTCAAAAGGATCATTCACACTTGGGTCATCATTAACACGTTTAGGTCTATTGAACCTTGTTTCTATATCCTCAATGTACCGTGAACAAAAGGTTAAAGACTCTTCAGCTATGTAACCCTCAACGATAGAGCCTTCTGGTCGTGCCTTGTTCCTTACAAGAGACTTTAAATGACCCAATTCTCTATAAAAAAATAAATACAAATATGTAAACAACTATGAAGTCCTATAAAACTTAGATTTGTTGAATTAAAAATAATATTATTTTACCTCTCCACAGGATACATGTATCGATAATGTATGGGACCACCAAATTTTGCTTCTTGTACAAGATGGACAGTTAAATGAACCATTACTGTAAAGAATGCGGGGGGAAATATCATCTCTAGATGACAAAGTGTAACCACAATGCGATCTTGGAGCTTATCAAGGTCTGTGAGATTCAAGCATTTACCACTAAGGACTCTAAAAAATGAGTAAAACTCCACCAAGACTGCAGTAATGGGATTTGGCAACAAATTGAGAATTGCTAAAGGAAGCAATTGCTCTATAATAATATGGCAGTCATGACTTTTTAAGCCTGAAATTTTCTTCTGTACCTCATCAACACATCTAGAAATATTGCTTGAATAGCCATCAGGTACTACGACATTCTTCAGTGTTGAAAGAAATAACTTCTTTGTTTCACGAGTCAATGAGAATTAGGCAATATGATATCTTCCGTTATGATTTGGCCAGAGCTCACGTCGTATCCCCATATCTTGTAGATCCTTTCTTGCATTAAGATTATCTTTTGATTTGGAATTGTCATTAAGCAGAGTATATATGATATTATCACAAACATTCTTTTCAATATGCATAAAATCCAAATTGTGACGTAGCAAGTTGGACTTCCAATAAGGAAGTCGAAAGAATATGCTTATTTTCTTCCATTAAGTAGGTTCTTCTCTGACTCGTTTCCTTGTAGCATTCTCTATCTTCTTTTTCCCAAATGTAACTTCAATGTTCTCCACTTGGCTAAAGATATCAAACCCAGTTAACTTTAATGGTGGATTTCGTTTCTCTCTTGTTCCATCAAAGCGAAGATGATTCAATCTAAATCTATGGTCTTTGCTTAAAAAACGATGATGACCCATAAAACACCATTTACCACTATTATAGAGGCGCTGAGGTTCTGTGTCAAAATTACATGTAGGGCAAGCTGAACCTGTATGTATATTCCAACCAGATAAATTACCTAGTCCAGGAAAGTCACTGATTGTCCACAGTAATGCTGCCCTCATGGTAAAACTTTCATTTAATGATGAATCAAAAGTTTCCACGCCCTCATTCCATAACTCAATCAACTCCGCCACAAGGGGTTCTAAATACACATCTATATTATTTCCAGGCATTTTCTTCCCTGGAATGATCATGGAGAGGATAAAGGAAGTATGCTTCATACACATCCAAGGAGGAAGATTATATGGGAGTAAGAACACTGGCCAAATGCTGTAGGAAGAACTTAAGGTTCCAAAAGGATTGAAACCATCAGTAGCAAGGCCTAAACGAACATTTCATGGTTCTGAAGCAAATTCAGGATGCATCAAATCAAAATTCTTCCATGCCATTCCATCTCTCGGATGTCTTAGCAACCCATCTTGGTTACTCTCCATAACATGCCATCTCATATGCTCAGTAGTTTTACTACACATAAACAATCTTTGCAATCTTGATTTGATTAGAAAGTAACGTAAAACCTTTACTGCTTCCTTTTTCTTCTTCTTCTTTGGATTCCATCTTGATTCACCACATTCCTTACATGACTGCAAGTTCTTTGCATCATCCCCAAAATATAGCATACAATCATTTGGGCAAGCATCTATCTTGGTGTAGTTAAGGCCAAGTTTGCTAATGATTTTCTTAGCCTCATAAAAGGATGAGGGCAACTTCGCTTCTTCAAATGCATCTCTTAGTAGATCTAGTATCATAGTCATAGCCTTGTCACTTATTCCACATAACACTTTTATATGATATAATCTTACTATAAATTCTAGTTTTGTAAACTTGCTCCTATCAAACAACACTTGATTTACATCCTCTAAGAAGTGAGAAAAATCAGTTGGATTCTTTGTGGGCACTTCATTTGATTCCATTTGTGCCTCACCATGGTGGGCCTCACCATTGTGCCCAAATACATCATCGATCATTATTCTTATTTGATTATCACCATGATAGGTCTCCTGCACAATATGTCCGCTTCTAGATGATTGTGATACTCGCTTCTCACCGTGAAGATCCCATATTATGTAATTCTCGGGAAATGGTTTCAAAATCAGGTGATCTCTTGTTACTTCTCTAGTTTGCCACTTCTCAAACCCACATTTTGGACATGGACATCGTATTGTCTCTCCAACAGCCGTATTTTCAAATCCAAAATCCAAAAAATTTCTCAACCCAATTGAGTACTCAATTGTATTACGTGGTCTACTAATCCAAGATTTATCCATTGTTGCGTATTAACTACACCAAAATTTGGAATTAAATATGCAGACCAGTAAAGTAATTTTAAAACAAGTGAATAGAATATTTTACAGATGATAAAAATAAAAGATATAAAAAACACAATAAATATTCAATCCAATCACATAGCATGCAAATATGATTATAGTCATAGGAATAATTGGGATAATACATTAGAGCATGCTTGTTTTAACTCTTCTATACTAGGATATAAACAAACTATAACTAACCAACATAATTCCAACATTACTCATCAAGTGACATGAGCATGACATACATCTCTATTACTTCCACCTACATAAGTTACAACTTACAATTGCCAGAGACCCACGTATAATATAGCTCCATGTTACTGGTTCTTAATTATTTGGCATAGTAACATTAAAGCTGTCCAATTGGGAAAAGAAATAGTACAAGTGCTTGTATTCTTACAATTCTTACTATGGTGATACTATTGAGGGAAACATAAGGCAATAATATTATATTCAAGAATAATGTGATTTGTTATGATCATTATAAAAAATAATATTATTTGGTCGATGCTTTTGGGTTCTAAAATGAGAAACTATTTCAATACTAAATGTTAAGCTATAATGTCTCTACCATATAATTCATGTCTCGTTCATAGTAAGAAATCATGTCAAAGAAAAATATACAACTGAAAAATTCTTTCACGATTCAAAACAACACTAAAAGTGGAAGATAGGCAATGATCAATAAAAAATTTAAAATAATTAAAGCAAATTTATTAAGTGATATATTATACACAAACAATAGAAAAAATCAATAAAATTTACAACAGACCTTAAAATTGCTTTTCATGTTCAAACTATTTCCTAAAAGCCATAATTTCTATAAAAACACATTTACCACTAACTAGTTAATCATGATTAAATTTAAAAACCTATAGGCTTAGCTTTGTTGAAGCACAGAACAAAAAGAAATTCTATGACAAAACAACATCAACTCGTTATTTTCCCCTTAATGAGAAGTGACTTTTAAATTATTTTTCAATAAAAATCAAATTCTTACTTTCAATTCTTTTATTAAAACTATTTTTTTCCAAAGTAGCTTGATGAGTAACTTGTATTCGATCATTTTAGGAAAAATTAACATGTTATGAAACCAACCTTCTTGAAGTTCAAGGTTGATGATAATCCTACTTGCCACGTTGATGATAATCCTAATTGCCACCAAACCTGTTATCGCAAAGCAAAATACAAAAACTTACAAATAAAAATAAATTTCTTTAATATTCCTTTTCTCAACTTTCCCTATATACAAATAAAAATAAATTTCCATGAAAACCAAAGTTTACTTAGTTTCTCAGTTGCAGCACCTCTATTTTGGATTACGGTTTCTCCTTGAATTTTGAAGCACACTCACTCACCATCTACGGCCCTCATGGGTGATCCAGACCTTCTCTGTTTTCCCATTTCCCAGCTATCAGATACTAGTTAATCTATATAGACTTTTTTCAGCATTTATAATTTTATAGTTTTAATTATTTAATATGGATAAATTTTTTTAAGATTGATATGTTTAAAAGGTTCAAGTAGGTGGAACATAAATGTTTTATAGCTCTGACTAATTTCATGTGCTAAAGACAAAAAATATAGGCAATCTCTTTGATAAAGTTCTGTAATTGAGAAATCTAATGATTGTTTTAAATTTCACTATACCGATTACTGTACTTGGATCTTATCAATTTGCATAGGCATTTTATCAATTTCCATCTTGTGCTAGAAAATCCTTATGTTGGGTTGTCAAGTTAAACACTATTTATTCATTTTCTCCTGCACTGATTAACGTCTTATTTATGATTGTTTTGATGGGTTTATTCATTTTCTCATCCTGCATCAATTAACTTCTAAATCTTAAAAAGAATTAACTTCTAAATCTTAAAAATTTATTAAGGTAATTTATATGCATATATAATACTTTAGTTTTTTTAAACAAGTCAAACATAATAAGCCATTAACAATTTTCCTTTTCCTGAACAAACCAAACTATAGAAATTGTTTTACAAAATGTATCACTAATTATAGAAATTTTTAATGGAAAATGCATAGGAAAGTCTAAATAGCTTTCATGGAAACTATTTCCTATTGAACAAGAAAACCACTAATAAACATAAATGTCATAACACTAATATCTATAATAATATATTTAATCCCTATTCCAGCAATCAAGTCCTATATTTTATTCAAGATCCATTCCATAATAAAATAATAAACCCTAACCCCTAAATTATCAAAATAGAATAATATAAAAAAGGGGGTTATTGCCAATCAATGATACACAACGTGAGGGGAATGTAATGAAGCACACCTGATTTGAAGTAACGCTTGATGCAAAAGTAGAATGTGCACACCTGATTTGCGTAAAACGACAAGCAGATTTGTACAAAACGACGAGCTGTTGCACGTGAAGAGGTGAAGTGGTTCCACGGGTCTAATCAATGGTGAAGCGATGCTGAGTACAATCAGTGGAGTCACATGGAAAAATCAAATGCAGTGATAAATTTAAATTAAAGGGATTTGGGAAAATACCTTGAGGAGCTACGCCTGATGAAGAAAAATTAGTGGAAGAACGTGCCGAGCAGTGAAATAGGATATGGGAAAGTAAAAATTAGATTTTAATTGACGAAAGTATTTGATTTGAGAGGGAATTTGATCTATAAAAAAATTTGGCGCAAAGTCAAATTTCACATGAAAATTTTAATTAAGAACTAAAATAATTTTAAGAGGTTTAAGATAAATTTTATTAATTATATTAAAATAATTTATTAAGGGGAGGTTATAAAAAACTCTTTAAAATAAATATAAAACCTCCATTATTTACTTTATTTAAAGAGGTTATAAAAAAGGCCTCAATATACATTAATTTGAGGAGGTTTTTGAAACCTCCTTAATAAAACCTCCTCCATTTACCAATTTTTTTGTAGTGCAATAGTAAATTACTATTTCAATAGCAAATTACTATTTACGGTTACTATTTACCTTTACTATTCATGTTTTACTATTTACCGTTACTATTCATGTTTTATTATTTACCGTTACTATTCATAATTTACTATTTACCATTACTATTTACGATTTACTATTTACTGCTACTATTCATGTTTTACTATTTACTATTACTATTTACTATTTACTATTCACTATTCACTATTCAAAATTTACCATTTCTGCTTTAAGTAGTAATCTTATTTTTCATCTTATAACTATATTAACTTGAAATTGGTATATTTTAGAACTCGAAGGCAAGGCGCGCAGGGACTTTCCATAACGAACCAAGATACAAGAGGTAAGGGGGAGTAAGATAGGAATATAATATGAAAAGACATAAGAATAATGGGAGGAGTCCCCTACTCCTTTAAAATTTAATAATATTATTTTAAATAATAACTATTTAACTTAAAAATTTATAATAAATTTTAAATTGAGTATCTTGTGCAACTTGATCTAAATACCTATGCAAATACCTGGATAACCTATGCGAACTGGACTGAACCTATGTAAAGACTTGGACTATTATGACCTGTATGGACTGAATTATACCTTTGCGATGATTGGACTATATGGACCTACATAGACCTATGCGAGGAATGGACTATAAAGACTTAAAATTAATCTTATTAATCTAAATAACTAATAAAATTTGAATTATATTTATGACTGATATTTAGTTGATTTGATTTGATTATAATTAATAATATTTGATTTTGATTAATGATATTATGATTTATAATACTAGACTGTGATTAATAATATTTATGATTTGATGATATTTGATTGTGATTGATGATATTACAATACTTGATTGTGATCGATGAATGATTGATGACCTTGTGATATGGAGTTTGAGCATATAGCAAGCATGACAGAAAATTAAAACTCAGTAAGAATTTTCTTACCTTACTCTTTAAATTTTTACTCTAAGAGAAAGTATTTTATAATTATTTAGTCTTTTATTTCTTCTTAGAAATAATTTTCATTAACTTTATTCTTAATCTCTAGAATAAAATCTAGTATTAGAAAGAAGCTATTTTATGAAAATCAGAGGTTGAGATAATTAATTCTTGAATTAAAGAAAATTTTTATAGTTTTAAGTATTCTTAGTTAATGATTTAAAAAAATATTTTCTTTTAGAAAACAGAAATTTAAATTGGTTTTCCTTAATGAAATAACTAAAGGATATTTTGTTATAGTCGAAATTTCTAAACTCAATCTAGTTAAGATTCAAATTTGGAAAGATTATGTAAATATGTGAAGTTTTTTAAGAGAAAGTTTTGAGATATTTAAGGCTTGGAAACTCAATTTTGGTGAGATCTGAATTTAAAGACTGTACTAAATTTGTTTCTGTATGACAGAAGTTCAAAGAAGAACTTATGGGAATGTATAGTTTATTGAGATGATTTTGTGAACCTTTATGGTATTTAATAATTGAGTTTCTAAAAGTCTTAACCAACTAAATATGCGAGTAGTTCATGCATCATGAATCATTAAAGAGAAATGAGATGTGATATTACCTGTGGACGGATTATAGAAATCGAGGATACATTAGAGGAGGCTTAATTGCGAGCCTTGGGATGAGAGGGTGTGAAATGGTGCTTCAGGTGACCTGGGGTCGCTCCCTAGTGTCGGGTACTTCACTACAAGATTTATAGTCTATGGCAACACCTAAAAAATGTATTCTAAGCTTTAAAAACCGTTGCTCAAACCTATGGCAATGGTTTTGCAACGGTTTCTTCACCGTTTTCATAGCAGGCATTGCTTTAGCTAAAGGCAACAGTTTTTTGCCAGTAAAGGCAACAATCACTAAAAACCGTAGCCTTAAGGTAAGAAGAGGCAATGATTTTCTTTATGACTTATGGCAACGGTTTCAAACTGTTAGAAATTATGGTAACGGTTCTCTACCGTTGCATCTCTTAGCAACGGTTCTCTATCGTTGCATCCCTTGGCAACGGTTCTCTACCATTGTAGTATCTTGGCAACGGTTCTCTACCATTACATTTATTGGTAATAGTTTTCCATTGTTTAATTTTTATTGTAACAATTATATATAGACATTAATGGCTACACTTAGATATTGGTCTATGTTGGCATCCTATATGAAGTGCGGTCATTCAAAAAATCTCTTTACATAACATTATATTAAAAATATTTTTGACATTATAAAAAATAAAAAAATAATGTATAAAGTTTCTTAATAACACTCATGATAAAATAATAACACACAATGATCAAAATTAATATATGCAAATGAAAGATAATATATTTGAACTTTCCCATTAAGTTATCCTTTAACTAACTATTCATTAAATCTTCAATGTATCCTAAATAGATAAAAATATAACTTGCCCAAATGTAAATTTATACAAGCCATCAAATTAACACAAAAAAATTATAATGTATACTAAGAACATAATATTTATGATGATCAAAATATGTCTTCATTGTCTTCCACTTCTAAGTTGTTGAATTCATCTTCGCCTATATTATCCTGTTCCTGTAGCAATAAAAAAATTGAGTATGCATTAAAATTTGTAATTTGTATTTTGTTACTACAAAATCATGCATAACAAGTAATAGAAAGAGAACTTCAAATGGTACATGATTATTTAAATGTTAGTCTAATTTATTATGAACCTTGTAGAATATTGTTTAAGTGTCTTATTTATCACTTAGTCAAAAGTGTTATGTTTTATACTTTCATAATTAATTTTATGTAGATATCATTACAACTAAATCCATAAATAACAAGTAGTTCTTTATTTTTTTAGTGGAACTAGTAGTTATTCATCTAGTATGAATATTCAATCTTAAAAGGAACAATGTAGCAACAACATTAACAAACAGACTAATAGAATTCTAACATATGTATGGCATCATGATGGAGTAATATTTACATTTTAAATATTTTCAAAAGCTCAAGGATCCCATCATAACTAGATTCATCAATTAACAGTATATTTAGGCTAAGTTTAATTTGTAATAAATCTTGCTTGAGCTTACTATATCATTCATCTAATAGAATTCAAAAATTGGTATACTTAGGATATAATACAACATGATGATTTTAATATTATTATGCCTTTCTACTAAAATAACCTACTACCAAGTAGAATTCTAAATATGAGATACTATCGCATTCCATATAAAATATAGGAGGTCATGTTAAAAACATTGTACTGAAATAAATAAAAGAACAAGGTAAGCAAGTCTTTTACCTTAGAATTATTTGGAGCATGTGTAGATGTAGAAGAACGTGGTGCACTATTAACATCACCCGGAGTTGATAATAAAGCTGTCAAAGCTCCAACATCTAGTCCTGAGTCATTTTGATTTAGCATTGCCTTTAAAAGAAATTGAAACTTTTTCTCCATCGCGATCATCTCTTTTTTATGTTTTACCGCTAACTCTTCATGCTTTGCCTCCATGTCTACAACCTTATCATTCAAATTCTTCACCTCTTCAGAATGTCTTTTTTTAATTTTGGTTATTTCTTCTTGCCTTTTTAAGAGGGTGGGTGTCACTGTTCGGGGATAACAACGCATTCTCCCTGGTTTCTCTTTGCCAAATACAGTTTGGAACACTTCATTAGGTGGTTGGCCAGAATTCTTAAGCAAATCTTGAAGTTGTGTCTAGTATTTTAAAAGTGCAAATCAGATAACTATATAACAAATTAAGTCCAGCACATAACCAATATGCAGCCTATGTTGTCAAACATAAAAGTAACATGCAGCCAATGTAAAATAGCATATCATAATAACATAGTCAAAAAAACTAAAATCATATCACAAGACCTCTAATCAAGCAAACTAAAATCTAAACAAAGACAATCCAAATGATGTAAATAGCAATTATATAAAATCGTCCGCAAATAGAAACTTACAATTGTATGATTTGTCTCTTCATCCAACTTTTTTCCTTTCTTACTTTGTCTAGTTTCAATGAACATTTTAGCTTGAGTTGGAGGCTCCATACCCTCCTTGTTTGCACTCTACATAAAGAAAATATTACTTTTGTATATATTGTATAACATGTAGTATAAGATAATAAAATAAATAAAATGCATTACCAATCTTTCTCTTATCCTGGCAAAACTTATAGGACCCGCTCGGTGTCTCCATTTCATTTGAGCTATATTTCTAGAATTTTGCTCACTGATTTCCTATAATGTTAACCACAAAAATAGTTCTAAGAGCTTATATGCGCCTATAATATACAAACAAGTTTAAATTGTACTATCATTTTGTTACTTGGGTGGATTCAAGTCTCCAATAATCAATTAGTGTCCTCCATTGTGCTTCCGGTATATACTCAGGGTGGTTTTTCATTTGGTCACGTGTAGTTTTATACTTAGAAAAGTAATTCTTCTTAATAAAGCATTTATACCGCCTCCAAGCATCACTTATATTTGCAAAGACAGTCTTCTTTCCCTTCTCTAAAATAATATATTTTTGCTACAAAAGGAAAAACATATTAGAATAAGAAAAAATAAACACATGTGTATAATTAACTAAACGTATGTTAGTACCGTGACATAATCCCACATATCACCCTTATTTGGTATAGCCTTCCAATTAGTATATGTCAATAGGCACAAATCTGCACTTCTTGCAATTGTTCCCAAAAAATGGCTAAACTCAGACAATGTCGGGTTATCTGGTCCAATAGCATGCCCATCATCACTCAAGATAATTTGTTTTCTTTCCTCAATAGATCGTGCATGAACATTCAAACATAATGTCCTTCCCTTTGTTCGTCTAGATGATGGTCCTAATTAAAAATCTTATGAGTTATAATATAATGACACTTCACATTTAAAATATTAATAAAATAGAAAAAATAGAAAAAATTATTCCCAATAAAAACTAGGATATGCATTACCTTCACTTGTATCATCATTGTTTTCATCCTCAATTTCATTTTGATAGTTGTCATCTCCCTTAACCTTGAGTTCCATGTCATCAAATTCACTTCCTTTATCTTCTGACTCTTGTAAATGTCCTTGATGCTTTTTCTTTTTCAAGAAATCATCCATTGACACCGATGGACACTTTAGAATAGCCTTTTGCTTTTTAGAGGTTTCCTTGTCTTCTATAGATCCTTGCACTTGATCTTTCAAGGTAGGCCCATGTTTCCTCTTTATGTCATTCTTAGTTCCATGCCCTTTACCTTGATAATGAACATCCTTAACAGGTTCAGATCCAGATTTATTAAGGCTAGCTTCCTTTGATTGTAAAGTTTTTGTATTGGCTAGTACTTGCTTCCCTTGGTTTTGCTTTTTGTGTTATATTTAAGTAGATGTTGGCTCATGGTTTACTCCCGAAGGTTTCAATGTCAATTTCTTTCTCTGATCTTTCTTGATTGTGCCTCCATCAACCATGCCTACATTTGTTGGGATAGGTTGTTGGTTTTCCATTTGATCAACAATAGAATTTTTCCTTGCCTCTTGAATTGACATATTTGGCTTATTCTTTATAATGTTTCTAGAATTCTCAAGCTTGATCTTGTATTGTTTAAGCAATTCAGTACTAGACTTGGCTTGAAAATCAAGATTGATACCTCTTTCCTTGTTCATTTTTCCTGTAAGATTATAATTAGTTCAATAAAAAGATTTCAAACATAAAAATATAAGTCCATGCCATAACAAATTGTAGTATATGTAGTACTCTCCTTGATACAAATTATACCCAGACATATACTTGAATCCAATATGAACAAAATACATTAATTCATGTATTATATGAACAAAATAGGACCATATTAGTCAAAAGAATCCAATATCCAATAAAGGGGTAAATAAAAGTATAAGAACAAAATAGGAAAATATTATTCAATAGAATCCAATATCCAAATTAGAAAATGACCATATTGTATATACTATATTACAAAAAAATATCAATTCATGTAGTCCCACAAAGTGTCATCAAAATCAGAATCTTGTTCACTTTCTACATCATTTGACACGGGTAAAGTATTTGCGATGATTGTTGGTGGCAAATCATCTCTAGCCAATTCCACTTCATCAGTTTCATCAACCATAGATAGGTCTACTACCTGATCTAATGGCTCGCTTTGATATGGTACTTCTTCTTTCATATTAAAAAAGTCTCTTGGAATAGTCTTGATGACATAGTTCCTATTTGTATCAAAAGGATCTTCAATATAAAAGCATTGGTGGACTTGAGATGCCAATACAAAAGGGTCATTTGTGTAACATAGTTTGTTAAAGTAAACACAAGTTAACCCATATCTATCTTCTTCAACTTCAAACCAATCACATCTAAATAACACAAACTTGAAATTCCCGTAATAGTTGATGATGCATGATTTATCTTTAATTCTTCACTTTAAATGTGTATAATTTGCCATCACTTAGTGTGTAATAAATTGCATTTTAACACATTTTCATCATTTGAGCTTTATGTAATATTTGATTTTTAATATGTGCCAAAAGAAAATGGATCCAAGAACTCAAGAATTCCAATCCAAAATGAAGATCAAAGTGCCTAAGGATCAAAGGAATCAAGGAATATGCAAAAGGATCTCAAAAAGGGTGGAAAAGTACACAAAGAATGGAGAATCAGGTGGATGAATCAATTCATCCCCCACTTGAATCGATTCATACGGTTTAATGCACCCAGGATGTGAATTTTTGAAGCTTGAATCGATTCATCATCACTTTGAATCGATTCATTCGGGTTTTAAATGGTTGAATCGATTCTTCCCTCTATTGAGTCGATTCACACGTTAATTTTTAGGCCAGAATTGCATTTGGAACGCATGAATCGATTCATTTCACTTTTGAATCGATTCATGAGTGAATTATTGGCCCTGGATCACGTTTTCGAGCTTCTGGATGGTGGGCAAAGCACTGAAGTTGATAATGGAGCATTGAAGTTGATAATGGAGCACAATGAACTTGTTAATTGTAGAGTGCACCTTCCATTACAAATTGTTTATGGCATTTGCTTGCTTTTGGACTCCTATAAATAGAAGACCCTCTTAGCTTCTTCAACACACCTCAATTCACATTTCTCTCTTAATTCCCTCTTAGTAGTTTCTTTAAGCATCAGAGGAAGGCACGAAGCCTCCTCCTCTCTTCTTTCCCCTCTTTGCTCCATTTCGGGTTAGTTTCTTTTCTTTGTAGTTCTTATTATGGAGGGCTAAAACCCCTAGATTGATTTTCTTGGAGAATATTGTAATGTAATTTTGAGGTCATTATTTTTAATATAGTATGCTTTTATTATTGTTATTTCTTCATAATCTTACTCTGCTTATTTAATTCCATTCTGTTTAATTAAATTTGTATGCTTAATCAGTTTAATTATTCAAATGGAATAAAATAAGATTTTAAATTAGAATGGATTAAGGAAATATGCATGCTTAATGAATATTTTCATAATCACTTTTAATAATTATGGTTTGCTTAATTCCATAATTTGAGAATAGATTATGTATGTAGACGATGTTCTTACATATGCTCAATAATTCCTAGATTTTATGATCTTGTCTCCTTTTGCTTAATTATGATGCTTGATTAAAATATTCATTTTTAAATAAAAGTAAAGGAATTATGAATTGAAAAAGACGCTTAGTTGATTAATTCAAATTGAGCTAAGAAATTAACAGCAATGAAAGTATACAAATTATCTTTAATGAACCAAGGATAAATTTATTTACAATACTCCAAGAAAATCAATCGCTTGTTATTTATTGTTTTAAATCCTATATTTACTTTGTTTTAATTTTAATTGTGACAACAAAATCAATCAAACCCCCCCCAATTGTATTTGTATGTTTGTTAAAATTCTGTTTGTAAAAATTAATTTTAAACTTGATTTTTCCTAAATTTTTGTGTTGATCCTTGAGAGAACGACCTAGGTTGACACCCTAGTACTACATTAATTAATTTTAATGTACTAATTTGACGGAATCACGACTGTAAAAATATTTACGTCAAATTTTGGCGCCGCAGCCGGGGATCAACGATCTTTAGGAAAAATTCTTGTTTTAGATTAATTTTTTTTGTATAAATTGAAAATAAATAAATAAATAAATAAAAATATATAAAAAAAATTTTGTTTGTTTGTTTTATTTCTTTTGCATGATTTAGGATTCTTATGATTTATTGCTCATGATGATCAAATATCTTGTTGTATGCTATGTATGACTAGAAGAACTTTTGAGCATTTATATTCATTTGATCCTGAAATTGATAGAACTTTTCATAGGTTAATTAGAGAAGCTAGATTTAATAATAACTTTGTTGATATTGATAGTGATAGTATTTTTTCTGAATCTGCTAAAAGTACTACTGCTAGTTTTTCTGATATGGCTGAACCTCGTGAAAGAACTCTTAGAGAACTAGCTGCACCTGAATTCACATACGAAAGTTTGTGTATTCAATATCCTGATGAGGATGTCCCTTTTATTCTTAAGACCGGACTTATACACTTGTTGCCTAAGTTTCATGGTCTTGCAGGTGAAGATCCGCACAAACACCTCAAAGAATTCCACATTGTGTGCTCCACAATGAAACCCCAAAACGTTCAAGAAGACCATGTCTATCTTAAAGCGTTTCCTCATTCTTTAGAGGGTGTTGCTAAGGATTGTTTGTACTACCTTGCTCCAAGATCAATCACAAGTTGGAATGACTTAAAGAAAATGTTCTTGGAAAAATTCTTTCCTGCCTCTAGAACAACTGCAATCCGTAAAGACATATCTCGCATTAGGCAACTCTCTAGAGAAAGTCTGTATGAGTATTGGGAGAGATTTAAAAAACTCTGTGCAAGTTGCCCTCACCACCAAATTTCTGAACAACTTCTTCTTCAGTACTTCTATGAAGGTCTGCACCATGTTGATCGCAACATGATTGATACGGCAAGTGGAGGAGCTTTAGGAGATATGACTACTGCTGAAGCAAGAAATCTGATTGAGAAGATGGCATCTAACTCTCAACAATTTGGTGTGAGAAATGATTCTTTCAAACCCATGTTTGATTCCAATTCTAGTTTATCTGGAATTAAATTGGAGAGCAAACTTGATGCTCTCACCACTGTGGTCACACAATTGGCAGTAAATCAAAAATCCATGACTGCTAAAGTATGTGGCATTTGCTCTTCACAAGAGCACCCCACTGATTGTTGTCCTTCTTTACAAGAAAAGGATAATAATAGTCCCCAAGCCTATGCAGCTAATATCTACCACGATAGACCTCCACCACCACCACAACAACAAAACCATGACCTTTCCACCAACAGATACAATCCAGGTTGGAGGAACCATCCAAATTTGAGATGGGGTAACCAAAATCCCTAACCCCCATTTCAAAACAATGCACCAACCTTCCAAAGACCTACACCTCAACCATCCACAAATGGCCCTTCTTTGGAGGATCTGGTGAAACAAATGGCTACACAGAACTTAGAGTATCAACAGAGGAATGATGCTACCATCCAGAGTTTAAGCAACCAAATTGGGCAATTGGCTTCATCATTAAGCCAGTTACAATCTCAAAACTCTGACAAATTACCATCTCAACCAGCTGCAAATCTAAGAAATGTGAGTGTGATTCAGTTAAGATCAGGTAAGAACCTTGAAGTACCTATACCTAAGGAACCTGAAAAACAAACAACTGAGCCTGAAATAGTTGAGAATGATGTACCCTCTTCAAGCAAATCTGAGATACAACCACCCCAAATTCCACCTCATATCCCTCTTCCTTTCCCTCCAAAAGCAATTCCAAGTAAAAAGATGGAAGAAGTGGACAAAGAAATTTTGGATACTTTTAGGAAAGTGGAAGTGAATATACCTCTTCTTGATGCAATCAAGCAAATTCCTAAGTATGCCAAATTTCTGAAAGAGTTGTGTACTCACAAGAGGAGACTCAAGGGTAATGAAAGGATCAGCATGGGAAGGAATGTATCTGCATTGCTTGGTAAGGAAATTTCAAATATTCCTAAGAAATGCAAAGATCCAGGTACGTTTTCTATACCTTGTATCATAGGCAATAACAAATTTGAAAATTGCATGTTAGATTTAGGAGCTTCAATAAATGTTATGCCTATGTCTGTTTTCAAATCATTGTCTCTTGGAAATTTACAACCTACTGGTGTAGTAATTCAGCTAGCCAATAGAAGTACTGCTTACCTTGCTGGAGTTATAGAGGATGTTTTGGTTCAGGTAGAACAACTTGTTTTCCCTGTTGACTTTTTCGTACTTGATATGGAAGAAGGTATGCCTCAAATTCCTGTTTCTATCATTTTGGGAAGACCATTTTTGAAAACAGCCCGAACTATAATTGATGTCCATGCTGAAACCCTTTCTATGGAATTTGGTGACACTAAGGTAAGATTTAACATTCTAGATGCCATGAAATACCCATCTGAAAATCATTCTGTTTTCCAAATGGACATTATTGATGAACTAGTTTTTGAACATTTTTCTAATGTTGATTTGGAATGCATAGATGATTCATACAGTTGTTTTGCATGCAATAATTCTGAGAATTGTGATATTTGTGCTGAAATTGACAAATACTTATATGCTGATTTAGAGTCTATAGAAATACCTGACCTGAATACAGAATTTCAAGAAGACTCTAATAAAAATTTTAAGGTGCACGCAACAGAACCCAAGTCTGCTTTGTTAGTTTCATCTGTTTTACAGGCACCCAATCCAGAGTTGAATCTCTTACCTGAAAACCTCAAGTATGTATACTTGGGAAATGATGAGAAGCTTCCGGTGATAATCTTTACTTCTCTTGATGAAAATCAAGAAGAAAAATCTCTGCAAGATTTGGGAAGGCACAAGAAGGCTAGACCACTATCCAATCTGCTTCAAAAGGATGTGGTATTTGAGTTTGATCCACCTTAAAGGAGTTTTTCTTACCCATCTTTTTACTTTTTCATTATATTGTCTATTTTGTATGCTCTGTCTTACATTGAGGACAATGTATGATTTAAGTGTGGGGGTGGGAATATTCTTGTTTATTGTTGTGTTGTTGTGTGATTAATTTTGTGTGACTATATTAAAAAAAAGGAATTAAAAATAAAAGATTTTGTGTGTGTTTTTGTTTTAAAAAGGCATGTTTTATTGGAATTTTAAGATATGCATGAGTAACAGGTAAATTCTTTGATGTCTTATATGAGCTTAATGATATGTTATAATTTGAACTCAAGCAATTTTGGTATGATGAGAATAACATGATAATTGATAGATGATCATATATGATAGAATTATACCTTGTGAGATTTTTGAGCCTTAAAATTTCATGGATCACTTTACGCCATCTAAATTCTTTCATGTGTGATTAATTCCTGAAAGCTTACATCCTAATTTTTGTCTTGTTTCTTGATGATACTTGAAACTCATATGAATGTATTTGAAATGATACAGGCATTTTGTTCAATTGAGCCACTAAGCCAGATAAGCCTACCATGAATAAATTATCTCTTGCTAGCCATTTTGAGCCTATTTAACTGTTTCCTTGTTGCAGCTCAAATAAGCCATGGATGAAAAACCAAAAATATACTTACCTTAAGGAATATATTGGAGCTTTGGAATCAAGTCAAAAACAGGCATTCAAATAAGTGTGGGGGTGTGCAAAAAGGAATTGCAACTCTTGTTCCAAGTGTTATGCAATCTCATTAATAATAAAAAAAATAATAATATTATGATTGTGACCTAATATCATACAATAAATGTTTTACCCTCACTATTTGCCAGTTAAAATTAATTGCTTCATCATTCTTTTTGGTATTTTAAAAAAAAATTTCATCCATTTTAATCTTGGCCACATTACAACCCTACAAAGCCCTGTTGATCTATACATGCATTTGTGTTGATTGTGGAATTAAGAAACTTGCCAAATTTTTAGACTGTTTGTTTTTCAAGAAATGTTTAGAGAGTATACACAAACCTTAAACACTTGAGAGTTGAGAGTATGTCTTGTGAGGTTCTATCACTTATGATCTTCTTCTCAGTTTAATTTAATTTTCACATGCCTAAGTGTTTGAATGATTTTTATATATATCTTGATGCTCTGTATTTTTCATGTTGAATAACTCTTGTTTTTCTGTATATTCCTAAGATTTCATGCCAATTCTGTGTGTTGTTTTCAACTTAATGTTTTCAATAAATTGTGATACTTGTTTTTATTTTGATTTTGCCTGGGAGCGCAAAAGAATAAGTGTGGGGTATTTGATGATGCATGATTTATCTTTAATTCTTCACTTTAAATGTGTATAATTTGCCATCACTTAGTGTGTAATAAATTACATTTTAACACATTTTCATCATTTGAGCTTTATGTAATATTTGATTTTTAATATGTTCCAAAAGAAAATGGATCCAAGAACTCAAGAATTCCAATCCAAAATGAAGATCAAAGTGCCTAAGGATCAAAGGAATCAAGGAATATGCAAAAGGATCTCAAAAAGGGTGGAAAAATACACAAAGAATGGAGAATCAGGTGGATGAATCGATTCATCCCCTACTTGAATCGATTCATACGGTTTAATGCACCCAGGATGTGAATTTTTGAAGCTTGAATCGATTCATCAGCACTTTGAATCGATTCATTCGGGTTTTAAATGGTTGAATCGATTCTTCCCTCTATTGAATCGATTCACACGTTAATTTTTAGGCCAGAATTGCATTTGGAACGCATGAATCGATTCATTTCACTTTTGAATCGATTCATGAGTGAATTATTGGCCCAGGATCACGTTTTCGAGCTTCTGGATGGTGGGCAAAGCACTGAAGTTGATAATGGAGCACTGAAGTTGATAATGGAGCACAATGAACTTGTTAATTGTAGAGTGCACCTTCCATTACAAATTGTTTATGGTATTTTCTTGCTTTTGGACTCCTATAAATAGAAGACCCTCCTAGCTTCTTCAACACACCTCAATTCACATTTCTCTCTTAATTCCCTCTTAGTAGTTTCTTTAAGCATCAGAGGAAGGCACGAAGCCTTCTCCTCTCTTCTTTCCCCTCTTTGCTCCATTCCGGGTTAGTTTCTTTTCTTTGTAGTTGTTCTTATTATGGAGGGCTAAAACCCCTAGATTGATTTTCTTGGAGAATATTGTAATGTAATTTTGAGGTCATTATTTTTAATATAGTATGCTTTTATTATTGTTATTTCTTCATAATCTTACTCTGCTTATTTAATTTCATTCTGTTTAATTAAATTTGTATGTTTAATCAGTTTAATTATTCAAATGGAATAAAATAAGATTTTAAATTAGAATGGATTAAGGAAATATGCAAGCTTAATGAATATTTTCATAATCATTTTTAATAATTATGGTTTGCTTAATTCCATAATTTGAGAATAGATTATGTATGTAGGCGATGTTCTTACATATGCTCAATAATTCCTAGATTTTATGATCTTGACTCCTTTTGCTTAATTAGGATGCTTGATTAAAATATTCATTTTTAAATGAAAGTAAAGGAATTATGAATTGAAAAAGACGCTTAGTTGATTAATTCAAATTGAGCTAAGAAATTAACAGTAATGAAAGTATACAAATTATCTTTAATGAACCAAGGATAAATTTATTTACAATACTCCAAGAAAATCAATCGCTTGTTATTTATTGTTTTAAATCCTATATTTACTTTGTTTTAATTTTAATTGTGACAACAAAATCAATCAAAACCCCCCAATTGTATTTGTATGTTTGTTAAAATTCTGTTTGTAAAAATTAATTTTAAACTTGATTTTTCCTAAATTTTTGTGTTGATCCTTGAGAGAACGACCTAGGTTGACACCCTAGTACTACATTAATTAATTTTAATGTACTAATTTGACGGAATCACGACTGTAAAAATATTTACGTCAATAGTCTAGCTCAATGATTTCACAAATTGATCCATAATATGTCATTGGTTTTGTGATTGGATTTTCATCTTTAGTACTTGATCAGTCCTGAACCGGGGTGCAAGAGATCCGGTGTCGGGCCAGTCACAAATGGTGAGAAAAGTATATGTCTGAAGGCCGGTTCTGCGAATATCCGGTATGTTTATCCGGTGTATCTGTATAAAGAGACCGGTCTTAGCGTTCTAGAGGTCCTTCACACCGACCTCACGCGTTGATGTGGGCGAAAGGTGGTGTCACCTGCGAAGATTCTCTGACGCTCAAGTCAGTAATATATTCCAAGTGTGGAATGTAAGGGATGGAAAACCAGGAACCCCTCTCCAATAAACTGAAGTGGGTTCTTATACCTGATTGGCTCAATTTACGAGGACTCATTAGTGAGGAACCACTAACCTTCATTATGTAAGTATATTATTATTTAATGCGCACTCACCAGCATGATTGAGGCAAGTGGCTATTTTATATTGAGCGTAGGGAGTATGGGCTAGACTTAGGGGACAAGTTGATCATTCCCTGGAGCAGAGTTTGGCTCGTAGTGTGGGGAATTATTGACCGGTCCCTGTAGCAATGCCCATTGTCTTCTGTCTGGTGATATGTATGTTATCCAGTGTACATGGTGTTATCCTGGACTAACCGGTGCTGGGAGAATGCCTGACTCGGAATTACAGTCCGGATGTATACCGATGACACCGGTTGCATGTGATATGATAGAAACCGGTTGATCGGTCTGGATCAACCTCTCGAAATAACTGAGGCTGTCGGTCATAAGTGATGGGTGAATTGAGAACGGATGAGGTATCCGATGTCTCAGACACTACTTCGGATGACCGGTTACATCATACAGTTGCAGATCGGGTCAGTATTCTGTGATACCGGTTAATGTCTAGGACAAATAATATTTTTACCGACTGGATCATTGTCCTGTGATACCGATTGAACTCTAGGCCGGCTAAGATAATGATCTCTTAGTCTTAGGGCCGGTATCCAGACCGGATCATATGTCCCCTAGCTTATATGAGGGACTTATGAAGTTGCTCATATGAGCTATACAACCTGCGAGAGGTCTGGATGCTGGTGTAACCTGCAAAAATATCTTTGCAGTACCCGTTAACCATTGAATATTGTCCCCGAGCGTTATTAAGTGATCGGTTCCGAATGAACATTTGACTCTGAGTGAGTGATTCCGAGCGAATATTCGACTCTGAGTAAATGATTCTGAGTTAGGTTGGTTCTGGCTGTGTCACCAGGGAAGTTCCATTACCTGTAACCTCCTTGTACTGCCCGGTAAAAGTATGTACGTTTTATCCGAGTCTTTTATTTTTTTATGTCGAAGACTCGTATTTTATCTTGAAAATTCCGAGTGATACTTCCGGGTGGAAGATCTCTGATTGATCCTTCCGAGAGGAGGATTTCCGAGTAATCCCTCGGGGAATACTTCCGAGTGATTTATATCTGAAATAAGACATTCTGAGTGAAAATGGATGTGAATCCGAGTGAAGGAAGAATAATATAATTCTGAGTTCGACTTCAGATGAATGCTTCTGTCGGAAGGGAATAATCCCAAGTGGATTGATCCCGAGTGAAAAGGAGGGAACTTTGACTTCGAATGAACACCATTCAGGCAAAGACGTTCCCAAGTTTAATACTTTCGAGTAAAGGGAAGTTAAGATGTTTTCGAGTGAAACATGACAGAGAGAATTATTTCCGAGTGAGGAAAAGCTCTGTGTCTGAATAAAACACTTTTGAGTGAAACGTCTCCGAGTGAAATGTTTCCGAATGGGTCATTTCCGAGAGAAGTACTTTCAAGCGAAGAAAAGCTTCGATTTCGAACAAGTACTTCTCGAGTTTAGGTGTTTCCGAGTAGTGAATTTCTGAATGGGGAATTTCCCAGTTGAAACGAAACTTTCCTGAGTGGGGTGTCTCTGAGTGTGACACTTCCGAGTGAGAAGGCACCTAGTGAGATGTTTCCAAACGGAATATCGTCAAGTGAGATATTCTCGACTTCCGAGTGGTATGGCACCGATTGGGACATACCGAGTGAATCTTTTCCAGGGAGAGTACTTCTGGTCAGAGAAAGACTAACTTTGAATGAGTACGTTTCGGGTAGATATATTCCCGAGTGAATAATTCGAGTCTGACTTCGAATTTGAAGTGTTTCCAAGTAAGGAATTCCAAGGGAAAGTATTTCCGAGTAAGGAATTCCTAGGGGAAGTACTTCTGGACGAATTTACTAATGAGGATGACGATTAATTCTTCTTCAATCGTTCGGCCAAACCTACTAGTCATGATTGGAGTTCGGTTTAATCCTACAATCCATTTTCTGAGGTTCGGTAAAATCCCGCAATTCAAGCCTTCAATTGGGGTTCAGTTTGATCCTACAACCTGTCTTCAATGGTGTTTGGTTTAATCCTACTAACCGTACTCGGAGTTCGGTTTACTCCTATAGTCCGAGTCTTCAAATGGGGTTCGATTTGACCCTACAACCCATGCCTTCAATGGAGTTTGGTTTAATCCTACCAACCGTTCCTCTTCAATCGGTGTTGGATTTTACCCATTCACTATTTTTCTTCATACTCGGTGTTGGATTTTACCCATTCACCAGCCTTCTCAATCGGTGTTGGATTTTACCCATTCACCGTTCTTCTTACTCAGTGTTGGATTTTACCCATTCACCAGCCTTCTCAATCGGTGTTGGATTTTACCCATTCACCGTTCTTCACCGACGTTCGGCCAAACCTACTAGTCGTACTCGGAGTTCGGTATAATCCTACAATCTGAGCCTTCAACACGGGGTTCAGATCAGGGCTAATCCTGAACCTACTGCGCCCGTTACTCGGGGTTCAGCGTGGTCTTGAAGAAGAACCAGCTTACTGCGCCCAAGCCTTCAATCGGTGTTGGATTTTACCCATTCACCATTCTTCACCGATGTTCGGCCAAACACACTAGTGGTACTCGGAGTTTGGTTTAATCCTATAATTCGAGCCTTCTCCGGTGTTCAGCCAAACTTACTAACCGTACCCAGAGTTCGGTTTAATCCTACAATCTGGGCCTTCAATCGGTGTTGGATTTTACCCATTCACCATTTTTCTTCATACTCGGTGTTAGATTTTACCCATTCACTGGCCTTCTCAATCGGTGTTGGATTTTACCCATTCATCGTTCTTCACCGACGTTCGGCCAAACCTACTAGTCGTACTCAGAGTTCGGTATAATCGTACAATCCGAGCCTTCGACACAGGGTTTAGATCAGGGCTAATCCTGAACCTACTGCGCCCGTTACTTGGGGTTCAATGTGGCCTTGAAGAAGGTCCAGCTTACTGCACCCAAGCCTTCAATCGGTGTTGGATTTTACCCATTCACCGTTCTTCATACTCGGTGTTGGATTTTACCCATTCACCGGCCTTCTCAATCGGTGTTGGATTTTACCCATTCACCATTCTTCATACTCGGTGTTGGATTTTACCCATTCACCGGCCTTCTCAATCGGTGTTGGATTTTACCCATTCACCATTCTTCATACTCGGTGTTGGATTTTACCCATTCACCGTTCTTCACCGACGTTCGGCCAAACCTACTAGTCGTACTCAGAGTTCGGTTTAATCCTATAATCCGAGCCTTCAAATTATGATTCACCCTTTTGTTCCTTCGAAGAGGTTCATAACTAACAACAGATACATTGTTAGGATCGTCCGTCCTGAAAGTATCTTGTCACAACAGTGTTGTGCATCGAATAAAATCACAAAGACAATGGGTGAACATATAGAATATTTCATTAATTATGAATTACAGGAAAGAAAGAGAGCCGAGTCGGGGTTATGCCTCGTTAAACCTTCTTGGTAAAACCCGATCGGAAAAACCCAAGTAAGGAAAGAGTGCACACTGTCTTACTGACTAACTATAATAGCGAAAGGTGTTTTTTGACTTTGGTGGTCTGATCCCTAATTAATGACCTCTCGACGGACCTGATGTTGTTGTCGGGGCATAATATTTTACTGTGCAGGCTCATCACCCAGAATTCCCTTTTGTTTTTCAGAAGCAATAAATCTTCTGATCGGAGTGGGATGATCATCATCGCCTTCCTCGTAATCCCTTCCCCTTTTCTCAATCCGGTCCGGTTCATCAAAAGACCTTTCTTTGAAAAGGTACTGTTTGAGCTTACCCTCTCGGATCAGGGTCTCAATAGTATTTTTCAGGGCTTGACATTCGTTTGCCGAGTGGCCCTTTTGCTCATGGAATTCGCAGTATTTCCGAGAGTCAACAAGTTTGTGAAGCTGGGGCGGCTTCCTGACCCCATATGTAGTAAGCGTTGGCCATCCAATCTCTCTCAGAATCTGTGACCACTCAGAATTTAATGGAGCATAATTACTAAATGCATTTACCCGTTCTTCCAGACTCGGAGGTACAGGATTATTGAAGATATTGCCCCGGAACGGTTTCTCCATGCGTTCCGAACAGGGCCTATCCTTATCTCTTCGTTGTTGTGGCGTTGGGGATTTCCCTCTCGCTGCTGTTACTTCCAAGTGCATTTCAATGCCCACATACTTGGATGCTTTCCTCCTGAATTCTTTAAAACTCGCCGGAGGACTTTTCGCCAACGACAGGGCGAAAGCAGAGTTCGGTTGTAAAGCTTCTATCACGATGTGCAACTGTAGTGCCTTTGCCAACTTTGGAACAGCGGCTTCTTCCTTGTAAAACCTCTTCAAGAAGTCCTTGAGAGTTTCATGTTCCCCCTGCCTAATCTGGGCCAAAGTATGAGATGTTCTGGGAATATCACTAGAAACAACAAAGTGGTCCACAAACGCTGTTGCCATTTCTTCCCATGAGTTGATGGAACCTGATGGTAGCCCCTTGAACCACCTAAAGGCATCATCAACAAGAGTCCGAGGGAACATCCTGCACATGACATCTTCATCTGCCCCCAGGTACATGGCTTCAAATGCATAAGTATCAAGATGCTTAGTAGGATCAGTTTCACCACTGTATTTTTTGATAGAGAGAGGTTGAGTAGTCTGCAAGTGCTTAGGGATGTGTACACTTATAAGTCTCCTTGAAAAAGGGACTGTGAGCTTATAAGTTACCAGAGAGGTTGTCATCAGCTTCCTCTTCCCTTTAGCAACTCTCTCATCAGAATCGTGGATCTGTTCCTTCCCTTCAAACATGGGGATGTTTGAATACTGGGTGTGAACACCTACTTCAGTCCGATTGATATCCATAAGTGAAAAGAATTCAAAAAAAAAAGTCCCAAAAAAATAAAAAATAAAAAATAAAAAATCTCTGACTCAGAAATGATCATTTCCGAGTGAAAGGACTCGGAATGATCATTTCCGAGTAAAGAGTCTCCGAGTGAGATGTAGCAGGGTGCTATTCCAATAGGCTTCAAGAAATTTCCAAAGAGGAAGAAAAAGCTTCAAGAAAAAACACAGGGAAGGAGATTCTAAGCGAAGTGGGATTATCCGAGTGAAAATTGTCAAATTTCCAAGTTCTGAGTGAGAAGAAGGCAGTTTCCGAGTGAAAATGCCCAAGTTTCCAAGTTCTGAGTGAGAAGAAGGCAATTTCCGAGTGAAAATGGTCAAATTCCAATCTCTGAGTGGAAAGAAGGCCGGATCCGAGTGAAAGTTGCCAAGTTTCCAAGTTCTGAGTGAGAAGAAGGCAGTTTCCGAGTGAATATGTCCAAGTTCTAAGTGCTGATTGAAAACAAAGCCGACTCCGAGTTGATTGGTGGTTGAAACCCTTCTGATTAAAAAATAAAGCTGACTCCGAATGAATACATCCAAGTGAGTAGGGTCGATTTTCGAGTGAGAAGAAGGCAATTCTGAGTGAGAAGCCAGTCGGAGCTGAGTGCCAAATTCTGAGTGAGAAGCCAGTCGGATTTCCGAGTGAAGAAAGAGTCTACTGAATGACTCCCAAGCAAATCTGAACAAGTTTTTCTGAGTGATTAAATTCCCTTCACGTTGCCGAGTGAAACATTTTAGGAGGTGCCGAGTGAGTACTCTCTTCAGTCAGCACCGAGCCACTCTCCAGTCAGCACCGAGTGGAGAATCTCCAGTCAGCACCGAGTGAAGACTCTCCAGTCAGCACCGAGTGAAGAATCTTTAGTCAACACCGAGTGAAGAATCTCCAGTCAGCACCGAATGAAGAATCTTCAGTCAGTACCGAGTGATGCCTCTTCAGTCAGCACCGAGTAAACCCTCTTCAGTCAGTTCTGAGTCATTTTCTTTTCAGTCAGTACCGATTGAATCACTCTTCAGTCAGCACCGAGTGAATCCTTTCACTCAATTTCCGAGTCACCTTTATTTCACTTCCGAGCTATCCTTTTCACCCATTCCTGAGCCCTTTTTGGCCAATCATCACCTAGCCCATTTCCACCAATTTCCGAGCCATACTTACACCATTTTCGAGTCATCCTTTTTAGCCAATTTCGAGCCATCCTTTCAGCCAATTCTGAGCCATACTTAAACCATTTCTGAGTCATCCTTTTTAGCCATTTCCGAGCCATTCTTTTAGCCAATTCTGAGTCATCTTTCACCCAATTCCGAGTCGTACTCCAACCATTTCAGTCGGTTCTGAGTCATTCTTCACTCGGTTTTTGTATAAACAGCACCTTTTCCACTCGGTCTTGTGCACAAAAGGCATCTTTCCACTCGAATTGTGGAGAGAAGGTGAAATCCGACCCATATTCCCACCGAGTGCCCTTGCTGACTTGGATTTCCACTATCCAAGTGGATCTTTGACTTGTGGGGGGCGGCTGACAAAGTGACAAAGGACTAGCTACCATCCCTTATAGCTGTCTAGGTGCAAGCTGTGTCCACCAACTCCATCCAGGCTGTATCCAACGCTGATCAAGTGGGGTGGCTGACTTCAGGACAAAAGGAGAAGCCCCACTTGCCACTGCTGGTGGGCGTCCAAGACCTCTATAAGTAGAAAGGATCCTAAAGCCTTCGAAGAAAAAATAGCCTTCATTAGAGAACCCCAACACCCAGCCATCCTTCTCCAATACCCAACCGTCCTTCTTCCCTCTCCTTCCAATACTGTCCCCTTTCTTTTCCACCTAACACCGTCCCCTCTCTTCCTCCCTTCACTGTCCCTCACTCCTCACAGCCTCCTCTAACACCATCCCCTCTCTTCCTCCCTTCACTGTCCCTCACTCCTCACAGCCTCCTCCAACACCGTCCCCTCTCTTCCTCCCTTCACTGTCCTTCACTCTTCACAGCCTCCTCCAGCACCGTCCCCTCTCTTCCTCTCTTCACTGTCCCTCACCAACACCGTGCAACCCTTCCAACTCCATAACTGTCCTCTCTCCAATCAACACCATACAGCCCTTCCAACTCCACACCGTCCTCCCTCAAATACCCCTAAACCGTCCCCATTTTTCCATACAGCACCGTCCCAACTTCCTCCTAAATCCTCACCACACCATTCAGCCCCATAATTCAACAGAAGCTCCAATACCAGCACTCTTACTCTCTTATTTCGTCACTCGGTATCCCACTTTTTCACTCAGTATTCCACTTTTTCACTCGGTTTTTTCCATTTTCACTCGGATTTTCCATTTTTCACTCGGTATTCCATTTTTTTTCACTCGGTATTCCATTTTCCCACTTAAATAAATTTCTGTTATTTTCTTTTCTTTTCTTTTTTACCCCTTCCTAGGTTTGTAATAAATATATAACAAAAAATGAGTGCTTTATACATTCTATTTGGACTAGCATAAAGGTTGTAATGATTATTATTATTCTCATTATTATTGTAATTTTTATTTTTCTATTTAAAAAAAAGGAGGAGCGAGTTTAACTTGGACAAGACGTCCTGTTAATCTCATGTAAATATTTCGTGTTTATTTTTGTTTATTTTTGTACATCTTGTCATCTCGTATACTTTCTTTTCATGAATAAGTTAAAATAATTATTGGGTTAATTATAATGCGCACTATCATATTGAGGTAACCGTTTTTATAACGGACAGTTGTGAGGTGCTAATACCTTCCTCACCTGTAATTAAACTCTCGAACATGAAATTTCATTTTTATAACCAGTGCTTTAACGAAAGGTTTTCCTGGTATTTTATCCTAAAAAATATTGGTGGCGACTCCCTGTTTTTCTTTTCGAACCAAACTAAAAAATTATTTTAAGGGTCGGCCGTGCCGTCGCGATCCCGGTCGCGACAGATGGCGACTCCGCTGGGGACTTAGAGAGTCAAGCCAGTCAACTTGATAGCGCATGTTTTAATTAGCATAATAATTATTTAACTTCTTCTTTTATTTTATTTTCTGTCAATATTTGTATATGGTTTTTGTTTTATTTATATTCTATCATTTATGTTCTGTAAATGTTTGCATGTTTGTTGAACCCTAGGCTAGAGGACCATGTTACTTTTCTGCAATCATTGAACTCTAGGGTAGATGACTTTGTATATTTGTTCTGTGTTTGTTCTTTGTGCAGAATGAGGTAAGGTAAAAGGTATTGAATGCCCTTTCACACACTACACTCACATTTTTGCACACACTGATGAGTGGCGCCCTATACCCGGGCCCCAAATGAAGCTTAAGTTAGGAGGGGTTGGTAACGGAATCGTATGGGATGTACTTCCTATCCGGTGTTCGTGAGAACCTCAACTAGAGTTCGACATCTCATGATATACGCACCTAGTGGACTCCCCACTGTTGCGTCTCTGTCATGGGTAGGATCTTGGCTCTGGTGACCTTCTAGATGTCTAGTATAAGCCACCCGGTATGGAGAATCACTTTTAGACAAGCCATAGGTCCTAGAAAAGACTTTCAGCAAAACCCAACCTAGGCAACAAAAGGGCAAGCTTTACTTTACCTTATGTCATTTTCACTCTCCCTTTTAATCCAAATGAATGAATTATCTACCCATTGAGGGTACCCCATTTCGAAAACAATGATTCATTTTTGAAACACCCAGTATACTTCGAGTGGGTGGATAATTCTCTTTTGATCATGTACCTCTAAGTCCTGAGTTGTAGATTTTCCTTGTCGTCAAAAAAAAATCAAAAGAAACGACTTTATGACCCTTTAACTGGGGCATCAATGACGATTAAGAAAATCTATGGCTTCTGCAACTTAGACTCGCATGAGTTTTGGAAATCAATGTTTCCCAAAAAAAACAAAAACAAAAACATTTTTTTTTACATCACATCTTTGGGGAAAACATGAATTTCAAAACATAACAATAACTGATTCCTTTTCTTTGTTTCGATATTCGTAGGAAACGATTCAGAAATTGGCAGTATCTCTGAGCAAGTATGGAAATTAACATGAAACATGACAATTATGGTACAGATGTGACAGAGTTGAAGAAAATATTACATCTCAAAGCTAAGAAAGTTGATACAGTTAGTCTGCAAGCATTGGGGAAAAGATTAAGTCTGACTCAGAAGATGGCCCTTACCAGGAAATATGGGAAGATCTTAAAACTATTGGAGGTGGAAGTCCAAACCAAAGCAATTACAGCCTTGGCATAATTTTATGACCCACCCCTCCGCTGTTTCACATTTAAAGATTTTCAATTGGCTCCGTCAATAGAAGAATTTGAACGGATATTGGGGATACAAGTGGAAGGGCAAATTCCCTATCGCCATCTTGACCATCACGCAACAACCGCTTCAATCGCCCGTGTTTTGAGAATCTCTCCCGAGGCATTGAGGAATGTGCAAATGAACAGAAATCAAGTTCCCGGGTTCACCCGAGAATTTCTTGAGAAGCATATGCAGATCCTGGCTGATAAAGAGGAATGGGAGGCTTTCATGGATACTTTAGCCCTCACTATTTACGGGGTTGTCTTGTTCCCTAATTTAGACAACTACGTAGATTATGATGTCGTTGCTGTCTTCCTGGCTCGTAAGCACCGGCTCGAGAATCCCGTCACAGCCATTTTGGCTAATGTGTATTGCACCATGGATTTCTGCCACACACAAGGGGGAAAGAGGATCATTTGCTGTTTACCCATTTTATACGTATGGCTCACATCTCATACCTTCCATCAAATATGTAAAGCCGAGTGTCCGGTTTCTGATTTGAAATTGTGTCAATTGGCCGTGAAGAGTGGGCGTGAATGGGCTAATCACCTCGTAAGCCTTACAGCTGAAAAAGTCAGGTGGTATCCTCAATGGCTAATGGTTGAGTCAATCATCTATAGTTGTAGAGGTTATCCGAATGTTCCTCTCATGGGCACGCAGGGATGCATCAATTACAACCATGTTATTGCAAAGCGTCAGTTGGCTTATCCTCTACTCGGGCCACCGAACGAAAAACTGCTCACTCCTTTCGTTTTGTACTATGCAAAAGGGAATTACACATCCGCTGTTCGGGATATAGCCAATGCGTGGAAGAAGATCCATAGAATGGGAAAAGAATTAGGGGCACGAAGCTATGCTGTAGGGGCCGAATATTTTGAATGGGTCCTAAACAGGGCCTCCATTGTGAAACTGCCCTTCAAAAGCCCTTCATACCAATCCACGAATAATTTCCCTCCGCCAGTCATCATGGAAGACAAGGTCACCATGGCTCTGAAGGCACAAATAGAAGAGTTGACAGCAAAGAATCAAAAGCTAGAAGAAGATCTTTTGAAATGTCAACAAGAGTGCTCCCTTCAGAGGAAGGAGAATTCTGAAGGGAAACATGCTATGGATGAAATACGAAAGAAGAGGAAGATTGACGAAGACTACAGGGTGAAACAGGACCATTGCCTTCGTGTGGCTAATTCCCAGCTTAAAACAAAAGGCCAACAGAGTGACGCCATATTGGCCAAAAAACAAGTCCTGAAAAATATGCTGGCACTATCTAAAGAAAAAGAAAAAGAGACCTCAGTGCAAAAGGAAATGCTGCAAACTCAGGTCCACAAATTGGAGCAACAGCTTGATGAAACAATGAAGGCTTATGAGTAAGAAATACATGATGAACAGAAAAAAAGCCTGTGATGCTGAGCAATGCTGCCAAAAGGCCACACGAGCTTTGGGGACTGAGTTAGCTCAACGGGACGAGGTCGTTCATTTATGGATAGACCGTTTCGCCAAGTTGGCATACATAGCTAATGGAATCTTGGAGGATTTTCCCTCAATGTTGAAGCAGGCCGAAGGCATGGTCAATCCTTTATCCACCCCAAAAGAGATATCATCATTTCTGAATTATTGCCAGGAAAGACTTTGTAAAATGAGGGCCATGATTGCTCGGGCCAGGGATGGTTAAAATGTTGTAATCAAAACTTTCAAGTAATATTGTACCTCTACAGAAGAATGGAATGATGAATTAATCCGCTTTCACAATTGTTTCATGTTAATTTCCACTTTACTGCTTTACCTAGTACTTTTGAACGGGACGTTCTGAGGAACGGTCGGAGAATACGCGCTAAATTCAGAATCGCATCCTGCGTAACATCATTTGTTTTTCTTTTCCTTTTTTCTTTATTTGTTTACTTTTATTTTCCTAACAAAATATTGTGGTTTCCAGACATAACGGGTAGACATCCTTACGCGACTAGGCTCAATACAAAACTCATGGCTGAAATGGAACAAGAAAATGAGAGCTTGAGAGCCGAAGTCAATCAGTTGAAAGAACAAATGGCTGAAATGGCCAAGCTTCTTGAAAGGAGAGTCACAGAAGGGGATTCTTCAGCAGGTGTTGAAAATGCAGACAACGACCATCCACTCCCTAACACACTCAGGGTCCTGCTGGAGGGCCAAGCTCAAACCCTACTGCGCCTCCCCTAACTATTCACGTTAGGAAATCAAACCCTGCTGACACCCAGCAACCTATCTATATAGATGAAGAAGGTAATGCCATACCCTTTCCCCCATATGGATTGCCATCTGGCTATTTCCCGCCACTTCAAGAAGAGCCTGATTATCAGGAAACAATCCTTATATGGCTCAACCAAACGTCCCACCCGTCCGGGATCCTCAAACGATTCTAATCCATACACAAGCCCCGCAACCATAAGCTACTCAAGCAATAGCCAGACCCCACATCTCAATACCTAATGCAAACCCGGCACATATCGACCAACCAATTAGGGGTACTAGTCATCATGTTGTTGCAGGTCTAAGTGCTGCTGCTGCTACCCAGGAAGGAAGATTAGAGTTCCTGGAAAGGCGGTTAAAAGAAATGGAAAGAATGAATCGGTTTGGAATGGGCAGTGCTACATAACTCTGTCTGATTCCTGATGTTGTTATTCCCCCAAATTCAAAATGCCTGAATTTGACAAATATCAGGGGCTAACCTGTCCGAAGAACCATCTTACCATGTACTACCGGAAGATGGCCTCTCATGCTTCCAATGACCCTCTGCTCATTCATTGTTTCCAGGATAGTTTGGCGGGAGCACCTCTGACCTGGTACAATCACCTTGAACGATCTCGTATACACTGTTGGGAAGATCTGGCAGATGCTTTCATGCAACAGTACAAGTATAATCTGGATATGGCGCCAGATAGAGTACAGTTGCAAAACATGACCAAGAAAGATAACGAGACGTTTAAAGAATACGCCCAACGATGGTGAGAAGTAGTAGCGCAGGTTGACCCATCTCTGTCTGAAAAGGAGGTGATCTCCACATTCATTGATACGCTCCAATCACCTTTCTACGATAAGATGATTGGAAACATTTCCTCCAATTTCTCTGATATCGTCACTATCGGAGAAAGAATAGAGAATGGACTGCGGACCGGGAAGATTACTCGAGGCCCGCCTAGGGTTGGGGCAGCAAGAAAACCTTCATTTGGAGAAGGTAAGAAAAGAGAGGGAGAGACTAACCTGGTCTCTCACAATCAAAGAAGGAACCAGCCCAGACCACCTACCCCCGTCACCTTTCCTTCGACTTATCATAATGCACCACACCCATATGTGGCTGCAATTCCAAATTCGAACCCACCACATTTCCGACCACTTGTTATGCGCCCACCTGCACCACCGCAAGTACCATACCAACCACCACAAATGAACCCACCGAATCCAAACCTGAGAAGACAGAATAATGACCGTACTCATATGTAATTTGATCCAATTCCCATGACCTACACTGAGCTTCTCCCCCATCTTATTGAAAACACGCTGGTAGCACCTTGCCCTCTAAAGCCACTTCAGCCACCTTATCCCAGAGGGTATGACCCGAATGTGCGGTGTGATTACCATGCCGATGCACCGGGGCATTCCACCGAGAATTTCCTGGCACTGAAGTTTAAGGTAAGAGATTTAATCAGAGCTGATTAGATAAGCTTCAAAGAAGAAAGCCCAAATGTGACTACCAATCCTCTGCCTAACCACGGGAGACCAGGTGTTAACACTGTGGAAAGAGATGAGGAGTGTATTTTCAAGGTTGAGGACATCCAAATGTTGTTAGAAATAATTCACTCCCATATGCTTAAGATGGAATTGATAGAAGAATTATGGGATGAACAGTGCAATGACCTCCAGTCCGCAAAGCGAAGGGACTTCCAAAAAACCCTTCAGGGACTTATGGACAGTCATGTCATAGGAGTTTGCCGGCATTGTGAAAGCAGAATAAATATGATACAAGAGCAAAGCCGAGTTTGGGCCCCAAAGCCTCTAGTCATATTTTACAACAAAAATGCACCAGTGGCTCTGACTCCTGCTAAAACTGTCATCACAGTGAACGCGCCAACCCCGTTCCCTTACAAGGATTCACGAGCTGTGCCATGGAAGTATGGCAATGATGTGGTTGTTACTAGTTCTGAGGCAGTTGGTTCTACGCCATCATCTCCTGTCATGAATATTGCTGGAGTTGGGGGTGTAACCCGGAGTGGAAGAATGTATGCTCCCCCAGAACCAAAACTTGACAAAGCTACAGGAGAGGTCAGACCTGGGAAGGGAGAATCCTCTGGTGAAGCAAAGAAGGCTGTAACTGAAGAGGAAGCCCAAGAATATCTAAGATTCATTCGCCATAGTGATTACAAGGTGTTGGACCAACTAAACCACACCCCAACAAAAATTTCTCTGTTCTCCTTACTAATGAGTTCCGAACCGCACCGGAACACGCTAATGAAGGTTTTGAGTGAGGCACATGTGAAGCATGATTTGCCCGTAGATAAGTTCGAGGGCATAGTGGGACATATAGTGGCCAACAACTATCTGACTTTTACGGACGACGAGACACCGGTGGAAGGAAGAGGGCACAACAAAGCCCTTCATATCTCCGTAAAATACCAAGATCATATCATGGCGAAGGTGCTGGTTGACAATGGGTCGTCCCTGAATGTAATGCCAAAATCTACGTTGGCAAAGTTACCTTTTGACGGGACCCATATGAGACCCAGTTCTATGGTAGTCCGGGCTTTTGAAGGAACTCGCCGGGAGGTTATGGGAGAAATTGAACTGCCTATACAAGTTAGACCATGCACCTTTCAAATCATTTTTCAAGTCATGGATATTATGCCAGCATACAGTTGTTTGCTGGGACGGCCGTGGATCCATTCGGCTGGGGTAGTCCCTTCCACTCTGCACCAGAAGTTGAAATTCATCATTGACAACAAGTTAGTGATTGTCTCTGGAGAAGAGGACTTGTTGGTTAGCAAACCTGCCAACACCCCATACATTGAAGCGACCGAGGAAGCCCTCGAAACCTCATTTCAGGCTTTAGAGGTGGCCAATGCAACAAGCATTACAAAGACATCCTTCCCAAACGTGCCTCTGATGGTTGCAAAGACAATGTTGAGAGAAGGATACAAGCTGGGGAAAGGGTTAGGACGAGAATTGGAAGGAAGAACCTAACCTATATGCCTCCCAGAGAACAAGGATAGATATGGTCTGGGATACAAGCCTACAGTAGCTGATAGAAAAAGGGTAGGAGAAGAAAGAAGGGAGAGAAGGATTGCTCGTTTTACCGGTCAAGAGTTCGACACTGCTAGAATCCCTATCTGTGACCTCTATCAAAGCTTCAGGAGCGCCGGGATTATATATCCGGGTCAGGTGGCTATGGTTGGAGACGGACCCAGCTATGATGTGGAATTGGTGCATGCTTGCTTACCCGGTCAAGAACTGGACAACTGGGAAATCATGGAGTTCCCCACAACTATCAACCCTCAGTCAAAGTAATTATTGTTGTTTTCAAAACTTGTCCATCCCTTTGCTATGCCTAAGGCTTTGGGATCCATTTTGTAATAAAGGCAAAAAACTTGTTTGTTTGTTAAATTAAATGAACGCAGTCCAATTTCATACCTCATCTTTGTTCAATCTCTTTCTTTTAAACCTTCTATTTGCTTGTCTTTCTTTGTTTTCATTCATTATAATACAACACCAAATACAGATCTGAAAGCGATTCTTCTGAGAGTAATGAGAACTCGGTTCTATTTCATGACTCTGATAATCCGAATGATTACGCCTATGAGGAGAATGAGGAAGACTTTGAACCTTCACCCGAATTGACGAGATTAATAGAACAGGAAGATAAGGAAATCCAGCCTCATCAGGAAAAGATTGAGACCATTAACCTGGGAGATGAAGGGGAAAATAAAGAAGTCAAGATAGGCACCCTCTTGAGCGAACAACGGCAGAGTGAATTAATTAAACTGCTTCAGGAATTTCGAGACATTTTTGCATGGTCGTATCAAGATATGCCGGGTCTGGATAATAACATTGTGGAACACAAGTTGCCTTTAAAGCCGGAATGTCCACCGATCAAGCAAAAGTTGCGACGAATAAAACCAGAAATGCTTCTTAAGATCAAAGAAGAAGTCAAGAAACAATTCGATGCTGGTTTCTTAGCCATAGCTAAGTATCCACAATGGGTAGCCAACATAGTTCCCATTCCAAAGAAAGATGGGAAAGTAAGAATGTGTGTGGACTACCGAGACTTGAATCGGGCGAGTCCTAAGGATGATTTTCCTTTACCTCAGATTGACGTACTGGTTGATAACACAGCTCAGTATTCCATCTTCTCATTTATGGATAGATTTTCGGGATATAACCAGATCAAGATGGCACCAGAAGATATGGAAAAGACCACGTTCATCACTCTATAGGGCACCTTTTGTTATAAAGTAATGTCCTTTGGATTGAAGAATGCAGGAGCCACCTATCAAAGGGCAATGGTGACTCTCTTCCACGACATGATGCACAAGGAAATAGAAGTCTATATGGATGACATAATTGCCAAGTCCAGATCTGAAGAAGAACACATTGCTGACCTGAGAAAACTTTTCGAAAGGTTAAGGAAATTCAAGCTTAGATTGAATCCCGCCAAGTGCACTTTTGGCGCAAGATCTGGCAAATTGTTAGGATTCATTGTGAGAGGGATAGAAGTTGATCCTGACAAAGTCAAGGCAATTCTGAAAATGCCTCCTCCTCGTACTGAAAAAGAAGTCTGAGGATTCCTGGGAAGATTGAATTACATCGCCTGATTCATTTCCCAAATGATAGCAACCTATGAGCCGATTTTCAAATTGCTCCGAAAAAATCAGCCTGGGCAGTGGAATGAAGATTGCCATATTGCATTTGAAAAAATAAAGCAGTACTTATTGGAGCCGCCAGTCTTGGTGCCACCTGTTCATGGGAGACCACTAATCCTATACCTGACCGTGCTGAATGAATCTATGGGGTGCGTATTAGGTCAACATGATGAGACTGGAAGAAAGGAATGTGCCATCTACTACTTGAGCAAGAGATTTACTGAATGCGAGATGAGGTATTCATCTCTTGAAAGAACATGTTGTGCATTGGCTTGGGCTGCCCGACGCTTACGGCAATACATGCTTAATCATACTACTTGGCTAGTGTCTAAGATGGATCCCATCAAGTATATCTTTGAAAAACCTGCTTTGACTGGAAGGATTGCCCGTTGGCAAGTGTTACTGACGGAATATGACATAACATATGTCACCCAAAAGGCAATTAAAGGGAGTGCGCTAGCAGATTACTTGGCACACCAACCCATTGAGGCTTACCAACCAATGCGGCATGATTTCCCAGATGAGGATATCTTGGCGCTTTCCAAAGAAGAAGATGGTCGGGAAACCAGATGGATCATGAGATTCGACGGGGCTTCTAATGTGCTGGGACATGGAATTAGGGTTATCCTAATCTCACCTGATAAGGAATTCATCCCTATTTGCGCTCGGTTGTGTTTTGATTGCACCAACAATGTTGCGGAATATGAAGCATGTTCTCTAGGAATGCAAGCAGCTCTGAACATAGGAATAAAAATCCTGGAAGTTTATGGAGATTCTGCTTTGGTTATCCATCAACTAAAGGATGAGTGGGAAACTAGAGACAGTAAACTAGTTCCCTATCACGCTCACATCAAGGAGATAATCAAAAGATTCGATGAAGTTACCTTCCATCATGTTCCACGGGAAGACAACCAAATGGCAGATGCTTTAGCCACCCTAGCCGCTATGTTTGAAGTCAGCAGTGATTACGAAGTGCCTCTCATTGAGGTAAAGAAACGACAAGAACCTGCCCATTGACAGGTCATAGGAGAAGAGCCAGATGGCAAACCTTGGTATCATGACATCAAAAGATATCTCCAGTGCCAAAAATACCCTGAAGGCATTACGGATAATGACAAACGAACTTTGAGAAGGCTAGCTATGGGATACCTATTGAGTGGTAACATGCTATACAAGAGGAATTATGATTCCGTTCTCCTCCGGTGTGTTGATACCATCGAGGCAAATCAAAACATGAAAGATATCCACGAAGGATCTTTCGGAACTCATACGAATGGGCATGCTATGTCAAGAAAAATCCTGAGAGCCGGGTATTATTGGATGACTATGGAGGCAGACTGTTTTGCTTACGTACGGAGATGTCATAAATGCCAGATTTATGCTGATCACATTCATGCACCGCCTTCATCCTTAAATGTCTTGTCAGCACCATGGCCCTTTTCAATGTGGGGTATGGATGTAATTGGGCCCATTGAGCCAAAAGCCTCAAACGGTCATCGTTTTATTCTGGTTGCCATCGATTATTTCACCAAGTGGGTGGAGGCAGCTTCATACACCAATGTGACGAAAAATGTTATGGTCAAATTTGTCAAGCGTGAACTGATATGCCGGTATGGCCTACCAAACCAAATCATTACGGACAATGGTACAAATTTAAACAACAAAATAATGAAGGAGCTTTGCGAGAACTTTAAAATCTCCCACCACAACTCCTCTCCGTACCGTCCAAAAATGAATAGAGCAGTCAAGGCAGCTAATAAAAATATCAAGAAAATAGTGCAAAAGATGGTAGTAACCTACAAAGACTGGCATGAAATGCTCCCTTTCGCGTTGCACGGATACCGAACCTCAGTGCGAACTTCAACTGGGGCAACACCATTTTCTTTGGTCTACGTAATGGAAGCTGTACTGCCCTTTGAAGTGGAAATTCCATCCCTTAGGGTGATCATGGAAGCCAAACTGGAAGAAGCTGAATGGGTCCAGGCCAAATATGACCAATTGAATCTGATTGACGGGAAAAGGTTAACCGCCCTTTGCCAGGGACAATTGTATCAAAGACGTATGAAGCGGGCATATGAAAGAAAGTGCGCCCCCGACAGTTCCAAGAAGGGGATTTGGTTCTCAAAAAGATTTTGCCAATTCAAAAAGACGTCTGAGGGAAATGGACACCTAATTACGAAGGACCATATGTTATAAAGAAGGCTTTCTCCGGAGGAGCTCTCATACTCACCAACATGGATGGAGACGACCTGCCAATGCCTGTCAATGCCGATGCAGTGAAGAAATACTTTGCATAATATAAAATAAAAAAATAAAAAAAATAAAAAAATAAAAAAAGAAAAAAAAAGAAAAGAAAAAGAAAAGCTCGCTAGGTTGAAAACCTAAAAAGGCGACCTAAGCAAAAGTTAAAGCAGCAAGATGAGCCGAAAACCTGAAAAAGCGGTTCCACAAACTCGACTCTGCAACATAAACCCTTCAAGCCAAAGACAAAGGAGGTCAAAACGGGTATTAGGGTCATTGTCAAATTACGCCCTCAGAAGCAAAATCAGAGGACGAACATAAAGTCGTGATAAAGGGTCAAGTTTCTCATTGCTCTCAGAAGATCACTAGAGGATATATGAGCCTTCCCCTTTCCACTTGCCTTCCATTCTCTATATCTTATCACATCTCTATGCTTAATATTATTTTCATCTTTACTGTACATACCTGATGTTTATAAATAAAAGTCTCCCTTCTTCCTACATGTGTTCATAACTAAATCTTATGAATAAATAAGTTTTTGCCTAAAAGAAATTTTGAAATTGGAAACGACAGAGCGTAAAGTTATGGGGAACGAAATGCATCCTAGCTCCAGAATTCGCTTGGTATAAGCATAACTATCTCTGCTAAATACGCTCGCCAAAAGTCGGAAGATGTTTCTATTTCATCCATGAGTTATCTTAAAAAGCCAGTCGCCAGGGAAGATTTACCTGTAAGTGTTTTTATACTAACTCACTTTTTTGTCAAAGGGACACCAAATCCATCATCCAAAAGCAGGTATTCGCCAAAGTTTTCTCAGCAAGACCTATTGTTCGTACTTCAGTAGAACATAGACTGAAGATCTCTCCCAAGGAAAACCGTAAAATGGACTCAGCTCCCTCAACCAGGATATTTCTTTGATCAGGCTTAAGAGGACTTATCCTTCCCCAGTGAGTTCACCATTACCAAACTAGCACCCATCATGCTCCTCTCACTAAAAAGCTCAAACCAGGGCGTCTCCCTAGATCTCTCTTCCAAACTGGGGCATCTCCCCAGATCTCTCTTCCAAACTAGGGGCATCACCCCGAGCTTTTAGGTACAGAGAGTTAATTCGGACGGGACGTCCTGTTAACCCCCAGAGCTCTTTTCCAAAATTGGGGCATCACCCCAAAGCTCTAGATCCTGGTTAATTTGGATGGGACGTCCTTTTAACCCCCAGATCACTCTTCCAGTAAAAGGACAAACTCCCAGAATTCCTTTGAGTTTTCCAAAATTGGGGCATCACCCCAAAGCTCTAGATCCTGGTTAATTTGGACGGGACGTCCTGTTGACCCCCAGATCACTTTTTCTAAAACTGGGGCATCACCCCAGGCCTCCTCCTTTCAAACAAAGGGCAATACCCCAAGATTCTTTCAAACCATCTTAAACTGGGGCATCACCCCAGATTTATTCTCTTTCAGTCAAAGGCTTCAGTCATGGCAAGCTGGGGCATCACCCCAAGCTTTTAGGTACAGAGAGTTAATTCGGATGAGACGTCCTGTTAGCTCCCCCAATTTTTACCTTTCAGTCAACCGAGAGGCAACACCCTCACCCTTTACTTTCCAGTCGCTGATCAAATGGCACCCCTTTACCTTCTTGTCGCCGATCAAATGGCACCCCTTTACTTTCCAGTCGCCGATCAAATGGCACCCCTTTACCTTCCTGTCGCTAATCAAATGGCACCCATTTTCCTTCCTGTCGCCAATCAAATGGCACCCCTTTACCTTCCTGTCGCCGATCAAATGGCACCCCTTTACTTTCCAGTTGCCGATCAAATGGCACCGTTTACTTTTCCTGTAAACCGAGAGGCAACACCCTCACCTTTTTCTTTTCCTGTCAACCGAGAGGCAACACCCTCACCTTTACTTTTGTTGTTCACTGAGGGGCGATACCCACGCCATTTACTTTCCAGTCATAGATTTAGAAATCCCCTGCCTAGACAATTTCCAAGCACACCCTAATTCATTCATTTTTCTCCAAAGCTTCGGATTCCCATTTCTAGGCTGCTCGAGATACTAGGGAAATCCTTAATATCCTAAAAAAAAAGAGAAAGAAAAGAAAGAAAAAAGATTCAAGTGTCAATTCCTGGGTTTTCCCCTCATCTGGTATTCCTGGTTATTTCGACAATGGTGTTCACGTCTTTACTCCTTTTCCATTTCAAAAGCAAGAAGAAACTTCATGCTTTTCTCATGAAAAAGAAGTAAAGAGGGGCATCTGTGAACACCTACTTCAGTCCGATTGATATCCACAAGTGAAAAGAATTCAAAAAAAAAGAAGTCCCAAAAAAAAATCTCTGACTCGGAAATGATCATTTCCGAGTGAAAGGACTCGGAATGATCATTTCTGAGTAAAGAGTCTCCGAGTGAGACGTAGCAAGGTGCTATTCCAATAGGCTTCAAGAAATTTCCAAAGAGGAAGAAAAAGCTTCAAGAAAAAACACAGGGAAGGACATTCTGAGCGAAGTGGGATTATCTGAGTGAAAATTGCCAAATTTCCAAGTTTTGAGTGAGAAGAAGGCAGTTTCCGAGTGAAAATGCCCAAGTTTCCAAGTTCTGAGTGAGAAGAAGGCAATTTCCGAGTGAAAATGGTCATATTCCAATCTCTGAGTGGAAAGAAGGCCGGATCCGAGTGAAAGTTGCCAAGTTTCCAATCTCTGAGTGGAAAGAAGGCCGGATCCGAGTGAAAGTTGCCAAGTTCTGAGTGTGAAAAAGGCAGTTTCCGAGTGAATATGTCCAAGTTCTAAGTGTTGATTGAAAACAAAGCCGACTCTGAGTTGATTAGTGGTTGAAACCCTTCTGATTAAAAAACAAAGCTGACTCCGAATGAACACATCCGAGTGAGTAGGGTGGGTTTTCGAGTGAGAAGAAGGCAATTCTGAGTGAGAAGCCAGTCGGAGCTGAGTGCCAAATTCTGAGTGAGAAGCCAGTCAGATTTCCGAGTGAAGAAAGAGTCTACTGAATGACTCCCAAGCAAATCCAAACAAGTTTTTCTGAGTGATTAAATTCCCTTCACATTGTCGAGTGAAACATTTTAGGAGATGTTGAGTGAGTACTCTCTTCAGTCAGCACCGAGCCACTCTTCAGTCAGCACCGAGTAGAGAATCTCCAGTCAGCACTGAGTGAAGACTCTCCAGTCAGCACCGAGTGAAGAATCTCCAGTCAGCACCGAATGAAGAATCTTCAGTCAGTACCGAGTGATGCCTCTTCAGTCAGCACCGAGTGAACCCTCTTTAGTCAGTTCCGAGTCATTTTCTTTTCAGTCAGTACCGATTGAATCACTCTTCAGTCAGCACTGAGTGAATCCTTTCACTCAATTTCTGAGTCACCTTTGTTTCACTTTCGAGCTATCCTTTTCACCCATTCCCGAGCCCTTTTTGGCCAATCATCATCGAGCCCATTTCCACCAATTTCCAAGCCATACTTAAACCATTTCCGAGTCATCCTTTTTAGCCAATTTCAAGCCATCCTTTCATCCAATTCCGAGCCATACTTAAACCATTTCCAAGTCATCCTTTTTAGCCATTTCCGAGCCATTGTTTTAGCCAATTCCGAGTCATCTTTCACCCAATTCCGAGTCATACTCTAACCATTTCAGTCGGTTCTGAGTCATTCTTCACTTGGTTTTTGTATAAACAGTACCTTTTCCACTCGGTCTTGTGCACAAAAGGCATCTTTTCCACTCGGATTGTGGAGAGAATGTGAAATCCGACCCATATTCCCACCGAGTGCCCTTGCTGACTTAGATTTCCACTATCCAAGTGGATCTTTGACTTCTGGGGGGCGGCTGACAAAGTGAGAAAGGACTAGCTGCCATCCCCTATAGCTGTCTAGGTACAAGCTGTGTCCACCAACTCCATCCAGGCTGTATCCAACGCTGATCAAGTGGGGCGGCTGACTTCAGGACAAAAGGAGAAGCCCCACTTGCCACTGCTGGTGGGCGTCTAGGACCTCTATAAGTAGAGAGGATCCTGAAGCCTTCGAAGAAAAAAGAGCCTTCATTAGAGAACCCCAACACCCAGCCATCCTTCTCCAATACCCAGCCGTCCTTCTCCAACACCCAACCGTCCTTCTTCCCTCTCCTTCCAATACTGTCCCCTTTCTTTTCCACCTAACACCGTCCCCTCTCTTCCTCCCTTCACTGTCCCTCACTCCTCACAGCCTCCTCTAACACCGTCCCCTCTCTTCCTCCCTTCACTGTCCCTCACTCCTCACAGCCTCCTCCAACACCGTCCCCTCTCTTCCTCCTCACTCCTCACAGCCTCCTCCAACACCGTCCCCTCTCTTCCTCTCTTCACTGTCCCTCACTCCTTACAGCCTCCTCCAGCACCGTCCCCTCTCTTCCTCTCTTCACTGTCCCTCACCAACACCGTGCAACCCTTCCAACTCCATAACTGTCCTCTCTCCAACCAACACTATACAGCCCTTCCAACTCCACACCGTCCTCCCTCAAATACCCCCAAACCGTCCCCATTTTTCCACACAGCACCGTCCCAACTTCCTCCTAAATCCTCACCACACCATTCAGCCCCATAATTCAACAGAAGCTCCAATACCAGCACTCTTACTCTCTTACTCCGTCACTCGGTATCCCACTTTTTCACTCGGTATTCCACTTTTTCACTCGGTTTTTTCCATTTTCACTCGGATTTTCCATTTTTCACTCGGTATTCCATTTTTTTTCACTTGGTATTCCATTTTCCCACTTAAATAAATTTCTGTTCTTTTCTTTTCTTTTCTTTTTTACCCCTTCCTAGGTTTGTAATAAATATATAACAAAAAATGAGTGCTTCATACATTCTATTTGGACTAGCATAAAGGTTGTAATGATTATTATTATTCTCATTATTATTGTAATTTTTATTTTTCTATTTAGAAAAAAAGGAGGAGCGAGTTTAACTTGGACGAGACGTCCTGTTAATCTCATGTAAATATTTTGTGTTTATTTTTGTTTATTTTTATACATCTTGTCATCTCGTATACTTTCTTTTCATGAATAAGTTAAAATAATTATTGGGTTAATTATAATGCGCGCTATCATATTGAGGTAACCGTTTTTATAACGGACAGTTGTGAGGTGCTAATACCTTCCTCACCTGTAATTAGACTCCCAAACATGAAATTTCATTTTTATAACCAGTGCTTTAACGAAAGGTTTTCCTGGTATTTTATCCTAAAAAATATTGGTGGCGACTCCCTGTTTTTCTTTTCGAACCAAACTAAAAAATTATTTTGAGGGTCAGCCGTGCCGCCGTGATCCCGGTCGCGACACTGGGGGATTGAGGATTTTTCTCCCTCGGTTGTATGATGTGTTCCCTTGGTCTGAGACATGGCTCTCTCCTCCACGCTCTTTCTTCCACGCTTCAATTCCATCAGTTCCTCCATCAACTTTCGTATCACCTCATCCCTTGGATCTGGTGCAGACACCTGCACCATCCTTCTTGAACTTTCCAAAGGCGACTCAAGAATTAAACGCCTGTTTACCGGTTATTCCTGGGCAGTGATGTCTTCCACGTACCCATCTGGTTGGTTTCTCCCATTGCCTTCCATGATAAGAGACCAGACTTTGTAAACGAGAAGTAGGAATAACTTTAACGTGTCCCACCGGGCGTGCCAATGATCAGTCCTGAACCGGGGTCCAAGAGATCCGGTGTCAGGCCAGTCACAAATGGTGAGAAAAGTATATATCTGAAGGCCGGTTCTGTGAATATCCGGTATGTTTATCCGGTGTATCTGTATGAAGAGACCGGTCTTAGCGTCCTAGAGGTCCTTCACACCGACCTCACGCGTTGATGTGGGTGAAAGGTGGTGTCACCTGCGAAGATTCTCCGACGCTCAAGTCAGTAATATATTCCAAGTGTGGAATGTAAGGGATGGAAAACCAGGAACCTCTCTCCAGTAAACTAAAGTGAGTTCTTATACCTGATTGACTCAATTTACGAGGACTCGTTAGTGGGGAACCACTAACCTTCATTATGCAAGTATATTATTATTTAATGCACACTCACCAGCATGATTGAGGTAAGTGGCTATTTTATATTGAGCGTAGGGAGTATGGGCTAGACTTAGGGGACAAGTTGATCATTCCCTGGAGCAGAGTTTGGCTCGTAGTGTGGGGAATTATTGATCGGTCCCTGTAGCAATGCCCATCGTCTTTTGTTGGGTGATATGTATGTTATCCGGTGTGCATGGTGTTATCCTGGACTAACCGGTGCTGGGAGAATACCTGACTCGAAATTACAGTCCGGATGTATACCGATGACACTAGTTATATGTGATATGATAGAAACCGGTTGATCGGTCCGGATCAACCTCTCGAAATGACTGAGGCTGTCGGTCATAAGTGATGGGTGAATTGAGAACGGATGAAGTATCCGATGTCTCAGACACTACTTTGGATGACCGGTTACATCATACAGTTGCAGACCATATCGGTATTCAGTGATACCGGTTGATGTCTAGGACAGCTAATATTTTTGCCGACTGGATCATTATCCTGTGATACCGATTGAACTCTAGGCCGGCTAAGATAATGATCTTTTAGTCTTAGGGCCGGTATCCAGACCGGATCAGTACTTGCAAAACTTTTGGTCATCGATACAAGTGTCACACCACTATTTTGTGTTTTACGTCTTGTATCACGTTGTTTAGTGTGAAATCTATATCCATTGATGACATAACTAGAAAAATGCCTTGCAACTGTATTGGGTCCTTTAGATAGCTCCTTGAGTTGGCTAGATACATCATCCATCAAAGCACGAGTTTTGAACTACTCAATGAAATCTTGCCCTTGACTTTTTGCTCTACTCCACCTTTTTTGTTTTTTGAGATTTTCCATCTCATTTTCATGCTCACTACAATTGAGATCAATTTATTAAAATAATACTAACATAATGGTTTAAGATACATAATTAGAAAGAATAGACATTTATATTTACCTAATGAATTTTTCAGCCTCATCATAATTGAACAAGATGTAACGATGGGCCTGACTCCTGGACATGCAATCCAAAGCAATCGCTTCACCCTTTCTTTTTCCTCTGATAGGATGACCAAGGACAGAAAAAAAGCTTGAAGTATCAACATCACAAGAATCATGTCTAGCATTATTCCTAGTCATTCTATTAAGTTGTGTGTCTACATCATTATGTAAATATCGTGAGCATAACGTCAAGCATTCTTCAACCAAGTATGCCTCAGCAATAGAACCTTCAGGACGACTTTTATTACGAATATAACCCTTCAATTTACCCAAATATCTTTCTGGAAAGTACATCCATCGATATTGAACTGGCCCTCCCAATCTCACCTCATTCACTAGATGTATAGGAAGATAAACCATTATATCAAAGAAAGCTGGAGGGAAAATTGTCTCTAGTTGGCAAAGTGTTTCTGTAATCTCTGATTCTAAGATGTCTAAATCTGACACATCAATGACTTTTTGACCTAAACATCGAAAAAATGAAAATAGACGAATCAAAGGATGGGCTACATGGTTAGGTATTGTACTTCTCACCGCTATTGGAAGTAAATAATGCAACATGAAATGTGCATCATGGGTCTTATAGCCAGAAATCTTTTTTTCAGAAACATGTACACATCTTGAAATGTTTGATGCACAACTATCAGGTAATTTAGCTTTCTTTATGACACCACAAAATGTAGCCTTCTCACTGGTAGTCATGGAGAAACATGCTTTAGCAAGCATTATACTTTTACCTTGATTCATCTCTATTGGGTGAAGTTTCTTTCTAATGCTCAAACTTTGTAAGTCACCACGAGCCTTTTCATGATCCTTTGTCTTCCCAGGAATATCCAACAAAGTCCTAATTACGTTATCAAATATATTTTTTTCTATATGCATCACATCAAGGTTGTGGATAATAAATTACTCTTCCAATACGGTAAATCAAAAAAAATAGATCTTTTCTTCCAAGGAACTTCATGATATTTCTCTCGCTTCTTCCGCTTCTTGCCAAACACATTTTTGAAATCTTTTAACAATTGAACTATATCTATCCCTTCTAACAATTCTGGTGCAGACTTATATTCTGCTTTTCCATTAAAAGCCCTTTTGTTTGACTATATTTATGATTTGGGGGCAAGAAAACACGATGATCCATATAACACACCTTTCAACTACAACTCAAATAAGTTGAGTTAGTGTTATAATTGCAATAAAGACATGCTAATTTCCCTTTAGTACTTCACCCGCTCAACATAGCATATGCAGGAAAGTCATTAATAGTCCAAAACAATGTTGCTCGCATGATGAATGTCTGATTTAATAAGGCATCATATGTTTCTACTCCTGATTCCCATAGCAACTTCAACTCTTCAATTAAAGGTTGAAGGAACACATCAATGTCATTCCCTGGTGATAGTGGTCCAGGGATTAACAAAGATAACATGTTATACCCAGCCTTCATGCACCACCATGGAGGAAAATTGTATGGTATTAATACCACAGGCCAAGTGCTATGAGATACATTCATGGATCTGAAAGGGTTAAATCCGTCACTAAACAATCCAAGCCTTATGTTGCGTGAATCAATAGCAAAGTCAGGGTGATGTCTATCGAAGTCTTTCCATGCCTCTCCATCTGCAGGATGCCTCAATTTACCATCCTTGGAACGATCTTCTTCATGCCACCTCATCGAACTAGCTGTTTTTAAACACATAAATAACCTTTGAAGTCTTGGAAATAATGGAAAATGTCTTAAAACTTTCACAGGAACTTTATGAGATTTCTTATTTTCCTCCAGCTGACAATCTCCATTAGAATTTTCAATCCATCGTGGATCACCACAAACTTCACAATAGGGGTCGTTTGCATGACCTTTCCAAAATAACATGCAATCATTATGACATGCATCAATTTTTTTGTAATCAAGCCCCAAGTCTCTTATCATGCCTTTCGTTCGATTAAAGGAATCAGGTATATTCAACTCAAGCATAGCTTCTCTTAACAATTCTAAGAGAGCCGTGAATGATGTATTACTCCAACCGTAGAGACACTTCAACAAATATAGTCGTATGGTGAAAGATAATTTGGAAAAGTGTTTGCAGCCCGGGTACAAGTCTTGATTTGCTTCTTGAATTAGATTATAAAATTTCTTAGCATCTTCATTAAGGCCTTCATTAAATTCATCTTTTTCTTGCATCACATCTCTAAATATATCATTCAGTACTCCATCAATGTCATCAATCAATTCATCTTTGTTGCCAATGTCATCATCAATATCTATGTGATTCATTAGCTTTTCCCCATGTCGAACCCAAACATCATATCCTTTCTCAAAGTCGAATCCTATTAAGTGATCAAATACCACTACCCTTGTCTTCTAAATCGCATTGTGACAATTAGCACAGAGACATAAAATCTCTTTTTCTTGAGGCTTTCCATTGGTGTAGGCATATTCTAAGAAATATTCGATACCATTAACATATTCCAAGCTATATCTTGGCATTTTCATCCATTCCTTATCCATTGAAGAAGAATTAAATCTAAAAAATATTTTTTATTAGATCATATAAAATATTAGATAACTGAACATTTACTAAATAATGACTATAAATTAAGAACAAACAGAAAAAGAGTTACAAACAAAATAACTCAATTAAATCTACTACCAACAATTTGTTCAACAAATATATAATCAATGGTTTTCAATTTCCTAATCTAGACAGGTTCATTCCTTAAGTATAAGCTTATAGATTTGGTCAAGGAAACACTCTCACTTGAGGTAGTCGCAATCTTATGTACATTCTTCTAAAGTAACTCAAGTAAATAAACAAGAACAATTATATCATTTATATCATACACAACAACATAAAGATTTAAATATGAACCTATTTTAAGTCATAATTTAGTAAATAAATAAGAACATTAATTTATATCAATTCAATAATGCAAAAATTCAATAATGAATAACACCTGATTAAGAGGTTCTAAAGGCATAATTTAGTAAACAAAAACAAGAATAATAAATTAAATGTAGATTGCAAAATAAAGTGTTGAAATAACAATACCTTTTGTAGAGGAATGAAGAAAGGAATGTTGGATTTTACTTGCTTAAAAAATGTTGTAAGAAAGTGTCCAACCTCCTACAAATAGTCATATCCATGATCCATATGGTAAATAAACATGAAAAGGTAAAAACAACAAATTATAATATTATGTATTAGTCAAATTTATAAAACTATGAATTATAAAACTATGAATTATATCATATGCAATCTTACAATCATCAATCACATCACTAGCCCATATTAATCCTAAGGCAATGGCAGTGAGACTTTGATTTGAAGATAATTTATTTTAGGCTAATTCATTTATTCAAAACTAATAATATTAATGTCAAAGTTCATCCTAACTTGATGGACAGAAAATTGTTTAAATAGAAAGAATTGAATGAGGAAAAACTAAAAAAAATGTTAGAAGGATGGAAAAACAAGTAAAAGTAAATCAACAAGTTGCATAAAAATTAAAATAAATTTTATATTAAGAAAATATCCTTGAAGATAAGCTAAAGGATAGTTGAACAAAAGTACACTTGTAATTTCAGAACAAATGAATCCTTGTCAAAAAAAAGTTAAGATTGTCCACTTGTATGTTCAAGTTAAAAGGAAAAATAGGTTACTCATCTCTAATATGTTGTTATTGTGTACATGTCTTTACTTCAATGCACAATTGTGGTTGTATAAACAAATAAATTGCACCTAATAGTCTTTAATTGTGCTGCTCTATTAACCAAGGCTAAAGCTAAAATGGGGGCAAAATAACAAAGAATGCACAAGTGGGAAAACATACGAAAGTTATGGGAGTCCATATCAATATGACAAAGATGGTGCCAATAAACGGTACAGGAAAATTTCCTCAAAGAGTTCCAAATAATAATGATACCTTTTTAAAGTTACGTTGGATTGGATTTACCATTCCTCTTTTCCACTTGTCATGTTTTCTCACAAGACTCTGTTTCTTATGAATGTTGTTATAATACTCTTTAATTCTTATGACCTTTCAATCTGATGTCATTTAAATTTAACAACTAAAAATATTTTTGGTTTTCAAATTTTCATTGGCATAAGTTAGACAATGTTCATTGAGGTAAGGACCCTTCTATTTTTCTCATCTTTCTTTGGCCAGTGATTGCCAATATTAATTTTATCGTGTTTCACTTCTGGTCTATCTTTCTTTATTCCAACTAATGTTTATGAACCCCTACTGCACAACATCATCAGGGCCTTTCTATTTTACTTTTATAATTAAAATAAAGATTGATAATTCTACTTGCTCATTATTTTGGCTCTTTCATTAACTACGGTACTATAAATTGACAATTGTGACTAAATTAAAATGAAATCAGGACCAAATAAGCTTTGATACTAACTAATACAAAACAGGGGATTTTGATGCAAGACATGAGAAGATGAATCGAATATAAAAAAATAAAGATATCATGATAAAAGATAGATAATCCTAGAGAGATCATGAGAATGAAAAATATTGATAAGATCACAAAATGCTTCACTGCAAAACATAAAGACAAACTTTAAAAAAAGAGATGCATTCATAAAGTGACCTCATGGGCTTTGCGTACAACCCACACGTTAATTCATGAATATGCTTAGCACATGGATTTCACAAAAATAATACAATCAAACAAAACCAAGGAAACTATAATGCCAAGACTAATAGAGAAAACTTAAAAAAGTAAAGCTAAGGTTAAACATTGAAGGGGACCATTATTTTTTTTATAGAGGACACAAAATGACCACTATGAAATTCTCATTTAACATTACAAAAGAAAAAATGACAATACACATTTATGGCCCTGTTTGAGACTTTACATTGGCGTGAAGCTTATAAAGATAAAACATGTGCAGGATTATTAACGCCAATTTGTTTTTGAGCATTTTCTTAAGGAAACAGTGAGTACATTTAATCAAACACCTTATAGGCATCAATGTGAAATTGATTAATTATTTGAAGCAAATATCAAAATGAGGTGAAATTAATCAATTATTTGAAGTAAATATCAAATGAGATTAAATTAATCAATTGTTTGAAGTAAATATCAAATGAGATTAAATTAATCAATTATTTAAGGAAACATAGGGTGATTTTGTTATGTGTGAAGTCTCTTAAGTAACAACCCAAAAAAAAACACCAAACTATGCAAAAAATAAACTATTGTAAAAACTTACCTGTGATTGCACACTATGGACGGTAAGAAACAATGCTCTCCTGGCTGGCCAAGGAAGGATGAAATGCGCACTGTAGATAGGGAGCAATGTCACACGCAATACAGGTACCACTGCAGAGAGAGGAACTGAGTGAAAATGAATTCGCATTACGTGGGTGAAAAATGAATTCACATGAAATGCGTACTGTAGATAGGGAGCAAATGCAATACAGGTACCACTGCAGAGAGAGAGGAACGTGACTGAAAAGTAATTCATGCGGTAACTAATGAACGTGATAATTCTACAGAAATTGATCTGGTGTGGATACCGACCCCAAGATTGTCTGGTCTGGATACCCGACCTAAGGATGAGGCCATCTCAGCCATCCTAGAGGTCAGCCGGTATCACAAGGTAATGATCCGGTCGGTATACACACGATGCGAGTCTCTCTTAAACCGGTCGTCCGAAGTAACGTCTGAGACATCGGGTGACATATCCGCTCTCATTCATCTGTCACCCCTGATCTGATTGCCTCAGTATCATAACGAGAAAGATACTCGGCATAGCGGAATATTTCCCTTTCATTCACCGAAAGGAGTAGGTACAGTCGCAGGCGTAATTTACGGAAAAGGTGACTATCCACCATCCCTGTGTCAGAATCGTACACTGCAAATTGATCTACCCCCCTGATACACTCTGAATATTAGGCCATTCTGATTGACACTTTATACACGGCATCAGAACCTATGGACCCACTTGCACCCAACGATTCATCTTCCACGCTCAACTATAAATAACATGTTCCAATACACATGCAAGTTTACGTTGTCCTTACTCTCATTCTCACTATTATACTGCTTGAGTATTAATTGAGTTCATATACACTCTTCTAACTTGAGCGTCAGAGAATCTTCGCAGGTGACGCCACCTGTCGCCCACACCAATGCGTGAGGTCAGTGTGAAGGATCTCCAGGACAACAAGACCGGTTTCTCCCACCGAGAGGCCGGATCACAGAGACCGGATACACTCAGAACCGGTCTTCAACCTCATTCAATCCTTAACTCTTATGGCTGCCCCGACACCAGATCCTAGACCCCGGTCGGGGACAGATCATTGGCACGCCTAGTGGGACTCGATAGAGTTATTCCCACTTTCTGCAGAAGTTAGTAGTCAACCATGGAAGGTGATGGACGCGATTGTGTGGATGGTCACGTGGAAGACGTGACCCATCAACAAGCTGATAGAAGATTCGTTTTTGAATCACCAGCAACCCACTCAAGAAAAATGGTACCAGTGGCAACCCCTGACCCTCGGGATGAAGTTATTAGGCAGCTCAGGGAAGAGTTGAGGGAGTTGCGAAGGGAGAAAGGAAGAACTGGGGACAGAGTGATGTCTCAGGCGGAGGATACTCGCCATGCATCTGCGAGAGAGAGGTCCACAACTCTCCAATATTCTAAGATCCCTACTTACGAGGATAGGGAGCACACTCAAGATTCTGGGGACAGAATCAGTGGAAGGAGGAAGGAGCAGGTAGTGATGACTTCTAGGGCATACCGACTCAATGTCCCTTTCTCAAGGAGGCTCATGAGTATACTCATCCCCAAACACCTGTAAACAACCCAACCACTTTTAATCGGAAAGTATAATGGGGAGACTGATCCCACTAAACATCTCGATGCTTACACGTATGAGGCCATGTACTTGGGAGCCGATGAAGATGTGATGTGCAGGATGTTTCCACGAACCCTGTCGGAGGAGGCTCTTAGTTGGTTCAAAAGTTTACCCTCGGGGTCAATAGACTCTTGGGAAGAAATAGAGACTTTATTTGAGAGCCATTTCATTATCTCTAGAGACGTTCCAAGGATTTCTCATACCTTGGCTCATATAAGGTAGGGAGAAAGTGAAACTCTTAAGGAGTTTTTGAAGAGATTTTACAAGGAGGCTGCTTTGGTACCTCACCTCACGGAGGCTATTCAGCTTCATATTATTGTTGAAGCCTTACAGCCTGGATCCGCCTTTGCTTTGTCTTTAGCAAAGAGTCCTCCAACGACATTGGAGGAGTTTCAAAGAAAAGCTTCGAAGTACGTGGGCATAGAAATGCACTTGGAAGCAACAGCGGCAAAAGGGAAATCCCCAATGCCACATCAACAACAGAGTTATAAAGACAGGCCCCGATCGGAACACATGGAGAGACCTTTCCGTGGCAGCGTCTTCGATAATCCTGTACTTCCGAGTCAGGAAGAACGGGTAAATGCATTTAGCAATTATGCTCCGTTAAATTCTAAGCGGTCACAGATTCTAAGAGAGATCGGATGGCCAACGCTTACTACATACGGGGTGAGGACGCCTCCCCAGCTTCGCAAACATGGTGACCCTCAGAAATACTGTGAATTCCATGAGCAAAAGGGTCACTCAACAGATGAATGTCAGGCCCTGAAGAATACTATCGAGACCCTGATCCGAGAGGGTAAGCTCAAAAAGTATCTTTTCAAAGAAGGGACTTTTGATGGACCAGACCGGATGGAGAAAAAGGGAAGGTATCATGAGTACGGCGATGACGATAGTTCCACTCCGATCGAAAGATTTACTACTTTTGAAAAACAAAAGGGAATTATGGTTGGCGAGTCTACACAGCAAAATGTTATGCCCCAACAACAACATCAGGGCCGTCGAGAGGTCATTGATTAGGGATCAGGCCATCAAAGCTAAGAACGCCTTCTGCTGATATAGCTAGTCGGTAAGACGGTGTGCACTCTTTTTCCTTACTTGGGTTTTTCTGATCGGGTTTTACCAAGAAGGTTTAACGAGGCATAACCCCGACTCGGCTCTCTTTCTCTCTTTTGTATTGTAATTCATAATGAAAAATTCTTTATGATTCATCCATTGTCTCTATGATTTTATTCGCTGCATAACACTGTTGTGACAAGATACTTTCAGGACGGATGATCCTAACAACGTATCCTTCGTTAGTGACAAACCTTTTCGAAGGTACAACTGGGTGAACCATATTTCGAAGGCTCGGATTGTAGGATTAAACCGAACTCCGAGTACGGTTAGTAGGATTAAACCGAACACCGGTGAAGACCTAGGTTGTAGGATTAAACCGAACCTCAGGAAATGGGTTGTAGGATTGCACCGAACCCCATTCGAAGACCGGTGAATGGGTAAAATCCAACACTGAGTATGAAGACCGGTGAATGGGTAAAATCCAACACCGATTGAAGATACGGTTAGTAGGATTAAACCGAACACCGGTGAAGACCTGGGTTGTAGGATTAAACCGAACCTCAGGAAATGGGTTGTAGGATTGCACCGAACCCCATTTGAAGACCGGTGAATGGGTAAAATTCAACACCAAGTATGAAGACCGGTGAATGGGTAAAATCCAACACCGATTGAAGATACAGTTAGTAGGATTAAACCAAACACCGGTGAAGACCTGGGTTGTAGGATTGAACCGAACCTTAGGAAATGGGTTGTAGGATTGCACCGAACCCCATTCGAAGACCGGTGAATGAGTAAAATCCAACACCGAGTATGAAGACCGGTGAATGGGTAAAATCCAACACTGATTGAAGATACGGCTAGTAGGATTAAACTGAATGCCATTGAAGACCTGGGTTGTAGGATTAAACCGAACCACAGGAAATGGGTTGTAGGATTGCACCGAACCCCATTCGAAGACCGGTGAATGGGTAAAATCCAACACCGAGTATGAAGACCGGTGAATGGGTAAAATCCAACACCGATTGAAGATACGGCTAGTAGGATTAAACTGAACACCATTGAAGACCTGGGTTGTAGGATTAAACCAAACCACAGGAAATGGGTGGTAGGATTGTACCGAACCCCATTCGAAGGCTCGGATTGTAGGATTAAACCGAACTCCGAGTATGACTTGTAAGCTTGGCCAAACGTTGTAGAAGAATCAATCGTCATTCTCATTATTGAATTCGCCCAGAAGTACTTCCCCTGGGAATTCCTTACTCGAAAATACTTTCCCTCAGAATTCCTTACTCGGAAACGCTTCAAATTCAGTGTCAGGCTCGAATTATTTACTCGGGAATGTCTCTACTCGAAACGTACTCATTCGAAGTCAAAGCCTTTCTTTGTCCAGAAGTGTTTCACCCGGAAAATGGCTTCACTCGGTGCCATATCATGCGGGAATCAGAGATGTCTCACTTGGTTCTATCCCGCTCAGAAATGCTTCACTCGGTACTATCCTACTTGGACATGTCTCACTCGGTGCCATCCCACGTGGAGGTGTCACACTCAGAGATACCCCACTCGGGAAAGTTACACTCAGAAACTTCCAACCCGAATGAAGACTCAGATTATAGGACTAAACCGAGCTCCAAGTATGGTTAGTAGGATTAAACCGAACGTCATCGAAGGATCACTCGGAAACCTTTCACCCGGGAAGGATCGCTCGGAAATCTTCCATCCAGGAAGGATCATTCGAAAATCTTCCACTCAGAAGTATCACTCGGTATGTTTCAAGACAAAGCACAAGTCCTCGACATAAAAAATGAAAGACTCGGTTAACACGCACATACTTTTACCGAACAGCACGATGAGGTTAGGTAATGAAACTTCCCAGGTGACACGGCCAGAACCAACCTCACTCGGAGTCGCTCATTCAGAGTCAATTGCCAATTCAGAGTCACTCACTCGGAACTGATCACTCAATAACACTCGGGGACAATATTCAACGATTAACAGATATTCTTGCAGGTTATGCCGGCATCCAGACCTCTCGTGAACAACATAGCTTATATGAGCAACTTACAGTCCCTCACACAAGCTAAGGGACATATGATCCGGTTTGGATACCAGCCCCAAGATTGTCCGGTCAGGATACCCGACCTAAGGATGAGGCCATCTCAGCCATCCTAGAGGTCAGTCGGTATCACAATGTAATGATCCGGTCGGTATACACACGATGCGAGTCTCTCTTAAACTGGTCGTCCGAAGTAACGTCTGAGACACCGAGTGACATATCCACTCTCATTCATCTATCACCCCTGATTTGATTGCCTCAGTATCATAACGAGAAAGATACTCAGCACAGCGGAATATGTCCCCTTCATTCACCGAAAGGAGTAGGTATAATCGCAGGCGTAATTTACGGAAATGGTGACTATCCACCATCCCTGTGTCAGAATCGTACACTGCAAATTGATCTACCCCCCTGATACACTCTGAATACTGGGCCATTCTGATTGACACTTTACACACGGCATCAGAACCTATGGGCCCACTTGCACCCAACGATTCATCTTCCACGCTCAACTATAAATAACATGTTCTAATACACATGCAAGATTACGTTGTCCTTACTCTCATTCTCACTATTATACTGCTTGAGTATTAATTGAGTTCATATACACTCTTCTAACTTGAGCGTCGGAGAATCTTCGCAGGTGACACTACCTGTCGCCCACACCAACGCGTGAGGTCGGTGTGAAGGATCTCCAGGACAACAAGACCGGTTTCTCCCACCGAGAGACCGGATCATAGAGACCGGATACACTCAGAACCGGTCTTCAACCTCATTCAATCCTTAACTCTTGTGGCTGCCCTGACACCGGATCCTAGACCCCGGTCGGGGACAGATCAGAAATATTAAGGAAATTTTTAGAGGGAATTTCAGTGCATTTTAGAGGGAAATATTAGCTAAATTTGTTCTATTTTATGATTAATAATTTATCATATAAAAAATATTTAATATATTATTGAAGATTTAATAGTAAATATATTATAATATAATTATATAATTTAAAATATATATTTTAAATTATGTTGTTTTCATTATAATAATAATTTATAATGTTAATAATAATTTGTATATACATGAGATTTTATCTGTATATGTGTAGATTATATATATTAAACTAATTCATTTTATTAAATAAAAATAAAAACAAAATATGATAAGAGTAATTCAATTTTGTTCAAATATATACACTAAAAAGTTATAATAAAAAATTTTATATTGATGTGTAAATACATCAATTACTAATAATAATATTCGATATTATTTATTCCATTAAATGTATGATATAAATGTTATTCAACTTATAATTCAATAACTCTAGGATTTAATTATTAAAAGGTAAACATATATTTTCTTATAGATATTATCGTGAAATGGATTTATATTTTCTCTATTTAATTTTAAAATATTATTTGATATTTTATTTACTCGATTATTAGTTTTTAATTAAAAATACCAATAAAAATAATATAGATTCCGAAATTTTGAAAATATTAGACGTATGATACATTCAAATGAAGTAATATATTAAAAAATTAAAATTCAAGAAAAATAGTATGTGATATACATAGCATGGAAAAGTTTCAGTATAAAGATGAAGATACATCAACAACTTATAGATAAATTAATTTTATAGATAAATATTAATTTTTATTAAAAGTATTGATAAGGAATTTAGACTTCCAACTTTTTTTCTCTTTCACTCTTCTCAATTATTAAGTAAAGGTGTAGTTTGTGTTATTTTAATATTATTACTTTCATCTCAATGATTATAAGATAGTTAAGTATTAATTATCAATTGGATTATTAAGTTAAATTCCTTTTATTAATTTAGATAACAAAACCAAAAAAATGATAATTATAGCGCGGAAAGGTTTAATGGGAACTGTAGCTATTTTGTGAAGTTGAACCAAATATTGACACCAATAGTTATAGGTGGAAAGGTTTTTTAGAAACGGTTTTTTTTATAGTTGTCTATTTTATAATTTTTATTACGATTAAAAACTGTAGCATATAAGTTTTTGAGAACAGTATTCAACCATTGTATAAAATATTAGTGAATTTTAATTGTGTATGGCAATAGGATGGGAAACCGTTGCATATTATTTCCTATGACAACGGTTTTTAACTTGTTGTAAAGAATGGCGTTGCTATAGGCTAAAAATGTTGTAGTGCTTTCACAATAAAAATTTTCTCAGTCTGACTAGTCTCTAAGTGTTTTCACGCCAGTTGAGTTGTTCATATGGCATGAAAGCATTTATGTTATTATTATCTGGAATTATGGAACAGTGTAAACTCCTAGTTGGCCTAGTGCAAACTAAAACTTTAAGGGCCCACATGCATAGAATGAATGAGATGATAGTATTAAAAATATTGCATGATATTCATGTGATTGTGACATTCTATGTGGGTGGTTGTGAATGAAAATATAATTGTTATGTTATGAAAACTCTACATTCATAATTGATTATGTATATGATTGTGATTGAAATTATTATATTAGATTGTGAAAACCCTTATGCTTATGTCTTATCTGTAAAGTATTATATTCTGTTTCTCACTCCTTCTTGTTTGAATTTTGTGTCCAAAATATATGTTATATGATATATAACTAGCAGTTCAAGATGAAAAGGATAAAATTACAAGAGGGTAAATTGGTCATATCCTTAATCGGATAGGAGAAGAGATGTGACAAGAATAGGATTCAAAATCACATGGTTTGAAGATAAAGAAATAATTGGTTATAGTCGAAGTAGAGGTATTAAATCTTTAGTTTTAGTTTACCTTAATATAATATTAAGTTGGATGATTGTAAATCAATGTAAAGGTTAAACTTTAATAAACCTTATTCTTTGGATATGATACTGTAATCTTTGATCACTTATGATTTTCTGAAAGTTCATTTTATCATTATGAATAATTTGAAACTTTTTACTTTCCAAATTCAAAGAAAATCAGATGTATATACGTCCTTTTATACACAAAATAGGAAGTGATAAATATGTATATCTTTCTAAAAAAAGCAAGAAGAATAGATATATGTCTCGTGTATATAAGGGGGTGTTACAATTACTGCTCATATGAAAACACTAGGAACCTTCAATGCCATTTGCTACAAGAGGACAACCCTTGAGTATAACCGCACGTCCTTCCAAAAAGACACTTAAAAGGTATCACCCATTATCAACCTGGAGTTTTTCTTAAATATTGACCACAATTTACAATGCCTCGCTATACATTAGAGGCACAAGATGTCTTCTTAACCACATATATGGCTACACTTTCACAACCATACTTCCCTTTAAGAACCTCGACCCATAAAACTTCCTCTTTACTCACTAGACCTATGACAACTTCATAGTAAGGGCCATTCTTATAAATAAACAAATAGGATTTCACCCCCCTTTCGTTGAGCATTCTTATAAATAAACAAATAGGATTTTTGGGCACTCACCTTGGCCCCTGAGGCTTTATAAAAGATCCCAAGATAGTGTAAAATCACCTTTATTTGCTTCAAAGATGTTTCACAAAGGAAAATTGGGTCATTAATGAAAAAGATATGAGATATAAAAGGACCATTCTAACCTCTTCAAATAGGCTTCCATATTTTTGCCCTCACCTCTTTGCCAATAAGATGTCCTAGATGTTTGAGACAAAGCACAAAGAGGTATGATAAAAATGGATCATCCAAATGAAGACCCTTCTTAAGAGAAAAATTTATGTTTTTTCACCCTTAAAAAGTACACTCATCGTGCAAGATGACACACATACCATGAGATCAACTCAAAAATCTCCTTATTGAACCTAATAATATCATGAAGGGTATTTGCCAAAAACTCCCATCTAACATGGTATAACTTTTTGAGATCAACTTTGATTGTCATCCAACCTTTCTTCGCTATTGTATTATGCATTCAATGGAAAGTTTTTTTTGGCATAATGACTATATTGTCCAAGCTCTAATAGGGAGCCACTAAGTTCTCCATACACCTTTTTCATCGGTTTCGCTGCGATTTTAGTGATGATCTTATAGATGACATTACACAGGCTTATTAACCTGTATTGGTTCACTTTACCTGATCTCTCATTCTCAGAAATAAGAATCAATAGAGTTTCATTTACTCGATCCCCCGTTGGTGGCTCAACAAAAACTTATTATACAAGGTTACACCCTGACTCCCCAACAACATCCCATTAGGATTAGAAAAAGAAAGGAAGAAGGTCGTTAGACCTTGGGCTTTCAAAAGGCCTATATAAAAATCAGCATCATACGCTTCATAATTCAGAGAGACACATTGGATTTGGGTGAACACATCCCCCTCCAAAGATGGAAATAGTATTGCATAAAGGCTAAATAATGACATTACCACTTGTCTCAAAAAGTTGATGGAATTGATTTATGGTCATAGGCTTGGTCGCTTCTAAATTAGTGTGTAATACTCCATCCTCACCTATTAACTATTCAATCTTATTCCTCATATGCCTCGTAGCTGTAGAGAATTGGAAAAATTTAGGGTCGCAATCTCCAAAGTAAATCCAATCTAGTCAAGCTCTTTGATACTAAAAAGAGTCCTCTTGATCAAGAATTCGCTTATACTCCACCTATAATTTCTTCAATAATTTTTCTAAACCTGTGTTTAAACTCATTGCCAACCTCTCATTAATACCCTATATCCTAGCTATAATCTTGCGCTTCTTGTGGAAAATGTTGTTGAAATGGGTAACATTCCACTCCCTTGCTCAAGCCACAAACTCTTTTGGTGTCGTGAGCCAATCATTGGATGAACCTCGAGCTTCCTCCACTACACCTTAAAGGTAAGGTCCCTTAACCAAGTCACCAATAAATGAATTTGTGTGCTTATTTGGCCCAAACTAGACTCACCATCGGCCTTAAGAAGGAATGATACATGATTGAAAGACATTTGAGGAAGATGAGTAATGGTAGTCTCCTCAAAGTGTAAGCATCAAAGATTATTGCACACATATATCTAAGTGCTCCTTCATGGCCTTACATTTCCAAGTGAAGATCAAGGCTTAAACCCTGGAGATCGAGCCTCAAACCCTAAATATTGTAGTTCACAATACTCCATATATCCATGAAACTTTTCCATTGAAGACAAATTCATAACTGCCCATCCCTGCTTGTCATCCATGTGGAGATAAAAGTTAAAATCTTCGGTAACACACCATGGTAATCTCCAACCATCTTCGGTAACATATACCAACTATTTTTCCCACAACATTTTTTTCTCACACTTTCAAACTTTTAAGCCTTACCATTAGTTTGTTTCAATAATAAAAGAATGAGAGAATCTGGCAGGGAAGGAAATATGACAGAAAAGAAAAATTTCCTTTGTTTATTTGGAAGGGAAGTAATAGAGAAAAAGGAAAAAAGAAGTACGGCCCAATAAAAATTAAACCCCTTATAAAATTGAAAGAAATAGAAGGTAATGTAATGAAATTATTGTTTAATAAATATTAATAATTTAATAAATATAATTAAAAATCATAAATATTCAAAATGTTTTTATACATTAAAATTTATTATAGTAAAAAATAATTTTAATATATAAAATTAAATTTATTTTTAAAAAATTTATTTTTATTTACTTTGATTTCATCCATCTAAACATGTATACGAGTTATTTTTCTTCCATTTCTACCCATCCAAACTGAATAATTTTTTATCTTGTTTTCATCATATATTTTTTTCATACTATCTATTTCCATCTTAGTTTGGTCAGATTTGATAGGTAGATGAATTTTTGAGGGGAAAATTTTTTCTTTTATTTGTTTGGAAGGAAAAACGGGGAAGAGAAGGAAAAAAAAGAACGAGGGTAATGTGAAAATTGATTCATTCCTTAGATAGAAGGAAATGAGAGAAAATACTGTGAGATTTTTGTTTAATAAATATCAATAGTTTAATAGATATTATTAAAATAATAAAATTAAAAAATAATATTTTTATACATTAAAATTTACTATATTTTTAAAAATAAATTTATTAATATAAAATAAATTTATTTCTTATATAACTTATATATTTTCATCAATTTTCTTTTCATCCATCCAAACAAAGGACTATTTTTTTCATTTATTTATATCCAATTAAATGATATACTTTTTCATCTATTTGTTTCTATCATATTTCATCTTTTCTTATTATTTCTTTCCTATTTCGTCACTTCTTTTAAATGAAACATAAATTTAACAAAAACATAATAGTGAGGATATTTTTTTATACTGATCTTTTATGGTGTTTGATGAGAATAGGGGGTATGATAATGTTAATAAAGGAAGTAATATTAATTACAATTTCATCAAACTTAAGGAGATAATGTGCTCCGTATACAAGGGTTGTTTGTTAGGATATTGGTAAAAACTATAGATGTGTATAATAAGATGGGAACAAACGATAAAAATTAAAAATGATTAATTTTAGTATTATTAAATTTCGTGAATTGAATTATATAAAAAAACAGTCATGAAATTGAATATTAGAAAATAAATAAAAACAAGTCATTAATAAGGGAATTATTTCAGGAATAAGATAACACGGTTACCCAAACACACCGAGTCATGGAAAACCCTTCTTAAAATTCTACCCCCTATATATATTACATTACGAATACGCCAGAAACCCTAATCGCAGTTCAGAAAGAGAGGCAAAGATGCAGATCTTCGTGAAAACCCTAACCGGGAAGACCATTACCCTTGAGGTTGAGTCAAGCGACACCATCGACAATGTCAAAACCAAGATTCAGGACAAAGAAGGTGCGCTTTAACCCAAACATCGTAATTGATTGGTTATTGTTTCCTTCTATTCGATATTTGTTTGATTCATTCTGGTGTTCTCATTGTCTAGGGATTCCTCCGGATCAGCAGAGGTTGATCTTCGCCGGAAAACAGCTGGAGGATGGCCGTACCCTTGCTGATTACAACATCCAGAAAGGTTCGGATTAATTCAGAATATTGTAATATTTGGACATTTTAATTGTACTAATACTTTTCATTTTTAATGCTGTAATTGATTAGTTTCGATTTTGTGGTTTGTGATAATTGTGTGATTATTTATGTTTGTGTAAGAATGATATGTTTAAGTGTTTGAGTAGGAGCCTGTATGAATGATAATTAACACAATAAAGTCCTTAATGGAAAATGAAAATGTAGAAGATAAATTCAGAATTTTGAAGGGCTTTACTTTATTGTGTAAAACCCCAAGAACACCGGACCCTAAATCACATGAATTGTGCTCAACCACTCTAGTTTAAATTGTGAACCTTTGCTCTATGTTGCAGAATCTACATTGCATCTTGTGTTGAGGCTTCGTGGTGGCATTATTGAGCCATCTTTGATGGCATTGGCCAGGAAATATAACCAGGATAAGATGATCTGCCGCAAGTAAGTTTTTACTACATAGCTTTTTAGTTTTTAGTATTGGATCCTGAAGTGTGACTAGTTGTATTTTGTTCATTCAGAAGAAGTAATTAGATGTGTCATTCTCATAAGACATAAGGTGCCAAGAAACTTATTTTGGAAATGTAAGAAATTGACCTGTAACTTGTTTGATACAACTTAGCTAATGCCACGGGTTAGCATCTAATCCAATATAAAGTACACAATATTTTGACCACACGCAAGAAAATATTAGGGTAAATGACCTCAAAGTCTTGATCTGAGGTGTTGTGGCAAGTGTAACCATGTGAAGGTTAACAATCGAGTTACAAAGGTGTGGGTTCATTTAGGTTTTGCCTAATCTATAAGTTGCCCAGCTCATGATGATCTGTGATTCAATTGATTTCTTGATAATCTTGTTCTTGCCCTGCTAACCCAGAATGGACCCAAATTCTCTTAATCACAAAGCTTTAGTGTGATTCTTAAACACCATAAGAAGGGTAAGGAGTTTAGGGTCTGAAGATTCAATGAATGGAAACTTCTGCTTCATTCTAACAGCCACTACAGATTGCTGATGTCCATTAGCTGCAAAACACTGTAAAGCCCTTCCTTAGTTCATAATCCTATCACTATGTCTAAGACCTAACTTCTGTTGTTTATTATCCCACTCTGCTGTGCTATTAATTTTTCTCAACTGCATCTTCTCCCTTTACTTTTGTTCTCCATCCACTCATTCTTAATCAACCTATGTGTGGGTTTATATTTAGACTGAGAGATGTCAATATGTTGGTCTGGAATAATTGATTAACCATAATGAAATTCATTATTATTAGCATTCACATAAAATCAATTGGTTCAATGAATAACTGATTAACAAATTTGATTTTTTAATCTAATACTTTCTTAATACAATAGGATTCACATGTATTTTCATTACCTGTTTTCTTATTTTCTGTCCATCCAGTCCAAACAGTACAGAAAACCTGATGTGCATGAACTTAGCTGGTGGCAAGAGTCTTTGTAACAATGCCAAATATGTAGCAAAATGGAGTTTCAAATACTTGGTTAATGTCTTGGAACTGCTTAAATTGAAGACAATATTGTTAACAGATTGATTTTTGTATGGAACTTGATTGAAATTTGTATTGAGAACTTCTCAATTCGTTGAATCATATTTTTGTAATAGCTGCATATTTTTATAGGATAGGATTTGTGAATCTTTTTTTAAAATGATTCTTTTCAATTCTGTAATTTTTTTCTTCAAAGATCACTAAATTATTCTTCTGGTTGTAGACTTCGGCTGTAGGAAGTGTTGAATTTTCTTTCAAGGAACAATTGCAATTTAAAACCACATGTTAGAAAAAATTATATCTTCCTATATCTCCATATCATGTCACCTTACCTATTAAATCAATCAATTCTCTCCTCTATTCCTATCTCCCTCAAGGTGTATAAACCTCAAGGGGTGTCAACCGATCTTTTTCTTATTAGAAAAAGAATGGTAGTATTAGACTATTATTAACTTTGATTTCCTTTGAGAAAATAAATATTTTGAAGCACATCTTATGCTATCGCATAAGATGGCATTTGTGTTCTGTCACTATCTGCTTGAAAACATAATAGCCATATAGCATCCATTGATCAATTCACAACCCTTGTGCTAATAAATCATGTTATTTTGCAGGTGTTATGCACGTTTACACCCTCGTGCTGTGAACTGCAGGAAAAAGAAGTGTGGACACAGCAACCAGGTATAATAATTTGATAGTGTTATCCTGTGCTAATTCTACCGAATTAAATTTGCATGTTATTGAGTAATCATGTTTCCTTTTTCATATTGCAGTTGAGGCCAAAGAAGAAGATCAAGTAAACTGTGTTCTACTTTGCAAGAAGAAATTCTGTTTTGTCCAGGATTACTGGATTTCTTGTATTTCTGATAACTTCATTAGCTTCTTAGTATTGTAGGGAATCTGTTGAAAGTTGACAGGAAAAAGTTACTTCGATTTCGGTTTTCTTCAGTTTGAGATGGACGGATATCAATTATGCTACAGATCCATGTGATGACATAATTTGTTTCTCTGATAATATCCGTGTGATGTCTTTGTTTCTCGACACTCCTTCCAATACCTCATTTTTCATTTTAACTCGTGAAAGACCAAGCTTTGATTATTTAAAGTGCTAAGTTTCGAGGTATATTAGTTAAATCTGCAGCGATACAAGAGGGAAATTGTGGTTTTTGGCCTTTGGCATTTGATGGGAAGTTCTGTGTGACAGTTACGCACTATACAGGAAGGATCACCCTTTTTTTTAATTCATGTAAATGTAAGTGGCTGTTAGCCTTTATGAATATTTTAATTTAGCTAATGTACATTTAGCATATATTTCTTCACATTGTTAAAAGATAATTTAAACCAATAAAATATTAGCAATCATGTAATATACTATTGCGTGATTGTATGATAAAGCAATTGTCTAATTGTATGTTGGGCTATTGGCGACATGGACTCTTGAGTTTCATAGCTCTTCTCCAAATGCTCGTGATAGTGATGACGATACCAGAAGATACAAAACTTTTGTGGCCCTCAGTGAGTCAATGTATGCCATCATCTCAGTCCACAACTTGTGTCGATATTATCTATTATGAATGATTAAGCCACGTAAAACACTAATAATATTTACAACTTTGTTTTTGTTAAATGAGATGGTACACGTATTTACCTATCTGGTTTGGAAAATGTTTTGGATCATCCTGCGTGGTGATTGATTTGCTGCATACTCCAGCTGAAGCAACTCGTCTGCGGAGAGGCGCCAACCTAGAGCCCCCAGATTTTCCTCTGCTTGTTTAATTGATTTGACTCCTGGAATGGGAACTGTACCTTTGCATATGCACCAATTTATAGCAATCTGACACGATGAACCAATGTATGAGATGTTGAGCAAGGTTGGTCAGCATTGTCAATTATTGCCGGTATGATAATGACAATTATGTAGGGTTGGTCGGTAGTTATGTAGAACGAAACTTTGGAGCCTTTTGAAAAGCATGTTGCGTGGATGAACACGCCTTTAATAAAACATAGATGTAGAAAATGTGACATTAAAAGTTGCCAACTTAGGTGGTTACCCGGATATCACCATAGATATCAATGATGTATAAGATAATGCTTTAACTAAATTATCAGTTGGCCATAAGTTTTTCATAAGTAGTATTTTTAAAATCATTTCCTTAAATCAGTAAAGACATCAGTTTAAGTAAACTAGGATCATATTAACAATAAATAATTAACTTGGACTAATCATTTAACCGATCGTATCTGATCCGATTTTGATAACAATATTTTTTAAAATAATTTCCTTTCTTCGCTTCTATGTATCACAAACGAACAGTCACAAAACAAGAAATAACTACCAGCACAGAGCGAAAAAGATTACTTGTGACATAGTTTTTCTCCGTTTGTTTGCAATGTCTCTCAGGGAACTCAATAAAGGGTCCAATCCTGGAAGTATTTGCTTAAATAGCAACGCCCTGTGAAATGTGTGTAACAACTAGGACTATGAAAAAATGCTGATAATACATTAGGCTACAAATTTAGTCACCACGTAACTTACTAAAACATTTTCTTAAGTATCAACATACCTTGGCCCAGTTGGAAGTTTGGATGATGAGTATTTCCCAGTAAGCATTCCAAGTCCTAGAGGACTATAAGCAATCATGCGAATACCCAGAGAATCACATATATTCTTGATCTCTAGTTGATCTTTCCCCATGCTTAGCAAAGAAAATTGCACCTGAAAAGTTGAAATAACAAAAAAAGATTGGTAAGAAGATACCAGTTAATAAAGCATGAAAACTACTATTTGGTTGCCACATACAGATAGCTAGCTTGATGTCCAGGAAATCACAACTGCTTGGGGTTATTCAGGCAACTCATGTTTCATTAAACTGATATATCTTTCAGAAACTCAATGACACATGACACTAAGATTGTCGAACCGAAAATTTGTATCCATTTTCATGATATTATGTATGTATTAGATATATCATGGCGAATTCTTCCAAATTATAGTCCTTATTAGTTTTTGTTTCAAGTACCTTGAAATACTTTCTCTTTTATTTTTCTTTAAAGTCTTTTAAGGATATCTGAGACTGGTTTCACAATCAGATCATGCCTAGTTTTCCAATACGTCTAGAAAAAAATTAGAATGTTAAATTTTACAATTATGCATAACTTTATACCTGGGCTGAGCATAGAGGGACTCCACGGTCTTTCAGGTAATCATGTATCTTTAAAAGCTGCTTTGGTCCATAATTACTTACTCCAACAGCTTTAACTAAACCCTGAATGGTAACATAAATATGAGTACATGAATTTTGCTCTTCAAGAAATCAAAACTTTTATATTATTTTTCACAAGAAAAAACATTGAACTAATTGTTTGAACATATTCATCTAAAACTGAAAAGAATCATGAGACTGAAAAATGAAAATTCATGCAAGTAAATAAATTATCAGAAGCACCATGAATTACTTTATCCACATTTAAGAAAAAATATTACTGTGTCCTTCCCTTTCAGGTCTATACTATTATGTTGCACTGCAAAACCAGAGTTTTGATGTTTAGATAGGATAACATGTTTACAAGTAACCCTTGAGCCAAGTCTTCAAATAATGTTTCACTAAAGGTCTCATCTATATATACCAAATAATCCTACTGTTAAACATGAATTACTGTAACCTTCTCATACATTGCCACTAGACCATCCCAAAGAGCTAATTCCTGTAAAGGAGCATAATTTGCAGTTGACCAATGTAGTTGTCCTATCCCAATTTGCTCAATCTGCATCCTATCTAGTGATGCCCTGAAAATTTATTTCATCCAAGTTCAAAATCACAACCAAACAAATAAATCAAGCAAATAATATATGTTATCAGAACTCTATAAGGTATACTAACATAGTGAGAAATTTTCAAAATATGAAGAGTTGTATAGGTTCATTCAAATGAATAGTTATGTTGCTTTATTTTAAATTGAAGAGTTGTGCTTATTTAGCAGAATAGGAACATATCAAAGTTAACCAAAAAGGAATACCTGCAAGCATTCACAAACTGTCCTGGTGTGAGGCGCCATGGATATGCTGCAAACTTGGTAGCAATTACTATTTCACTTTTGCTTCCTTTTTGCTCTGAGGAAGTGAATATGCAATTTGGTGAACATGTGTGAATCAAAGAATCCATTACAATATGAAGATATGTTTTCTTGACCCTCGAGTTGGTCCCTCATGTTGCAAAGGATCATTCGTTTAATCCTTTTGTACATTATCTTTCAGTATCGCTTTATACTTTAAAAAGACTAAATTGAATGTTGTTTTGTAAAATAAGAGGCTGAAATGGGATTTTCAAATCTCATAGACTAAAATGCATAACTTATACAATCTCAAGTCGTTTTGTTTCTCCCATTAAGAAATGTACTTGTTTTTGCCCAATCACGCAAGACACTCATCAAACAAACTTCAAAAATAGTAAATTAAAAGCAAAAGAATGCATACCAAATTAATTGAAAGGATTGAAAGGAATGTGTGAAGAACCTTGAAATTCTCGAATGAACCTTCCAAGAAGCTTTTCACTCTGCCCATTTAACCTTCCAGTGCCATAGGAATCAGCAGTGTCAAAGAGATTGATACCATTCTCCACAGCCATGTTGAAGACTTGTTGGAGTTCAGTATCCATGGCTTCTTGGTACCCCCAGAGAAACTGGTTGCCCCATGCCCATGTTCCGAACCCCATGGGAGATACACTCAGAGGACCCATCTTCACCTGCCACAATGAAAAGCAACCATTGAATTGAAGTTAACTTGCTACTTGATCCTCAAATCACATCACACATGACATATAACAGTAGCAGTCCAAAGGGAAATTTTTTTTACCTTTTGGGTTGGCCACAAGGGAGGGAATTTGAGAGACTTGAATGAAAAAGACGGTGTTTTAGATGCTATGGGGTTAATGTTTGAAGGGCCAACACTGCATGCTGAAAGTGCCATTGCTGAATATTGAATACTGATAGAAGGAAACAAAAGAGAGACACCAGTTTCTAGCAAAGTCAATAATGCAACTATAACTCAGTATAGTTAGATTGAGGTGTTTTTGTTCGTTGGGTTTGTGTGTGTGTGGTAACCCTTGAATCCTCAATCTTGTTATGGATCACTTGAGTTGTGTTTGGAAACAAACAAAATTAATGATAATACATAAAAAGCACATAAAAAGTTTTGACAGCTGTGGGATTTGAACCTACGCCCTTTCGGACCAGAGCCTAAATCTGGCGCCTTAGACCACTCGGCCAAACTGTCATATTGCAAGGTCCTGCTCCTGAAAGTTTAAATCTTATTAAATTTAAAGCTTGAATATTACAAACTGATTGATGTTAAACGAAAATATATACGCGAAAATATTTTTTTCCTGCACATTTTTTTTTTGTGATAAAAGAAATCATAAGAAAAATATAATGTTATTTCTACAAATTTCTTATTATCTTCTAAAATCTTCTCATAATTTCAGTTTACGTTATCAACTAAAACATAATTTATACGTGTGTGCAATAATGTTTGATGTTGTTAGACAGGAACTTAACAGAACTATTGGTGGCAACTAATTAATCGGTAATGTCTAGCTCATTGTGTGTTCAATTCATGTTTGATGTGTATTTATGATGTTAAGATGATCCTTATTTGTGTGGTGGAAATCAAATCAAATATACATGTACAAAGACACACTCCTCCTTTAATAATGTCTAATTTAACGAACACAATGAGTATGTGGATGTGTTTGATAAGTTTTTTTTTAAGTAGTAATTTTTTGATTTCCTAATTTCCGGGAAAAATACAAATATGTGGGTAATTTTATAAAAAGGAGATCATAATTTATTGGATTGTAAAGGAAAATCATTATTATAATCAGAATTTGAATTTTTTTTTTAGATTCTGATTATCAAAAACTACTTATTTCTACTATATACTCCTTTTTTTAATTTTATTTTTGCATCTTTTCAAAATTTAAAAGTATTTTTCTACCTATCTAAACAAAACAAATTATCTAAATAATTTCTTTTTTAGAATTACATTCTAAACACCAAAATGGATTCTAACAGAATTGATTTGATTATTAAAATACAAACTTATAAAAATAAATTACTTAAGTTTCCAACATACTCTGAGTGTGACTTGAATAATATTATTAGTTCGATATTTTAATTCACTTTTGGTACTGAATACTTTGAATCTTTTATCCTGTAAAGGGCCAAATATAACGTTATTATGAGTCTTAAAAACCAATAATGAAACCTAGGACCAAAGTCTTAAAACATGTTATTCAATTATAAAATAATTATTTAGGCCACACACGACACTTTCCAAAAAAAAAATCAAATTAGTTTTTCTTTTCAATAATTCATTTTCCTGATCCTTTTCTCCTTCCATATTTTTCTTTTCTCTTCTTTCCATATTGACTACCCATGAGCAAAAACAAAATATTATGGTGTAATTCTTTTACTAGTGTTTGTTCTTCAATGAACACAAGTGTGTTGTATAGAACCATGGATCAAAATCGAACTCTAAAGCCCATTGGATCTCTGCAGGCTTCACTAAGTTTGTTCACACCAATCAACATTGAAGTGTTTTAGCACAACATATATTGATGATCATGGCTTAAGCCTCAGCCACAAAGGCTTGGTTAGTTTATATTTGTTGCTTTTTCTTAGAGAATTTGAGGACTAGATATACTCAGGACATTGAATCACACTTATCAAACTATTAAAATGAAAATCTGATAGTCCATATACTGAAATTATGTCCTATTAAACATAGTTGATCCAAGTAGGATTATAATTTATTCCATATACACAGTATAAAGATGGAAATAAGTCCGTAAGACAAGCTAGGAAAAGAAATTGAAGTTAGCATATTCACTGAGTCATGAAGTTGAGCAATATCTTATTCACTCCATTTTGAATCTGTGTCTTAAAGTGATTAAAGAGAAACCACTTTAAGAATAAGAAAGAGGTTTTTGATTTAAAACCACTTGAAAGCTAGAAATGGAGAAAGGAAAAATAAAAATAGCACACACAAATGGATTGGAAAGGCATGCAAGCATGAACAAACAGAAACATTGCACCTTATTTATTTATTTATTTAGTTGTTTTCCCAAATCTCTACACAATTGAATTGAGTGAGGCTATCTTAATTCTCTCCCTATCAAATCAAGCCTACAAAACTTCATCTTTGAGTTTCTTGGCCTATTGGGCATCCTGCTTGGGCTTGAATGCTTTGATCTGTTGACAGCACAAGAGCCAAGCTCTCTTTGTTCCTTGTTGAAGGAAACGCCAAACATGCAACACAGAAATGTGTTGCACTTTTTTCAGGTCCAGAAATCTAACCACTGAGAACTGCCACATGGCTGGTCCAAGATGCCACTTGGGTCCACACCACCATACCATTTTTCAAGTGATGCCAATGGAATCTCTGCATGATCACCATCCATTCTCAGAAGTTGTTGTCCCTTGTCCTCAGATTTCTCCCTCCTTATGATGCTGTTTTCATTCTGATCATCTGAATACGCATTAGCAACTACTCTTTCCTCCACACCCTCATTTGAAAACCTTGGCTTTTCTTCATGCCTCCAATTGCTGTATCCACTTCCTGAACCACCATCCTCTATGCTGTTTTCCTTGGCAACCTTGTCTTCCCTTCTACCATCATGAGATGTTTCCATCAAATCACTTAGCTTTTGCAACTGTTTGAAAAACAAAGAATACAGTTAATGTACACATGCTTTGTAAGAAGTAGAGCTGTAAAAATGGGTGGAGTTAAATGGGCTAGCCTGATTCAGCCACTTAAACATAGAAATTGCAAGTCAAAATTCTCTTTCTGATAAAGTTCAATGCGGGCTAATTTTGTAAAAGCCCCTAAAAAATTGGAATTTTAGATACTTTGATCGGGCTAAGTCATATTATTTTTTCAAGCTCGAATCTAATTCGAAGTAATACTTTTTTGGGTTAGCTTAATAAAGTTGGTTAGATGCAGATTTTTGTTGGAAAAACCAATTACAGCAAGAAAATTTACCTCTAGTTGCAAAGACTCTTTCTCTTCCTTCAAGGACTGAAACCGTGATGCCAAATTGTCATATTCATCTCTGAGCTTTCTGTATTCTTGCTCTATGCGCTTTGATTTCCACCTTGCCCGTCTGTTTTGGAACCATATAGCAACTTGGCGTGGCTGCAGGCCAAGATCTCTTGCTAGTTGCATCTTCTTCCTTGGCTCAAGCTTTGACTCAGACTCAAATATGCATTCCAGTGATCTTATCTGTTCATCACTGAACCTCCTCTTGTTCTCCATCTTCTTGTTTTTCTTCCTTTGATTATTTTGAGGTGGTTCCAAGCAGCTGAAACTTTCAACATTCTTTCCCTTTGATGATGATGATCCTTGAATATTCTCATCCCTCTCCATATCATATGGCTAGTGAGGATAAGATTTCACAGTCTATGAAATGAATTTGGACCTGGACAGTGGACACAATTTTGTTTGCCACCAACAAAATAAAAATGTTACTATGTGATTTAAAAAGTCTGGTGAGAGGGAATCAGCTGCAGAATATATAGCTAGCCAAAAAGGAAGTATCTGAAAACCATTTCTATCACGTTATTTGCAACTTCTAAAGGAAGGATCATGGTGGCCTATGAGATAAGATACCGTGTGGTTCTTACCATCTTTTTCTTTGTAGGAAGAAATTATCCTTGTTGTTTACTTGTAGCCTATCTATCGTCCATATACTCTTTTGTTTGTAGAAGGAATTACCTCCTTGTCACTTGTCACCCTCACAAGCACACGTCTCTGTTGCTTTTTTATAAGCAAATTAACAAGGAGGGGAAGAAAAAAACAAAAAGATTAGCTATGTTAATTTCCAAACATGTACCATTAGTGTAGTCACATTAGTCCTTAAAATATGTTTAGTTTATCAAATTAGCACTAATTAATTAATTACTCCAAAGACTAATTTTAAGGACTAGTTAATATTGATTGAGCCATGATGTATCTTTCAACTGCTAAATCTGAGGGGTGAAAAAAATTCTACAGCTCATAAACAAAAATGAATTGATAAGGAATCTTTCCTTTTAAGTGGTTTTGCTAGTAATTGAAAAATTTAACGTTTTCAACTCTGCATGGCTTTTTAGTACATTGTACACAGTACACACAGTGTCACCTAATAGTTTGTTCATAATATCTTGTACAAGACTCGATGCAGCCAATCCTTTATTTATATATATATATATATATATATATATATATATATATACACACACACACTTTATGTCATCGTCTGGCTTGTATGAGCACGTTTAATTAATTTGCTTTGTTTTTTCTTCAATTAAAAAATTTGGTAAAGCAATATCTAAATTATAACTATGAATTCATATATTTAAATGCTTTGGTTATAATGTTGTAGACCTGAAGAAATTAAAGTTATAAGAAAAGAAATAAAAATGGTCAACAACAATACTTGGCAAATGTCACAAACTAGCTAAGGCACATATGTTTATCATTTTAATAAGCATGTATCTTTTTTATTCATTAGAGTAGTAGTAAAAGGGAGGAGGAATAAGTGTCAAAACTAAGGTTCGGCTCAATTTAACATTTTATATCCGTACTAAACACCAACTGTATTAGTCTTTCAGGACTATTTTATGTATGCAAAAGGCTAGGTATATATTTCCTTAGTTGAAGAAGAAAAAGGAGGGCACATAATCATTATGATCATTCAGCTGAGCTACTCTAGCACTGGCTGCCAAAAACCGACGGGGGAGAGAATAAGATGTTAAATATTGTTTGATTGTAAGTTCCAGCTAAATTGGAGGTTACTTTGTTATGGAAGGACTAATGTTTCTGTCAATAGTGGACCTATTTTCTCTTTTGTTGTTTGGATCTGTTGACGAGAAACTCTTATCCTATGTCATTATTCTAAGGTTGCTTTCTAAATTAGGTGGCTTAATGAAGATCATATGTGAGCAGATATATAGTTTCTTTGAAATTGACACTGTTGATGCCAAAGGTAATTAGAAGAAAAGAAAAAAAAAGGGGGGGCATCTTCTATTTTCTACATAGTTAATGACTTGGTCAATTCTAATCCGTACAATTTCTTGAAGGGCATCGAAGGAATTGTATTTTGTAGCTTGTGTGTGGTAAAGTACAAAAGAGAAATATAGCAAAAAGAAAAAAAGCCTCAATTCCTTATTGTAAACGTGTATAACAAGTCCATATATACCATTTTGCCAACTCGTGTACGTACAAAACAGAATGGACACCAAGTCATAATATCTTAGTTAGACAAAATTGAAAATTGAAACCCAAAGTGTCTTGATTTAAGATTCTAGCCAATTTAGAATGTATGGTTGTAGAATGAGATACAGAATTGGAGGTAGTTACAGTTACCATGAGCAATTTAGATGCAGTGAATGCTCAATACTGTAGTGAAGTTTATAATTTGTGTGAGTGAATTAGATAAGAAGATAAGATGAGATGGGAATCATTTAATAATGTAGAGCTTCCATCACACACAAGATAAGGGTCAATAGATGTCGCCTGATAAGGACAAAATGTTGTCAGATTGTGGAGTTAAATCACAGAAAGCGAGTTTTTACATTTATTGCTAATCATAATACTAGTTGCGCTGAGGCAAGCCACTAAATTCCTGGTTTTGTTTTATAGCAAAACTATGGCTACAAGTCCTTGTCATATCAAGCATTAACGTATCAATTTACTCGTTATTCAAGTGATTCTACTTATATATTTTATTTTTTTTATGGAAAATTTTTCTGTTGAAATAAAAAAAAGTGACTACTCCGAATAATACTTATGTTTCTTGTTCGAACAAGATTGTTTCTAATAAAATAATACTCGCGCGGTTTTTAAAAAGGCATTAGCATGTACGAAGGTTCTCTTTTATCTGGCTCCGTCCATGGTTAATGACTTTTGAAGGTTGGCTTGGCTTTTCCTTTATTTTTGGTGTTTGGTGAAATGTCTCATGCATACAAGCAAAACAAAAACTCTTAGGTCAAGAAGTTGAGATGCCCCAACACTAGTAGAGGTCATAGTTGCACGCCAAGTGAGACTAAGTTCCTTTTGGAACATTGTAATTCTGCACATTTTCCAAGGTCCAAGAATGTCATACATTGGAGTTTTCAAGTAATTGTAATAGACATCCAGGGCCATGCTTTTAATTTTAAAAATTCACAGACTACTCTATGAAGAACCGACATCTCCTGTTATAAATGTTCAATTAAAAAATTATTATTATTTTTTATCATTTTAGACACCTTTTTTAAAATCTCTATAACACTCTGATACTCGAGTTCCGCTTTCATGTAGATCCACACATACTAATCTTTATATTTCTTGGAGTGCTGTTCATGTTTTTTTTTATTCCCTTATATAAGTGCTTTATATTTTTTCCTTATTTGTTTAATCTTTTTGTGCTAGAAACTGCGTGGGGAGAGAAGCATTCCCCCATCCGTGGCAACTTTAATTCATGGTGAAAGGGACAGGAATTTTGTCTTGAAACGGCCATGATTAGCCTTGCTTTCCGTTTGGGTAAGTATGAATTATCCCACAAGTTGGTGTTCTTGTAAACGTCAAGCTATTTAAGATCTTTACGGCCATGGGGTCCTTAGGAGGGGATAGGTGTCGGGGAGCCAATTGTGCCAAATGGGTGGCCCTCAAACCAATTGTTAGGTATTAGGTGCCTCAAAGTCCAAAATGAAGTGATTGCTCTTCCAATCATTATTAAGCTTAGATAGATTCGTCTAATGATTGTGAAATGAATCGAGGTTAATGACCCAAAAAAATTCATCATATCTTACATACATATGCTACTACTAGTTGCTAGTCCTATACCTTGTAGCCGGGGACCAAAATTTGATCCCCAAAGATAGTCATTGTTAGGAAATTCTTCTTGTAAGTAGCCCGTTACAATAAAGCTTGGAATTAGTTGTTGGTTTGGGAGCTTATTATTAACTAATTTGCTTAAACAACTTCTATTTTGAATTTGCAAGAGAAAAAACGTAAAGAAAGAATAAGATGAATTGCTAAATGGATTCATTTAATAGTGAAAGATGATTATAAAGTTTAAGGAATCGAGACAAGTTTAGAAGTTGTTAGTAACAAACTAATGGACTCACTAACAATTCATTAACAAACTTAACACAATAATCATAATTAATTCCTAATAGTTTGTGACAAGCCAACAAATATAAAAATATTTAGACTGATAACAAACTTAGAGATAGAGAGATTTAGTTATAGGATGATTACTCATTTATCTTTTATAGGAAACATAATATTAGAAGTGATTTAGAGTGTGGTTGTTTCTAATACAAAACTCTATATCTTTTCAAAATTGGATTAGACATTAAACTAATGAATGCACTAGTTTAAGTGAACTGCAATCAAACCGAGAATTGAATCGTAGTTTAATCTATTACAACAAAAAATTGACATGAATTAATATCCTAACCGATTCATAGTTTAAGTTGATCTGATGTTGATAATAATGTAATCGACTCATTTCAAATATTTTTTCTCATTTGAAATGCTAGTTTTGTTTTTAGTTTCTGAAACAAACACGTGTCAACATGACCCTTGATATTACTGTGTGATGTTTTTTATGTATTAAAGAAATATTACCATAATATAAATGAATAATATTTGTGGAAATCTCCACTCATTCCATTCTTTTTGAATTCCCCTCAAATAAAAATTGTATAGGATCGGTTATTGATTTATTTATTTTTGGTGTGGGATGGTATATTTAACTATTCCTAGCTAAGTCCGACCCTCAAATATAATAAAATGGTTAAGTTAGAAATATAGAGACAATTGCTACATACACTACACACGAATATATGGTGTATTTAGCATTCTTCTTGTATGAATGGGTCATAAGAAATCCACACCAACAATACAGTGTAGGCCCAATGATATGATGTCTTTTGGGCTTGCTGGACTCTGGGCCTGCCTTTTCATGTCTTTAGGGTCTTTTCTTGGGTTTACTTCAAGATCTACGTAAGCATAACATATATTCAAGGCATTATAAAAAAAACATATATTCAAGGCCCATCTGGAGCAAAAAAAAAATAGTTATATGGGTCTTACAAAGCCCCCCAAAATAAGGTTAATATAAATTTTTTTTTAACGGCGATTCTCTTTTCCTGAAAGCACTTAAAATAACTTGGTAATCATTTGAATATGTATATTTGTTGCTATTAACGTTTCGAGAATAATATTATTTTATTATACTTAAAATTTAACTAGATGTTAAAATGTATATGAATTTTTGCGTCAATCTAATCATATCTTTTCTTTTAGCCAAGACATGTTTAGAAGATTCTATTATTTTTCAATCGTGTTTCATTTTATTGGTTAAAGTTTAATTATGTTACTAAACAGTAATTATATATTTTATAAAAATAGTACTTAGATAAAATCTTTTCAAATTATATAAATCAAAATTTTACGAAATAATATAAAATTATAAGAATTTTTAAAACACATAGATGCTATTATACAACTTAAGAGTTTGAAACATAAAAAATGTTACAATTTATTTATAATATCTTCCATAATCCTATGTTTCATTGCTCTTTTTTTTAATGTAAATTATTGTAATCGTCTCAGCTAAAAAATATTATTTTAATATATTTAGAAAATTAATTCAGTTTTAATTAATTCATTTTTTAATTTCAATAAAATTTTTAAAAATAGTTTGAAAAGTTATGAAATACTTAAATGTAGCAAATGAAAAAGATAATACAAATGAAAAAATAATAATAAATTAAAAATGACTTAATTATGTTTTTAGTCCCTTGAAAATTTGTTTAATTTTGTCATTAGTCATTATAAAATTTTTTGTAAAAATTTAAGCGTTTGCAATAGGTCATTGTCATTAATGTTTTCCATGTTAACTAATGATATGACAAAGGGAAATGTTGTGTCATCCTTAACAAAAAACATTAACGACAAACATTTCACTAAAATTTTATAGGAACTAATGAAAAAATTGGACAACTTTTTTGGACCAAAAACAAAATTAAGTCAAATTATATATAATTGTGAAAGGAAATTATACCACCTTTGTCTTTTAATATAAGAATTTTTTACTCAATTCACGTATATTAAAAAAGTTTGTTAATTTAGTTAGTCATTAAATTTGTTACAATTTCCCAAAATTACCTTTGAAGTTATTAGGTGTGGCGCCACGAATTACAAATTAAGATTTTTATGAATAAATTTTTTGCGTTGTGTAGGTTTCATCATAATGTAACTCAATGATAACAATAACGAATTGATAATTAAAACACCTTTCTCATATATGACAATATGATAAGACACACTCACACACATATACACATATATAAGAGTTATACAAACAAACAACGATAAGGAATAATTAATGCTTACAATGACATCAAAACCACATGCTTACAAAGTTGTTGGCCAAGGAATTCCTACCACTATTTTTAACATAACTTAAGCTACGGGTGTTCAATTTAAGTGATTTTGGTCTTAAAATTTTTGTAACAAAATTTACTACAACTTTTACAAAGACACTGCAAGCCAGTTTTGAACCAAAACTTCCTAGTTTACGTGAAAAGGCCATTGACCCGTAACCAAATTCTAACTAGGGCTGCACTCAGTATTTAAGGCATAAGTTTTGCTTTAGACTTCAGATTTAGGCGTTCTTTCGATCGTTAGAAAGAGGAACAACTTTTGTGTTGATGATTTTTTTTCAAAAACTGAACAGGAGGACCTTATGTAGACAGATCAAATACCTAGTGAAACTTAAAATTTTTAGCGTGCTAAACAAAAGGGAAACGATTATGCATGTAAGGGTAGAAGAATGTTTATCTTATCGACACCGGTTGCGCACTGATCGGCGACTGAGATCCTTTATTTCGACTTCGATTGAGCCTCTAATCAAACATTTGATCGACCACGAAGAAACCTTTGACCTTTTCGATGATCGCGGCTACGCATGCGAGAGGATCTAAGGGAGAATAAGAGTGAGCTTGCGTGAAGAGGCTCAATGATGGTGATGAGTCTCGGTTTGGAGAAGAAGAGTGAGGGAACTTGATCTTGGCACATGCACACGAGCTAGGAAGAGGGATGAGATAAGAGAGCATGGTGGAGATGGGAGGCAAGGAAATGAAGTGGAAACCAGACGCAAAGATAGAGGAGGTGAGGTGGTTGTAGTGACACCCAAAACCCAAATTATAATTCCTAAGATAATTATCCAAATTTTCATAATAATTTTTTCGCGATTGGATAATCATCTTAGAAATTCGTAATTCAAATTCCGAGGTCCCATGTAATGATATATTTACGGAATAATTAAATTTACATATCAAAATATTATTTTGAATAATAACTCAAAACTAAGTAACTGTCATATTACATTCATCATGGAAATATTCAGCATGAAACGACACACAAGTTCCAGTACATCACAATTTATTCCAAATATAACTCTGTAATCAAACACTTAGAAAATAAACCTCAAATGCTTCCTCATGCATCATACTATGAGTCATACACTTAAAAAAATGGTTGTACGAGTGAGAAAGAATATAAAATAATTATAGAATAAATAAAATTGCACAAACACAAACAATAAGTAAATATGAGATGATGTGTATGTCAATTAATTAATTTATTCATCTTTTAATTACCAAATGATGTCATGATAGATCAATTCTAATTGGTAGGAATATACTGCAGCAATACACAAGTAGGGTCTGGGCTCAAAATAGAGCAGCCACAATTAGCAGGCAAACATAGACCCCTATCAATCCATGTTGTGTCACAATATAGAACAAGTAGAGTCTGAGCTCATCATAGAGCAGCCCCCACCGAGTAGGCAATCAAGGGACCTCTACATTCCCAAGATGCATCTCAAAATGCATATGATGCATGAATGCCTTTAATTCTCTTTATTAATCAATATACCATGATCTTACAGTCCCATAATCTCAATAGTAACCACAAATTCTCAAAGGATATAATAACCCAAACACGTTCTCAAATCATGGATTTATAGTTCATAATCATATCTCAATACTCCATAAGGCATTCATGTATATTTACCATTAATTCCAAACAAATCATATGCATTTATGCAATTCTCATACGATGTACTTTGCACAAGAAATACTCAATAACATTCATAACCAAGAATAATTTATCCAAATATCACATAGACATGTACAATATATTATTCACATAATTATGAACATTAGAATCATTATTTACTAATAAAACAAATTTTCTAGGTGATTTCAGCATTGTCACCCTTTAACAAATCATTCATAACTTGAGCTACATAGTTCATTTTTAATTGAAACTAAGTTTCATGTTTTTATAACTCAATTATCTACATTCTTCATGAAGGCCATGATTTTAAATTCCAAATAAAAATATCATATAATCACAAAATAGTCAATAAGTTAACAATTATCATTACCACCAGTTTCTAGAAAATTTTGTTTTGACAATCTTTAGTAAATTAGCATAACTTGTGATATAAAAATAATTTTTGAATGAGGTCAAGTTCTGTGTTTCAATAATTTCATTATCTATAATTTTCATGAAGACCAAAAATTCCAAATCCAAACAAAAATGTCACAAATTCATAGTATACTAAACTATCTCAAAGAAAGTAACAGAAAGTACATATATTAGTATACATATATTAGTAAAATAAACGTTTCTTAAGCTACAAAAATAATTTTGACATGAGACCAGTTCTAAATTACTCATAACATAAATATCCAAAACTTTTATGAAGACACCAAACACTGATTCTGATCCGGTCTGGATACCGGCCCTTAGGATAAGACGTCATCTTGGTTGTCCCAGAAGGTCAACCAGTATCACAGGTCAACGTACGTACTGCAAAAATATGATATAGGATCCCTTCCTACACCGGTCATCTGAAGTCTCATCTGAGACATCGAATCCTTCATCCGTTCTCATTCCTCCGTTGCATATAACCGTTTACTTCAGTGTCATGATATAATAAGTAGAGTCACTACTTATCAAAGTAAATACCCTGCACAACGGAATGTGTCTATATCATTCACTGAAAGGAGTAAGTACAATTACAAACATGATATACGGAAAATGTGGATTATCCCCATCCCTGTGTCAGAATCATACATTGATCATTGACCTACCCACTGTCACGCTCTGAATACTGAACTACTCTGATTGATACTTTGCACACGGCATCAGAACTCATGGGCCCACTTACGCCCGACGATTCATTTTTCACGTTCAACTATAAATGGCATACTCACCAACACATGCAAGGTTACGTTGTTCTTGCTCTCATTTTACTATTGCATTGCTTAAGTGTTCATTGAGTTCTCATACACTCTTCTAACTTGAGCATTGGAGAATCTTCGCAGGTGACACCACCTTTCGCCCCTTAACAATGTGAAACTCTGGTGTGAAGGATCTCCAAGACAACAAGACCGGCTACTCCCACTGAGAGGTCGGATTATAATACCGGATACCCACTGTACCAGTGTATAAACATTCAAAACATATACTTTTGTGGCTGGTCCCCACACCGGATCATAGACCCCGGTTCAGACCAGTTCATTGGCACGCCCAATGGGACCCGATAGAGTTATTCCCACTTTTCGTAGAAGTTCAGTAGTTCACCATGGAAAGAGATGGACGCGATTTTGTGGATGGTCACGTGGAGGACGTGACCTATCAGTAAGCTGGTAGGAGACTTGTTTTCGAGTCTTCTGTAACCCACACGAGGAGAGTGGTACCTGTTAAAACCCTGACCCTCGAGATAAAGTTATAAGGCAACTCAGAGATGAGTTGATGGAGTTGAGAAGGGAGAAAAAGGGAACTGAGGACAGAGTGATGTCTCAGGCTGAGGATACTCACCATGCATCTACAAGAGAGAAGTCCACTACTCTCCAGTATTCAAAGATTCCCACCTACGAGGAGAGGGAACAAACTCAAGATTCTAGAGACAGGGTCAGTGCAAGGAGGAAAGAGCAGGCGGTGGTGACCTCTGGGGCATACAGACTCAACGTTCATTTCTCAAGGAGGCTCATGAATGTACTTATCCTCAAGCACCTGCAAACAACCCAGCCACTTTCGATCGGAAAGTATAATGGGGAGACTGATCCCACTAAGCATCTTGATGCTTATGTGTATGAGGCTATGTACTTGGGAGCTGATGAGGATGTGATGTGTAAAATGTTCCCAAGAACCTTAACGGAGAAAGCTCTTAGTTGGTTCAAGAGTTTACCCTCAGGTTCGATAGATTCCTGGGAGGAAATGGCAGCTTCATTCAAGAGCCATTTCGTTATTTCTAGAGATGTTCCCAGGACTTCTCATACCTTGGCCTAGATCAGACAAGGAGAAAATGAAACTCTTAAGGAGTTTTTGAGGATATTTTATATGGAGGCTACTTTGGTGCCTAATCTCTCGGAGGCTATCCAACTTCATATTGTTGTTGAAGCTTTACAACCTGGATCGACCTTTACCTTGTCTTTGGCAAAGAGTCCTCCTCCGACGTTTGAGGAGTTTCGGAGGAAAGCATCAAAATATGTGGGCATAGAGATGCACCTGGAAGCTACTACAGCTAGATTGAAGCCATCAGCACCCTCACAGCAACTGCGGAGAGACAAGGAAAGGGTAAGGCTAGAGAAGCATGCCCAGAGAGAAGATTTCATGAGCACCCAACCTCAACAGTGGGATAGGCGCATGACTTCTTTCAGTAACTACGCCCCGTTGAACTTCAGGCATTCTCAAATCCTGAGGGAAGTTGGTTGGCCCACACTCAGTGTTTATGGGATAAGGAAGCCTCTACCAATGAAAAGACCTGGTAATTCTCAAAAATATTACGCTTTCCACGAGCAGGTTGGCCATACTACCGATGAATATAAGGCGTTAAAGAATACAGTAGAGACCCTCATCAGAGAGGGACAGCTGAAACAGTATCTATTCAAGGAGAAATCCTTAGACGAGCTAGACAGGATGGAGAAGAGAGGGGGAGATCATGATGATGAGGGCGACAATAGTCGTAATCCGGTCAGGAGGTTCACAGCTGCTGAGAAACAGAAGGGAGTAGTGATCAGTGAAGGAGCTCAACAGGACGGCATGCCTTAGCAGCAAAGGCAAGGCCGGCGCGAGGTGATTGATATGATTGCTGGAGGATTTACTAGAGGGGGAGCGTCAATCACAGCTCATAAGAACCACCACCGAATGATCCTATCAGTGCAGGGGAAGCCCAGGGACAACCGCCCTTTCAGGGATGACATGGTAGCACCGGCGGTGTCATTCACAGATGACGATTTTGGCCCAACAATTCCAGGAGGTGATGATGCAATGGTTATCATCGCTGTCATAGCTAATAAAGATGTCAAAAGGATCCTCGTCAATCAGGGAAGTTCTTGTGATGTTATTTTTTATAATTGTTTCAAGAGAATGGGCTTTAATAATGCAGATTTACAACCATATACATAAGAGCTCACAACGTTCAATAGAGCGAAGCAGCCCACCAAGGGGTATCTTAATACCCTCATTTTTTTTGAGGGTAAACCTAGAGCAAGAACAGTGAAGTCCAGGATCCTAGTGATCAATGTGGAATCCCCCTACAACGGGATCATAGGCCGTCCTACTTTGAATACAATGGAAGCAATCGTGTCTAGCCTGCACCTCCTTATCAAATTTATTGACAAGGACAACGGTGTGTCATCCCTCCGGGGTGATCAAGAGATGGTCAGGTATTGTTACAACCTGAGCCTGAATATGGTGAAGATGGAGGCATTTAACAAGAAGAGGAAGTTGAATGACGGAGGAACAGTGGCTGGGTCTATCAGTTTGATCGATCTTGACCCCAGAGCAGAGTTGAAGATCGACCCTCTCAATCCCTCAAAGCCCACGCTGGACGGAGGTTCCAGGGATGTCATCTTAGGGGATTCCCCAGAGAAGGTCATACACATTAATGATAAGCTGGAGTCTGTTATGGAGCAGCGCCTGTTAGCACTCCTCCAGGAATTTAAAGACCTTTGTGCATGGACTGCTGTAGACATGCCTGGGATGGACCCTGATTTCTGCTACCATAAATTATCTGTCTATCCAGAGACAAGGCTGGTTGCCCAGAAGAAAAGAAGATTGGGACCAAAAAAACAAAAGTCAGCTTATGAGCAGACAGAGGAGTTGTTGAAGGCCGGATTTATTAGGGAGGTCCGATATTCATCTTGGCTTTCTAATGTGGTGATGGTACAGAAGGCCAATAGCAAGTGACGAATGTGCACTGATTATGTGGACCTCAATCGTTGTTGCCCAAAAGACCCATATCCGCTCCCAAATATTGATCGTATGGTGGATGATTCATCTGGTTACCAGTACCTCAGTTTCATGGATGCCTATTCAGGGTACAATCAGATTCCGATGTGGGAGGGGGACCAAGAAAAAATAGCTTTTGTCAATGACCGCGGTGTCTTCTGCTATATAGTCATGCCTTTCGGTTTGAAGAACGCTGGGGCCACTTACCAGCGTATAATTAACAAGGTGTTCGAAGGCATGCACACCAAACTGGTGGAGGTATACATTGATGATATCATTGCCAAGACTCTGGCTGGAGATGATCATGTTGAGGACCTACGTCAGGTATTTGCATGCTTAAGATAATATAACACAAGGCTGAACCCATTGAAATGTACTTTTGTTGTCCCTGCTGGGAAGTTTCTGGGTTTCATGTTGACGCAACGAGGCATTGAAGCTAATCCAGGGAAATGTCGAGCGATATTAGACATGCAGAGTCCGAAGAACTTGAGGAAGGTGCAATCTTTAAACGGGAAAGTTGTAGCTTTGGCTTAATTCATGCCCAAGATGGCGCATAGATCCCTTCATCTGTATAAAGTGCTCAAAAAGTCTAAGAAGTTTGAGTGGGGATAGGAGCAAGAGCAAGCGTTCCAGGAGCTCAAGGAAGTGTTGTCAAGTCCTTCGATCTTGGTAAAACCAGACCCTGGTGAATCCCTCATTCTGTACTTGGCAATTTCAGATGAAGCCTTGGGCGTAGCATTGGTCAAGGAAACCCTAAAGGGGCAGAGGCTAATGTATTTCACCAACAAAACGTTACAGGGAGCAGAGAGCAGATACCAGAAGATAGAGAAGGCTGCTCTTGCAGTTATCTGGGCATTGCAACGATTGAGGCCATACTTCCATGCACATCTAATTCTGGTAAGAATGGATTTGCCACTCCGTTCCGTGCTTAGCAAGCTGGACCTCACTGGGAGGATGATTAAATGGTCTATTGAGCTTTCTGAGTTCAAAATTTCTTATGAACCACGAAGAGCCATTAAAGCCCAAGTGCTGGCAGATTTTATTGTAGAAATGACAGGGGCAGATCCAGCCATACCTCGAGCCCACTGGACCATTTATGTGGATGGGTCATCGAACAGTAAAGGTTATAGAGCTGGTGTTGTTGTGGAGAGTGATGACGATGTGCATCTGGAGATCTCTCTTCGATTTAATTTTAAAACCTCCAACAACCAAGCTGAATATGAAGCATGTCTGGCTGGACTCCGAGTGGCAATTGATATCGGCGCAATAGAGGTGATGGTGTGCAGCGATTCATAGTTAGTGATATCGCAGATTCAAGGTGAATACTAAGTTCGTGAGCCTCAACTCCAGCTATATTTGAATTGTGTGAATGAGTTGAAAGGAAGATTCAATGTGTTGGAGTTTACGCATGTCCCAAGAAAAGAAAATACCAGAGCGAATATTCTATCGAGGCTCGCAAGTACGAAACAGCCAGGCAGTACAACAACAGTGGTCTAGAGTACATTGACATCACCCAACATTCCTTTGTTTCCTTCTCTGAACGCCATAATGGTTAATACTTCCTACGAGAATTCATGGGTTACCCCATATATCCGTTACCTGGCTGACGGACAACTGCCCATCGATGAGAAGGAAAGGAGAAGAGTAAAAAGGGAATTGCCATATTTCACCATGGTCGATGGTGTTTTCTATAGAAGAGGATTCTCAGTGTCATATCTCCTTTTTTTAAAAGAGAACGAGGTACAAGGAGTAATGGAAGAGGTACACGAGGGGCAATGTGGGCACCACGTCGGAGGAAGAAGCTTAATGAGAAAAATCCTCAGGGCTGGATATTGGTGGCCCACGATGAAGCAGGATTCCATCGATTTTGTTAAGAGGTGCGATGCTTGTCAGAAATTTTCTAATCTTCATCACACACCGGCCCAAGAACTTTCTTCATCCGCGGTGCCATGTCCTTTCTACCAATGGGGCCTCGATATCTTGGGTCCATTCCCAACCGCACCTAGAGACATTAAGTATCTCATTGTGGGAGTTGATTATTTCACTAAATGGATTGAAGCGGAGCCATAGTGCATATCACATTAGCACGGACACGATGCTTTGTGTACGAGAATATCATAGCCCGATTCGGTGTTCCAGGACGGATAGTAACTGACAATGGTACCCAGTTCACAGATAGGAAGTTCACAGAGTTGCTTGAAGGACTAGGGATAGTCCAAATCTTTTTATTTGTCGAACACCCTCAGACGAAATGGCCAAGCTGAGGTAGCTAATAGAGAGGTGCTGAAAGGATTGAAGAAGCGCCTTGGTGAAGCAAAGGGGGGATGGACTGATCAGCTATGTCATGTTTTGTGGGCATATCGTACTACACCCCACTCTTCTACTAATGAGTCTCTATACCGTCTCACTTATGGGGTTGAAGCGATGATTCCCGTAGAACTCCAGACAAGATCAGCAAGAGTGGAATATTTCTCTACGGAGAATAATAGTGCTAAGTTGGCATCAGAACTAGATGTTCTCCATGAGTTAAGAGAAGAGGCTTTTGTCAGGGACCAGGTGATAAAAGCGAAGGCCGCCCTCCGGTATAACAAACGAGTGCAATACAGAGCTTTCAACACTGGGGATTTAGTTTTGAGAAAGGCAAGTGTGGGAAATAAATTCACCCATCAAGGAAAATTGGCGCCAACGTGGGAAGGCCCTTACAGAGTATCCGAGGTGACTGGAAAAGGATCATACCGGCTAGAAAAGCTTGATGGAACACCGATCTGTAATGAATAGAGCACTCAGAATTTACGCATTTATTATAGCTAGTTGGTAAGATGACATGTACTCTTTTTCCTGACTTGAGATTTTTCCCATTGGGTTTTCTCAAGAAGGTTTTAACGAGGCATGACCCCAACTACACTCTCTTTGTAATTCAAATTCAATTCAATAAAGATCTAATTCATGAATACTTTGATTCCACCTTTTTTTTCTCCTATTTTACAATTTACAGTATTGACCGGTCTACGAGGTAAAGCTCAGGACGGATGATCCCAATCACCTATTCTATGATTGGCGATGTAATTCCTCGAGCCAAGAAATGGGTTGTAGGATCAAACCTTTTCCAAGGTTGCACCAAACCCCATCTGAAGACTCGGATTGTAGGACTAAACCGAACTCCGAGTACGGTTAGTAGGATTAAACTGAACATCGTTAAAGGCTTGAGTTGTAGGATCAAACCGAACCTCAAGAAATGGGTTATAGGATCAGACCTTTTGCAAGGTTGTACCAAATCCCACTCGAAGGCTTGGATGGTAGGAATAAACCGAACTCCAAGTACAACTAGTAGGTTTGGCCGAACGTTGGTGAAGTTGCGATCGGTATCTTTGTAATTGAAATAATTTGCTCAGGACAGATGATCTCAATCACTTATTCCGTGAATTGATGATGTAACTCCTGGCATGGACAATTCCAATCATCACTCTAGTGATTAAGGGCCCGATCATCATCTTCGTGATCGAGGCAATTGCTTACAGCGGGATACTTTTATGTGAAATGATTATTCACTTATTATCAGGGCGGATTAAATCCTTCATTCCCAAAGAGTTAAGGGCAATATCTTATAACGGATATTCATCTCCTAACACACTCACACTTGGGGACAGTATTTTCTTATTTAGTTCTCTGTTTTATCATCTGTGTATCATGACTAAACTTCAAGCTACGTGAGCAGAAAGGTTTAACCATAACGTATATACTCAAAGTATGTTATAGCGGTATATGACTTGTAAATATCAGAGTCAGAGGATCGAGGGAAATTTTATTCATTCATAAGAAGATTGCGTGAGTAATAATAAAGCTGGAGCTGATCCCAGTACACAACAATAAAGTAAAAAGGTGCAAAATTAAGAAGCAAGCATCTGATCTTCCGTTGTAGGCACTTCCTTTCCTCCCTCCTCGTTTCTTGGATCTTGAGCTCCTTCACCTCCGGGCTCCTGGTCTTTTGGAACATTTCCCTAAGCAGCATTTTCAGAGCCTGGAGTGATTGGTGGTGGCCCCATGCTCTGGCCCTCTGGAAGAGGAGGCAATTCATAAAGGGAATCAGGAGGATCCTCGTGCGAGCCATCACTCTTCACCACAACTAGTTTCCCTCCGTGAAACTTGTAGAACGGCTAAAGCCCGTACAAATTGAGTCTCACATCAGGATTGCGGTAGAAGACCTCACGAAGAGCTAGGCCAAAGGACTCAAAGGCTACATTTTTACATATTTCCAGAGCCTTGGTAGCCTTAGCCTTGGAAGCAGCCAGCTTTTTTCAAAGCTTGGCATTTTCTTCTTTTGATGGGCCAGCAGATGCACTCCCCTTCTTCAGCTCCTCAATTTGGGCCTACAACTCCTTCTTGAGGGCCTCCCATTCTCCCAAGCTCTTGTTATGGCCGACCTCCGTTGCTACAAGATCTTCGTTCAGCTTAGCAGATTTCTTCTTTTCAAGCTGAAGCTCTTCCTCCGGGAGGGGAATGGATTTATTTTGCTGTTGAAGCTCAGAAACTTGCCACTCCAAAGATTTGTTTGCTAAATAAAGACTGCTTATTTCTTCAGTCTTCTTCTCCAGCAGCTCTTTAGCCTTCTTCAGTTCTGACTCAACTCCCCTCGCAGTTTCTGCCTGCTTGGCCGCCCAGGCCTCCTTTACAGCGATATTGGCCTCAATTTTTTCAACTTGTTCCATGTAATCCGCTTTCTCGCTCAAGGAGTCCAACAGGCCAGAAAGTTCATCCAGCATACCTCAGCAGCTTCAAGAGAAGGTCAGAGGCAATATCTTGGTTTAGGGAGTCTAGGAGGCATGGAGCCTTGGAACCAGAGGAAAGGAGAGAGGAAGGACCCTTTCGGAGGGGAGCTGATCATAGGAAGCTCACTCTCTGACTCCGCCTCTGAGCCGGTGTGAGAGGGAGGGGCAGAAGGGGATTCAACCAGTTTTTTCCCTTTGTCTTTCTTCATACCGGTCTCTTCCAGGGTCTTCTGTCGTTTCATGGGAGACCCCTCGGCGGAAGGCTTTTTCTTCTCCGCAGCCTTCACCAGCACCCTCCTCCTTTTCTTCTTCTCGGGGGCAGGCTGCTCCTGCTCTTACTCTTGAGCTTGCTCCTCGCCGCTCTTTTCCTCAAGGAGGGGCACGTCATCCCCCACATCGGAAGTTAATGGGATCAGTGGAGCCTCAGCCTTGAAGGAATTCCTTTTGGCTTGAATCTGGTTCTCATCAGAGGAAGAATCATCATCCGCCAGCATAGACTTCAAAGAGAGCATTTCAGTGGAAGCTTTTTTGATTTGTGCTACAAAAAGGAAAAGGATAGACATTAGTACAATGATCAGAATGAAAAATGTAATAAAAAATAGATATAAAAGCAAGAGAACAGATATTTACTAAGGTATTCGTCCCTGACGTCGGCACCCCCCAGGAGGATTTTGCACGAAAATCCCTTCAGGACCACGGAGCAGGACCTCATGGCACTCAACACCTCTACGAAGTGAGGAGAGAGTTCTCCTCTTTGGTATAATAAGCACGGCTTATTAACAGAAAGTGCTCGTGTGTCCAGCTGGTGGGGAACTTTGGGATCCCCTCCTTATTAAGCCAGAAGACCGGCTTATTGTTCTTCACCCTAATTCGCGTATAGTACTGCTTGAATGAATGACCATCAATCTTCACAGATTCGGTGAAGGATTTAAAGTTTATCACCCTCGAGTCAGCTCGGAGCGTGATGAACCCGAGGCCGCCCTTCTTGTTCACACGGTGGACTACTTGGCAGTAATAGAAGAGTTTTGCCATAGTGGCTTTGAAGTTGAAGTGTTTCCCAAGAACTTCTAGGGCATGCACTAGACCCCAACCATTCGGATACAATTGCGTGGGGGCACAATCCAAGAAGTGGAGGACAACCATTTGGAATTCTGTTAAGGGGAAACGCACTCCCAGATTTTGAAAGATGAAATCGTACATGTATACTGACCTCTCGTTCGGGACCAGATGGCATACTCTCTCTATTGGCCGGGGTGCAAGAATGAGGAAACGTCCCTTATATTTTTCCTCAGAATAGACCTGGAAGCGCGTCTCCACTCGGCTCCCATCCTCCTTGGCATGTCGGGAAGGTATTTCTTTAAATTCCTCTTCAACCCAGCAATATGGGCGTTCCCTGTTCAGCCTCTCCCAGTTCAGCCGGTGTGCAACCACGTTGACACACCCTTCAGCAGTACGGAGGATCAGCGTCTTCCCAGATCCTGGAACCTCTACTTTACCTGATGCACATCGAAATATTTTAGCGCTGTGGTAAAAGGCAACATCGTCAGAGAGGTACCCTTCTGCACTCGATTCACTGTCAGAGAGACTGATAGCCCTCGAGCCGAAGGAATTCTCAGGGTGGTGCCGAACCACTGGCAACCACGAAGAAGGAGTTCCAACCCTCTCTGGACGGTGATACCTGGCCACAGGAAGATTCACAGGAATCCTCCTACCACGGTGGCCTGAGGGGGCACGAGAGCTATATTTCCCCCTGTTTGAGGCACCAACGCTATTTCGCCTAGGACACATGACAATGGTGTAAAGAAATTTAAAGAAATGTGAGTTTAGGGATGAAAGAGGTTACCTAGGAAGGGAGTTAAAGGCGATGAGAACCTCACAAGAACGACAGCAACAGGGTCTCCAAATTTTTTTGCAGAGTTTCACTAAGCTTGAAGGCAAGAGTGAATTTTGAAACTCACTAAGTCACCTTTTTGTAGGTAACGAAGGAGTACAATGATCAACCAAGGATTGTGTTGCATGCCCCAAAATGCAACTTTTCGAATTTAAACGACCCTATCGTTTCACAGTCAAAGGCGCGAAGTGGCGACGCTTCGTAAAAGGTTTCGAGTGAAATGAGCCCCTAATATCCAAAGTCCAGGCCCAAAACAGCCCTAACAACAGTTATATTTTTAGAGCAATGATGACTCACGTGTTAAAAGACATTTATTGTCTAATCATTTTAGACGCATTAAATGCATTCCAATAACTATTCGAATACCAAAAGTTACGATTTCCAAAAACTCTTGGGATTTCCCCCATTACGAATCTTTATCCAAACCCGCTATGAGGGCATCATGAGAGCGGATCTTTCACCTGTAAAACGGCTGCACAGGCAGGTTACCAGCATGAAGCTGACATGTATTTTAAATGGGTATATTCGGTGTATCCTACTGGCATCCAGACTTCTTGAAGACAGTGTAGCTTATATGAGCAACTTAACAGTCCCTCACACAAGCTAGGGGACAAATGATTCGGTCTGGATACTGGCCCTTAGGATAAGACGTCATCTTGGCTGTCTCAGAAGGTCAACCGGTATCATAGGTCAACATCCGTACTGCAAAAATATGATATAGGATCCCTTCTTACACCGGTCATCCAAAGTCTCATCTGAGACATCGAATCCTTCATCCGCTCTCATTCCTCCGTTGTATATAACCGTTTGCTTCAGTGTCATGATAAGATAAGTAGAGTCACTACTTATCAAAGTAGATACCCTGCACAGTGGAATGTGTCTATATCATTCATTGAAAGGAGTAAGTACGATTACAGGCGTGATATACGGAAATAGTGGATTATCCCCATCCCCGTGTCAGAATCGTACACTGATCATTGACCTACCAACTGTCACGCTCTGAATACTGAACTACTCTAATTGATACTTTGCACACGGCATCAGAACTCATGGGCCCACTTGCGTCCGACGATTCATTTTTCACGTTTAACTATAAATGGCATACTCACCAACACATGCAAGGTTACATTGTTCTTGCTCTCATTTTACTATTGCATTGCTTAAGTGTTCATTGAGTTCTCATACACTCTTCTAACTTGAGCGTTAGAGAATCTTCGCATGTGACACCACCTTTCGCCACCTAACAATGTGAAACTCTGGTGTGAAGGATCTCTAGGATAACAAGACCGGTTACTCCCACTAAGAGATCGGATTATAATACTGGATACCCACTGTACCGGTGTATAAACATTTAAAACATATACTTTTGTGGCTGGTCCCCACACCGGATCGTAGACCCCGGTTCAGACCAGTTCAGATTCTCATCACAAAATTCCCAGTTTTAAAAATAAAAACATTGATTCATGTCAGCAGTTTTTCAACATGAACATACCTTGGTATTTAAGGTATAACTGGAGCTACAAATATCCTTTTAACTTGAAACCACTTTGTATAAATCCACAACACAAATATACAACCTTTATAAAGACATCAAAGTCTAAATATGCACATATAATTCTCAGAATTTCAATATTTACACAAAATAAAAGGTACATATTCTAGAATGGACATACTTTAGCATTTTAGCTATACCTCGAGCTACAGGCATCCAAATCATGTCATTCAAAGCTCAAAATTCATATAACACATATATCTACAACTTTTATGAAGACACTAAATACTAATTCTATAACACCCTGGAGCCAACTTACAAATCCCAAAATAATTACCATCACCATATAAAATTTCTTGGATGATTTATTTTTCACCTAATAATTATCAAGTGATTCATAACCAGATTCCAGAGGTTACTGATATAATATTAAAGTGCATAACCTTTTTACATAATTAACTTCTTATTATTATACATAATATCCTTCTCATTATTATACATAATATCAGAGTGCATAACCTTAGATTTTATAAAATATAAAGATAAAAACATCAAAACATAGTTGCTATAGTTCTTCATAGTTCTTCCAAGGTTATGCACTAAAAAGTCTTCATAGTTCTTCCACGTCAAGCATAATCTATTCTGTTATATATATTTTCTTGATTAAGCATTAAAAAGTTGCCATAAGTAAAAGAAAGAGTGAGATAAAATATCAAATAAATAGAAATTAAATTAGAATATACACAAACACAAGTAGGATGCTATATGATGCAGATGCTAAACAAGTGTTTTGTATTATTTTTATTTATTATTTTCCATTCTTTATATGAATGAAAATGTATGATGATCCATTCTAGTGGAAACATAAGTAGTGATTTCCAATAATAATATTTTTATGGATATCCAACTGATACAGCACCACATAATGTAATACCAACATCGGATAACAATATAATAATATCAATACCAGATGTTGCGGGACCTCCTTAAAGACACATTGTTCAGCCCTTAAGACAGTCATGGTATAAAACCACCACAAGGGTTTGTTGCTCAACAAAGCGCGTTCCCCCACCAGGAACCCCCTCAAAGAATCCCATACGGATCTTTTGAACGGCCAATGCATATGATGCATGAATGCATTAGATCTGAATTAAATTATCAAATTCCTTTTATAATTAATCTTAACAATAAAATTATCATAACAATCAACATATATTTATAAGCATACTTCATATATCATATAATCCAAAGAATATGGAAACACATGTTCCATATTATAATGCATACTTCATATATCATAATTCAAAGAATATGGAAACACATTTTCCTCATGTATAGCATTTATTAATATTATGAAATTGTACTACTTATTATCAGGAATTCTTCTCCTTTAAATATGTTTAAATAAACTTCTAAACTTAATTTAATTAATCATACTTATTTATTTTAAGATAAAATCTCAAGGATAATTAAACACCCATTATTTAATAATTCTAATTTATATTTATAAAAAGTACCATTATTTTAAGTTTTTAATCATATTTACAAAAATATCACTGGTCTTAATCATGAAAATGCCATTTTTCTAATTTATTTACATAAATATCACTGCTTCTGATTTATTTATAAAAATGCCACTGTTTCTAATTTAGTTACAAAAATGTCAACACTTCTAGGTTTTTAACAACAGTTGCAAATATCCGTTGTCAAAATAGATTTGATTTGCAGTAAGCGAAGACATCCCCCTAATTTTGTAATTTTTATTGTTTTTACACATTTCAAATGCAAATTAAGCATGCCAATTGATTTCAAATCACCATACAACATCAGAAACATATCATATATCATATTTCATATCAATTAACATCAATTTCACAACTTAATTTAATTTAAATTAAAATCTAACTATATGAATTTCTAAACCAATGAAAATTAAAAAAGAAATTCTAACTTAATTCCTATCTACTTAATATTCTATCTCCTCTTTCTTACCTTAATTGAAGATTCCTCAACTGCTAGATTGCTTTGCTTCTTTGTTTCTCCTCAAATCTTCAAGTGGGTGTGATTCCTTATTATGCAAATTTGAAAAGCTTTAAAATATAGAAATGAAGATTTAGAAGCTTGAAGAAAATAATGGAGGGCTACCGGATTTGTAAGGTATTAAATTCTAAAGAAATTTGGAAGTGGAAGGCCCTATTTATAGCCTATTTAAGGCGGTGCACGAGGAAGAGGGAAACTTCGAGGAAAAAATCTTAGCGAAGATTTTTTTATTTTTTCCTTTTTATTAAAGGGTCCTTAATTATTCTACGCTTTATTGTCGTGTTCTATTTCCGTTTAATCTCATTTTAAATCTAATTTATGAAATAAAAATATTCTTATAACTGGAATTAAATTTCCTATTTTTTTATAAATTTATTTCTTATTTTTCTGAGAAACTTCAATTTTTAATGCTTAATAACCGATTCAATTTTAGTTATAAAAATTAGGCTGTGACAAATTCATACTTTTTAATCAATAAAATCAAAACACAAGTACAAACATAATTTTTGAATTCCTAGCACATGGATACAACTATACCAATTCCATAACTATTTACAACCCTTTCCCCCTTACCTTAATGAAGGATCCTAGAGTGGTTGAAAGTGTCCTCTTATTGTCCTAGCTTTAGATCAAGAGTGACCTTGATGGAGAAAATGAAAGAAAATGCAAGAGATGTCTTCACTAACTTTAACTTTTTCAAAGAATTCAGACTTGAGAACAAGATAAAATGTTGGTTTAATCATGAAAATGACAACTGGGAGACAAGCTTTTCATAATGGAATTGTAGTGGGATGTTAGGTGCATTATGTGTAGTTATAATAGAGGTTTAAAGTTGGAAAAGTGGCTACACTGCTGGCCATTCCCACAACCTAAAAAATATAACTTGTATGATTGAAGTAAAATACTAATTCTGAAAAGTTTTGGTATTTTTGACATATCTCTCTCTAATCTTAATGGGTTTTGTTGATTTTGATTTTGTTGAAAGATAACAAGAAAAGGAACAACTTTGTAGTTTACCACATTTTCAAATTCAGACTCTAACTAGGTATTACAATGTGTACAAGATAACACATTTTGAGTGAAGTATATGGTAATTTGATGAGAGTAAATGGAAAAGGAAAAGAAATTGATAACTAAGGAATAAGTAATAAGTTATTTGGTTAGATTTTACCTAAGGTACAAGGTTAACATTATTTACAACATTAAAATGTTAAATTGAAGATGTTGTCCTAGCCAAAATTTGCATAGAAAGTTGAGATAAAAATTGCTTTGCCTCATCGTTTCTCCTCAAATCTTCAAGTAGAAGTGATTCCTTATTATGGAAATTTAAAAAGCTTTAAGATGTGGAAATTGAGATTTAGAAGCTTGAAGAAGATGATAGAGGGCTATGAGATTTGTGAGGTATTAAATTTTGAAGAAATTTGGAAGTGGAAGTCCTTATTTATAGGTTGTTTAAGGCGGTGTAAATGGCGGTGCGCGAGAAAGAGAGAAACTTCGAGGAAAAAATCTCACCAAAGATTTTTTCTTTTTTCCTTTTTTATTGAGAGGTTTTTTAATAATTCTATACTTTATTGTCGCGTTCTGTTTTCGTTTAATCTCAATTTAAATCTGACTTACGAAATTAAAATATCCCTGTAAGCGAAATTAAATTTCTTATTTTTTTGAGAAACTTTAATTTTTAATGTTTAATTACCGATTTAAATTTAGTTATGAAAATTAGGCTGTTACAAAACAATAAAATCAAAATACAAGTACAAACATAATTTCTGAATTACTAACACATAGATACAACTCTACCTATTCCATAACTATTTATAACCCATTCCCACCTTATCTTAATAAAGGATCCTAGAGTGGTTGAAAATGTCCTCTTATTGTTCTAGCTTTAGATCTAGAGTGACTTTGATGAAGAAAATAAAAGAAAATGAGTGAGATATCTTCACTAACTTTAACGTTTTCTAAGAATTCACAATAGGGAACAAGATAAAGTATTTTTAATCATGTAAATGACAAGTGAGAGACAAACTTTTCATAATGGAATTGTAGTGATGTTAGGTGCATTATGTGTAGTTATAATGGAGGTTTAAAGTTGGAAAAGTGGGCTACATTACTGACCATTCCTGGAACCTAAATAATATAACTTGTATGATTGAAGTAAAATACCAATCCTAAAAAAGTTTTGGTATTTTTGACATATCTCTCTCTAATCTTAATGAGTTTGTTGATTTTGGTCTTTTTGGAAAGATAACAAGAAGAGGAACAACTTTGTAGTTAACCATATTTTCAAATTCAGGCTCTAACTAGGCTTTAAAATGTGTACAAGATAACGTATTTTGAGTGGAGTATGTGGTAATTTGATGAGAGTAAATGGAAAAGGAAAAGAAATTGATATCTAAGGAAATAGATAACAAGTTATTTGGTTAACTTTTACCTAAGGTATAAGGTTAAAATTATTTATGACGATAAAAGGTTAAATTGAAGATGTTGTCCTAACCAAAATTTGTTAGAAAGTCGTGATAAAAATTGCTTTGTCTCCTTGTTTCTCCTCAAATCTTCAAGTGGGTGTCATTCCTTATTATGCAAATTTGAAAAGCTTTAAGATATAAAAATGGAGATTTAGAAGCTTGAAGAAGATGATGAAGAGCTATAAGATTTGTGAGGTATTAAATTCTCAAGAAATTTGGATGCGAAAGGCCCTATTTATAGGTTGTTTAAGGCGGTGTTTGTAACACCCTGGAGCCATCTTGCAAATCCCAAGATAATTACCATCATATAAAATTTCTTCAATAACTTATTTTTCACCTGGTAACTATCAAGTGATTGACAACCTGCTTCCACAGGTTACTGATATAATATCAGAATGCATAACCTTTTACATAATTAACTTCTTATTATTATACATAACATCAGAGTTCTGTACATATTATATTACCTAGATCTTATAAAATATAAAGATATAGAACACCAAAACATAGCATACATATAATACAGCCAAAGTAGCTACGCAAGCAAGCATCTGCATCAAGAGTCTTCATAGGTCATCCACATGAAGCATCATCCACTTTGTCACAAATCTTCCTAATTAAACACTAAAAAGTTGCCACAAGTAATAGAAAGAGTGAGATAACATATCAAATAAATAAAAATTAAATTGGAACATGCACAAACATAAGTAGGATGCTATGCGATGCAGATGCCAAACAAGTGTCTTGTATTATTTTTATATTATTATTTTCCATTCTTTATATGAATGAAAATGCATGATGGATCCATTTTGGTGGGAACATAGGCAATGATTTCCAACAATAATATTTTTATGGATATCCAACCGATACCGCGTCCTATAATGCAACAACAACATTAGATAACAATAATATAATAATTTCAATAACAAGTGTTGTGAGACCCCCTTTAAGGACACACTACTTATCCCTTAAGACGGCTGTGGTATAAAACCACTGCACGGGTCTGTTGCTCAACAGAGCGCGTTCCCCACCGGGAACCCCCTCAAAGAACCCCCTTGCGGATCCTTTGAACGACTAATGCATATGATTCATGAATGCATTAGATCTTAATTAGATTGTCAAATTCCTCTTTATAATTAATCTTAATAATAAAATCATCATAACAATCAAAATATTATAATATTTTATGACATTTATAAGTATACTCCATATATCATAATCCAAAAAAATATGGAAACACATTTTCCATAATATTTATTAACATACCATAATCCAAAGAATATAGAAACACATTTTCTATATTAATATTATAAAATTATACTAAAATAATTTAAAATAGGAACTTTTCTTCTTCAAATATGTTTAAATAAACTTTTGAAATCAATTTAATTAATCATATTTATTTATTTTAAGATAAAATCTCAAGGATAATTAAAAATTCATTAGTTAATAATAATTCTGATTTATATTAAAAAAATATTATTTAAAGTTTTTAATCATATTTACAAAAATGCCACTGATCTTATTTACGAAAATGTCACTGTTTTAATTTATTTACAAATGCCAGTGCTTCTGATTTATTAACAAAAATGCCACCGCTTCTGATTTAATTATAAAAATGCCACCACTTTCAGGTTTTAACACCGGTTGAAATATCCGTTGTTAAAGGGGTCTATTCTGCAGAAACAAAAATAGCACTATGCTTCTCTCTGTTTTTGCTGTTTTAATCATTTCAATTGCAAATTAAACATGTTAATTGATTCTAAATCATCATACAACATTAGAAACTTACCAAATATCATATTCCATATCAATTAACAGCAATTTCATAACTTAATTCAATTTAAATTAAAATTTAACTATATGGATTTCTAAACTATTAATCAATTAAACAAACAATTCTAACTTAATTCTTATCTATTTAATATCTTATCTCCTTTTTCTTATCTCAATTGAAGATTCCTCATGTGCTAGATTGCTTGGCCTCCTTGTTCCTCCTCAAATGTTTAAGTGAGTGTGGTTCCTTAATATGAAAAATTGAAAGGCTTTAAGATATGGAAATAAAGATTTAAAAGTTTGAAGAAGATGATGGAGAGCTATGGGATTTGTGGTGTATTTTGTGCTGAGGAATTTTGGAAGTGGAAGCCTTATTTATAGGCTTCTTGAGGCGGTGTGGAATGTGTTGAGATTTGAGAATTAAATTCTCTGATAATCAATTACCATTGTGTGTAATCGATTATCAAAGAGTGAAAACTCTGATTGTGTAACTTTTCAAATTTTGAGACACCAAATGGTATGACTTTTCAAAGGTGTAATGCCAAATGGTATGGCTTTTCAAAAGGTGTAATTGATTACCATTGTGTTGTAATCAATTACACGCCTTTTCAGTAAATTTAAAGAGTCTCAACCTTTCATAAAGAGTTATAACAATTCATAAATTTGTGTCCCTTTCATTCAGAAGATGTCTGATCAACATCTATATAAAGGGATCCAAGTGCATTACTCAAAACACAGAAATAAAAACACAAATTAAATTTCTTTCATCCTTTGTTCTTGTTTTACAACAATACAAGAGTGAGTATTGTTGTTGAATCTTCTTTGTATCTCAAAATTGGATTTCGTGATACCCACACTCTATAGGGACGAAATACTGATTTTAGGAAAGTGCTCTGCATGCCTAGAAGATCATATCAAGTCCTCTAAATTGTTGTTCATCTTTTGGTTCACCCTTACTTTGGAAAATTGTTCCAACAATCTAAAATCAATATTTCTAAGAAAGATGGCAACAATCCATGAAATGTCTACAAATTTCCACAAATTAGACAAATTTGAAGGCATTGGTTTTCGTAGATGGCAAAAGAAGATGCACTTCCTCCTCTCCGCCCTAAATGTGGCCTATGTTTTAAGCACTCCACAACCAAAGGAGAGAGAAGAGGAAACTTTGGAAGAACAAAGAAAGAGGCACAAGTGGGAGAATGATGATTACATATGCCGTGGTCACATTCTGAATGGCATGACCGATGCATTATTCGATGTGTATCAGTATGCAGAATCGGCCAAAGAATTGTGGGATCAACTTGAAGGCAAATACATTTCTGAAGATGCATCAAGTAAGAAATTCCTTGTTAGTAATTTTAATAATTATAAGATGAGTGATGTTAGACCTATAATGGAACAATTCCATGAAATCCAAAGAATCCTTGGAAGTTTTAGGCAACATAATATTGCTATGGATGAGACTTTTATTGTTTCTTCTATAATTGATAAATTACCACCTAATTGGAAAGATGTGAGAAATTCTTTAAAGCACAACAAGGATGATATAAGTGTTGAACAATTAGCAACATATCTTCGAATTGAAGAAGGAATCCGTCTACAAGATGGTAATAAGGATTCTAGCAATCCTAATTTGTCCATTGTTAATATGGTGGAAGATGAGAAATCAAAGGCAATACCAAAGTTCAAGAAAAGGCCCCTTAATTTCAATAAAGGAAGTAGGAACAAGAGGCCTAAATTTGGTAAGGCAAATCAACAAGCAACTTGTTGGGAATGTGGCAATTCCGGTCACATGAAAAGAGATTGTACAATCTGGAAAAGGAAAATGGCCAAGAATAGTGGAAAGCAAGGTCAAGGCAATTCTAGCCAAGACCAACCTAAGAAAGGTAATTTTGCACAAATTGCACATAACTCTAATTTGAATTCTGTGGAAATGGTTTCTGAAATCTTCTGTGTGCAGACTGATGATTCTTGGTGGATCGATTCAGGAGCTTCAAGACACGTGTGTAAAGATCGGTCTCTATTCAAATCCTTGAAGGAAGGTGACAATGGAGAAGTTCTTTACATGGGAAATGATTATATGGCTAAAGTCCTAGGTTGTGGACAAGTAGAATTATTACTTAGTTCTGGAAAATCACTTGTATTAAGAGATGTACTATATGCTCCAGAATTAAGGAGAAATTTAGTGTCTGGAGTAATCTTGAACCGATTAGGTTATAAATCGGTATTTGAAGCTGATAAGTTTGTACTATCTAAAGGTGGTGTATTTATTGGTCTAGGATATCTCTATAACAATATGTTTAAATTAAGTACAACAAATGGTGCTATTGATTCTGCTTATATTATTGATCATGATTCTTCTTTATGGCATTTTCGTCTTGGACATGTTAATTATCGAAAACTACATTCTATGTCTAAATTTGATCTGATTCCTCCATTTGACTTGAACATAGAAAAGTGTAGAACATGCATGCTAACAAAGATAACAAGAAAACCTTTTCCTAATATTGAAAGGAATTCAACTTTGCTTGAATTAGTACATAGTGATTTATGTGATTTTCATAGTACACCTTCATTAGGAAATAAGAAATATATGATAACATTCATTGATGATCATACACGCTTTTACTATGTTTATCTTTTGTTTACTAAAAATAAAGCCTTAGAAAAGTTTAAGGTTTATAAAAATGAAGTAGAATTGCGACTTAATACTAAGATTAAAAAGTTAAGAACTGATAAAGGTGGTGAATATTATGATCCAATTTATTTTCAATCTGTGGGTATTATCCATGAAACAACTGCAGCATATACACCACAACAAAATGGTATAGCAGAAAGAAAGAATAGGACTTTAGAAGAAATGGTTAATTCTATGTTGTCCTATTCTGGTCTAAGTGATGGATTTTGGGGTGAAGCCATGTTAACGGCTTGTTATATTCTAAACCGAGTTCCGATAAAAAGGAATGAGGTAACCCCGTATGAGCTTTGGTATAAAAGAAAGCCAAATTTGACTTATCTCAAAGTTTGGGGTTGTAGGGCAATTGTAAAAATACCGGAACCCAAGCGTAAGAAATTTGGTGAAAGAGGAATTGAATGAATTTTTATAGGTTATGCTGAACATAGCAAAGCCTATAGGTTCTATGTAATAGGACAAAATGATTATGTGTCACTACATTCAATCATAGAATCTAGAGATGCAATCTTTGATGAAAGGAGATTTTCTTCAATTCCTCATTCAAAGGATTTAACTCCTAATACCAATATTGAAGAATTGGATCAAAGCTTGATTGATCAAGGATTAAATGTTCATACTCTAGATGAGAATGATGCTTCCACATCACAACCTAGAAGAAGTAAAAGGGCAAGAAAAGAAAAATCCTTTGGCCCAGATTTTCATGTGTACTTAGTTGAAGGTACAAGAGATTCTATCTTAACAAAGTTCTCATATTGTTATAATATAGAAGAAGATCCATTGACATATCAAGAGGCTATGACGTCTCAAGATGCTGCTTTCTGGAAAGAAGCAATTAATGATGAGATGGAATCCATCATGGGAAATAACACATGGATTTTGGTTGACTTACCTCCTAAGTGTAAACCAATAGGATGTAAATGGATTTTCAAGAAGAAAATCAAAGCTGATGGAACTATTGATAAGTTTAAAGCATGTTTAGTGGCACAAGGGTTTAGACAAAAACCCGGAATCGATTATTTTGATACATATGCACCTGTGGCTAGAATCTCCACTATAAGGTTATTAATAGCACTTGCTGCTATTCATAAACTTGTGATACATCAAATGGATGTCAAGACTACATTCTTAAATGGAGAACTAGAAGAAGAAGTGTATATAAAACAACCTAAAGGTTTTGTTATGGAAAACCAAGAACACAAGGTCTGTAAATTGATTAAATCCTTGTACGGATTGAAACAAGCGCCAAAACAATGACACCAAAAGTTTGATGATGTTGTATTATCAAATGGTTTCAAAATAAACAATTCAGACAAGTGTGTGTATAGTAAATTTGATGACAAAGGTAATGGTGTCATAATTTGCTTGTATGTGGATGACATGCTGATTTTTGGAACAAATTTAGATCAAGTAAATTTGACCAAAACATTTCTATCAACATATTTCTCCATGAAAGATATGGGAGAAGCTGATGTCATCCTAGGTATAAAAATTAAGAGAGACAATGAGAAACTTATCTTGTCTCAATCACATTACATTGAGAAAGTTCTCAAGAAGTTCAATAACTTTGAATGCTCTCTTGTTTCAACTCCTATAGAACCAAGTTTAAAGATATTACCTAATGGTGGTATGGCTATTTCACAATTGGAATATGCAAGGGTAATAGGAAGTTTGATGTATACAATGACAAGTACAAGGCCAGATATCGCATTTGCGGTAGGTAAACTGAGTAGATATACTAGTAACCCTAGTTTATCACATTGGCAACCTGTACGTCGAGTACTTAAGTACTTAAAGAAAACTATTGATTATGGTTTGACATATAGTGGTTATCCTTCAGTTTTGGAAGGATATTCTGATGCAAGTTGGATTACAAACCAACAAGATCACTCTTCTACTAGTGGTTGGGTTTTCCTCTTTGGAGGAGGAGCAATTTCTTGGTCATCCAAGAAACAAACTTGCATTACTGATTCCACTATGGCTTCAGAATTTATAGCTCTAGCTTCAGCAGGAAAGGAAGCCGAATGGCTAAGGAATCTCATGTTTGAAATACCACTGTTACAAAAACCAATATCACCTGTAGCAATACATTGTGACAATGTTGCAACTTTGGCTAAAGCTTATAGTCAAGTGTACAATGGAAAATCAAGACATATAGGTGTGAGACATAGTTATGTCCAAGGACTTATCAAGGATGGTATTATTACCATTGATTTTGTTCGAACAAAGCTTAATTTGGCTGATGGTTTTACAAAGGCATTGGCTAAAGATTCCATCTCTAGAATGTCTATTGAAATTGGAATGGAGCCCACAATTAATCACTAGTAAGGGAATCTTAACTTGACGCTTAATATGACATTAAGTCTTAAGTTCAATAAGATTAAATCTCTTATTTGAGGATTGAAAGCACAAGGGTGCTTTAGACCTGTGATATAAGAAGGTTGAATAATTCTTAATTGATTTCTTGAATTTATGTTTTATCGCAGGAACATGTTTTACCTAAGAAATCAACCTATGTAAGTGCGAAGTTTGGCCGCTTCAAGAAGTCAATGGGCAATGACTTTGATGCACTTATGAATAGATATGGATGCATGGGCCTATTGTGTCAAGTACAACAAGAACATGTAGTTTATCTTATATGTAGTTGTATCTTCAAGTTTTCATTATGTATTATATCGGTTCAATCGTTTCGATACCAATAAAATACGATTTCTTGGAATGTATACTCTACTAAGTGGAAGTTCAAGTCTATGTACACTTTCATTTACGTGTAAGATTGTATATATTAAATTTAAATTTATGTGTAGTAATTATTTAATACTCTCAAATGGGGGAGGATTGTTGAGATTTGAGAATTAAATTCTCTGATAATCGACTACCATTGTGTGTAATCGATTATCAAAGAGTGAAAACTCTGATTGTGTAACTTTTCAAATTTTGAGACGCCAAATGGTATGACTTTTCAAAGGTGTAATGCCAAATGGTATGACTTTTCAAAAGGTGTAATTGATTACCATTGTGTTGTAATCAATTACACGCCTTTTCAGTAAATTTAAAGAGTCTTAACCTTTCATGAAGAGTTATAACAATTCATAAATTTGTGTCCCTTTGATTCAGAAGATGTCTGATCAACATCTATATAAAGGGATCCAAGTGCATTACTCAAAACACAGAAATAAAAACATAAATTAAATTTCTTTCATCCTTTGTTCTTGTTTTGCAACAATACAAGAGTGAGTATTGTTGTTGAATCTTCTTTGTATCTCAAAATTGGATTTCGTGATACCCACACTCTATAGGGACGAAATACTGATTTTAGGAAAGTGCTCTGCATGCCTAGAAGATCATATCAAGTCCTTTAAATTGTTGTTCATCTTTTGGTTCACCCTTACTTTGGAAAACTGTTCCAACAGAATAACGGTGCATGGGGAAGAAGGAAACAGGAAGAAGCATCGAAGAAAATATCTTCTGAGATTTTTTTAATAATAGTTTCCTTAATAATTCTACATTTTATTGTCACGTTTTGTTTCCATTTAGTCTCATTTTAAATCTGATTTACGAAATAAAAACATCCCTATAACCCAAATAAAATTTCCTATTTTCTAAAATTTAGTTTTAATTTTTCTGAGCAACTTCAATTTTTAATGTTTAATTACCGATACAAATTTAGTTAAAAAAATTGGGCTGTCACAGTGTAAATGGCAGTCCGCGAGGAAGGGAGAAACTTCGAGGAAAAATTTTCAACAAAGATTTTTTCTGTTTTCCTTTTTAATCAAGGGGTTCATTAATAATTCAACACTTTTTTGTCGCGTTCTACTTCCATTTAGTCTCATTTTATATCTGACTTATGAAATAAAAATATCCTTGTAACAGGAATTAAATTTCCTATTTTTTAAAGTTTATTTCTCATTTTTCTGAGAAACTTTAATTTTTAATGTTTAATTACCGATTTAAATTTAGTTATAAAAATTGGGTTATGACAAATTCATACTTTTTAATCAACAAAATCAAAACACAAGTACGAACGTAATTTCTGAATTACTAGCACATAGATACAACTCTACCCAGTTCATAACTATTTACAACCCTTTCCCACCATAGCTTCATTAAGGATCCTAAAGTGGTTAAAAGTGTCCTCTTGTTGTCCCGGCTGTAGATCAAGAGCGACTTTGATGGAGAAAATGAAAGAAAATGATAGAGATGTCTTCACTAACTTCAGGTTTTTCTAAGAATTCAGACTTGGGAACAAGATAAAGTGTTGGTTTAATCATGCAAATGACAAGTGGGAGACAAGCTTTTCATAATGGTAGTTATAATAAAGGTTTAAAGTCTGAAAAGTGGGCTGCATTACTGGCCATTACCGCGGCCTAAATAATATAACTTGTATGATTGAAGTAAAATACCAATTCTGAAACAATTTTAATATTTGGGCACATCTCTCTCTAATCTTAACGGGTTTTGTTGATTTAAGTCTTGTTGGAAAGATAACAGGAAGAGAAACAACTTTGTTGTTGACCATATTTTCAAATTCAAACTCTAACTAGGCATTAAAATGTGTGCAAAATAACATATTTTAAGTGGAGCATGTGGTAATTTGATGAAAGTAAATAGAAAAGGAAAAGAAATTGATAACTAAGGAATAGGCAATAAGTTATTTGTCTAGCTTTTACCTAAGGTACAAGGTTAACATTATTTATAATAGTAAAATGTTAAATTGAAGATGTTGTCCTAGCCCAAATTTACGTAGAAAGTCGAGATAGAAATTGCTTTGCCTCCTTGTTTCTCCTCAAATCTTCAAGTGGGTGTGATTCCTTATTATGCAAATTTGAATTGCTTTAATATATGAAAATAAAGATTTAAAAGCTTGAAGAAGATGATGAAGGGTATTGAGATTTATGAGGTATTAAATTCTGAATAAATTTGGAAGTGGAAGACCCGATTTATAGGTTGTTTAAGGCAGTGTAAATGGCGGTGCACGAGGAAGAGAGAATCTTCGACGAAAAATTTTCAACAAAGAATTTTTTTTTGTTTTCCTTTTTAATTAAGGGCTTCCTTAATAATTCTATGCTTTATTGTCACGTTCTGTTTCTGTTTAGTCTCATTTTAAATCGGATTTACAAAACAAAAATATCCAGGTAACAAGAATTAAATTTCCTATTTTTTAAAATTTATTTCTTATTTTTCTGAGAAACTTTAATTTTTAATGTTTAATTACTGATTTAATTTAGTTATAAAAATTGGGTTGTGACAAATTCACACTTTTTAATCAATAAAATCGAAACACAAGTACAAACATAATTTCTGAATTACTAGCAGATAGATAACACTCTACCCAGTTCATAACTACTTACAACCCTTTCCTACCATAGCTTAATTAAGGATCCTAAAGTGGTTGAAAGTATCCTCTTGTTGTCCTGGCTGTAAATCAAGAGCAACTTTGATGGAGAAAATGAAAGAAAATGAAAGAGATGTGTTCACTAACTTCAGGTTTTTCTAAGAATTCAGACTTGGAAACAAGATAAAGTGTTGGTTTAATCATGCAAATGACAAGTGGGAGACAAGCTTTTCATAATGGTAGTTATAATAGAGGTTTACAGTCTGAAAAGTAGGCTGTATTGCTGGCCATTCCCGCAGCCTAAATAATTTAACTTGTATAATTGAAGTAAAATACCAATTCTGAAACAATTTTGGTATTTTGGGCATATCTCTCTCTAATCTTAACAGGTTTTGTTGATTTATGTCTTGTTGGAAAGATAACAAGAAGAGGAACAACTTTGTTGTTGATCACATTTTTAAATTCAAACTACAATTAGGCATTAAAATATGTATAAGGTAACGCATTTTGAGTGTAGTATGTGGTAATTAGATGAGAGTAAATGGAAATGGAAAAGGAAAAGAAATTGAATACTAAGGAACAGGTAATAAGTTATTTGGTTAGCTTTTACCTAAGGTACAAGGTTAACATTATTTACAACGGTAAAATGTTAAATTGAAGATGTTGTCCTAGCCAAAATTTGTGTAGAAAGTGGGATAGAAATTGTTTTGCCTACTTGTTTCTCCTCAAATCTTCAAGCGGTTATCATTATTTACAAGGTTAACATTATTTACAATGGTAAAATGTTAAATTGAAGATGTTGTCCTAGCCAAAATATGTGTAGAAAGTGGGATAGAAATTGTTTTGCCTACTTGTTTCTCCTCAAATCTTCAAGCGGTGTGATTCCTTCTTATGCAAATTTGAAAAGCTTGAAGATATGAAAATAGAGATTTAGAAGCTTGAAGTAGATGATGGAGTGCTATGAAATTTGTGAGGTATTAAATTTTGAAGAAATTTGAAAGTGGAAGACACTATTTTTAGGTTGTTTAAGGCGGTGTAAATGGCGGTGCGCTAGGAAGAGATAAACTTCGAGGAAAAATTTTTAGCAAAGATGTTTTTGTTTTCCTTTTTAATTAAAGGCTTCCTCAATAATTCTACTCTTTATTGTCGCGTTCTATTTCCGTTTAGTCTCATTTTAAATCGAATTTACGAAACAAAAATATCCCTGTAACAGGAATTAAATTTCCTATTTTTAAAATGTTTTTCTTATTTTTTGAGAAACTATAATTTTTAATGTTTAATTACCGATTTAAATTTAGTTATAAAAATTAGGCTGTGACAAATTCACACTATTTAATCAACAAAATCAAAACACAAGTACGAACGTAATTTCTGAATTACTAGCACATAGATACAACTCTACCCAGCTCATAACTATTTACAACCCTTTCCCACCATAGCTTAATTAAGGATCCTAAAGTGGTTGAAAGTATCCTCTTGTTGTCCTGGCTGTAGATCAAGAGCGACTTTGATGGAGAAAAAAAAATGAGAGAGATGTGTTCACTAACTTTAGGTTTTTCTAAGAATTCAGACTTGGGAACAAGATAAAGTGTTGGTTTGGTCATGCAAATGACAAGTGAGAGATAAGCTTTTCATAATGGAATTGTAGTGAGATTTTAGGTGCATTATGTATATTTATAATGGATGTTTAAAGTTGGAAAAGCGGGTTGTATTTCTGGCCATTCCCGCAGCCTAAGTAATATCACTTGTATGATTGAAGTAAAATACCAATTCTGAAATAGTTTTGGTATTTTGGGCATACCTCTCTCTAATCTTAACCGGTTTTGTTGATTTATGTCTTGTTGGAAATATAACAAGAAGAGGAACAACTTTGTTGTTGACCATATTTTCAAATTTGGACTCTAACTAGGCATTAAAATGTGTGCAAGATAACGTATTTTGAGTGGAGTATGTGGTAATTTGATGAGAGTAAATGGAAATGGAAAAGAAATTGATGACTAAGGAATAGGTAATAAGTTATTTGGTTAGTTTTTAGCTTAGGTACAAGGTTAGCATTATTTGTAATTGTAAAATGTTAAATTGAAGATGTTATCCTAGCCAAAATTTGCGTAGAAAGTTGAGATAGAAATTGGTTTGCCATTGTTTCTCCTTAAATGTTCAAGTGGGTGTGATTCTTTATTATGTAAATTTGAAAAGCTTTAAGATATGAAAATGGAGATTTAGAAGCTTGAAGAAGATGATGGTGGCTATAAGATTTGTGAGGTATTAAATTCTAAAGAAATTTGGAAGTGGAAGGCCCTATTTATGGGTTGTTTAAGGCGGTGTAAATGACAGTGCGCGAGGAAGAGAGAAACTTCGAGGAAAAATTTTCAGCGAAGAGTTTTTTTCTTTTTTACCTTTTTTATTAAGGGGTTCCTTAATAATTTTACGCTTTATTATCACGTTCTTTTTCCGTTTAGTCTCATTTTAAATCTGATTTATGAAATAAAAATATCCCTCTAACTAGAATTAAATTTCCTATTTTTTAAAATTTATTTCTTATTTTTCTGAGAAACTTTAATTTTTAATGTTTAATTACCGATTTAAATTTAGTTATAAAAATTGGGTTGTGACAAATTCATACTTTTTAAGCAACAAAATCAAAACACAAGTACAAACGTAATTTCTAACACCTATAACTCTATCCATTTCATAACTATTTACAACCCTTTCCCACCATACCTTAGTTAAGGATCCTAAAGTGGTTCAAAGTGTCTTCTTGTTGTCCTAGTTGTAGATCAAGAGTGACATTGGTGGAGAAAATGAAAGAAAATGAGAGAGATATCTTTACCAACTTCAGCTTTTTCTAAGAATTCAGACTTGGGAACAAGATAAAGTGGTTGTTTAATCATGCAATTGACAACTGGGATGCAAGCTTTTCATAATGGAATTGTAGTGAGATGTTAGGTGCATTACGTGTAGTTATAATAGAGGTTTAAAGCTGGAAAAATGGGTTGCATTGCTGGTCATTCCCGCAGCCTAAATAATATAACTTGTATGATTGAAGTAAAATACCAATTCTAAAATAGTTTTGGTATTTCAGGCATATCTCTCTCTAATCTTAACGGGTTTTGTTGATTTATGTCTTGTTGGAAATATAACAAGAAGAGGAACAACTTTGTAATTGATCATATTTTCAAATTCAGACTCTAACTAGGCATTAAAATATGTACAAGATGACATATTTTGAGTGGAGTATGTGGTAATTTGATGAGAGCAAATGAAAAAAAAAGAAATTGATATATAGGGAAATAGGTAACATGTCATTTGGTTAACTTTTACCTAAGGTATAAGGTTAAATTTAAGATGTTGTCTTAGCCAAAATTGGTGTAGAAAGTCGAGATAAAAATTACTTTACCTCGTTAATTCATCTCAAATCTTCAAGTGGGTGTGATTCGTAATTATGCAACTTTGAAAAGCTTTAAGATATGAAAATGGAGATTTAAAAGCTTGAAGAAGATGATGGAGGGCTATGAGATTTGTGAGGTATTAAATTATGAAGAAATTTGAAAATGGAAGGCTATATTTATATGCTGTTTAAGGCTGCGTAAATGGCAATGCGCGAGGAAGAGAGAAACATTGAAGAAAAAATTTCAGCAACCATTTTTTTGTTTTTCTTTTTTATTAAGCGATTTCTTAATAATTCTAGCTATATTGTTGCATTCTGTTTCCGTTTAATCTCATTTCAAATCTGATTTATGAAATAAAAATATTCATGTAACCGAAATTAAATTTCCTATTTTTTAAAATTTATTTCTTATTTTTCTAAGAAACTTCAATTTTTAATGTTTAATTATCGATTCAAATTTAGTTATAAATGTTAGGCTTTGACAAATTCACACTTTTTAGTCGACAAAATCAAAACACAAGTACAAACATAATTTTTGAATTCCTATAATTTCTGAATTCCTAGCACATAGATCCAACTCTACCTATTCCATAATTATTTACAATCCTTTTTCCCTTACCTTAATTAAGGATCCTAGAGTGGTTGAAATTGTCCTGTTGTTGTCTTAGCTTTAGATCAAGAGTGACTTTGATAGAGAAAATGAAAAGAAATGAGAGAGATGTCTTCACTACTTTAATTTTTTCTAAGAATTCAGACTTGGGAACAAGATAAAATGTTAGTTTAATCATGCAAATGACAAGTGAGAGACAAGCTTTTCATTATGAAATTGTAGTGGAATGTTAGGTGCATTATGTGTGTTTATATTGAAGGTTTAAAGTTGGAAAAATGGGCTGCATTGCTGGCCATTCCTGCAGCCTAAATAATATAACTTGTATGATTGAAGTAAAATACAATTTTTGAAATAGTTTTGGTATTATTGACATATCTTTCTCTAATCTTAATGGATTTTGTTGATTTTGTTCTTGTTGGAAACATAACTAGAATAGGAACAACTTTGTAGTTGACCATATTTTCAAATTTTGATTCTAAATAGGCATTAAAATGTGTACAAGATAACTCATTTTTAGTGGAGTATATGGTAATTTGATGAGAGTAAATGGAAAAGGAAAAGAAACTGATATATAAGGAAATAGGTAATAATTTATTTGGTTAACTTTTACCTAAGGTATAAGGTTAAAATTATATATGATGGTAAAAGGTTAAATTGAAGATGTTGTCCTAGTCTAAATTTGCGTAGAAAGTGGAGATAAAAATTGCCTTGTCTTCTTGTTTCTCTTCAAATCTTCAAGTGGGTGTGATTCCTTATTATGTAAATTTAAAAGCTTTAAGATATGAAAATGAAGATTTAGAAGCTTGAAGAAGCTGATAGAGGGCTATGAGATTTGTGAGTTATTAAATTCTGAAGAAATTCGGAAGTGGAAGGCCCTATTTATAGGTTGTTTAAGGCGGTGTAAATGACAGTGCGCGAGGAAGAGAGAAACTTCGAGGAAAAATTTTCAACGAAGAGTTTTTTTCTTTTTTACCTTTTTTATTAAGGAGTTCCTTAATAATTTTACGCTTTATTATCACGTTCTTTTTCCGTTTAGTCTCATTTTAAATTTGATTTACGAAATAAAAATATCCCTCTAACTGGAATTAAATTCCTATTTTTTAAAATTTATTTCTTATTTTTCTGAGAAACTTTAATTTTTAATGTTTAATTACCGATTTAAATTTAGTTATAAAAATTAGGCTATGACAAATTCACACTTTTTAATCAACAAAATCAAAACACAAGTACGAACATAATTTCTGAATTACTAGCACATAGATACAACTCTAACCATTTCATAACTATTTATAATCCTTTCCCACCTTACCTTAATGAAGGATCCGAGAGTGGTCGGAAGTGTCCTCTTGTCGTCCTAACTTTAGATCAAGAGTGACTTTGATGCAGAAAATGAAAGAAAATGAGAAAGATGTCTTCACTAACTTCAACTTTTTTTAAGAATTCAGACTTGGGAACAAGATAAAGTGTTGGTTTAATCATGCAATTGACAACTGGAATACAAGCTTTTCATAATAGAATTGTAGTGGGATGTTAGGTGCATTATATGTAGTTATAATAGAGGTTTAGAGTTAGAAAAGTGGGTTGCATTGCTGGCTATTCCTGCAGCCTAAATAATATAACTTGTATGATTAAAGTAAAATACCAATTCTAAAACAATTTTGGTATTTTAGGCATATCTCTCTCCAATCTTAATGGATTTTGTTGATTTTGGTCTTGTTGGAAATATAAGAAGAATAAGAACAACTTTGTAGTTGACCATATTTTCAAATTTAGACTCTAACTAGGCATCAAAATGTGTACAAGATAACTTATTTTGAGTGGAGTATGTGGTAATTTGATGAGAGTAAATTGAAAAGGAAAAGAAATTGATAACTAAGGAAATAGGTAATAAGTTATTTAGTTAACTTTTACCTAAGGTATAAGGTTAAAATTATTTACAACGGTAAAATGTTAAATTAAAGATGTTGTCTAAGCCAAAATTTGTGTAGAAAGTCGAGGTAAAATGGATAATATCATTGATGATCTTAATCAGAATAATTATACAAGAGAATAAATTTTTTTTGGATGTTACAGTTGTGGTTTTGGTGATGAGGAGAAAGAAGAGAGAAAATGAGAGAGAAAGTGAGGGAGAACTTAGGTATGGTGGTGGTGAGGTGTGGTGGTGGTGGTATAAGGCCTTGTAAGGGTGAGAGGTGGTGAGGAAAAATTAAAACACAATAAGGGTCGAAACGTTAGGACATATTTTTGAATAGGGTGGAACTGGTTATATTGCATGGAAAATTTGAATATAATAGGATATAGGATGATAATTATAGGCCACAGGTCTTTCTAGAAAGAATTAAGAAGTTTCAGGTTCAATTGTTGTGAAAAAAATATAAAATATCGGGTCATACGATGTTTCCGACAACGAATGTCAAGAAACAAAAATAAGCTCGAATAATTTATTGATTAACAAATTTAATCAATATAACGAGTCTCATAAAATACTTAGGTTTATAAATAACTCAAGGTTTCAGAATTTGGTTCCTAACAATTTCATAATTAATTCCTCAACCTAATGGGTCGTTCTAAAATTTTAAACATATCGACCCTAGATTAATTAATTAATTAATAATGGATCATTGAAAACAAATCGCACGCCCGATTTATTTTCCTAAAATATCCTAATTTGTTAAAATTGAGATATTACATTAGGACTCATCATTCTACTCTCCTAACTTATTATCCAATTATCATAAGAGAGACAAATGATTCAATTGATGTATCTCATTTATTGTTATATTTACTCCAATAATAGTTATCCATTAATAAAAGTTATTTTTGTCAAAACATGATTAATGATAAGAAAATTTAAAAGAGAGTCTTATATTAAAAGACAATTTATTTATTTTATAAAATAATCTTATATTTAAGGATGGAAGTAACATTTCTTGAATATAAGCAACAAAAAAATTGTCCTACACTATAAGCAAATTTAACTAACTCAAGTTCATTACACGTGGATGTATCTCAAAAATACCCTTAATTAATGTTCACTTTAATTTTCAATGGAAAGAGAATAAGAGACTAAATCTCCTTAACAAGTTTAAATGAAGGATATTATAGTAAAAACATATTTTTTTAGATGAATCCAATGACATTAAATGAAGGTAACTACTTTTCTTAAAGGGTGTGTGCTATTTTTTTTTGTTTATAAAAAATATATATTTATTTTTAATTAATAATTTAATATTATCTCTGATCTTGAATATATGAGGAAAAGGACAAAAACATGTATTAATATTTATAATAATTATGTGAGAGAATCAATTTTATTTCTAAGAATACTCTTAATTAAATGGTTAATATAGAGAGATGTGACTAAGTAGCTTTTGAATTATTTCAAAACAAATAAGGGGTATGAATGAAAATTCATCATTAATTTACTTATAAACATAAAATTGTCTCTTATACTTATGATAAAAAAAATAGGTCCAATTTGTCTCTTATTAATATAGGTGACTCGTGATATGTCCAGGTTGACCAATATGATATTGTAATATTACTGAAGTATATATTTTGAAAAATTGTGAAAGTTTGGATTTGAAAAGTGGAACTTAATTAGTATATAATTTATTGTTTCAAAAACCCGTCGGATCATAAATTCACCCTTCCAGTTTCCAATTTCCACATTATGCAATAATCCAACACTATGCAAACATAATCAATCCCATTAACTTATCAATCGTATCATTCATCATCCGTTCATCATCATAACATACTTATGCAACCCATTACATAACCTGTCCATTATGCAATGCAACAATCACCTAGACATTAAATGCAATGCATCACAAACACATGGATCCATCCATGGTATTCCATACACAATCACATTAATTACAATTCCTGGATATCAAATGCATCACATGCAATACACTGGGACCATCCATGGTCACCACATCCATACATCATCAACATCATATATAACATCATCCATGATCTCATCATATATAATCAAAATGTAATCTAGGTTTCTAATGAAACCATTAGCTACCTAAAATCCACTAAACAAACATATACATCATCCAAACAGATATCTACAGGAGTCGGCCAAGGCTATACCATAAAATACTATACAAGTATATAGAAATACTCCCTGTACAAGCATAGTGGCATCTCACCAATCGCCGTCACGACCCAAATCCACTGGAATATAGCCATATAAATAGGGGTGAGCACAGTACATATTAAATGACAGTTATTGAATCAGATCAACCTATCCAATTCTCTAACACATAACATAATATCACAATCAATCACCATATTAACTGTTATTCAATACAATATACTCATATCAATTATTCTCAACCTCATACACAACTATCATAATTATGTCATTCACCACAATACATCACATAGGCTATACCATCATGTTATTCACAAGAACATACACCAATGCATTTACATAATCATTCATTTGGATCCAATTACACATTCAATGATTTAGTGTTCTAACACAAGGCTCTCAGCCATATATTCAGCTCTCAGCTGATCCGACTGTTTTATTAGTACCAAACCATTTGCCCTCTCACGTAACACAATCACTCTCCGCGATAACGGAAGTGTTACGGGTTAGCCCTGAGTCCCACTCAATAGGCTTGCCTTAAGTCCCACTCAAGGTCTTTTTTGGAATCCTCGAAACCACAATCAATCATAGAAATCATATTTCATATGCATATATCATCAGTAAGCATCTCATGCTTTACATCATTATCCATTTAATCATCCACACAAGCATCTCATGCTATAAAATGGTATCATCTCATTTATTCATTTGCATCACATGCAAACTCATAATTCAATATATATATGTTCCATAGCATCTCATGCATATAGATACTACTCCAATCAAGTCCTACATTTCATATAATATATAATCATCAATTTACTATCATCATTATGGACGGATAACAATACAATACACAATAACTCTTAGATATCATTCAAACTAGGATATTTCACTAGCACTTCATATTTTAAACAATTCAAGCATCATGTTTCACAAACGCATAATTCACGATATATGTCAATATACCCTTAATCCATCCACAAACTATGTGTTTAAAATATAAAAGCTCCCGCTACCTAGAATAAGGAATCCCAGAAGCTCACAACACTAACCAAATGCTATCCGAAGCCTCTAAAAATCCTAAAACATAAGTATTTAATTTTTAATAACCCACACACTATTAAATTATACTCCAAAGCCTATATCCAACAATATATTTGGTATCCGGTAATTATAACTTACCGATAAGTGCTATCAACCTCCGATCAATACCCAAGCTCTGAAATGCTTCCAAAACAATTCCTACATTATAATTAACCCAATTAATACCCAAATTTCATAGAACAGAGTCAAAATAACCCTCCAATAATTATTTTATTAACCAACGACTTACCAAACCAAGCTGTCAACCTCCGAAGCTCGAGTCTGAAGAACCCCCAAGCCGTTTGCTAACTCAAACTACTCTTAAACCACCTAATTTCATGAAATTAATTATTATCAAGCTTCGAAACTTGCAGAATAAAATTGTAGAAGTTATGGGTTGCCATTCTAACTTACTTGAACTTGGAGAAATTCCAAAGATCCTCAAGCTGCCATACACGGGGAATGATTCCAAACACTCTACAATCATGGAATTTAACGTAATTTAGAAGTGGAAAGGTGAGGGGGCAAGGATCAAGGATGGGTTTAACTACTTACCTCTAATTTCAAAGAGTTGAAACTTTCTCCTCCTTAAACATGGCTGCCGAAGGAGACGGGAAGGAGAATGACACCAAAAGCTCACACTAAATTGAAGAATTAAGGAGAATATGCGTGACCGAGAGAGTAAAAGTGTGAGTTTTAAATTTGCAATTTCCTTCTTCCAATTTTAACGTGAGGTGCAGAGAGTGCAAGTGGACTTGTTTTCCTTTCTTTCTCCTGATGACATGCGTGAATGCAATTGGAAATTAGGAAAATTGCAATTGTAACTTATGGGCACAATGGTAATTCCATATTCATTTTAATTAACTAACCTTTAACTTTAATTTTTCTATTAACTTAGTTAAGGATGTTACATATAAGAGGTCAAACTTCTTTGACAAGGTAAAAGAATTAACTTCATGCATAAGATAGTCCCTTTGGTGGGTAAGGTAGTAAAAAAAGAGTACGGATCACAAACTCTTTTGTTACCTCTTCAGCCTTATGTTTTTCTTTTTCAATGATAAATTTAGGCTCCTATATGGCCTTTGTAAAGGACTATGCAATTTTATCATCTTTAGCTATCAGAACATTGTCAAATAATATGTCATCTTGTATTGTCCAAACCTCACTATATACCAATAGTGATAATAGACTCAAAATCAACTTATCTCTTCATCTTGAAGATTCAATACACTAAGAAATCTATCATATTGCTAAGACACGGATAATAACTTATCTCTTCATTGAAAAATACACGTTTGATCTCTTGAACTTTCATAACTGGAGTACACGAACATTTACACTTAGTCGATTGGAGATCAGAGTAATGATATTTAGTATAGTCATATGTGATTATTATGAAAAATGAGAAAAGTTAATATATGGGTATGAAAAAATTATTACATTTGTGATAAATATGTAAAACCTCATTATATATTGTTAATGATCCATAACCAAATATAAATAAAATAAAATAAATAAGGATAATAATTCGTATGAATGATAATCATTTGGATAAGCAATTTAATGATGAATGATAAATTAAATATATATTCACATGAATATAATTTATTTTAGTTTTATATTGTAAATTAATAATGAAATGAGGAATGATATCAACTAAATATCTTGTAATAAAAAATTAAATATCCGCATGAATGATATCATATATGACCAAATACAATGAATTTGCTAGGGGAAACTACATAGAATAGGTCCTTGAAATTGTTATCATAAATTAGTTGATATACTATTTAAAGATTATACATACATATGAATTAAAAAGGTTGTTATAGTGGTAGTCTCATGTGTCCTTTTAAGGAAAGAGCTCAAGTTTGATGCTTTGATATGTTACATTTTTTTATAATTTTTATTTAAAATTGAAGTGTTATGGTCGAATGTAAGGAAATGCGACATGTATCCCGGGGATTCCATGACTAAAGATAAAATTAGACAACTTTTCAGACAAAAAATATTATTAAGCCATTAAAAAATTATAAATCTAGAAAAATATCATATGACATCTATATATAATAGAATTATATATATATATATATATATATATATATATATTTTGATATGTTTAAATTATTTTTATCTTTATCTACTTATAAATATTATTTTAATATTTAAAAAATTAATTCTTTTGTAATTTTTATTTAGGCAAAAAAATCTCAATAAAAATTAGAAAAACCACTAAAAAAAGCAACCCAAGTTTTTCAGTTAATATATGCTAAGCTTCAACGATGTCGGCATTGACGACGCTGTTCTAATAAATATTTGCGATAGGAACAACTTCCATCGCTAATTTACATCGCAAACGACCCGTAGAGATGATTCTTGATCGCTTATTATTGATCATTGCTAAATGAGTTACTATCAACGACAAGAATATATATCATTTCTAAAATATTGTAGCTAAAATAATGTATATGACGAATGAAAAGAAAATATAAATAAATAACTCAATAAATTAAAATTTGGATGAAGAATAATCTATTATTTTTTGAAGTTTCAAATTCTGATTAATAATCCATTTTTAGTAAAAATCACCAAACAAGTTTATGATTATATATATATATATATATATATATATATATATATATATATATAATTTGATTTTTTAAACCTTCTCAAACACACCAACTCTCAATAGATTTTGTTTATTGACGAGATTCAAAATTCAACATTTTATTTAAAAGTTAAAACTCCTTGTATATAATAAAGTACCTTCAGTATTTTATGATCATGTTAAATTTTTTATATATATTATAAAAAAAATATGTACAGATACACACCTTACTGCTTCCATATTGCAATGTAGATAAATGAAAACCTAAGGCAAAATATTATATTAAAAGCAAAATCATTTCATTAAAAATTACATAAAAATTACTTGAAAACCAAAACCATTATCATTAATGATAATTTAAATAAGTTTTTATCTCGTCTAAAATTAGATATAATATACTTGGAGAATATGTTCAGCTTTAAATAAAAGGCTGAGGCAACAATTACAGCTGTGTTCCAGAAACGACCATGAGCACCATTCTCACTCTATTAAAATTAACCAAATCATTATCTTCATCATTGCATTGATTTCCTCATATCTCGTAAAACCCTTTATTTTCATTTCATTGCCTTCTGATCTCTGAGAGAGAGAGAGAGAGAGAGAGAGAAGAAAGAGGAAGCTCTTACCTTTTGAGGGGAACGCTGTCTGGTCCAAGGATATGCTACCTTAATTTCTCATCTTCTCTTCATTCTTCTGAAACAATATATTACTATTGTACATGTTTCCTCGGACCAGGCTTCATTCCCCTCAATTACAGCTTCCATCATCATCCAAATCCTTATTTTTCTCTTCTCTCCTTTCACACTCCAATTAATCCAGGTAATCAGTTAATATCAATATCTCTCTCTCTCTCTCTCTCTCTCTCTCTCTCTCTCTCTCTCAATTTTCAGCTATTTATTTATTTGTTATATATTCATGCTATTGTGTTTCCTTTTCCACCTGCATGTGGAGTGATTCACTAATTGGTGTAATGATGAAAAGATTTGACTGCAGCCCTTGATCACAACACAAAAAGGAACCCATCATTTTTGCTTTGGAATTCTTATCATAATTTTCAGATCATGCTTATTTCATCAGTTTCTGTGTTAGCTGCATGTTTCACAATCATTGGATCAGAATTTCTCATCATGAGTTTCATGATCTCCTGTGCCTGTCTATGTATAGGATCTGTTTTAGGGTTTGATCATAGCCAACTTTTAAACAAGGTACGTACAAATTAATTTAATTAATTAGAATAGTCATGAGCATATAATATATATATGCACCTATATATCTGATCTTCCTTTGATATTTACATAAATTAAGACCAAAGAAAAATAAGCCAAATACAAACTAATTTTTTCGACAAAAATTTTCATAACACATTAAATGATATCAATGACTGTATATATTGATTTTCATATTGTTCTTCTTCGTTATTTGTGTGTCTGTGGCTAGATTCAAAGTTTCAGACCTCTCAGCTTTACCAATTATTCAATTATTGTTCTTTTTTGGTCCTTTAATTTTTCTTTTCGTCATTTTCAGCATTAAGTTTGATCCTTTGGATCGAGTGGAAGACATTGATGGAAAAGGGTATGGTATAAGTAGAAGCATATAGTGTGACAAATTATATTCTGTAGAATAGATTCTATATTATTGCTATCTTTTCTTTCTTTATAAAAGGAGATGTCTTTCTGCTCTCTTTTGAAAATCACCCCTTTTGAATCTCTCTTTTAAGTCTTTCTTTATGTATTTTATCTTTAACCAAATATATTCCCTTGGTTCATACATGTCAGATTAATCCTAATTGAGTTTTCTAAGTGACAGATGCATATTTAACTTAATGGTGTGTGTGTAATATATATATATATATATATATCATCTCAGTTAATTATTTACAATTAGGGTGTCATTTCAGAAAGAAAATTCTTACCGGAAAGAGAAGTAGAATTGGAGAACAATGTTGTAAGAATAATCACGGCAGATTCTGGCATTTAATTACTAATTACTAATTACTAATTATCCCAAAAAGTAAGTTTTCTGCTACTCAGTTAAGTAATCAAATTTGGTTCCTAATCCTATAAGTTGACTGTAACGTAATACGATAACTTAAATATTAAACTTTAAATAACATTATAGCTTATTATTAGTTTTAAAGCATCTCTATTTTTGTTCGTCAATAGTATTCGGTATATATAAATCGGTCTTTATGATTATTTTTTAATTTTTCAAACTTTAATTTAATTTTCTAATAAAATTTCGTTCTTATATATATATATATATATATATATATATATATATATATATTGTTCACTTTGATTTTTTTATCCTGAAGTTTTTATTTATTAAGTTATTGATTGACTTATCATTTTTACTTGTTAAGACATTTTAGGAAGTAAAGTTGAAAAATTAAATGTAAGGATTTACATCCAAGAAAATAATGTATATAAAACTCAAATACATAAAATAAATATTAACACTAAAAATACAAAAAATATATAGAAACTAAATCAAGTTGATAAATTGTACCGTAAATGCGCATACTATACATGCATATTTAAAATTCAATATACAAGAACAATATATGTAACATTAATTCAATTATTCCATTGATCAGTCGTCTATCGTGACACATAATAATTTTCACCTTCTAACTAATTATTTATTGATGGAAAGAAAAAGATAATAAGTTATTGTGGCAGGGAAAACCCCTTTAACCGCAGATGGAGGTCCTGTCTCCTAACCGTTCATGTCTTATCAATTAAAATATTTTACGTGAATTAATTAATTATATTAAATTTTTATTTTATTAATGGGTATATTATAACTTTTTAAATTTTAGGATCAATTTTTCTTTTTTATACTGTTTATTTTAATTTTTAATAAGTGGTGTTTATAATTAGAATATAATCACACAGAGAACCTTAAAGAATTATTTATAAAAGTAGGGTTATTATTACTTTGTCAAAATATGTTTCTTAATTATAATTGAAAGGTTTAGAACCATTATACAAACAATAAGGTAGAAGAGAAAATGAGATGGGATCTAACCATATCTTACTAGTATTGGTGAGGGGTTAACATTTCCTAAATTTTTACCTAAAATAGGGGAGAGATAAAGTGTCACGAGCCCATCGATATGAGGGAACAAGTGGTGTAAATAAATAGTATTTATATTGGTTAAGTAAAATATTAACTTTTATGTAGGTTATTTCAATAACTAACGTAAAAAATTAATTTTTATACAAATTATTAAAATAACCTGTATAAAAAAAATTGAAACATAAAACATAGGTAGTTAAAACACATAATGTTATGAAAATTTAATATAATCAATTAATTGATGTAATATATTTTAATTTAAACACTGATTTTATTTTAATCCGATCATGTCACTCTTTTAACTACTTTCAGAAGTTAAACGCATGCCAACAGCTTCAACTTAATAAGCATATTTTTGTTTCAATTCAATTAAATTTCCGCAAAGCATTAACGTTTATTTTCAATGTTAATCCTCTCTTGATTGACAATCCCAATATATATACTTTGGACCACGCACAGTACCGAGGAGTTTCCATAGAAATCTATACTAAAGAAAATAAACTAACAAATTAAAATGACATTTTTCTTTTCTTTTTTCAAAATAAATCAGGGTACAATATATAAAGCAATATGTAGAAGATTTAGAAAACCTAATGCGTGATTTCCTATTTCGTTTTGATTGGAGCAAATTTATCTTTTTTTATTACTAAAATATAAAATTACGTCCTAATATCTTATTATATATGATTGATTAGAAACTACAAAAATTAATTATGACTAGTGGGATGCAGATGCGCAACACACACGGGGACAGAGGAGAAGAATAAAAGTTTTTATATAAATAGGTGGAACAGAAAGTGATCACTGGAAATGTAGGTTTTATGTGCATTGCCTGTAAAATTGTTGGCAGAATCATACACCCATTTTCACTTTCCCCCACTTTCTCCCCACTAAAATTAAACACACTTTATTAATAATTAATCTAAGTATGGCTTTGTTAGTGTAATGGGGTTCGGTTTTCGAGGGTAATTAAGAGTCTGGTTGTTTGGTCATTGTTCAATCGGACCGAGATTTAACCAACAGAAATTTTTTTTCGTTACTTTAACAAAAATTTAATTATCTTAAACAACATGAAAGATCAATGTTAACTATTAAAATTTTTACTTTCACAACTTTATTTCCTTAATTAGTTATCAAACAGACACTAAAACAATGTTGCTGACTCTGATAGGTTTTGATTTAAGTAGTGTTTGGTACACATATATTTTTTAAATCATAGGAATTATGTTTCCCAAGAATTATACTTATTGGAAATTATATTTTCTAGAAATGTTATAAATATATTTAGCATTTGAACTGTCCTTTACAGGGGGTGTAAATGTATGATTGTTGAACAATTCAAAATGTACATGAAACGTAAAATCTGGTATAAGGGAATGCTTATACAGATACAAATATAGAATGTTCTTGTATACTAGGGCGGAGTATAATGCACCCTGGGCGGTGTGATAGTCCGCCTGAAGTAACCTCCCTTGCCTTGACACAATTGGTGGTGGTACCTGCAATTATTCTCCGACGCTCAAGTCAGTATTCTGAAATACTGTAAGACTTAGAAAGCAAATCTGAGAGAATTATGCAAGTAAGAGAGTGTAAGGTTTAGAATTGAGGGGGGCCTCTATACCTTTTTGCTGAGGTTTATATACCTGTTACTGGTGCTCCATTATTGGTGGGACCCGTTCCTTGTTTTCAGGAAAAATGCAAGAAAGGTAGTGGGTCCCTGTGTCGTTCACGAGCACCATCACTGTAGTGGGTATTTCCACTTGCTTGGAAAGCGCTAATGCTTTATTATTTTATTCATTGTTCCCTTCTTATGCGTGACAGCGTGATTCCCATTTTCAACCTCTCAAGACAGAGTCAATCTCGTGCCGGGGTTATAAGTATGGGCTCGCTACGCAGTATGAGAAGTTCAATATTCCGCCTGTATTGAGCCTGTGGCTTGGCGGAGTAATATGCATTGGGAATATTTCATGCATGTGTATAAGGTATTCAATATTTTCCTCCTTGGCGAGGTAATAAGCCTTGGCAGAGTAACATACCTTGGCGGAGTTACGTGTCTTGGCGGAGTTATGTGCCTTGGCGGAGTTATGTGCCTTGGCGGAGTAACGTTCCTTGGCGGAATAACATGCCTTGGCGGTATGAACTCCGTATAGAAGTACTTATAATGTATTTGAAGCGTACTTCTCTTGTTCATAATGCTGATCTGGCAAAGCATTAAAGCCATGCTCTTGGGGGCCGGTGTTGGGACCGGATCATATGCCCCCTAGCTTGTTATAGTGACTGGCGGAGTCACTTTAATGAGCTATAACACTTAAGTTTAACTTTTATAGGCATGGGTTTAGGCGGCGTTTGCCAGTTCAGGATTTTTCGAACAAGTGTTTTCGTGCATTTAATGCTTTCATCATTACTTGCCACGCCTGTCATTAATGCGCCTCGAAACTGCGTTTTGCCGCTTCAATCTTTCATTGCCACGTATGCCCTCGTAACGATTGCCATTCCAATGATGGGACATAAATGCGTGGGGTGGCAGTTGAATACATTTTCGAGGTTATTATCGTGGGCCTTGGGTCTTGAAAATACGGCCCAAAAGATGCTTGTCTCGAGATTCATCCAACGACTGTAATTGCGTTGAATTCATCCAACGGCTGTAGTTGCGTTTCTGAGATTAATGAGGCTTTACTCGTTTCCACCCAAGCCATGCCTATAAATAGATAAACTCTTAGGAGGGGAAACTTTTCGCTTCATCTTCTTCTTTGCGTTTGCGTATTAGAACTGCCTTTTGAACGTTGCTTTCGTGTGAGTCGTTTGTTGTTGCAGTTCTTCATTTCTTCAGAAACTTAAGGTAACTCTCTTTTTCCTCTGTCTCCTGTCTTCATTGTTATTGGGTTGGTTCTGTTCTCTTTATATGTGTGTTTGTTGAAACGAGGATGAGAGGAAAAAAGTCAGAGTCGTGCTCTAGGGTTTCTGTTCGTCCGATGTTTTCGGATATTGAGAGTGGAGATGAGGCTTTTTATACCGGGAGGGATGCAACATTTTACAGCAGCGTGGAGTTTTTTAGTAATGCGGTACATTCGTTTGTATCAGCAGGTATTCCTCAGATTGAAGTAAGAACGATGGCAGAGTGTCAAAACGTTGTGTTGCATGGGTTGGACTGGAAAAAGATGCTTGAGGTTGACCCTTATTGTTGGGTTGAGGAAGATGTTAAAGATGCTTCCTCTCGTCATGCGACAACAAGCGGAGGGGTAACGGAGTTGTCTGTGCCAGTTTGGAAGGATGAGAGGTATGAGAAGAGGTTCATCGTCCGTTCACCCAAGACGTATGAACGTATATGCCATCGTCCTCAAGATGAACGTACATTATACATGTACGATATTTTGTTTACCCAGTTGGGGGTACGATTTCCACTGAATAGATTCCAGATGGGCGTACTGAGGTTCTTGGATTGCGCCCCTTCTCAGCTGCACCCTAACGGTTAGGGAATAGTTCGCAGCTTCGAGGTGTTGGCTAAACATCTGGAGTTTACGCCTACTGTGGCGTTATTCTTTGCCTTTTGCCGCATTATGAGGAGAGTGAATACAAAAACTGGCGGCATGGGCTTTATAACTCTTCGGGCGGAGCCGAAGATTATAAATTTCAAGGCATTTGCTGACTCCGCCAAAGAAGGCGGACTTCACTTTAGGATGAGCTTTGTAAAAGTCTCTGTCAGGAAGAACAAGTCTGTTTTCTGGCGGAGTAAGGAGGGAATTGACAAATTCCCAGTAGCGTGGACCCATGAGCACTTCCTCTTGACCAAACAAGCTTATGAAGTTGAGGAGGGTGCCTTGTCAGCTATTTCTGTGGAAGTGCTCCGGACGTTGAAGGAGTACAAGTCCGTCCACAAGCAGTTCTTATGCGAAAGGCTGCTTGGGCGGGATGCTGAGGATTATTTAAGTAATTCTCTAAGACTTGTCGCTTAAACATTACTCCTGTTGTTTCCTACAGCTTCTAATTCTGTGCATGTATATTATTTTGCAGGAGAAATTGTTGAATTCCCTGGGATGGAGCGCATCAAGCAGATTCGTATGAGCCGCGAGGAAATTGACGCGGAGAACAATGTGCAGCCCAGGAGGAATTTGGCTGCTTCTCTAACAAAGATTCTTCCTTTCCCTGCATCCACTACTGTAGTGAATTTGGAAGGTGGTGCAGGGTCCTCAGCAGTTGATGTTGAAAGGCGTTCTAAAAAACGCCAAGAACCAGAAGCTGTTGAGGAGGAGGAGGAAGAAGTAGATCCCCAACCTTTGCTCAAAAGAAAGAACAAGGGCAAGAAGAAGGTTGGGGAAGGAGCATCAGTTGACACCCATCAACTTGGAAGAGACTCAGGAGGTACCTGCTGTGGGTACTACTGCTGATATGGGCGGTGTTGAAGGCGCCCTCGAAGAAGGTATCGTGGGGGAGGAAGAGGAGGGAATTCAAGCCTCTCCAAACCAAGTTGCGGTGGATGAGGCGGAGGGAGTTCAAACTTCCCCAGCCCGCCCTGCTGAGAATCCCGCCTTGGATTTGGCTACTCGAGGGACACCAGTTTTCTTTATTGATGTTCCAGGGGAGTCATCCAGGCGATCCGTCTCTCTGCCTTTGGCGGGGTCTCGACTGAATCCCTTTTTGTATTTTGCAAATATAGGATCCCGCCAGTCGGAGAGGCGTGATCCGGAATTCATCCTCCGCCCCGACATCGACTTCCAAGAGATTCCAGACGCTGCTGCAGCTGCAAGGTGGCACCTTGCAGAAATTGATGGTTTTCTAGCCTCTGTGCCACGTATTGCTGATGTTGCTGCTGAGGCCAACATGTTTCAAGAATCTTTTCATGATTCTGTTGAAAAGATACGCAGCTTGGAACATGATAATGAACAGCTGTCGGAGGTGATCAAGGCGAAGGATAAACACCTTGACGCCACCGACTCCGACATCAAGAAGCTGGAGGAGGAGCTGGCTCGGGTGAGAGCTGATAAAGTCTTGCTGGAAAAGCAAGTTTCTGGCTTAAAAGAGCAGAATATAAAGCTGAGCGAAGAGGTGGGCGGACTGACCCAGGTGAAAGCTAACAATGTTCTGTTGAAACAACAAGTTTCAAATCTGAATCAGCAGAACCAACAAATGGGCTAGTGTGTGAGCGAAGTCCAGCAGAGGTTGGTTTCTTTTGAAACCGATAGGGCTCTTGCTGCAGACGCCTGGGCTACGGAGTTGGACGAAGCAGCTACTGCATACAGCAACCTTGAAAAGCAGGTTGAGGAGTTGAAGGCCAAGAAGGCTGTTTCAGATGCTGCCAATGAGAAGCTTAACAAGGATTTGAATTCGGCTTTGGATGCAGCTGAAGCAGCAATTGGTGACGCCTTCAGTATGGCTATTCGCCAACTCCGCCATCGCAACCCAGGCGTTGCTCTTAACACTACCGGCATTCATCCATACTATGAATTTATCAATGGTGAATTGTTGGTGCCTGCTCGAGGGGGTCATGTTCCTGCACCTGATGTAGAGTATGTTTTGGCGGACTTGCCCCCCTCACAAAGTTTGTCAAAGCCAAGTGAGAGTCAGCTCAGTTCTGCCCACCAGGAAGGAGTGCCATCCGAGCCATGAAGATCAGCGTCGGAGTCCTTTTACAAATTTTTGTTTTTTGCATTTTAATGATATCGCCTTGTTCCAGGATAGGCTCTGGATCTTTATCAGTTTTTGGCAATATTCAATAAAATATATTTTCTGTAATCTATACTTGTTCATATAAGCAATGTTCGAGTCCGTCGTATTTATGCCTCGTAAAATGATATTAAGAAGGCAGAGTATTCATCTGAGGACTTAATGGAATATGACTAAGTATAACGAGGCGGAATAGCCTTTTTGAAATTCTGGTGAAGTAAAATTCAGTAGGGAGGCGAAGTAGCCTCTTAGGAATTTCAATGAAATAAATTCAGTAATGAGGCGAAGTAGCCTCTTGAGAATTTCAATGAAGAATATTCTGTAATGAGGCGGAGTGGCCTCTTGAGAATTTCATTGAAGTGAAATCAATATGGAGGCGGAGTAGCCTCTTGAGAATTTTAATGAAGAATGTTCTGCAATGAGGCGGAGTGGCCTCTTGAGAACTTCAATGAAATAAAATCAATAAAGAGGCGTAGTAGCCTTTTGAGAATTTCAATGAAGAATATTCTGCAATGAGGCGGAGTGGCCTCTTGAGAATTTCAATGAAGAATGTTCTGCAATGAGGCGGGGTGGCCTCTTGAGAATTTCATTGAAGTATATTCTGCAATGAGGCGGAGTGGCCTCTTGAGAACTTCAATGAAATAAAATCAATAAAGAGGCGTAGTAGCCTTTTGAGAATTTCAATGAAGAATATTCTGCAATGAGGCGGAGTGGCCTCTTGAGAATTTCAATGAAGTAAATTCAATATGGAGGCGGAGTAGCCTCTTGAGAATTTCAATGAAGAATGTTCTGCAATGAGGCGGAGTGGCCTCTTGAGAACTTCAATGAAATAAAATCAATAAAGAGGCGTAGTAGCCTTTTGAGAATTTCAATGAAGAATATTCTGCAATGAGGCGGAGTGGCCTCTTGAGAATTTCATTGAAGCACAATTTTTACAAGCAATATACTTACTTGAACTTGTTGATAGTGCTTGAGTTTGTTAATTATGTACTCCGTAAAGCATTGGCAGTTAGGCGAAGTCAAATTTTGGATGGAGCATTCATCCCTTTGAATTTGAATTGGAGTGTAACTCCTGATCAAATGAAAATTGTGGAATCCAGGATTGGTATGGTGCAGCATATAGCTGTGACACCAATTCTTCCTGCAAAAGCTTGGTTGAACTTTTGAAGAGGTATGGTGCAGCATATAGCTGTGACACCATTTTTTCTTGCAAAAACTTGGTTGAACCTTTGAGTGTTGAACTTTTGAAGAGGTATGGTGCAGCATATAGCTGTGACACCATTTTTTCCTGCAAAAACTTGGTTGAACCTTTGAGGCGGTATGGTGCAGCATATAGCTGTGACACCATTTTTTCCTGTAAAAACTTGGTTGAACCTTTGAGGCGGTATGGTGCAGCATATAGCTGTGACACCGTTTTTTCCACAAGAAGCCTGCAGGACCTTGGGGCCGAAATGGTGCAGCATATAGCTGTGACACCAGTTCTTTCCATAGGCGGCCTGCAGGACCTTGGGGTCGGTATGGTGCAGCATATAGCTGTGACACCAATCCTTTCCCCCCAAGGAGTTTTTTGGACCTTAGGGTCGGTATGGTGCAGCATATAGCTGTGACACCAATCCTTTCCCCCCAAGGAGTTTTTTGGACCTTGAGGTTGGTATGGTGCAGCATATAGCTGTGACACCAATCCCCCCAAGGAGTTTTCTGACTCCGTTTGTGAAGCTTTGTTGCATGTTGGATGATCTTTATGGAATAAAGAGTTATGCTTTTATGCTTCAATTGTTGGAGCCGGTGTCTTATCTGCATGGGAACAAGTTCTGCCATGGATAATCAATTGAAAGTTAGAATGAAGATTGAATGTAGGAAGGCATTTCATTAATAATGGAACTACATAAAGAGCTGAGTTGGGGTATGTCTCTTCAAAACCTTTTCAAGGAAAGCATATCTGGGAAGAACCTTGAGTTAGAAAGAAAAGATCATACCATATTACCCAACTAGCTGTAGTATATGCGTAAATTTAAAATGTTCCATTTATTCCTGACCGGAGTGCCATCTAAGTTTTCTAGGCGGTATGTGCCTTTGCCCAAAACCTCGATGACTCAGTATGGACCTTCCCAGGTTGGTGCCAATTTGCCTTGGTGTGCAAATTTGTTGCCAACATTGGCCCTTCTTAGGACCAAATCTCCTTCTTTGAAACGATGTTCAAAAATACGTGTGTTATACCGTTTGGCGGCCTTTGCTTTGACAGCTTGGTCCCTCACAAAGGCTTCCTCTCTCAACTCCGCCAAAACCTCGAGTTCATGTGCGAGGTTCTGTTGATTGGCTTCCTCATTGAAATGGAGGACTCGAGCTGAAGGGGCTGCCAATTCAATGGGGATGACAGCCTCAACTCCGTATGTCAGCCGATATGGAGATTCATTTGTGGTGGAGTGAGGGGTCGTTCTGTATGCCCATAAAACGTGGCATAACTGGTTTGCCCAATCTCCCTTTGCCTCGCCAAGGCGTTTCTTAAGGCTTTTCAAGATTTCTCTGTTGGCAACTTCAGCTTGTCCATTGGTTTGAGGGTGTTCCACAGAAGAGAAAATCTGCGTAATGCTGAGATTTTCTAAGAGTTCAGTGAACTTGCGATCTGTGAACTGGGTGCCATTGTCTGTGACTATGCGTCCAGGGACTCCGAAACGTGCAATGATATTTTCATATACGAATCTTCGAGTCCTGGCTGACGTTATATGCACCACTGCTTCTGCCTCAATCCATTTGGTGAAGTAATCAACACCAACTATCAAGTATTTGATACCGCCGGGCGCAGTTGGGAATGGACCCAAGATATCCATGCCCCATTGATAGAAAGGCCAAGGCGTTATTGATGATGACATTTCCTCTGCGGGAGTGTGATGAAGGTTTACGAATCGTTGACATTGATCGCATTTTTGAACATATGAGGCGGAGTCATGCTTCAGAGTGGGCCACCAATACCCCGCCCTGAGTATTTTTCTCATTAGACTCCGCGCCCCTGGATGATGTCCACACTGCCCTTCATGGACTTCTTCCAAAATAGCTTGCACCTCATTTTCATTTATACAAATTAAGTAAGGAACAGAAATTCCTCGGCGGTATAACTGTCCGTCCAGGAGTGTATAATAAGGTGCTTCTTTCTTTAGTTTCTTTCGCTCAAGATCATCCGTGGGTAATTGTCCATTAACAAGATAACGAACTATTGGTGCTACCCAGGAATTGTCATCAAAGGAGCGGCTTTTAATCATATGTACTGAGGAAGGAAAGGAAATACTTGGCTCCGCCAAGGTACTCTGTACAACCGTAGTTGTGCATCCCGCCTTCTTTGTGCTGGCTAACCTGGAGAGGATATCAGCACGTGTATTTTCTTCGCGGGGTACATGCTTGAAAGTGACTTCATTGAAGCGTTGTTTTAACTCATTGACGCAGTCTAGATATTGTTGCAGCAGAGGTTCTTTAGCCTGATACTCACCAAGAATTTGTGAGATGACTAATTGAGAATCACTGCATAGGGTAACAGTTTTGGCCCCAATATCTTGTGCTGCCCTGAGTCCGGCCAAGCAGGCTTCATACTCCGCCTGATTGTTAGACGTAGTGAAGGTAAAGTGCAATGAAATTTCAAGATGTACTCCGTCATCACTTTCTATAACAATTCCTGCTCCACATCCTTTGTTATTTGAAGATCCATCAACGTATATTGTCCAATGTGAATGATCTGCATCTGGGCTAGAGTCTGTTAATTCAACTACGAAATCTGCCAGGATCTGTGCCTTGATAGCAGTTCTTGGTTCGTATGATATGTCAAATTCAGAGAGCTCTATGGCCCATTTGATCATCCTTCCAGCCAGGTCTGGTTTGAACAATATAGTACGAAGTGGCAAGTCTGTGTGAATCAGGATGGGATGGGCATGGAAATATGGTCTTAGGCGTCGTGAGGCCCAAACAACTGCAAGTGCTGCCTTCTCAATCTTCTGATAACGGCACTCTGCACCATGCAATGTTCTACCAGTGAAGTACACCGGTCGTTGGCCTTCAACTGTTTCCTTGACCAGAGCCACTGCCAGCGCTTCATCTGAAACAGACAAATAAATAATGAGTTGTTCACCTGGGCTTGGTTTTACCAGGATTGGAGGGTTGGCCAAGACATTTTTTAAGCTTTGGAATGCCGCCTCTTGTTCTGGGCCCCAACTAAATTTCTTATCCTTCTTCAGCATTTTGTACAAGGGAAGAGAGCGATGAGCCATTTTTGGCATGAATCGTGCTAGAGCAGCGATTTTGCCATTGAGGGATTGTACCTCCTTCAATGTTTTAGGGCTCTGCAACTCTTGGATTACGCGACATTTATCAGGATTAGCCTCTATGCCTCTTTGTGTTAACATGAAACCCAAAAATCTGCCCCCAGGAACGGCAAATGTATATTTTAATGGATTGAGTCTCTTGTTGTATTGCTGTAGGCGTTGAAAGATGAGGCGTAGGTCTTCAACATGGTCTCCTCCCTTCGGGGTCTTGGCAATAATGTCATCAATATAAACCTCTACCAGCTTTGTGTGCATACCCTCAAAAACTTTGTTGATCATGCGCTGGTAGGTTGCCCCGGCGTTCTTTAGCCCAAATGGCATGACGTTGTAGCAAAAGACCCCTTTGTCATTAATGAATGCTGTCTTCTCCTGATCATCCTCACACATTGGAATTTGGTTGTATCCGGAGTAGGCATCCATAAAAGATAGATACTTGTATCCTGAGGAATCGTCAACCAATCTGTCAATGTTGGGGAGAGGGTATGGATCTTTGGGACAACATTTATTCAAATCAACGTAGTCTATGCACATACGCCATTTGCCATTGGCTTTCTGTACCATAACCACGTTGGACAGCCATGAGGAGTAACGGAGTTCCCTGATGAACCCCGCCTTGAGGAGCTCCTCTGTTTGTTCACAAGCAGCTTTCTGCTTAGCAGGACCCATACGCCGTTTCTTTTGTGCCACTGGCTTAGTTTCAGGATACACCGCCAGGCGGTGACAACAAAAGTTAGGATCCATGCCAGGCATGTCTGCAGCGGTCCAAGCAAAAATTTCTTTGTATTCATGGAGAAGTGCAATCAGTCTTGCTTCCACGTTAGTCTCCAGATTGTCATTGATGTTTGTGATTTTCTCCGGGGTGCCGCCTAAAACAATAGACTTGGAGCCACCATCAGGGGTTGGTTTCAAAGGATTTAGTGGGTCTATAGAAGACTCCGCCCTGGGGTCAAGACCCACCAAATTGACGGATGCCACCGCACTGCTTCCTTCGTTCAATTTTCTTTTCTTAGACATGGTTTCAAGCTTCACCATGTTAAGACTCAAATTGTAACAATAACGAGCCATCTCCTGGTCCCCCTTACAGATGAGACTTGATTATCTTTATCAATGAACTTGATTAACAAGTGGGGGGTTGAAACGATGGCTTCCATGGCATTCAGAGTAGGCCGCCCGATGATGCCATTGTATGGAGATTTAACATCAATGACAAGGATCCTGGATTTCACGGTCCTTGCTCCAGGTTCACCATCAAAAGTGATCCTTGTGTCCAAGTAGCCTTTAGTGGGCTGTTTGGCGCCATTAAAGGCTGTAAGGTCCTGCGTATAAGGCTGTAAATCAGCATCAGTTAGTCCCATGCGTTTAAAACAGTCATAGAAGATAACGTCGCAGGAACTTCCCTGATCAATTAGGATGCGTTTTACATCCATATTAGCGATTACTGCAATAATCACTACTGCATCATCTCCCTCAGGAATAGTAGGGCCAAAATCATCATCTGTGAAGGTTATAGGCGGAGTCTGGACCCCGTTCCTGAATGGGTGATATTCCTTACCCTTGCCTTGCACAGACAAGATCATACGATGATGATTTTTCCTGGCGGTGTTTGAGGGTCCGCCTCCGGCGAAGCCCCCAGCAATCATATCTACAACCTGCCTTTTACCCAGTGATCTGGGTTCTGGACTTGGTTCTCTTTGGGCGGACTCAAGAACAACGCCCTTTTGTTTTTCTGTTGCCGCCGTACGTTTTGGCTCCCGAGTGTTATCAGGATCAGGAGAACGATCACGAGATCTTTTCTCAAACCTCTCTGGTTCATCGTGAGATTTTCCCTTGAACAAATAATGTTTCAGTTTGCCTTCACGAATGAGTACCTCAATGGTATTTTTGAGTTGCTTGCACTCCTCCGTGGTATGGCCAACTGACTCATGGAACTCACAATATTTCTTTGGGTTCCCACCGCGTCTGATTGGAGGTGGACGTTGAATCCCCTAAATATTAAGGGTAGTCCATCCTATTTCATGCAAGATTTGCTCATATGACGTGTTCAGGGGTGCATAATGAGCGAAATTAAACACACGTCTATCTTGCTGTTTGAAGGGCTGGTTCCCTGCTTTGTCTTTCTGAGGTAACTTATCATTCCTGGATAATTTTTCTTTACCTTTGTCATGGTGTGGAGTTACGGTGGGTGGTTTACTGCGAGATGCAGTGGCTTCCAGATGCATCTCAATACCCACACACTTGGATGCCTTCCTACGAAATTCCTCCATTGTAGATGGAGGTCCCTTTGCCAACGACAGAGCAAAAGGTGATTTTGGCTGCATAGCCTCGATAAGGATATGCAACTGTATCGCTTCTGTCAGATCAGGAACGATGGCTGCCTCCTTATAGAATCTCTTAAGGAAATCCTTCAGAGATTCTTTGTCACCTTGCTTGATCTGAGCCAAGGTATGAGAGGTTCTAGGTGTATCCCTAGAGATCACGAAGTGGCTGCCAAAAGCTGTAGCCAGGTCCTCCCATGAATCAATGGAACCTGAAGGTAAACTCTTGAACCAACTAAGAGCTTCACCTGTAAGGGTTCTGGGGAACATCCTGCACATGACATCTTCTTCTGCACCTAGGAACATAGCCTCGTAGATGTAAGCATCTAGATGCTTAGAAGGATCTGTTTCCCCAGTGTATTTTCCTATGGAAACAGGTTGCATGGTCTGCAAATGTCTGGGGACATGCACATTCATGAGCCTTTTTGAAAATGGGATACTCATCTTGTACCCCAAGGGGGATGCAACTGAGCCTGCTCTCCTTCCCTCTTGGTGTTGAGCGTTTGCCAGTGGAAGGCTTCGTTGCTCTTCCATGTAAGTAGGGATGCGAGAGTAGCTAGGAGTACTTGATTCCTCCTGTGCATGCGCCTCATGATGCGGCTGTTTTGCAGGACCTGCTCTCTCGTGAGTATGATTTGCCTTTTCACGACGAAGCTCAGCAATTTCTTCTCTCAGCATCCTGATCATATCATCTCTAAGATCTGGAGAGTCAGCATGCGTTGCCTTTTTGTGAGCATCGTTGTCAAAATTAAGACGTCTAGGATTGCGTGGAGGAGAATCCTCAGTCTGCACTTCTGGTCCTGGTCTTTCCATTAATGATGAATATGATGGAAATTGATCAAAGATTGTGGGAATACCAAATTTACAGGTCCCACTGGGCGTGCCAATGAACTGTCCTTTACAAGGGGTGTAAATGTATGATTGTTGAACAATTCAAAATGTACATGAAACGTAAAATCTGGTATAAGGGAATGCTTATACAGATACAAATATAGAATGTTCTTGTATACTGGGGCGGAGTATAATGCACCCTGGGCGGTGTGATAGTCCGCCTGAAGTAACCTCCCTTGCCTTGACACAATTGGTGGTGGTACCTGCAATTATTCTCCGACGCTCAAGTCAGTATTCTGAAATACTGTAAGACTTAGAAAGCAAATCTGAGAGAATTATGCAAGTAAGAGAGTGTAAGGTTTAGAATTGAGGGGGGCCTCTATACCTTTTTGCTGAGGTTTATATACCTGTTACTGGTGCTCCATTATTGGTGGGACCCGTTCCTTGTTTTCAGGCAAAATGCAAGAAAGGTAGTGGGTCCCTGTGTCGTTCACGAGCACCATCACTGTAGTGGGTATTTCCACTTGCTTGGAAAGCGCTAATGCTTTATTATTTTATTCATTGTTCCCTTCTTATGCGTGACAGCGTGATTCCCATTTTCAACCTCTCAAGACAGAGTCAATCTCGTGCCGGGGTTATAAGTATGGGCTCGCTACGCAGTATGGGAAGTTCAATATTCCGCCTGTATTGAGCCTGTGGCTTGGCGGAGTAATATGCATTGGGAATATTTCATGCATGTGTATAAGGTATTCAATATTTTCCTCCTTGGCGAGGTAATAAGCCTTGGCGGAGTAACATACCTTGGCGGAGTTACGTGCCTTGGCGGAGTTATGTGCCTTGGCGGAATAACATGCCTTGGCGGTATGAACTCCGTATAGAAGTACTTATAATGTATTTGAAGCGTACTTCTCTTGTTCATAATGCTGATCTGGCAAAGCATTAAAGCCATGCTCTTGGGGGCCGGTGTTGGGACCGGATCAGTATTATTAAAATATTCCTAGGAAAATTAGATGAATCTTTCAAATTTTGACCACTCTTGTATTTCTAATAATTTTAGATGAAGATTTAATATGTAAGAGAAGTTTAAATAAATTTATATCAAAAATACTATTTTTAATTATAAGAAAACTTCTGATTAGGTGGGAATTAGGATTCTCATCCCATCTGCTGAGAGTTTTTATGGGAATTATAAATAAAAATAAATTCTCATGAATCCTAGTTTTTTAAATAAATGATTATACCAAATGTGAGAATAGAAGATTCCCGAGTTATAATTCTTGGGCACCAACGTTTTCTAAGGTTATATCTAACCTGTGTAATATTGCATAGGAAAAAAAATTGAAAATATGATTGTTTTATGGATATTTTATCGAAATTTGAACAAAGATAATTTAGAAATTAATGAAAATAAGTATTAATGATATTTTTAAATAATTTTTTATATTTTAATTTGTTAATCTATGCAACTTTACACTTTGATAAACTTTTTATTTAATTGTAAGTAGTAGTAAATGGCCTTGGAAATAATTAAGGCGAAGTTACTAGGGAAGAAAATAATCGATATTTATTGGATTCAATTTTATTTGATAGCTTCTTAAGGTTAACTATACTTTTTTAAGTTAAGGTCTTGTATTATACATATGTCGGTTACATTGTTGATTTATTTACTCAATCTAGATATGTCATTCTAGAAACATCAAAATAATATAATAATTACTAGATATATAACTCGTTTGTTATACGGGCGAACTGTGTGAATAAACAAATCAATTTATGAAAATATTGAAAGTTAAAAAATATGAAATTAATTTTATTAAATAAAATAATATTATTGTTTGAAATTCTATATAAATAAGACATCATATTATATTATTTTAGGAATCTATATATTTTTTGTTAATCGGTTTATTTTGTATTCTTAAAAAGATATAAACAGAATGAACAAAACAATGTTAATAAGTTATATTGAAATAAAATACAATAATTATTACACCTTTATTGTTCGTAGCTAGGCAGAAGGTAATTATACATAAATAAAAGAGAAATCAATACAAATATAGTATCTACTCAGGAAATGGTATTAAAATTGAATTGAATTTATAATCAGCCCATACAAATAACTTGTAAATTTCTATTGAAATTTAAACAGAAGAATCAAACTATTTTTAACATTTTGAGTTTATATATAGTACTGCATCATGATTAATAATGTAATATTAAAATTAAAATTACCTCAAATTAATAGCATAAAAATATATTAAATCAATATTAATTATATAACATGGGAAACAGTAATTAATTATATAATTGAATTAAAACGTTTTAGCACACTAAAAAAATATTTGAATTCAAGACCTAGGAAATATAGAATATATCAATATAATTATCAAATGCATATAAATGTAATAAATTATTAAAAATTTGTAAGATATCATTGATATAAATATAGATTATTTAAATTTGAATTAACTTTTGAGATACACATAATTTTTTTAATACACATGATGTATGATTGAAATTTAAATATAAGTATCGAACTAAATAAAAGATAAGAGAATCAAGAAATTAAATAAATAGATATTAAATTAATGTTATGTTTATAATGTGATATATAAAATTTTTTTTGAAAGCAAATATTAATCTAAATTAAATTAAATTAAATTAAATTATTTTTATGCACTCAAAATAATATATATATATATATATATATTGTGTAACATCCTAATTTTAATTATTGGGTTAATTTTGTTGATCAAATAATTAATTTGGGAATATCAAATTAATTAGAGGCAGGTACGTTAATTTTTAAAATTTATCGGGGTAAGTTTCGAGTAATTTGAAGTTAGCCGATTGGATTTAGAAATAACCGAACGAGTCAAAGGACAATTTCCCCTAACTTCATTAGTCCAAGTGCACCACTTTTTCTTATGCTTTCTTTTTCCCGTGCATGTGCTAAGGAAAATATAAAAACTCCATTTCTTCCTTATGTTTATGATTGCATTGCTTATGGTTAAGTTAATGTGTGCTAGAGTAAGTTGAGAGGTAAAGAAATGGAGTTATATAGGAATATAATACATTGGTGGAACTGGATAGGTCATTTTGAGTGTTTGTGGGAATTAAACTCCTTGAATAGTCTCCATAGGTCTGTAAATGCATATTAAGTTTGTGTGCATGTTTAAAATAGGGCTTACATTGCATTTCCTTGATTTGGTAGCATAAGTTGCACATTAAATGGTTAAATTATATTTTGTGGCATAACTTTTACATACAACGGAATTTTAGCAAACAGACTGCGCTAACAGGTCTAAAATGGGGAAAACATAATGCTCGTGAAGTTTGGTGTCATTCGGAGTTGAAATGGGCAATTTAAGGGTCCTAGAAGTTGGTAGTTTCTTAGGTAAGGACCAAACTGCAATAACTAGAAATTTGGTGTCGGATGTGAGCGTGCTTACGCTGCACCAGCGTAACCACGCTGGTTACGCTGGTGTTGGCCCTGCCTCATGGTTCCTCCCACGCGTGAAAATGCTCCTGGGCGTGCCCACGCTAGAGCTACATAGCCTGGTTCCCTTCAGTCATGCGTAAACACGCTACACCATTGTGCCAACGTTGGTGCCCTGTGCCTAGTTCCCTCATCGCGTGCTACCCTCAGTATGCTCACGTTGTGGTGTTGTATGATGCTTGGTGCCTGTCCTAGCCCATGTGCATGTTCCCACGCCCGCCCTTGCGTCTTCACGCTGGGCATGGTGTGGTGCCTGGCGTGCCTTAGTTTTCCCTTATGATGCATGGGCGTATATACGCCCCACACTAGGGCTCTATTTTGCCTAAGTGCTTCTTGTCCACTTTTCTCTACTTTTAGGACGTACCCACGCCATACCCCAACGTAGGCACGCTGGGGTTTTATTTGTCCATGGTTCCCATTCTCCTTGTTTCCCTTGAGCCTAGTGCATGTGACTTGCAAGACCTTTTGCTGTGCACCAACATATTAAAATTATATTGAAATTAGTAATTGTGGTAGATTAGCATATAAATTTTATGAATTATTCAATTTGATCTAATTGGAAAAATGTATTCTGAAAATTACCAAGCAAATGGGAATTAAATTAAGTTATCAAATATTGTTTAATGTAAATTTTTTTTTGTAAAATTCACAAATTGGGACCAGAAATTAATTAAAAAGCAGTAAGATGTTATACTTTGTGGATGACACGAACTCTTAGGCAAGTTCTCTGAGGTTGTACACCTGCCTTTTCTTGGTCCTACCTCTGACAACTTGTAGGTAAAGAGCGTTGTCGTCAGCAGAAGAAGGGGTCGGTGCACCCCCCGGTCCAACTCGTCCTCTGTTTGTGTAGTGAGCTCTGCCACCTTCTCGACTCTCTTTGCCTAATACAGTTTATAATTACACTTATATCCAGGAGGATTTTGTTAAAATTAAAATAACTTAAATAAATTTCATACGGTCCCTTAACTTTTACTATAATATAACTTAAATAAATTTTGACAAAATTTTCCCTATAATTAGGAGAAACCAAAATTTTTAAAATCCTTGTAAAAGAACCAGAAAAGTTCTCAATACAATTTACAATTGCATTTACATTTAGAATAATTGTCCTAAGTTACTAGGCAGAGTCCTAAGTACTATTTTCAACGTTATTCAACTATAATAATTAACTTACTACAATCTCTTACGCCTTATCATTTAGAGTAAGTAATTACTAATTATTTAACACAATACTTATTAATCTTCTTTTGTGTTGAACCACAAAGATAAAAACCTTTGTGTAGATGGAGGCACCAACATCAAATGTTTAGTTGGCTTTGTTCCTCTGTCTCACCTCCTTGAATTTGTTATCATTTCACTTCTTGCACATCTCCTCCCAGTATGTGTCACCACTCCAGTCAGGTTTCATCATGCCTTGATAGTATTTATACAAAATACTCTTAATGAGTTTGGAGGCGTTGGTTCCAAAGACCTTCTTCTCCTTATCATTTTTGTATGGCGCCCACTGATATTTTTTTCTGTAACATAAAACAATATTAAGTAAATACTTAAATTAACCATTGTGACTGTGGTAAGAAAACTCTATCAATTTGTTTACCCTTACTATGCGTAAGTGTGTAATTGTATATCACCAGATCGATATGTAACATAACATGGAAGTCATCAAGTTCGATTAAAGAGCAAACTGATAAGCATCCTCAACCTCATCGGTCACATTATTAGTAATTTGACTTGTGTCTTGGTTTTGATAACTGCACACTAGTCTTGGTGGCTTTCAGGGAACTTTGTGTAGTACACTTATTTTGCTTGTTGAGAAAAAATGAAAGGATTATACACTTTATATTGACTAGGTTACATGACTTTAACTAAACTATATTGGTTGTCAACCTTTGTTCCTTGACCATTTGTGTTGTCAGACCAATCACACTTGAATCAAAAAGTTTTAAAGTTTTGGTAAATTCAACTTCAAGAATTTCAATTAACACACCATAAAAGTCTTCCTCCAACTTCAAAATATAATGTAATGATTTTTCCATTATACTAGACGTTATAAATACAAATTTAGGGGATAGTTTTAGGAACCTAATAAGATGTAGTCTAATAAATGATGACTAATATAATTGTAATTGTCACCATGCTTGAGGATGTGACATAATATTTACAAATCATTGGTATCCCATTAGTATAATAAGATGTAGGATTCTTAGATACCCATAATTATTCATGTTATGTTTTTTATGGACTCATGATTATGCATGTTATGTAACTTTTAGACTAAATCATTCATCTTATAGTTCTTGTATACCCATAACTAAAATATATAGAATTTAAACAAAAGAATACCTAAAAAAAGTAGGTTTTGTAAACAAGAGAAAAAAACACTCCTCAATTAATGAGAGCCTCGTACTAATAACATGTTGTAATTAGAAAGATAAAAGATAACAAAAATAAAAAGAATAGAATGAGATAATAAAAAGAAAAAAATCAATCTTATTTATGTATCCAACGTTATAAGTATCTCTAATTATATACATAAGATAAGTCTAAAATTAGATCTCTATTACCATCTTTTTAAAATATTTTATATTACTCTATAATTCACCTATAATATTCTTAATGTACTTGTATGTTAAAGTAAAAAATAATATAAACTGTAACTAACTTTTTACTATTTTAAAAATCTAAAAAACAATAATATTAGGAAATTACAAGATTGCTACTGCATAATATAACGGCAAAAGTAGACCCACTCATTGCATAAAGCCAACCCCCAAAATAGATTCTTAGAAGAATTTGTATTATGTAGCGGAAAATTCAAGGTTCAGAAGAATTTGTATTATCGCAAATTTTTTTAGAAAGATGGAAAATTATTTTTGAAAAAGTTTAAAAAATAGAAAAATTATTTGTTTACAAAATATTTAAAGAAAACTTATAAAAAACTGAAAACCAGATTTTCTATTATTTAAAAGAAACAGAGAAGTCTTTAAAGACGTTTTTTGAAAAAACTGAAAAATAAAATGTTTTTCAAGAATTTTTTAATTTATTCTAGGAAATAAAAATTTTAAAAAACAAATAGAAAATTTTTCTCAAAAAACTACAAAAATATTCTGTAACTAAACGTACAAGTGCCCTTACGTGGGAAATTTTTTAAAAAATGGAGCTATTTTATTCATCCACACCATTGATCTTTAGGAATTAAAATCAATAGATCTCATTAATTCACTTTAGTCTCTCAATTAAAATATTCAATTGAAAGGATCTAAATCCTTCATTTCCCACCATCCAATTTAAAGTATTCTTCCAACCTAAAATTACCAATGGAACTCATGCATTAATACTTAATTTTGAATATATATTCAACGAAATATCTAATGTATATCTCGAAAAAACTTTTCTAGTAATAATTAGCTTTTATGCATAAACTGGCATGACACAACTAAACATTGTACACTTGTAAACGTTAGTTTATACTATTATTTTTAAAAATGATATAATATTATTATATCATATTGCATTATAATAGCACATATTCATACTATTTTCTTTCCATGATCAATATAGTATAAAATCTTTTATTTCTAAATATTTCACCTAAAAAAAATCAATTGGTAAAACATATTATTATCATCCATAATCAACTAGCCAAATGAGGAAATTTAACAACTAACATTACGCAACCAATTATTCTATATGGACATGTACAATCAATAATATTGAAAACAAATCCAATCTCACCATATTGTCCCACTTAGGACAAAATAGAACAAAAATGAACCAAATAAATGGAATCATGCAAAATCATACATGATCTTAATTAGTGCTATTAACTGGCAAGCCAAATCCACAAGAATTTAGAAAACAACGAGTTTCATCATTACCTATATTCTGTGATAACCACAAAAAGAGAAATCAAGCCAACCATAGAAACCCGAAATCAAAGGATCCTTCTCATTACACCACAAAGCCACCCCAAAAACAACATGAATTAGCTCTTTCTCTCTACCTACTACTTTCCTTCCTCCACCAGGTTTACCCCTTTCAAAACCGAAACCTTATTTGATCATTTCAATTTCTCCCCAGGCTGGGAAAAGCATGGGGAGAGAAAGAGAAGAGGGAGAGTATAAGGATTAAGGAGCAAAACACACACACCCTGACGTAACATAACATACATGCATGTTCAATCCCCAATCTCCCATGCTTAATCTCACCCTCTCTCCTCCTACCGTGTCGCCGACTCCTCCAGAGCCAGCGTCACCACCCCACTATCACCATCATCACTTTCTCCTCCCAAAACCATTTATCCAAGTAAAACACCATTACTTGAACCAACCATTCCTTCGGATGGAAGGATAGTTCATACATCATACATACATATATATACAAACACGTATATATATGTAAACACACACATTTACATATATCCATATATATATACAAAGAAAAAAAAAATCCATGTTGTTCAATCCTGCAATACCATTTCTCAATTCAATTTTCGACCTTGTCACCATAACCTTCGTCTCCGCATTAATAATCTTATCATTTTTATCCTTATGCTTCATTTTCCACCTTCGATTGAAATCAAAATTCATCACGCACCTTCAAAATTTCAACTCGCTATGGACTGTTCGATCCCTCCTCGTCCTTTATGTAACCCTTTGGGCAATCACCGAACTCTTTCGATTAACCCTCTTCCGCTACAAATACCTCTACCCATTCTTCCCTTCGTTGGCCAAAGTTCTCCGTCAAGAAACCCTCTGCAAAGTCCATATCGTCCTCTCGCTAGGGTTATTCGAGCCCGCGTTCCTCCTCACGCTCCTCTCCCTCCTCAACGCCTCGATTAAGAACATGACGCGCAACATGTGGCACGTGATCGTGTTCGTGCTCCTTACGTGCTTCTCCATGGCGACTCTCCAAGGGTTTCTTCTTTTCTTCGTTCCTTTGAAGCAAGAGGTGCCTTTGCATTTTCTGCAGAGCTCGATGGTTCTAGAAAACGACGAGGCGGACATGTGTTTGTGTGTATATCCTTTACTGAATAGCGTCGTTTTTGCGGTGTTTGGTGCCACGTATTCGGCGTGGTTTGTGTTGTCGTGTTGGAGGGTTTTGTCGCTGGTGATTAATAAGGGGTTGAGGAGGAGGATTTATGGACTGGCCTCTGTGGTGATGGTGGCTGTGCCATTGCAGGTTGTGTGTTTGGGCTTGACGATGTTTTGGAGCCCAAACGACAACGTGTACGCTGTCGTTTCGTTTGTGGCATTCTTTGGGGTTGTTTGTACTGGTGCTACTGGGGAGGGTATTCTCGTCATTAAGGCGATTTCGGATGCGTTGGATGCCGGAGGGAACCATGGGTTGTGGGGTGGTGGTGGTGGTGGTGGAAGTGGCACCAATAGACACAATGAAACGGTGTCGTTGGAGGGAGAGGAGAATAATAATCAAGTGACCTTGAGAATAGAATGAGTGAGAAGGAATAAAACTTTGTCGTCTTCCAGAGATGAAAACGAAGAACAAGAGATTTTTCCTCTTCAATTTTCTTCGAGTGCACGTGCAACGCACGCAAGGTACACATTTTAAATTCATTTTTTATAGGAAAAAAAACGAGAAAGTAACACCTCTTTTCTTTTTCACACTTTTCTCTCTGTTGTGTAATTTATATTGGAATTATTTTGGTTACGGATCCTTTTTCTTTTCATATTAATTATTTATCATCAACCTCTTCCATCCTTTAATATATTTATAAATTATCTCATTATTCAGGTATTTATTCTTTTATTTAGAAAGTCCCATATACGTGTATATCTTTTCTCCCCTCAATATGAAGTTATCTCTTCTTATTTAATTTAAAATTTTCTCTCTATATTTTACTTATTTTCTTATATATATATAAAATATTTAACGGGACTTACCGTCTAAAAAAACACAAAGTTAAGAACCACTAACAAATCTAGAAATGCAAACACCTCATCATCTCTAATTTTAAGAACATGATTTCAAAAAATTATATAACAAAATTTACCCTTCACAAAGTACTATATTTTCAAATATTGATATAATACTTTAGTTAAATTTCCGTGCAACTAGTGTATCCAATAATTTTTTTTGGTGCTGTTATTCATTTTCTTCCCCTTTTCTTCATTGTTTGATTATATATTTAGAGTCTACATAAAATAAATTAAGTATAAATTAGGATAACCTATGAAAATCACCCACATAGTTTTCAATTATAACATTCCTCCCCAAATATGACTGGATCACAGAATATGCTGATGAAATATACCATTTACAAACCATGGTTACATTTTTTTTCTCCTTTTTTAATCCTTAATTCTAAACACAGGCATCGTCACACGATTGAGTAGATGTGTCATTAAAGATTATAACAATTTAAAGCTATCAACCATTACATAGATGAAACATTGAAATAAAAATTCAGTATTATTATTTTCTGGTCAACAAAAAAACATTCATTACAACACAAAACTCAACGGCAAGAATAAAAAACACCTGAAAACACCCAAAACAAAGCAAACGAAAATATATAAGGTTGTTTGTTTTTGGAATTCGCTGAGCTACAAGGACCATTGTGAACCATGGTCAAAACAACTGTTAGTTCTCAAATGGTAGAATTTTGGTATAATTGAAAAACAATTGGACCGATTTGTAATTTTAGAAAATCTCACTACAAAAAAAAAGTAGCTGTTTTTAGCAGTTAAATAAGCAGATTCTAGCTTTATAAACACCACAAATAATATTTTCAGCATTTTATAAAAGTACCACTTCCACATGTGCCACAAACTTCTTGTGGTAGTTTTTAACAAAATGTTGCCAGCAGCTCCAGAAATTCTGCAAATTGTTCTTGCATTTTCTAACCGCCAGAATTACTGAGTAAAACAACCACAATATGCACACTTCCATTTCGGGCGTTTTCTTAATTACCACTACATGTTCATATAGGATTTGTTATTTTAGAAGTTATAAATTATTTTTTCTTGTTGGTATTTTTTGTTGACAAAAAAAAATACTAGCATTGACTGTTCAAATAAAAAGATATCACACTTCCTATATGATGACAGTTTTAAGTTTTTAAGTAATAAGGCTACAAAAACTATAGTACAAATTACAATCAATGACAAGTGTTGAAAGCTTTATAAGTAACTAGGATAACCCACCTATGAGATCCTATATTGATAGGATAAGTGATTTGTGAGGTATACCTTTGGGGCCCTGCCTTTGCAATTCCTGCAATCCTCCACCAGCCACTTTGAAGGAGTTACCTAACCATATGAAATTCACCCTTTCGTCAAACATCTTCTGACATTCGATTATGTACTATTTTAACTGAAAATCTGAAATGGAGAAGTTAAGGATGGAAGCAGTTTAAAATCTGAAATGGAGAAATTTAAGGGTTGATATTCATCCTTCATGCCGTTAAAGACAGTTAAAACTATATTTAATTGTAGGATTTATTTTTGGGGTTGGTCAAACCAAACACACCCAAAATAAAGTTAACAAAAGTTACTAAAGTTGTACTTGAATATTACCCTGTATAACTGTATCCTGAAACTATAGTAGGCTCAGTTAATTCTTGACTGGACTCTTATAATGTTAACTTATTAAATCATATAATTTATTACCTAAATAAACTAATCATATGCAAGACATTCATCATCATCTGAAGTTGCGTGTATATTTTACTAGAGATACATGAAATATTCTCCCTTCAGCTAGAACTACTTTAAGTGATAAGTTTCAAGTGATAACACAATAGCTAAACCCAACAAGCTAGCAAAATTAAGATAATCGAAAAATGACTGCTGCAAATAAATATAAAAAGATCCTAAAATATTCATGGGGTCAAGCATTTAGCATTCTCTGTTCCATGTAGTCTAATTTCGTATTCTCATCAAGAGAACATTTTAAGAGTATGTGAAAATGCCTAGGCTAGTTTTTCTTGCATATTTTGCTTTATGTCTCAATGTCTCTTTACCTTTCACCCAAGCCATACGACATACAAGTAGTAAAAGAACAAGAATATCAACCATTTCAATTTGATCAAATGCAAGCTGATTTTTAATCCTCAGATAACTCACAGCATATCATTTTTCGGTCACATGCAGGCTGCAACAGCTGTTTGTAAAACATCATCCTTACACTCATATAGACACACAAGCCAGTTAGGAGTTTGAGTGAATTTCCCTTGAACAACATATAGACACACAAGTCAAAATGATAGAACAAGTCTTAAGGCACAATCCTTACTTGTATTCTTTTAAAACAAGCATTCAACAAATCTCAAGTGCCTTCAATGTTGTTGAGAATATCTCACATGATAATACAGAATTATTTTCTACAACCTGAACTGATGTGCCAGGGTGAGGGGTACAATGTGTGTTGGGACTGGTTGGGTGTAAGCAGGTCAATCTAATGATTCATAGGGCTTTAAGAATTCTAATTACTTGTAATAGGACCAATGACTCCTCACCCAAGTCCTTGTCTCTATCGCAGTCATTGTAATATGCTTCTATAAACAGATAAAAATAGAGACTAACTTGGATCATATTTCAAAACTTGAACCCCATCAAGACAGCGGCATCTGAAAGAATAGATGGCATTGGTACTTCATGCAGTTCTATTTGTAACAATAAGAATTACCTGTTATTTTCTACAAACCAAACAAGAATTTTGTGAGTCTTTTTTTATGTACGAATAACAGAATTACTCGCTAATCATGCCAAATCATAGAATTTTCATTTGTTGGCATGTTACAAGTTCTGGATGATGTGATAAAATCAAAAGAACTGCTAGTATGACTTGAATTTGGCTTCTTAGGAAAAATAGCATTAAACAAGTCACGCTTAATTTAGAGGCAATATAAGAAAATAAACAGTAATTATATGGATGTAAATCAAGCCTTATGGCAGACTTGCTAGGAGTTACAAAAATATTGATCATTATATTTGTAAAAGGTACAAAAACAAACCTCAAAGACATAAACTCATTTGGGTGGGCTTCAGATTCCAAATAAGAGGAAACGAAAGATTCATCAGATTGAGAGCTGGTTTAGGCATCAACTTATAGCAAGTGAATATCAATTGATGCGTAGTCATAAGACAAGGGGAAAACAGAACACGTTAAACTGTCTCACTCATACCTAAGGGAAAGGTGTCAAACTTTTTGCACACCACACTATAACTTTCTGGTATTCAACCTCGCCACCCAATAGTTTTCATCTGACTTCTCTTTAGCAATACTGAATTGAAATTTTAATAAAAAAAAATCACCAAAGGTAAGGCATATGAAGAATGTTAGGGACATTACAAGTGCAAAATGTTGGGAAAAACTAGACAAAATTAACTGATAATTTTTCCGGCACAGCAGAATAACGGACCGATAAAATAGGTGGTTGCAGAATAAATTAAATACGAGCAAAGTAAATAAATAATTAAAATGACACTAGCAATTTAACGTGGTTCACCCTTTTGATTTAGGCTACGTCCACGACGGGACAAACTCCAAAATTTCTTCCACTAATAAAATTAGTAGGCGTACAAGAGGGACTTCTCTAATAAAATATTAAAGGCACAAACCTGAGATTAACCCAAAATAGTGTCACTCAAGTATTTCCCAACACCTCAATTAACCTTACTATTTTGTCACCCACTAATTATTTTTCCCTCACTCAACAATTCATCAAAACAATTAACTAATTGCTTTGGCCTCACAAAACACTCTCTCAAGTGTTTTCCTACAATTGCTCTCAATTGTAGTTGTTTTTCTCCTTGATGCTTCAATTGAAGAGTTTGATGACCTATTTATAGCATTTGAAATCAGTTTTGCACTACAGAATTTTTGTGTTCCTCCATGCTCCACATTGCCTGTAATTGCTGTCTATAAATTTGAAAAGCTACTTAATTATTTTATAACTTCTATGGCCCTCCATTATGAGGGTACAACAACAATCTCCCCCTCCCGATTAGATGGAGGGTTGTACCAGTCCTGCTGCTTGTCGACAGTACTCTAACTTTTCCTTTGGAAGAATCTTTGTCATCATGTCTGATCCATTTTCATCTGTATGGATCTTCTCAAGTTGTAACAGCTTCTTCTCCAATACATCCATAATCCAGTGGTATCTCACATCAATGTGTGTTGATTGAGAATGAAAGGAGGAATTCTTTCCAATGTGAATTGCGCTCTGACTGTCACAAAACAGCTCATACTTTTCCTGGTGCATGCCAAGTTCTTCCAAGAACTTCTTCATCCATATCAGCTCTTTACAAGCTTCAGTGGCCGCAATAAATTCTGCTTCAGTTGTTGAGAGAGCAACACACTTCTGTAGTCTTGATTGCCATGACACAGCCCCCCTGCAAAAGTGATTAGGTATCCTGATGTAGACTTTCTTGAGTCAACATCTCCAGCCATATCAGCATCTGTATAACCTACTAACCTAGGTTTTTCATCTCCAAAACACAAACACATTTTGGAGGTACCACGGAGATACCTGAAAATCCACTTTACTGCAGTCCAGTGTTCCTTTCCAGGATTTGAAAGGAAACGACTCACTACGCCTACAGAGTGAGCGATATCTGGCCGTGTACATACCATGGCATACATCAAACTCCCAACTGCTGAAGCATATGGAACTCTATCCATCTCATCCTTCTCATCCTCTGAGGAAGGGCACTGCTTGGTACTTAGTCTAAAGTGATTAGCAACAGGACAACTAACCACTTTAGCCTTATCCATATTAAATTGTTGAAGTACCTTCTCGATATACTTCTCTTGTGACAACCACAATTTCTTAGAGTTCCTGTCTCTGGATATTTTGATGCCAAGAATTTATCTTGCTGTCTTTCATAGCAAAAGACTTGCTCGATTGCTTCTTTAACTTGTTGATTCTGGAAATATTCTAGCCAACAATCAACATGTCATCTACATAGAGCAGAAGAATAATAAAATCATCATCAGAGAATTTCTGTACAAATACACAATGGTCTGAAGTGGTCTTCTTGTAGCCTTGCTCCCACATGACAGACTCAAACTTCTTGTACCATTGTCTTGGTGCCTGCTTCAAGCCATACAAGCTTTTATTAATCTTACAGACATAGTCCTCTTTCCCTTTTATTTTGAAACCCTCTGGCTGCTCCATGTATATCTCTTCCTCCAGGTCACCATGAAGGAAGGCTGTCTTTACATCCATCTGCTCGATTTCAAGGTCGAGACTTGCTGCTAATCCTAGCACTGTTCTGATGGATGTCATCTTCACCACTGGTGAGAAAATCTCATCAAAGTCAATCCCTTTTCTCTGACTGAATCCTTTGACGACCAATCTGGCTTTGAATCGTGGCTGGGGACTGTGTTCTTCATGCTTGATCCTGAACACCCACTTGTTCTTCAAAACCTTCTTGCCTTTTGGCAGCTTCACTAGCTCAAGTGTCTTGTTCTTATGCAAGGAATTCATCTCATCTTGCATGGCTTCAATCCACCTTTTATATTGTTCATCATTCATAGCTTCTTGGAAGCTTTCTGGTTCACCCCTGTTAGTTAGTAACATATACTGTTCTTCAGGATATCTTGTAGAGCGTTGTCTGACTCTATCAGATCTCCTTAGATTTGGAGAACCCGCTGGAGCTAGTGGTTGATCATGAACACTTTCATCATCAGAATTATTTGATGGTATCTCAAAGAGAGCAATCGGATCACCTGTCTCAGGTTGATTATTCAGAGCTTCATCTTCAACTTCTCTTGGCACCATTGTTGAAGGAACTAGCTCTATGTTTGTTGAACTATCATTAGATTTGGAAGCATTTTCCTTGGTTTTTTCTATATCTTTAATGGTCTCATCTTCAACAAACACTGCATCACAGCTTCTGACAAGCTTCTTATGGATTGGATCATAAAATCTATAGCCAAGCTGATCTTGATCATAGCCGACAAACAGATATTGTCGTGTCTTGACATCAAGTTTGGATCTTTCATCCTTCGGTACATGCACGAAGGCCTTGCAGCCAAACACCCGTAAATGATCATAGAAAACATCCTTTCCTGACCATACCTTCTCTGGAGTGTCGTACTGGAGAGGAACACAAGGTAAACGATTCAATATGTGAGCGAATGCTTATATAGCCTCACCCTAAAACATCTTTGGCAACTTTGCATGTGAGAGTATACATCTGACTATCTCCATCAAAGTCCTGTTCATCCTCTCGGCTAAACCATTCAATTGCGGCGTTTTTGGCGGTGTCGTTTGATGTCGAATACCATGCTCTTTACAGTAAGCATGAAATGGTCCTGTGTACTCTCCACCATTGTCTATACGAAAACACTTAAGCTTCTTGCCAGTCTCCCTATCCACCATAGATAAGAACTATTTAAAGACATCCAACACTTGGTCTTTAGTCTTTAAAAGATACACCCAAGTCTTCCGGGAATGATGATCAATGAAAGTCACAAAGTATTGAGCACCACCAAGTAACTTTGGCATTGGCCCACACAAATCTGAATGTATTAGGTCCAATACATTCTTCATTCTAGAAGGAGGGGAACTCTTGAAAGCAACTCTGTTTTGCTTTCCCGCCAGACAATCAGCACACTTCTTTAAATGGACCTGATCCAATCCAAGCAACATATGCTTCTTAGTTAAAATGGTCATACTTTTCTCACTCATATGACCAAGCCGTTTATGCCATAATTCAATTGTACCGTCATTCTCCACTGTATTCACAATATCTTGCAAAACCTTTGCCTGCATCATGTACAGTCTTGAGCATTTGTCTCTTTTGGCCACCACCAATGATCCTTTGGTGAGCTTTCACTGGCCATTGTTGAAGGTGTTACAGTAACCTTCATCATCCAACCTTCCGGTTGAGATCAAGTTCAAGCGCATGTTTGGAATATGCCTGACGTCCTTCAGGACTAACCACGTACCATTCTGTGTCTCCAAACAAACATCTCCTTTTCCTGTAACTTTTGAATAATTTTTATTTCCTATTCTAACAACACCAAAATCACCTGGTGTGTAAGAAGAGAATAATTCCTTCTGAGATGTCACATGAATGGTAGCTCCACTGTCAACTACCCAACAGGTCTCATGGGTTGCAAGGTTGACAATGTGTTCTTCATAAATGATATGGAACTCCTCGACAGCATTGGTTTGTTCATCATCACTGCTGTCATCTTAAATCTTCTCCTTGCCTTTGTTCTTCTTTTGAGATCTCTTGATCATCCGGCAGAACCTCTTTATGTGGCCCTTCTGCTTGCAGTGATAGCACTCTACATTTGCATATTCATTTGACTTTCCTCTGCTTTTGCTTCTGGACTTTGAACCTTTGGTCTGATTCCTCTCCCTCGTCTCTACAACAAGAACATCCTGCTACGATGATGTGGATCCTTGTGCTTTTCTTCTCATTTCTTCATTTAGGACACCACTTTTGACATTTTCCATATTTACTACACCATTTGGTGCAGAATTTGTGATAGAAATCTTCAAAGTCTCCCAAGACTCTGGTATGGAAGCCAGCACCAAAGGAGCAAGTACTTCATAGTCAAATTTAATGCCCATCCTTGACAGCTGCTCCACGATTCCCTGCATTTCATTCAAATGATCTACCATCAGTGTACCCTCCCGGTAGTTCATCTGGAGTAGCCTTGTCAAATAAAATAATTTATTGTTGCCGGTTTTAGAAGCATACAACTCCTCTAGTTTGTTCCACAATGTTCGAGCATGAGTCTCACTACAAATGTGATTGTACACATTGTCTTCGACGAATTGTCGGATAAAGCCATAGACTCGTTCATGCTCAAATTCCCATTCTTCATCTGTCTTGTCCTCAGGTTTAGTTGTACTAAACACTGGTAGATGCATCTTCATCATAAATAGGAGATCCTTCATCTTGTTTCTCCATATATGGTAATTCATGCCATTTAAATTAATCATTTTGCTCGTCTTCACCTCCATGGCCCCAACTAGACTTTTGAAAGGTAAATAATAATCTGACTTATTTTCTGATGTAGAGGGTCCACTTTAGTGGCAACCACAGAGCATACGATAAGTAGATATTAATTCCACCTGGTACCGTTTTGATACCAGTTGTTGGGAAAAACTAGACACAGATTAACTGATAATTTTCCTCGCACAGCGAAATAGCGGACCGATAAAATATGTGGTTGCAGAATAAATTAAATACGAGCAAAGTAAATAAATAATTAAAATGACACCAGCAATTTAACGTGGTTCATCCTTTTGATTTGGGCTACGTCCACGGGACAAACTCCGAAATTTCTTCCACTAATAAAATTAGTAGGCGTACAAGAGGGACTTCTCTAATAAAATATTAGAGGTACAAACCCGAGATTAACACAAAATAGTGGCACTCAAGTGTTTCCCAACACCCCAATTAACCTCACTATTTTGTCACTCACTAATTATTTTTCCCTCACTCAACAACTCATCAAAGCAATTAACACTCTCTCAAGTGTTTTCCTACAATTGCTCTCAATTGTAGTTATTTTTCTCCTTGATGCTTCAATTGAAGAGTTTGATGGCCTATTTATAGCATTTGAAATCAGTTTTGCACTACAGAATTTTTGTGTTCCTCCATGCTCCACATTGCCTGCAATTGCTGTCCACAAATTTGAAAAGCTACTTAATTATTTTATAACTTCTATGGCCCTCCATTATGAGGGTACAACAACACAAAATGCACACGACAAATATTGAACCTGAAAAGGGGGAACTAGTAACCATTGAATTGGCTTGAATATGATCTTAGCACACCCTACATTTTATACTTACTAAATCAATAAGATAACAAGATGCATTCATGAGCAAAGGGAAACAAGTACCAAGTACCAACACAAATTGTTAACACAACAAATGCCTTTGAATGGTACTAATACAATTGACCTTCTTCACTAAAACCCAAATAGACTTAGAGATTAATTAGAAATTAATGGCTAGCAACCTAAAGGGGTTGGGTCCCATGAGGTATATCAAATACTCCAAACTCTTAACATCTGTAAGTTTGAGCACTAATAATATTTAACTCATGGAAAGATATCATCATACTGAATAAATCCAGAGTGGATATTCTCAAGCAGCAGCCACCATGAAGACTGAACCAACCCTGTTTTCCATTAAAAATTCAATGAATTTACAACTACATAGGTTAAGCACGTAATCAGACCTCGCTATTACTAGTCCAACTACTAAATGGCTGATACACGTGGTTGTTGATGTTCTTCTCCCCTTTGCAAGGATTTGCAAAGACACCTTTGTTCTCATTTAATTAGTGCCGCTATTGTAAATAAAAAATGATCATTCATTGAAGGAACTTGTGGAGTCCTTCCATTATCGTGAAAGTTAATATGAAAATAAGACATTTCAACTCATTAATACTATTCACTAAATTTCTGGTCAATTCCTATAATTGATATGCATATATAGGTGGATTATGAACAAAAGATAACATTAAAATTTATCAAGAGTCATAGTTTATTAAATAAAACCAAAGCACAAAAGGAATTCATCATCATACAATAACATTGTGACAGTAAGACTAATCTCACTTTTGGTATATGCAATAACCATGGCACATGATCACAATTATCTATTTGCCAAACCAGTACAAAAGATCGAATCCACTATTTACATCTACGTCATCTCTTTTTAAATCATTTAACTTGGTGATTTATCAACCAGAAATAATATTTCTATAAGACAAAGTCACACATGCTTATAAAATATTCTCAAAATTTAGACTAAGCCTTCATTACTGGGAGGGGACGGTTTTGAGGCATAAGGAAGAAGAAGAAAAGCAAATAAGAGTGGAGGGGAGAAAGAAGCCACCGAAAATTTAGAAAAAAGAGAGGGGAAAAATGTAATAAAATTGGTCCTTCACCATTGGTTAAGGTGGTGCACCAAGTCATTGACCAAAAGTTCTTCCATTCCTTTTAACCTTTGGAAATAGAATGTAGAATGAAAGAGGGAATTAGCCGGCAATGAGAAGAGGAAAAAGAAAGGATTTGCAATTTTATTAAATTCGCCTGTTATTTCATTGTTTGTTAATTTACGTAGTGTTTGTAAAACTATCTTTTCAGTTCCAAGAATTATTTTTAATCATACCTTCGTAATCACAATAAATTCCTCAACATTCTAAACCCATCAAACATCTAATTTGACTTAATGGGTCTCACGTCATCCGTTAAATCATCCGATTTCAGTAAATTTCAAGTCACCGATAATTCACAATTAATGTCAAATTAGTTATCCTATAAATTCAGGACATCAAATAACTAACCACCATCACTTAAATAATTTTATTTTCAAAAATTTGGGATGTTACACGCTTAACATTTGGTGTTTTTCTCATGTACTATACTAATTTTCCAGTTTTGATCCTCCTGTTTGTTCTTGAATTCCTCCCACAACTGTGTTCATCTTCATAATTTTTAACTTGATAGGATTCATTGATGTTATTCTTCAAACAAAAAATCTCTCATATAGAGACTGGGGATTCCTTGCAAATTTCCCTTACTCTGCACTTATCAATCTTCACCCACTTGATCTCTTTACCAAGATCGATTGAAACGTCCTAAACTACTTATTTAAAGACACCTAAGTTTGGGAACTCCATCCCAAGCTCAATATGGATATAACCAAACTTTGGTTGCATCATTGAATTAAGGGAACACATCTTTACTTTTAACTTCATCACTATTCACAGGTGTTTTTAACACTTCAGAAAATCATGAGTCTTCATTCGATTGTTAAGGTTTATCATGTGTTACTTTAGCAGCATTGTCGTTCTCCTCGCTCCCCTCACCACTAAAAAAACAACTATTAGCGACGGACAGAATTGGTCGCTAATCAATGGAATTCCCGTCGCTAAAACCATTAGCGACGGCGTCACAGACGGGAAAGTGGACGTCGCTAAAACCCTCATCGAAAACACATCAGCGACCACATACATGCCGTCGCTAACTTATTGACGGCGTAAGGCCGTCGCTAAAATCGTCTCTGCCCCAATAACTGCTGCCGTCGCTAAGTGTTGACATACAGCGACCTCTGGACCCCGTCGCTACTAACACTCACTAGCGACCACCGCACACCGTCGCTAGAGGTAGTGTTACAGCGACCAAGGGGTGCCGTCGCTAGTGGTTGCGATATAGCGACCAAAATTTACCGTCGCTAGTGGTTGCGATGTAGCGACCACGACTTCCGTTGCTAGTTTTTGCGATGTAGCGACGCCGATTGCCGTCGCTAGTGGTTCTCATGTAGCGACCACAACGTCCGTCGCTAGGGGTTGCCAGGTAGCGACCACAACGTCCGTCGCTAGTGTTAATGAGTCAGCGACGGACATGAACCGTCGCTAACGAGAATTTTTAAATTTTTTTAAAATTGATTCAATATTGACTGGTTTTGTTAATTTAGCTTTAAAAATATCTTAATATTTGTATTTTGTATTGGCTGATAAAATTTTATAATTAAATTAAAATAATTTGTTTAAAGTAATGAATTATTATTAAAAACAAAATAATAGATTAAATTAATTTATTAAATAGGTTGAATTATTAATGATAGGGTTTAAAGGCTTTGTGATTTGAATGTAATTACCATTAAATGTTGACATAATAAATAAAGAATGACAAACTAAATACTGAATGAAAATATAACATAACTAAAAATCAAATATACAATGTGTATAAATAAAAGAACTACAATCAAGGTGGTGGGGGATCCTGGGGTGGTGGTGGGGGCGCCTGGGAAGTGGGGGGAGGTAGCCTCGCCATCAACTGCATCAGTAGCTCCTGCTGCTGAGCAAGTTGCCGACGAGTCTCAGCGTGCTGCTCCTCGGCCCGCTGTCGGTCCGCCTCGGCCTTCTGTCGGTCCGCCTCGTGCCGCTCCAACAGCAACTGCCTCTGACGTCGCTCCTCCTGTAGCTCATCGTTCAGGTTTTGAATTACCTGAACGACCTCAGTCGGAAGACCAGAGGAAGACGAAGAGGAAGGGGTCTTCCCCTTTTTCGCCAGCTGCGTGCCGACGCCACCCAATCCAAACACCCTCCCTTTCTTGTTCACATCGCCAACAGCCTCCATATAGATGGCGTTGTCGTCAGAACAAGATAGGGTAGGAGGAACCTCCCCTTCAGGAGTGGAAGCCACCAGGTCCGCCTCCTTCTCGGCCCTCCTGGCCTGATACGCCTCCTGTAAATTCAAAAACAACGATAGGATTAGTAAGTTGATTTGTAAATTATAAGCATATGTCAGTTAAAAGTAAATACCGCTAGCTCCGTAGTCTTCTGGTTTACCCATGCACCGGCTTTGTTCTTCTTGGTCATTTGCATGACCTCAAACAAAGAAGGCTCCCGGTGCTCCCTCTGCTCCTGTGGTGGACAAAAACCATTGAGATTATTATTTGTAAACATGTAAGACGAATCATAATAGAAATGTTTAACATAAATATACTTACAAATCTTTTCTTGTGCTCGAGGGTTGAAATGCTACCCCCAGTGTAAACCGAGGCTGCAGCATCGGCGGCTCTGTTGGCCCTATTCCGAGCACTCGCCTGCTGGAACAGGACCCCGCCCCACTTCTGGACCATCCCGTCCCAATGGTCCTCCGGGATCCAACGAGGGCGCTCACCCTTGTCCCTTACCTTCCAAAGGGTACTCTTGATGATTTTGGAGGTCTTTGTGGCAAAGACCTTCCTAATCTCATCAATCATACCCTCCGCCCACTGGTAATCACGCTGTAAAATGAATTGAGAAATCAAAATTAATAACGGGTCTATTTTACAAATCAAGTCACAATAAATGAGCTAGGAACTTACCGAGAAGGTGTCAAACCACCTATCTTGCACAACCTTCCCAGCATCTGTCCAAGATATATATGGACCATCCCACTGGGCCTTCAAAACCTTAGTAATCGCTTTGGTAGTGCGACTACTATCAACAAAGCTGTAATGACAACAATTATGTTAGGAATAAAACAACACACAATCTAGGGAGACACCCAAAATTTCGGCAGAGTCTCCCCTGTAAATGTAACATTTCCAAGTTTAAATAGTTACCCTGTTACAAACAGAAGAGTGCCCAGTACAATTCAATCTATACAAGTACTAATTAAAGTAACATCCAATAAACCAACAAGTCTTTCAACTAAACCCTAATATAAAGTATCATACAAATAACATAAAAGTATATGAAATTTAGTCACTTACTCGTCTCCGGCCGGCACGGGTACCAACATGGGCAGAGGGGATGCCGGAGGTGGGGTCGCCTGATGGCCATGGTCCTCCAAGCCACCAACTCCAGGAGTCTGCTCTGGGGTGGTCAGCTGTGGGGGTGATGGGGTTGTCTGCTGTGGTGGTGGTGATGGAGTGGTCTGCTGGAGTGGTGATGGAGTGGTCTGCTGTGGTGGTGGTGATGGAGTGGTCTGCTGTAATGGGGATGGAGTGGTCCGCTGTGGTGGTGATGGAGTGGTCTCCTGCCCTGGGGTAGGAGTCCCCAGACGGGAAGCCGGGGTCCTGGACCCACCACCCCTACTGAAGGGCAGTCGACGTCCCGTCATCTGTGGACAAAATAATGAACAAAAAAGGTTAGTCTCAGGATATATATAAACCTATGTATATATGTTTAACAACTACATACTCTGTGTCTGTTTCAGTTTCAAATTCCCCCTCAGTTTCAGTGTCACTGTGGTAATCTGTTTGAACAAGTTCATCAGTATCCAAATCAGCCCTAGACCGTTTTGATCGAGAGACAAGGTCTTTGTCAATGTGTTCACCCCCCGTAGTGGCGAGTGTCTCATCCATTATGACTGGATCAATGTTAAACAACAAATTGGCATCGTTGAGCTCGTGTGGTGCAAGCTGATAAGCGTCATCAACCTCCTCGGAGACATTGTCAGTGATCTGACTTCGGGCCTTGGCCTTGATTACCCCATACCAGTCCCGATGTCCTCCCGGGAAGTCGGTGTAATAAACCTGCTCAGCTTGTTGGGCAAAAATGAAGGGATCAAACCCTTTATATCTACCATTCTTCTTGACCTCAACTAAGCCGTAGTTGTTGTCAACCTTTGTTCCAACACCGATTGTGTTGTCGAACCAATCACATTTGAATAGAACAATATCTCTTTTTAGTCGTCCAGAGAATAAAACTTCAACAATCTCCGTCAGCACTCCATAAAAGTCTTCTTCCAACTGACCGGCGGTGCCTTTAACACAAACCCCGTAGTTATGGGTGCGTATCCCTTCACTCCATTGAAGCATATTAAACTTGTAGCCATTTACGTAGTAAATAGGCCATTTTTTAACAGTCTTCACCGGCCCCCAAGAAAGGGCTTGGAGTAAAGAATCTTCAATATGGTTGTTAGGGTCTTGTATCTATGTATAACATAAGAAGTAGGTCATTGTTACCATATTGACGGGAGTTAGAAGCAAATAGGCTTAAAAACACTTGGTATACGGGTCTTACATGTTGCGCGAACCAACCGATGAACTTGGATGACACCTCACTATGAATTTGGTCATCAGTTAAATCATTTTGCTCAAGTTTCAGCATATCTGTGTATAAGCTATTGAAAGAAACAAATAAGTTTAATATAAAAGCTACGTTAAGAATGTATAATATAACTTCTATGACTTACTCAATAAAGGGTTCCACTTCTGGGCAATTGAGAAGAATGTACAAGTGAGCCGCCTTTCGATCTTTCTCATCAATGTAACATTTTGTGAGCCTGCCCCCCGGGTGACCAGGATAGTTGAAAATCGACGTTTGTTCATCAAACCCTGTGCGGCTGGCTACCCCAAGATTGCGGGGAATTCTACTCATTCTAGTTTCTATCTCCGTTGGAAAATAGAAAGAAGCAAAGGTTGTCATTTCTTCGACTAAGTATGCCTCACAAATTGAAGCTTCAACGCAGGCTTTGTTCGACACTTTATCTTTTAAAGAGCGTAAGAATCTTCAACATCATTAACAAGATGGTGTTAAGTTAGAAAATACTATTATAAGAAGTGTTTGCAATGAAATTAAAGAGTTCACCAAGCATTCACCTTTCGAATGGATACATCCAACGATACTGCACTGGGCCACCAACCAACGCCTCGTACGGTAGATGGATAGGCAAATGCTCCATGGAGTCAAAGAAACTTGGTGGAAAAATCTGCTCCAACTTACAAATCAATACCAGGATAGTTTCTTCCATCTTCACAAGTTTCTCCACACTCAACGAAGTAGCCGTCAACTCCTTAAAGAAGTGACTCAACTCCACTAACGGTTTCCAAATAGGCTTCGGTAAGGCATGAAACGCGTACGGGAGTAGTTGTTGCATAAACACATGGCAATCATGACTTTTCATGCCAAACACCCTGCCCTCCTTCACGTCGACACATCTACTCAAGTTAGAAGCGAATCCGTCAGGCAGGGTCAACCCATTCATCCAAATACACACAGCAATCTGTTGTGGTCTAGTTAAAGCATACTTTGCGTGGGGTTTAAACATTCTTCCACGTCCCGCATCCCTCAACTCCAACTCCTTCCTAGAACACCAAATCGGAAGGTCTAGACGACTCTTCTCGTTGTCCTTTGTTCTCCCTTTGATGTCCATAACAGTGTCAAAAATATTCATGAAAACATTACGTTCAGTGTGCATGACATCAATGTTGTGTCTTAACAACAAGTCTTTCCAATATGGCAAATCCCACAAGACACTCTGCTTCACCCAGTGGTGTTCCTTACCGTAACCCGCAAACTCCTTAACACTCTTGTCCCAGATGTAAGGATACTCTTCGACCCTCTGCCAAACCCGTGCACCAGATAACCTACGGGGTGGAGGTTCATTGACAACCTTGTTTTTCTTAAAAGCGGTTTTGTTCCTCCTAAACGGGTGATCCAACGGTAGAAACTTTCTATGACAGTCAAAGAAACTTGTCTTGCCACTAACAGGGAGTGATTCCCCCCCGGTATGTTCCATGCATACAGGGCAAGCTAGCTTCCCAGACGTGGACCATCCAGAAAGCATACCGTAGGCCGGGAAGTCATTAATAGTCCACATCAAAACAGCACGCATCATAAAGTTGTTCTTCAAAGACGCATCGTAAGTCATTACCCCGACATCCCATAACTGTGATAACTCTTCAACCAACGGTTGCAAAAACACGTCTATGTTCGCCTTTGGATTTTTGGGTCCTGGAACCAGTACAGCTAGAAACATGACCTCCCTCTTCATAAACATATCAGGAGGCAGATTGTATGGGGTCAGGATGACTGACCAACAAGAGTAAGCTCTTCCGTATTGACCGAACGGGTTAAACCCATCAGTACATAAGCCAAGTCTTACATTGCATGGCTCGCCAGAAAAGTCCGGATATAGCTCATCCAAACACTTCCATGCTTTCCCGTCGGAAGGATGGCAAAGAAACCCCTCTTGTGTTCGGTTCAGAGCATGCCAACGCATGTGTTTTGCCGTGGACAACGAGGCATACAGGCGTTGAAGACGCGGTGTTATAGGGAAGTACCACATTTTCTTCCTGGCCGTCCGGGTTACCTTCCCTCTCCTTTTAACGGTCTTGTAGCGTTCCTCATTACAATGCAAACATTTTGTGACACTTTCATCTGCAAACTCATTTCTGAACAGCATACATCCACCAACACAACACTCTATCTTCACACAACCCAACCCCAACTTTGCCACTTGTTTCTTAGCACGGTACAGGTTTGCTGGCATTCTGTGATTACTAGGCATGGTGGAACCCATCAGATTGACCATCCTATCAAAACAACCTCCAGAAAGATTATAATCTGCCTTTAGGCTTAAAGCAGCTAGGGAGGCGGATAACTCAGTGTGACTGCTGCACCCGTCCCACAATGGAGTCTGAGCCGCCGCCAACAAATCATAAAATCTCTTCACCTCCGGATTAGGATCCTCCTCTACATTGTCAGAGTCCCCATTACCTGCTTGGTCATTATGTTCCAGCATACGCCCGGTGGAGGGTCCAACATGATCCATCACCATTTGTTCTATGTTGTTGTACGTATCCCTGTTTCCTCCAACCGCGTAGTAAGACTGTTGCACGGTTACGTCTGATGGTCTACGCGGTAACTACTCACCATGGTTGTACCAGCAGTGGTATGTTTCCATGAACCCTTTCTCAGTTAGGTGGTACATGACATCATCCGCGTATTCAAAACTCATGCATTTACACCTTGAGCACGGACAACGGATCTTCTGTGTCACTTCAAATCCGGGCGTGTTTGCCGTAGCGAACGGAATGAACTCCAATAGCCCCGTCATAAACTCCTCAGTCACTCGCCGATTGCGATCTAGTCGGTTGTACATCCATCGCCGATTTGCCGGTACCTCCATTTATAATATCTAACAAGCACGATCTCTGTTACGTTACACGTTTAAATTTTTATTTAACTATCGGTTGTGAATCACTCTATCTCTTTGATGTTGCAAATTGGTGGGGCCCTATCCCATTCGGGATGAATATGCAACCACCCGTAACCCATCCCATAATTGTATGCGGTCTATCTTGAGTTGAACAAATGTTCACTTGAAATTTCGACAGCATTTCGCATTGGTCCCCGAGTACACAGAGATACGTACGGTATGAAACACCACACGCAGACATGCACCCTAGGGACAATACGAAACACCATAACCGAAAATTCAAATGAACATTCATTCAACTTCTCAAGATAGACCACATACAACATTGATGGGTTACGCCCTACAGGTTACAAATTCATACCAAACTGTCCAACCGGGACAATTCAAGCTCCAACACAACACGGTACATCGCCCGGTTGTTTTGAAACTTGAACGGGAATCTAATGGGTACACACACGACTAAACCCTACATTATTAACGTTGTGTTTCATTTTTTAAGTTCCCTAAGAAAGGGAGCCTGCCGAAATTTTGGTAGAGTCTCCCCTGTAAACTAGACATTTCCCAAATTTACAAATGGCCTGTTACATATAGAAAACTGCCCAGTATAGATAAATAAACATATCATACGCATTGTATATCATATTCACAGTTATGAACACAAAATCATGTTATCAATATATAAAATCAACGGCTAATGAGCTCTGCTCTCCACTAACAAACAACATTACACATGCATCGTAAATCATGTTATCAGCACACAAAACCAATGCCTAATGAGCTCTGCTCTCCACTAACAAACAACATTACACATGCATAAAAAATCATGTTATCAGCACACAAAATCACTGCCTAATGAGCTCAGCTCTCCACTAACAAACAACAATCAACATACATACACGGCAAATCCCACAACACACATAGCCGGATAAGTTACCGTTAGGGGATTACCTGGGAATGAGAGATAGCGATGAAGACAAAGCTGATGAGGGTCGAACACGAACCACACGTAAGGTGTCTTGGTCTGCATGACAAACTCTAGTTAGAATGGAAATTGAGTCATCAAAAGAAAAAGTTTTATTGGCCTTTGCTAATCATACATTTTCAATGAACTTTAGCAAGGTTGTCAGACTCGAGAGTCTACCAAGACTCGTTTTGGCTAGGTAGACTCGACTCGCTAACTCGACTCGTAAACTCGTAAGAGTTTACGAGTTTACCTCATGCTAAAAATTGTATCAAATTAATATTAGGCATGCATCCAAACAATATATAACATACTAAAATAGTTAAAAAATAAATGAACGCTTCTACCAGCGGGTATGACTAACATATTACCTACACACGTCACGTTGCATTGCTATTAAACTAGTCACTAAATTCTGGTGGAGACCAAAGAGTGTAGAGAAACAATTGAGGAAACAAGGAGTTAGAGGCAATTCATACAAGCTTTTGTATTTTAAAAGAGTTAATTATGACAGTATATGTTTATGTAATTATATCACTATTGAATGTAAACTACACAAATCTCCCACCAAAGCCTTATGCAAACTACACAAATCTCCCACCACTAGCTAACCCTAGTGGGTTATAGTAGCAAACTTTTAGTACAAACTATAATGTTCATTTTGTTTAATGATTTATTGCAGGAACCAAATGGAGACTTGCCTAAGGAAATAAGTGAAGTAAAGAAAGACGAGAGAATGCCTTGGTGAATTCATTAAAGTTGAGAAAGAAGAGAATGTCATAGATGAGAAGTCCCATAAAACTGAAAGAAGCTCAGATCCTCCAAGCAGGGAATTTCTTGAAGCACAATAAATGATAGAGGAACTTGAGATTGAACTCAAAAGATTGGCAGAATCTTGAAGGACCTCTGAGCATGAAAACACTCGGCTGAAAGGAGAGATCTCAATTACAAGAGAGAATTTGGAGGAAAGCAGGAAAAAATATGAAGAGCTTGATCTGAGTCACAAGAAATTGCAAGAGCAGATTATTGAAGCTGAGTGTAGGTATAACCTGCAGCTCAGCACTCTTGAAGAGGAACTTCAAAGTCAAGAAGGGAAGCAGAAAGAGCTTCTTCAAGTGAAGGAAGCATTTGATGATAAGAACCTTGAACTTGAAAACTCCAGAAAGAGGATGCAAGAATTGCAGTAACAAGCTACAACTTTCTACAGAGGAGGCATGGAAATTCGAGGAGCTGCATAAGGAAAGTGGTTCACATGCTGAATCTGAAAGAAAGAAGGCCTTAGAATTTGAGAGATTACTTGAAGAAGCCAAATTGAGCGTAAAAGAAATGAAAGATGGATGGCTTCCCTTACGGAAGAACTGAAGGGAGTTTACGATAAGATTGCCGAAAATCAGAAGGTTGAAGAGGCACTTAAAACAACTGCAGCAGAACTCTCTACCATCCAAGAGGAGTTGACACACTCAAAATCCCAGCCATTAGAAGCTGAGAAAAGATTATCCTCAAGGGACACTTTAGTGGACGAATAGACCCGGGAATTAAACCTGATAAAGACTTCAGAAGCACAGCTCAAGGAAGACATGTCAGCACTTCACAATCTATTTGCCTCTACCAAGGAAGGACAAGAGAAAATTTCTGAGTTGGAAACTATAAGGTTCAAGTTACAAGAAAAATTAAAATTTAGAGAATCAAGTGAAGCTGCACTTAAGAGTCAGTAAGCACAGTTGCTCACTGTACCAGAGGAACTGAGTAAACTTAAAATAGAAAAAGAAAGTCTTGAAGCAACTGTGGAAGATCTAACCCGTAATTCAAAGAAGTTTGAGTTGTGCACTGATTTAGAGGAGAAGCTAAAGCTCTATGATGAAAATTTTCCTAAAACAGATTCTCTTTTACCTCAAGCACTTTCAAACAATGCAGAGCACTTTGTGGTTTTAGTACTATGCAAGGTTCAAGTGAAGGAGCTGAACTGAATAAAGATAAAATGCGTGAACAGTTAGTAACAGGGAATCTTGAGGCTAAACTAAATAGAAAAAGGCTAAACTAAATAGAGAAAGGAGGTTTTGGTGCTGGTCTAGATCTTGATTTACTTGGTCTTGAAATTGATGACAAGACATTGATCCCAGGACTGGCTGTTGCATCTTCTAGTGCTACAGAATTGGCAGGTATATAACTGCAGATTTTCACATTTTCTTCATATAAAAGTTTCATCTTGTGTTCCTCATAACAGATCCTTTGTACTATTTCATTAAGAACTAAGTATTATATGCATAGAATCATTTAATTAAAGATTTATGGGCAGACACTAAACAAATTTATGCCATCACTTGATCGCACAACACTGGTTGATGCTATCAAGTGCTTCAAGGTAGCCATGTTAATGGATTGAGGTTGTCCTTTTATTTATTTACTTTGGTAATGTTGTTGATTATGAGTAGTATATGTTTGATGATTTCAGTGACATGTTATGTTTCAGTTTATGTTATTTATCCATTTTTTCCAATAACAAATTCATAGCCAACATTGAGCTTTAGCTTCTATTGGTTGTTCAGTGAGCTTTTCAGTTTTTGTCATCAGAGGTGACTCATACCGATGAATTATTACACAGACAAAACTAATTTTTTTAATTCTTATAATAACAAGTATGGAAGGAGAAGTATGAAAAATGAGAATTCAAACTTGCTCTCAATACTCTATGTCAGTGTTAAGAATAAAACTAGCATGATAAGACCAAACTAATGTCAAACTAATGGGCAGCCATGATATCTTCAGAGAAACAGGAAACAAACAAGATGCCAAAAGTATAATGTTTCATCATTAATTTGGCCACTAACTAGTATAATGTTTAAAAAAGGCTTGTTGTGTACTTCTTGTCTAAGAATTATAATAACTCATGAAGCATTAAGAGTTAGTTGGGCTATTGAAGTAAAATTCTAATTTAATACTAAAGTAAATAAAAAATACCCCTAAATTTGTTCCTCCTTGATATTAGTAATTAGGGTCATTTGATCATGTTAATATATTACATATAGAGAATAGCAGATTAATTATAATTTTTCTTGAAAACATGGTTTGACTCTGACAAATCAATTAAATTGGTTGAAAACACAAACAGACAAACCTCAAGTAGAATAAATTATTATTTTTCTGAAAAACCATTGAAAATAATTTTACTTTGTTGAAATTACCCCATAAGGGTAGACAATACGGATTCAGGGGCTGACGAGTCTCAACGACAATGATCGATTCTGAGTTTCTTTTTTGAATTAAGGATTCAAAGTCTTAAACTCTGACAAGAAGAGAGAAAGAAATGAAAATTAGACAAAGAATGAATTAAGACACAAAGGGTAGCGAGAGAATTGGCAAACAATGATAGAATTCCCATAAGGAGAACCCTAAAAGCTCATGATAAATTTCAACACAACTATCTTTTCTTTAATATTACTACTTTCAAATAAGACAAAGAATGAATTACGACACAAAGATGATTTTTAACCACAAAAACTCAGGTCTAGCAATATAGGATGAGTGAAATAATTATTCTTTATATTATAATTATATGAAACTAACAAATAATTAAATCCTCTCTTATACTTCTAAAAATTTAAAATCAAATTCAGAGACACCCAATGATCAAATCATTCTGAAACATTTCACAAACTTACCAATGAACTAAAGTCAAGCAAAAACTCGCCAATTAGCAGGGTAGGTTCTTGTCTACATTGGCAAAACCTGTAATTAATGCGATTTCACAAAAACAAAAATAATGAACTAAATAAGACTCATTAATTTGCTTCTGTTTTGACTTAAAATTGGGGATAGGTACTTGCAGCTATCCAAGAATGTTGGAGAGATCCTCAACTCAGTTTTTCTCCTTATGATGTTCATCCACACTTAGGATTTCCTTCTCTCTAAATAGTTAAATAAAAACGAAGAAAAAATTTAAAATCAATATATAAGAGAAAGAGATCTTATTTAACTTATCGGTCCCTGCAACTTGAAAAAGATTAATCCAACCATAAGCTAAATCCCTTTTTCTCATTGATGATTGAGATTTTATGTTGTTCTTTTAAAATAAAGAATTACCTTACAAGACTTATATACATGCAAAACTGGGTTGGTTTGCAGGAATTTTTCCTATTTTTATTCTATTTTTTGTTAACAAATACAAAAATATCACTAGTGGAGAAGCTAAGTTTTTGTAGTTAACAAATACAAAAATATCATATATTTAGGGTTTAGGGTTTTTTATTTCCCTGTACAAGATCATTACCAGCAATATTCACTAAGGAAAGTCCAAAAAAGTATTTTAAATATTCTGTGTTATCTTAATTATAGCTTAAGAGAAATAGAAATAATAGAGAAATACAATGTTCAGGGAGAGGCTTTATTTTGAATTGATACAAATCAGATTAAAGTGGGTTAAGATTGAGACATTGAAAGTGATGAGTTATGTGCATGCCCTATGAAAATACAGTTTTTAAAAGAAATTGTATTATTACATGCTTTGAAAATCATGGTGAAGGAAGATGGAAGTCTTTTTTTTTCTCCATTACCCCTACAAATTATCAATAACTTTTGTCCTAAACACCATTTCAAAATCAAGTCTTCACATTAAAAGTTTGAAAGCAGGTGCCAAACACCAAGTAAATACTATTCCAACTACGTAAAAGTTTTAGACACTACAGTTTTGAATAATTTTCTTTAAAATATACTTCAGTTATTTATAATATACTTCAGTTATTCATTAAAAGTTTGAACAATTTTTACTGGAGGTCAATTTCACACCCTCTCTCTCTCTCTCTACTATTGTTGTCTTTTTATTTTTTACCTATTAGAATGTTGTGTACTGCGTTGTTCTTTTCTGTTCAGTCACTGTTGCAAAAATACCTGACTTGAGCTCAAACACTATGCAACATTGAAAGGCAAATACTGATGATGTATATCACACAAATTCAGAAAAAAAAACAGTAATCAAATGCAGCAGAGGAGATGACAAACCTGGTTTGGAAACCTGCAGGAACTGTTGCAGAGGTGGTCAATGGAGAGCCCTGCACTGGAGCCGCCGCTCTACGTTGCTGAAAATGGTCGGAAATGGCCGTTGCAGCCTCTGTTTCACCGGAACAGTCACCGGAGACAGGTGGGACAGGTTGAGGAGAGGGTGAGGTGAGGCGAAATCGTCGTCGTAGGTGGTGGAGACGAAGCTTCAGTCGCAGTGGTGGGCGTGGGTTGCGCAGGTGTAGACGCGCCCTCGCGGGTGGGGTCGTGCAAGTTCTGGAGATGCGTCACGAAGAAGAAGATGAAGAAGACTCGCGTTGGCGGCGTCGGCGTCGGAATCGGACGATGGTGGTGGGTCGCGCACTGTGGAGGCCAACGGAAATGGTGCACAAAGAGATTGAAAGGGAGTCTGTCGCACGAGAGAAACCAAACGAGGAAGAAGGGGAGGAGAGGGAGGAGAGGGAGGAAAGGCTGAAAGAGGAAGGGGAAGTTAGGGCAAGTGGCAGGGAAAGGGGTTGCTGTCGAGTTAGATTAAATCCTTAGCGACGGTAACCACCCGTCGCTAACTGTGTCACTACAATTAATAGGATTAGCGACGGCACAACCTACTCCGTCAATAATCTCCTGAATATTAGCCACGGCCAGGAAACCCGTCACTAATCTCCTAAAATGTAGCGACGGGGGACTTGGTACCGTCACTAACTTCCCTTCTCAAAACAAAAGAAATGGAGGGAACCCAAAAAACGTAGCGACGGCACAACCTATGCCGTCACTAATCTCCTGAATATTAGCCACGGCCAGCAAACCCGTCACTAATCTCTTAAAATTTAGCGACGGGGGACTTGGTTCCGTCACTAACTTCCCTAAGAAATGGAGGGAACCCAAAAAACGTAGCGACGGCACAACCTACTCCGTCACTAATCTCCTGAATATTAGCCACGGCAAGCAAACCCGTCACTAACCTCTTAAAATTTAGCGACGGGGGACTGGGTACCGTCACTAACGTCCCTTCTCAAAACAAAGAAATGGAGGGAACCCAAAAAGCTTAGCGACGGCAAACCTACTCCGTCACTAATTTCCTGAATATTAGCCACAGCCAGAAAACCCGTCACTAATCTCTTAAAATGTAGCGACGGGGGACTTGGTACCGTCACTAACTTCCCTTCTCAAAACAAAGAAGTGAAGAGAACAGCAAAAACTTAGCGACGGAACAACTGCGCCGTCACTACAACAAAACCCAGCGACGCCATTTAGCCGTCGCTAACGTTTGGCGCCAACAAAAAACCATGGAGGGAAATCAAAAAAGAAGGATCTGAGATATAGCGACCGTACTAGCGACGACGTTCATAACTGGTAGCGACCGTATCCTGTTGGGGTCGCTAAATTCGTCGCTACAACTTTTTTGGTCGCTCTTTATTTATAGCGGTCGCTAACCCGGTCGCTAGTTAGCGACGGCAGTGGGTGGTCGCTAATGTGAGGTAGCAGTTTAGGGTTTTTTTAGTAGTGCCTAACATTCTTAACATAAATCTCCTTGGCTTTTCGTGTTTCACTATCAATTACATCATTTCCTTTGCACCATCACCTACACCCATTTCTTTTCCATCAACAACTTCATCCTTTTTTGTGTCATTTTCCCTACGCCTCTCTTTGCTCTTTACCCTTAATTTCTTAGCTTTAGCTACAACCACAGTAGTAACCTCACTGATAGATATCAGCTTGTTTGGACTTTGTCTTTGTTATACTTGTGACCTTGAGGACTTGATTGAGTATTGTATTTATTTCATTCAGTGGTAGATTTCTACTTTCCCTTAGCTGTTTTGGTTGGTGTCTTTTGATCTATGTTAATTGAAAATAATTACAAATCAATACTAGGTTAAATCAAAATATTACAGATTAATCTCCTAGAACATACATTTACTATGCATGTAAGACCAACTCAATAAAAAAAGAAACAACTTATTCCTAATTATAAGAATAACATAATTAAGTTTCTAAGTGAGGTTACCTTTTCCACCAATACTCCTCATGTCTTCATCAACTCCATCACACTCAACATCAACACATTGATCTTTTAGCAACTTTTCCTTTTCTTTAATCCATTTGGTTGGAGTTAGGTTAGTGCTTCGTACCAGAATATTATTGTCTTCTTTGGCAGTCTCAGTATATGCTAACACAGTGTGGCTATAATACACATCCACTATGTTTCCAAAATTTTTGGCACTTGAAACCATTTCCAATAGATCAACATCCAATTTAAGATGTTTCAACCCTTCAGATAAGGGCTTTGCAGGGTCATGCCACCAATTACCCATAAGATCTTAATATCCCTTCTCAACAGAAAAATTATAGAAGCTGAACATCAAGAACATTTCCGTCTACCTTTGCCCATACATTAACCTTACTATATTTGTGGCATCTTCTTTGACTCGCTTAACAAATTTTCCATCATAATTTAGTTGTATGTCAACCAACTACACCAACCAGTACACAATTAAAAAATTATTAATTTAACAATTAAATAATACTCTATAAATCGTAACCCATTAAGCATCCACTTTATTAATTAAATAATCAATAGTTAATGTTATGAGACAACATTATATATGAAAAAGGACCAATACAATGTAAGACAACTAAGAAATGGACAAACATAGACAAATGCAAATGTCTAGTTAAAATGGTTACAATACTAAAATCAATTCGTCCCAACACAAAACCCTAATTCACAACCTTTTATATCATACTTTTTAGGAAACCCTAAACATTCAAAGAAATTCCTCTAACCGTAACAAAATCCCAACTTTATAACCCCCTTATACAAAACAGAAAGCCATTACAAAAGCCATTTTTTCCTAATCAGTATCCCTCATGACGATGGCCTTTCGAAGACTTCGTCAACAATAGTTTGCCAATGATTTGTCACTCAACAATGGCCTTCGAACACTCTATCAATGATGCCCTAACAAAAGTCTTAGAGATTCTACAGGAATTTAAGTGAGATGAGAGTGCTTTTTTTGGTAATTTTGTATAGTTAAGGTAGTCAAAAATTGTTTATAAAAGACACCCTTAAAACGACATCGTTTTTAACAATGTGGATATCTTGTTGTCACTTAATGTGACATATTTACAAGTTTTAACACTGCTAGGAAAAAAGCTAACATTTGTACTAAACTAAATAATGATGTTTTGGTTGAAGATGTTATTATTTTTGGGAGTGATGACTAAAGTGTAAAGTTGTGTCTAACTAGGACCAATATGTTAGATTACTCCCAAACTATATCATGTCATACTTTGAATTATCAAGTTCTTTGTGTGATTGAATTGAAGGCCTCGTTACCCTGTTTCTATTGGGGTGGCAAGGTCATAAAGATCCATTAGATGAAGTGGGATAACCTAGCAAGGTCAAAGTTAATGGGTGACATGGGTTTTAAGAAATTTAGAGCATTTGATCATGCTCTCATTGCCAAACGGTGGTGGAGGTTGAATTCAAACCCTTCATCTTTAATGGCAAAGCATTAGTGCAAAAATTGGATATAACAACGGGATATATTCACGGGTTGAAGTGTATCAGTGATAAAAACATGCGCGGTGGCATTTTTGAAATTATAAGGTGAACGATATAATAAAAGAAAACTATATATCCACGGTTAACATTATAACCGTGATCGTACCCATCAATATATATTCACGGTTGAGGAGTCAACTGTAGATATATCGTAACTGAAATATATATCCACGGTTGCCTACACAACCGTGACTATATATTCATGGGTATGATCAGGGTTATGATGTTAATCGTGGATATATATTGATGTCTATAATCACGGTTGTATTTTCAACCGTGGATATATAGTTCAGGTTTTAGGGTTTAATCATTGGGGACTGTATGTCCACGGTTGTTTCTATAACTGTGATTATAGATTTAATATTTATCTACGGTTGTGGTCTTGACCGTGGTTATAGAGTTAACATTTATCCACGGGTGTTTGTTCAACCGGGAATATATGTGTAATATATTCACGATTTCAAGGGGAACCGTGAATATACATCTTTTCTGAAACTTCAAAAGTCGCGCCTGATACTCTTTTTCACTTTTTGTTTCTCCTCTCGCGCCTATTAGCTTCTTCTCCTTTCTTTCGCTGGTCTTCTTCTGGTTCTTCTCCTTTCTTTGCCTTGTTGGTCTCGCATCTGCGCTAGTGTTCTCGCATCTGTCATCGTCCCTGTCTGGTAAGTCGTCCCTGTTTTTTGCTTTTCCACTTTCTCCTTCTTCACTCGATATGTTTCTCATCTTCCCCATCTGTCCCAGTGTGGTTGTTGCTGTTGTTGCCTTCTTCTTACTCAATTCTTGTCCCAGTATGCTCTTTGCTTGTCCCAGTGGTGCTGCATTGTCCTGTAAGTTCCCTGTTTTTGCTCGTCACTATTTTTATTGCTGTTATTGTTTTCTTATCTGTTGAGAATGCACTGGCATTGCTACTTATGTATGTGCTGGTTCCACTAAATGGTCCTTCCATCACTAGTTTTGGGGTAGGTGGTTTCTCAGCCTCTGCTACCCCTTCTAGCATTCGTACCACTCTGCTCATTGTTGGTCATGAAACTTACTCTGCATTCTAAATGGACACACTTAGTATTTTGGATACCATCATTGTTTTGCATAATCAATGACAAAATTTACCCTTTGTACTGTAAAGAACATTTTTGGATCAACGGAGAATTATTCAACTTGTACACGATTCCACTTTAGAGAATTAGTTCTACTATGGTGTAGATAATTATTAGATATTCTCGACTTGAATATGATTGTTGTTTAGATGATACTTGTGATTTAAAAAAACACTTTTTGGATTTTAAAGGAACAAATTTATGATATACCAATCCTGCTTCATATTCTAAAGGAAAAGGGAAAACTGAACCTATCTCATTATTTGGAAGAAGTACAACTTATGGTGGACATGGTCCATTGAGTGATGTAGATGGAACTAGGAATAATAGAAGTATTCAAAGATTCCAAGAAGAAAGGGAACTCAAGAATTTAGAATGAATTCCGATATGAATTATTATTATTGAAGGAGAAGAATTTGAAGAAGAATATGAGTTTTTCCTAACTGCATGGACACACTTAAATAAAACCGATTTATATATCAAACTTATTTCAGTTTTAGTATCTAAAATCAGCACACTTAGTATCTTTCCTTTCCTCTACCATTATTCTGAAGGACAAAGACAAAGCTTAGATTATGGTAAAGGAGAGAAATTGCCAATTGAGATTGATGGAACTAACAAAACTTCATTATGAAAAGTCTTATAATCTAACACCATAATCCGTAATCCATAATCCACAATCCAATCTAACATCATACTTATACTTCAAAATAACACAAATTAAAAAGATTATACTAATTTGGGAGAACAGTTGACTAAAATATTATCCATTTTAAAGTATTATTTTTAATCAAAATTTACATTGACTATATAATATATAATGTTATTTCTGTTGTTATTGGTTGCTCTTATATAATGTTATTTATATTGTCGTTGTATGTGTGTGATTGTTAATCTTGCGAACTCGTAGGCTTATATACTAGTTAACTAGTATGAAAGTTGCTGTGCATGAGTGAACCGTAGTTCCCCATTTGAGATTCGACACAAATGGTCATTAAATTAATTAATTTCATCGTTTGTGTTGAATCTTGAATTGTCCGTTTGGACAGTTTAGGGTGAACAATTATTTTTTATACGTCATGAGTATGTACAAGTTAGGAGTTATTTTAAAATTTGATAAACTTTCGGTAACTTGCATTTTGTATTGTTCTCTGGGTGCATATTTGGTTGTGGTTGAATTTGATTTGACCACTTTCATTTTGTGTACTTAGAGACCAATACGAAATGCTGCCGAAATTTCATTAAATTTTAAAATAACTCCTAACCTGTATATATGAATGACGTATAAAAAGAATTGTCATCCTGAATGGGTATAAGACCACCACCTTTGTAGAAAAAGTGAGATTGATCATAGTACCTTGTAAACAGTTGGTATGGATCGGGGTTGGATAACTGCATCACGCCTAAGTCTAGAGTACGAGGGGGGAGTTGAATCATTTATAGAATTCATAGTGAGGAATGCAGTGGAGGTGAATGGAAAGTATTTTTTCCCTTGTGTTAAATGCTTGAACCTGCGTCGGGTAGACTTGGAAAAGGTGCGAGAACATCTACTGTGTGACAGTTTTCTGCGTAGTTATACGCGTTGGATATGGCATGGTGAAGATGTTGTGGTGCCAAGTAACAGCTCTCAAACTGAAAATCGAAGCTCGATGCATGACACTGATGTCGACATGGATAACCGACTCGAGGATATGATCCGTGATGTGGGGGTAGAAGGTTTTAAGAAAGCTCATGTATATACGACTCTGTGTGAGGATTCTGAGCAGCCGTTGTATCCAAATTGCGTCAATTTCACAAGGTTATCAGCAGTTTTGCGATTGTTTAATTTGAAGGCCATAAACGGGTGGACAGATAAAAGTTTCACTGACTTACTGAAGTTGTTGAATAAAATGCTCCCAGCTGGAAACACCTTGCCGAATCGTAACTATGAGGGCAAAAAGGTGTTGTGTCCTATGGGTTTAGAGTACGAGAAAATACATGCATGCCTAAATGATTTTGTATTATTCTGGGGTGAGTTAGAAATGGTGCATCGATGTCCTAGGTATGAGGTGTCACGGTATAAGAAGAAAGAGGCGGATTCTGATGAGGTCTGCACTAAAGGGTCTCCTGCAAAGGTGTTGTGGTATCTGCCTATAGTTCCAAGACTAAAGCGTCTGTTTGCCAATGCAGATGATGCAAAACTTATGAGATGGCATGCTGATGAAAGGGTTGTTGATGGACTACTTAGGCATCCGGCCAATGGATCACAATGGAAGAAAATGGATATGATTTTTCTAGATTTTTCCCATGAACCAAGAAATGTTAGGCTTGAACTAGCCACAGACAGCATGAACCCGTTTGGGAACCTGAGCACAAAGCATAGTTCGTGGCCTGTTTTGTTGTTTGTTTACAACTTGCCGCCATGGTTGTGCATGAAGCGGAAATATGTCATGTTATCAATGATGATTTCTGGTCCACGACAACCGTGGAACGACATTGATGTATATTTAACTCTATTAGTTGAAGACCTCAAAAGGTTGTGGGAAGACGGGGTTGATGTGTTTGACGGGTTTACCGGCCAGTCATTCAAATTGCGTGCTATGCTATTTTACACGATCAATGACTTTCCAGCATATGGTAACTTATCCGGATACAGCGTGAAGGGTCATAAAGTTTGTCCAGTATGTGAGGAGGGGACTAGTTCTGTGTGGTTGCATCATGATAGGAAAAATGTTTATCTTCGACATCGAAGGTTTCTTAAAGCGAATCATCCGTTTCAGAGGTTGAAGAAGTCGTTTAACGGTGCCTAAGATTTTGAAATGGCTCCTCAACCACTATCTGGTCACCAGGCATATGAAAAGGTGAAAGACGTCAACGTGCAGTTTGGTAAGTGTGAAAAAGAGCACCCGACACAAAACAACTGGAAGAAAAAGTCTGTGTTTTTTGACCTGCCATATTGGAGGGAGCTTGACGTAAGACACTGCATTGATGTAATGCATGTGGAGAAAAATGTGTGCGACAGTTTGGTTGGTACACTCTTAAACATACCCGGGAAGACTAAGGATGGCCTAAATTCGCATATGGACTTGGAGTTGATGGGTATACGTCAGGATTTGCATCCACAATCAAAGGGCAAAAGAACATATTTGCCCCCAGCATGTCATACGTTGTCCAGAAAAGAAAAACAAAGTCTGTGTGAATTTTTATGAAGTGTGAAAGTTCCGTCTGGTTATGGCTCCAACATCAACTCTTGTGTTTCCATGAAAGATTTGAAGTTAGTTGGGTTAAAGTCTCACGATTGTCACATGTTGATGCAACAGTTTCTACCTATCTCCATTCTTGACATTCTTCCTAAAAATGTGAGAAATGTCATAACAAGGTTGTGTATGTTTTTCAATGCCATATGTTGCAAGGTAATCGTGCCCAACGAATTTGATGTGTTGGAACAGGAAGCATCACTTATATTATGTCCGCTTAAAATGTATTTCCCACCCTCTTTTTTTGACATAATGGTCCACTTAATCATCCATTTGGTGAGAGAGGTCCATTTGTGTGGTCCAGTGTTCTTGCGGTGGATATATCCCGTTGAGCAATATATGAAGATATTGAAAGGATATATGAAGAATCAACGTCGTCCCAAAGCTTCAATTGTGGAAAGGTATATTGCAGAGAAAGCAATTGAGTTTTGCACTGAATACATGTCACATGCTGCAAGCATTGGTATTCTAACGACTCGTCATGAAGGGAGATTGGATGGGAAAGGAACGATTGGAAAAAGAATGAAGAGCATGCCACGTGATGATGTCCTTCAAGCACACTTGTATATTTTAAACAACACGGACGACGTGTAACCGTATCTAGCCACTCACAAGGAGCTAGTCAAGAGAACCAACCCTAAAATGATTGAAAAGTGGTTGTTGAATGAACACAATAAGAGTTTCATGCAGTGGTTCAAAAAGACCGTTCTAAAAGATGCATCTGCATCCTCGACATTACATCGACTGGTACAGGGCCCGAACTTTGATGTCCTTACCTTTTGTGGGTATGACATAAACAACTATTCATTTTATACAAGGACACAGGATGAAAAGAGTACAAATCAAAATAGTGGAGTGATGGTTGTGGCTCAGTCAATGCATTTCTCAACTTCAAAGGTAACAACCTTGTCATGGCCGAGTTATGCTACTTTGGTGTGATTGAAGATATATGGGAAGTCGATTATGATCCCTTCACTATTCCTGTGTTTAAATGCAGATAGGTTAACAATAAGAACAGTGTCAAAACTGATGATTTAGGAGTTACATTGGTGGACCTCAACAAGATAAGGCATAAGGATGAACCATTCATTATGGCAACATAAGTAAAGCAAGTTTTTTATGTTGCTGACCCAGCTGACAAACGGTGGTCAATTGTTATCCAAGGTAGACATATTTGAGACCCCAATCTTGATATTGTTGAAAGTCCATCTACCACAACACGTATTCCAACATCTATCGTGGAACATGACATAGATGATGTAGTTGCCAGTCGTCATGACCACCATGAAGGCTTGTGGGAAAATATTTCATCTTCATAGGGTATTAATCATGTTAATTAATCATTGAATTACATGTTATATTAATTATTCGTTGTATTAAATGTTATATTAAATATTTGATAGTTGTGTTTCCTTGTTTGGACAGATACTCATGGATGACCAGGATGGACAATCTAGGTCTGAGTCACAGGCTACTGATTCCTCTACTCGGAAGAGTAGAGGTGTTACCCGGATGCCAGACGTTGCACTTAGGCGACACCGGGGAGAGAGGTTACCTGTTGACATGGATGTCAACACTGGTAGATTTGGAGGACCACATACCATGAAGTTTAGCAGTTATTTGGGAGTTGTGGCTCGACCGAAGGTGTCCATTATTATCCCCGACTGGAATAATGTCGAGGAGGTGCTGAAGAACCAGATTTGGAGTGATATTCTGGTAACATATATATCATTTAGGTTTTATTTTAGTGTATCTTTTCATGTAATACATAATAAGGACTTTTTTATGGACTAACTCTTTTAATGTAGGATTCTTTTGAGATACCAGCACATGACACAGCGAGGAGGAAGATCCTCGGTATTATTGCTGAGCGATGGAGGTCTTTCAAATCCATACTCACCAGGAGGTATATTTAGACTTTAAATTCTTAATCAACACTTTGCTAAATTATACCAATCCTTAGTTTAAAAGTATATGAATTGTAGGTATCTATTCGGGGAGGACCGAGGACAGTTCCCCGGAGAGAAATATGCCTTCATTGATCGGGAGACTTGGGATGCTTTCGTTGCATCCAGGCATTCTGACCAGTTTCAAGTACATTGGTTTTTAAATGCTTAAATTATGTATAATTTAAAAGTCTAACTCTAAATAATTTTCTTTCTTGTTGTAGGTGGTCAGAAAGAAAGCACAGGACATTAGGAAGTTGAATAACTGCCCCCACACACTGTCACGTGGGGGTTACCGTAGGTTAGAGGAATGGCTGGCCCAGGAGAGGCTGAGTCAGTGTCAGACTAGTCAGCCTGACACTGGTATTGTGGATCCCCCTTCCCCACCTACACGCCACGACAAATGGAAGCGGGCCAGGATCAAGAAGAGTGGGGAATACACTTCCTCATAAGTTCAAGAGGTCGCCTCACGGATAGTAAGTATTCCCCTTATATCAGTGTCTGTTTTTTGGTTTACGTGAAGGAAGTGAATACTAACTTGTTTGGTTTCAGGATTCCTTGGTTGAGCAATCAACCCAAGGGTCTTTCATAGCCCATGGTAGGCAGGATATTTTGACTACCGCCATCGGCAGGCCAGAGCACCCAGGAAGAGTGTGTGCTGTTGGTCGAGGTATAGGTAAGTTGTAAATAACTGTATCCTTTCATTCTGTCATCCGTTAAACAATTATGGGCTAATCATTCACATTTCATAGGCCTCCGGAGCTATTACGGTGCTCCCGACCCTGCCCCCTCCTTTGAGAAGTTGGTGGAGCAGAAGGTGGCTGTTGTGAAGGCTGAGTATTAGGAGGAGATATCTAGGCTCCATCAGGAGATAACCCAATTCAGGGAGGAGATGAAGGCCTCACTCAGCCACCACCAGGAGACTACTGCACCAGCTAGTGACCCCACAGGTTAGATTCCTTATTCAATTTCCTTGGTATTATTGTTTGTAATCACTTTCTTTCATTGTTGAATAACTTCTGCTTGATGTGTAAATATATAGGTACGGAGGGTTAGCACTAAGGGGTCATGCGCTGCAGCTGACCCTGACGATGATGGGGTCGAGCCTGCAGATACCCGTCAATGTGACCTGTTTATTGATGGGTCAGAGGAGCCAGTTGCCACTGGCATGGTCTACAACTTAGGCCCTGTGGTTCACCATCAGTCATTACCTGATGGTATATCCAGGGTCTCTGTTGTGCTCGTCCTCGAGGAGGATGCTGCTGTGCCAGTGGCAACTCCAGAGGTGAAGACCGTCGGTCAGGCGATGGCCCACTTTCTGATGTGGCCTAACAAACTTCTGTTGGTTGCTCCTCTACAGGTAAAAAAACCTGAAACACTAACTAATTTTGTTATATTATCAATTATGGTACAAACTGTGATGGTTGTCAATTGTTCAATAGGAACCGGCATTGAAGAAGCAGGCCCCGTCGACGATCCGATCCGGATGCTATGGCAGATCGGGGCTGAGCAAGGAAACAACGCTGTTGAGGTCCCATGGCGGCCACTTGTGTTCGGCCGTCCAAGTTCACTACCGGTTTACATCACACAGAGTGACTTGTGTGAGATTATGATGGGGACGACACAGCTGAACATCTCCATCATTCAGCTGTGGGAGCTGTAAGTATATCATTTTATGTCCAATTTTTTCATTATACAAGTTATTTGTCGCTAACCATGATGCAACTTGTTTAGGTTTCTGACAAAAATCTGTGTGGACCTGGGTTTCGATGGAACTTATGGTTTCTTAGAGCCCTCTTTCATACAGAGGCAAGGAAACTCTACGGGGGACACCCAGGCATACATCCAGAATTGGATGTTTGAGTCTAGGAAGGTTGTAGACATGGGCCCCTATCATAAAGGGTAATATTTTATTCCATAATTATTGTCATTAATTTTTGCATTTTGAAGTCTCACTTTTCACTGGTAACTACAGCGCTCACTGGACGCTTGTGGTGATCTATCCCTGGGCTTATCTTGCTCTGTACTTTGATACTATGCATGGGACAGTTCCACAAGACCTGAAAAGTATAGTAGACGGGTAAGTTAATCCCTAAAAAATAAGTACAAATTCGATTACATCATTTTTGGACCTATACGATTCTAACTTATCTTGTGTTTTATTTGACGTAGGGTGGTGGTTGGATACAATTGACTGCTTGGAATTAAGTCCAGCGGAAGAAAAGTTATGTGGGTGCACCCAAAAGTAAGTCAATCGTATTCATTCAAATCTTCAATATATATTTTTTAAGTTGCGAATTCACTTATTCTATATTTTATGTCCATTGTAGTCTTACAGGCAGGAGGGTACCTTCGAGTGTGGCTATTACGTCATGCATACCATGCTGACCATCGTCCAAGAACATTTAGTAGATGGATGGACAGATGTAAGTCTCATCATTTGGACTACTTTTCTACTAATTTCATCAATTTCATGTAATAAATATAGTTTTTGTTCTAATTGTTTTGTGCATTGTTTGCAGTACTTCCAGGACCGGTCATACTTCTCCAAGACACTTGTAGATAATGTTAGAAAGCAATGGGCCGTTTACTTCATTGAAGTGAGGAAAGGACTTAGCTAGATATAGGATCTTTATTCTCTTATATATGTATATAGTGTAAGATTTAGGGTTTACATTTTATCAGGTTACATTCATCTGAATTGTATATAGTTTCATTTTTTAGGTTGTTATGAATTCATATCAAAATAATGTTATATACATACCATTCTTTTTATATATTGTTGCTAGATATGCTGAGATATACTGTATATTGTGCTGGTTGTCTGATTACAGGTTTGGGAAACAATAAAAGAGAAACCATATTAAAAAAAAAACCTCACTATTTATTCACGGTTATGGTAACAACCGTGATTATAGACCCTATTTATCCACGGTTATGGTAATAACCGTGATTATACATAGTCTGTAAGTGAATTTTTTGGACTACTTATATTCACGGTTATGCTAAACAACAATGATTATAGATGTTCTTTATCCACGGTTTCTACTATAACCGTGAATATACATTGTCTGTTATATTCACGATTATGCTCGACAACCGTGAATATACATAGTCTGTTATATTCACGGTTGTTTGTAACCGTAGTTAGATGTAATTTATAACCACGGTTGTTAACCGTGGTTAAAGGCCCTCATCTACTACCACGGCTGTAACAACCACGGTTCATTAACCGTGATTAAAGGTCATTTTTAACCGTGATTATATCCATTTTTTCCACTAGTGAAGATTCTTGAGGCGAGATACTTCCCATAAATTCATTGGCTCCATGCTCCGAAAGATTATAGACCAAGCTATGTGTGGACTAGTATGGCAAATGCTAGGTGGATAATTGAGCAAGGTGCTGTTTGGAAGATTTGCAATCGCCAATCTGTACAAGTTCGAGAGAATAAATGGCTAGCTGGTACTGTTGATTACATTTGGCATAGTGGGGAGAGTGTTGTTGGCTATGAGGATGTTCAGGTGGTGGGTGATTTGGTTGATTATGAGGATGTATCTCTCCATTTGAGGCAGCCTTGATTGAAAAGATTCCCTTTAGGAGAACTAGTGAACCCATACACTCATGTGGCCTTTCGAGAGGTGTGGTCATTATTCGGTTAAGTCACGATACCTATACAAGGAGTAGTAGCACTTATTTTTCAAACACACTTTGGAAGAAGATTTGGTCATCACATACCATACCTAGGTGCAAGGAGAGTAAGTAAGAATATCCTTCCTGAAGTGGATAATCTTCTTAAAAGAAAGCTTGATATATCAACCCATGCAGGCCGGTAGCAAGTACGTTAGGGGCATACGGTTCATGGCAATTGGGGCTTTCAACCTCATCCATGCAATAAACAATAAGTTGTTTGATGGGGTGTTGCTGGAGGATTGGAAAATCGTGGAGAGGGCTATATAGACGTATCCCAACGAAACATTCAAGCTCATGCCATTGGGACAACTTGGTTGCCGCCTGAAGAAGGAGTAATAAAAGTCAATTTTGATGCATCATGCAAACAAGATGACTCTGCTTCCAATGAGATTGCTTCATGGTGGAAGATGAAGATTGATGGGAACACTTACTTCCACGGCATTTTGAGAGACTATGTTAGGCTTTCTTGCTTTTATGTAAGTAGAAAATTTAATGAAGTTGTTGATTGCCTTGCAAGTATTAATTGCTTTTGATACCAAAGAGTGTGTGGGTGGAGGAGTCCATGTCATTGTTACTTTGTTACTTTCTTCTCGTTAGTGATATCATATATGATTAGTGTATTTGATTATCTATCATATATTATTCACTCTTTATATTTTTTATTTTACTAAAAGAAGAACTGTGTTAAAAATGATAATCATCATTATTATTTCAAACAAAAATACTATAAAAATTATTTCCTGTTACATAAGAGGCCCTAATCTTAATTATATTGTAAAATCACCAAAATGTTGAAAAAGATGTCCCGTCCAGAAGTAGGTGAGATGAACTAAACGAAAGGTAAAAACGAAGGTTGTTCAACTGCATTATCCATAATCATTTTGCTTTTGACAAAAAAGAAAAGAAAAGTGGGAAGCACAGAGCACTTGAAACCTGAAACCAATGCCTTCCACATTGAATCACCCAACGGAAAAAGACAATGAAACGTAATCTTATCCCTCATTATAGGAGTAGTTTATATGGAACTCCTTATGCCATTAGCTATTTAGCTTCTATCTTTAAACTCTTCTCATGCCCTGTAACATCAATAAGACAAACAAATTTGAATAAATAAATAAAATATTTAAACATGTTTATAATCCCGAGTTTTGACTTTAGTTATTTTCCGAAAAAATTTTATGGATTTTGATGCTTATAAAATTTATATATCTTTAAAATAATCATTATTACTATTAATATTGATGACATGATGTCATGTTGCTTAACGTATCATAATAATTTTTTATATAACATGTGTATATGCATAACACGAAATCAATTAATGATAATATAGACTATTTTAAAATATTTAAATTTTATAGAGATGAAAACCTTTGCAATTATTAAAACCAAAAGAAAATATGTTTATATTGATTAAAAACTTATTTAAACCTAAAAAAATTATTTTGTAATTAGAAAATTATAAAACATCAATATATACAATAAATTTACCAAAATCATGACAATAAATTTGGCCACACACAAAATCAAAGAATAACCAAGAGAAATCCAAAGATCAATAGATTAAAAGAAAATTACATTAACCTAGTTGACTTGAATTCAAATTAATACACTTGATACTTCTCATCTTTTAAAAGCTACATTAATTTTTCTAAAAAAAAATCAGTATTACTTTAAAAGAAACAGGGGAATTCAAGTGTAACTAAGGGTCCGTTTGGTATATAGTTGGGAAAATGATGTTTAGAAAAGGGAGAAATCTAAAGGTCAATATTAATCTTTCACGTCATTCAAGACAACCAAAACTTTGTTCAACAGTAAGATATATTTTTCCCTACTTACAAACTCCATTTGCAAGTCTTTAACGTATACAAACACACGCTAGAGTAGTCTCGAATGCAATTAGTTTAAATCCAAAAGCGTGAATATAATTTACCCATAATACAATTTATATTAAAATAAAAGATAACCAAATAAAAAATTTTGATTTAAATTTTACCAATATGAAAGTTTTGTTATTAAATGGTATGTAAATAACTCCATAAACTTTTGTCAAGTTCAAGATATACCTTAATTTTATTCAACTTTTGAAACACAACTCGTCATTTCTTTTATAAAAAAAACGATAAATTCAATCCTACACATCATCTTAAGAAAGAGGCAAAATCCAAAAAAGTAAAAAAAAACAAAAAACAAAAAAAAAAGCTTTCGTCCACCTATTGGACTTTCAAGAACCTAATTTGATATGGTCTTTAAGAAACTAAAATTGTCTAAACATATATTTTTACTTCGCCCATCTTACAAAAAACTAAGAATAAATAAGTTAAATTAATATATATATATATATATATATATATATATATATATATAGAGAGAGAGAGAGAGAGAGAGAGAGAGAGAGAGAGAGAGAATTGGACTTGTGACCTGGTTAATAAGCACCTGTAATTACGCTATAATACCCGCATCGTCTGTCCCTGTGTCCACTACCTTTTTAATATGCTTATTTTTTAAAAAAAATTTCCATCCTTCTGTTTATATTAATGTATGACTTAATTACATTTTTATTCTTAATTTTGTTAATTCTTTGTTTTTGATCCCCAAACCTTTAATTATATGGTTTTATCCATAAACTAGTTATAATTTGTTGATTTCTTATCCCTTAAACTATTTGTGACACATTTAGTCATGTACCTATTTTTCTTTCAATTAATAATATATGATTATATATATATATATGGGTTTATAATAAAATATTTGACTATAATATTTATATTATTATTTCTATAAATTAATATTTTTATTGTAATATTTATAAAATAATAATACAAAAACATTATTAATTTGGCAAAAGAAATAGGAAGGGGACCAAATGTATTAAAAATAGAATATATTTAGAGACCAAAAATGTGTAATTAAAAGTTGAGAGATCATATATCAACAACTCGAATAGTTTAAAGACCAAAGTCGTATGATTAAAAATTAGAAGACCTCAATTAAACATTTCGTAAAGTTTGGGGATTATAAGTGTAATTAAACCTATTTAGTTTTAAGTTTTATATTTTTAATAATTGAAGTGTGTTGTAAAATGGATATTTTATTATATTCAAAGTTTGTTTTGAATTTTATTAAATGTTTTAGTTATTATTTTTACAAGGATATATGAAACATTAATTCTATTTAATTAAAGTGTGACAATGAATATAAAGTTGGTATGTACGTACAACAGGGCATCCGGACAAATATTAAAGCGGTGAATCTGGATGTTTAGAGAAATTTTTTAAAACATATATTCAAGGATCATGTTATGGTGCACAAAAAATCTACTAGTCCATTGAGGTAAAAAGCATTTTTTAAAATATGCTTTTTTCATATTTTTTACAGCGGATTTTTTTCTTTACTTTTTACACTGGTTTTTCATGTGGTGTAAATTTATTAGGTGTAAAAAATTTTGTCCGGTGTAAAAAAGTAATTTTTACACCGACAAAAAATCATGTCTGGTGCAAAATTATTTTTTACACCGGTTACACCACAAAATTGGTGTAAAAAGTGTGTAAATATTTTCAAAATTGCCACCGCTTACACTGGTTCTATTGAATAACCGATATAAAACATGAATAGATAAATACAAAATTGTCACCGCTACTTTTTTTACATCTGTTTTTTATCGGTGTAATATGTCCGGTGTAAAATCTTTGTGCATGAATACACAAATAGATGCTTTGTGCATCATAGAATTCCCCTATATTCAAACATATGTTGGTTTATGGTGGACCAAAAGATGTTTTGAATCATTTTTGGTTTAGTATCTTTTGGAATATGTATTTTACATACTTTTTATAGCAAACATTTTTCACTTTTTACATTAATTTTTTATGCGGTCTAAATATAGTAGGTATTAAAAGTTTTATAATTGGTGTAAAAAATTACTTTTTACACCAACAAAAATTCATGTTCGATGTAAAATTATTTTTTACACCGGTTTCATACAAAACCCATGTAAAAATGTGTAAATATTTACAAAGTTGCCATTGTGCTCTCTTTAAGCTCACTTTTTCTATACCCGATGTAAAATAGTATTTTTACACTGGTTTCCTTGAACAACCGATGTAAAAAATGAGTAGATAATTACAAAATTGCCACCGTTACCTTTTTTTACATCTATTGTTTACCGAATCGATATAATATGTCCAATGTAAAAAGCCAATGGAATCTTTTACCATGAATGGACCACTAGATGCTTGGTCCATCATAAAACGCCGCTACAAACATAAACTATAGTACTCAATCTCATGGGCGAAGCCAGATGTAAAGGTTAAAGGGGGCTAAATATGAAAACATTTTAAGGGTTAAATATATTTTATAACCTATATATTTTATAACCTAATTGGATATAATCTTTAGGTTAATTTTTTATTATTTTTCCCTATATTTCAAAAATAAAAATGTATTTTAGTTTATTTTTGATAGAGAAGACCAAAGAATAAAAATTTAATATAGAAACTAATTTCAATTATGTACTAAAGAATAAGGTTTAAAAATATATTTAACCTTATTTTTTAGTTAAAAATTATGACTAAAAATATAGTTTATTATTAAATAAATAAAGTTGTTATAAAGGATAAATATTAACAAAATAATAAAAGATAAAACTAAAGATATTGATAGAATAAAACAAAAGCAAAATTAGATAAATTTAAAGTAATTAAATTATATCATAAGATTTTTCTCTAAAAAATACAATTAAAAGTCATTTTACATTTAGTTATGTTGTTAAATTCATTTATAATTGAATCTACACTAAACTTCTTAATAAATTTTCTCTCAACAAAGATAACAAGACAATGTTATAAAAAGTTGTAACACTAATTAAATAAAACTACAGGGGAAATTTTTTCAAAAATATTTACATCCATCCTAGGATGTCCCTACATGATTCTACGAGTCCCCCATAACATATCCTAGGTTTCGGAGTTCCAAAACTGCTCAAAGAAAATTTTTTAGTACGTCGGTTCCCCGCACACTGCCTAGAAAATTAAGTCAAATTGGAGTTAAACAACTCCAATTGAGATAAATTTTGTTTGTACACATCCGCAATTCAAATACCTATCATTGTTATGAAGAAGTCGAGGGCCAATTATGCCCTTAAGACTACCTAATTCACAAATGTATAAATCAGACCTACTGAAATTTTTAGCCTGAATATCCAGTAGTATTTTGGGCATAACTCGGGTTACCGACTTCTAATTGACATAAATTTGGTGTCAAAATGACGGTGACAAAATTATCTACAACTTTTATAAAGGAAGCGAAAGCTAAATCAGCTTGAGTGAAAATTAGCTTGCTTAAGCGAGATTTTCGCTCAAGCTTGACAAAATCAGGCCCTGATCAGCTCGCTAAAGCAAAAATACTCTCGCTTGAGTGAAAATTTGGCAGAATCCACCCATTTTGCACTCGCTTGAGCGAGATTTCGACAGGCTCCCCCAAACACATTCATAGACTCGCTCAAGCGAGCGCTTGAGCAAAAATGATAGCTCATAATCCATAAATCAACTTTCAGCCTACTTATTTTGCCCGTTTCAACTCCGATTGCTACCAAACTTCATGGGTACTATGTTTTTCCCATTCCAAAACTGTTGGCACTGTTTGTTTGCTAAAATTTCAACATATGATTAAGATATGCACAAAATTTCATTTTGTCCATTTTAAGATAAAAGTATGCAACTCAAGGGACATTCCTTATTAGATTTGGCCCATTCCAAAAATTACAAGTTTTAAATAATGCATATAACCTATTGGGACCATCCAGAGGTATCCAAACCTCACAAAACGTAATATGACCTGCCCAGTTCCTAATTATGCATAAAAATCATATGAAAACTCTAATTTTCACTTATCCATCATCAAACTAGGTTCTAATACATAATATATCCCATTTGCAATACATGTGCAAGTCCTAAACATTTATGTAATGCATCAAAGGTTCTCAACCATGTCCTTTAGATATAAAGCATCTCATACACAAAATAGGACCATCCATGATCACCACAACATAATATCGCATAGTCATCAATATCATCATATATATGAGATCCAATTACTCAAAATGCAAACTAGACTTCCAGTGAAGTCATTAACTACCTAAATCCACAACACAGGATATGTACATCATCAAAATAACTAAATACAGAGAGTCGGTCAAGGCTATTCTACCAAAAGTCTATACAATGCATATACATGTATATACACAATGCTTCCCGTCAAGCATGGTGACTCCTTACCAATCACCATGACAGTCCAAATCCACTGAAAAGATAGCCATAATAGAGGGTTGAGCATACTATATATTAAATGACAGCTACTGAATCAGATTTTAACCTATCTAATTCCACACATCACATTAATATAGTTCAACATCGTCTAACATAATTCATAATCCACAATATAACCAACATATCAATTACATCTCATGAGTTATCCAAAGCTTTAAACCACTCAAACACAATGTGCAAATGCATATGCATGTGAATCCGACTCTAATAATGGGATTACACTGTAGTGTATAATTTTTCACAACATATATCATCAATTTTGTTTTACCGGTATCGAACCACTCGCCCATATTGTTCTTGGCAGTTAGCTCCTCTATCTTAGCCTTCATTGCTTTGGTTACTTCATCCTCAAAGGCGGGTAGGGGAGCAGGTGTGTTTGTTGAGAGAGAGGAAGGACTCTTGAATGGTAATTTGAAAATAAAGACCCTATTCAGGATCCATTGGTAATACTCTTCTTTCACGGCATGGATCCTAATGCCCAACTCCTTCACCTTCTTATTAACCTTTTTCCATGCTTCCCCTACGTCTCAAATTTCCTTGGGAATAATAGAAGATGAAAGCGGTCAATGATCCTCCATCGGGTGGACAAAGCAGAGGGTAAGCTAGTTGGCGCTTAGCTATGACAGGGTTGTAGTTAATGCACCTTTGAGTGCCCATGGGAGGGACATTCGGGTAGTTCCTGCAGTGATGAATAATGGTATCTACCCTCAACCATTACGGATACCACCTTACTTTCTAGGTCGTGAGCCCTCTCAAATGATTAGCTCATTCATGTTTGTTCTTAGCCGCTAATTGACACAACTTCAAGTCTGAGATCAGACATTTAACCTTGGCCACTTGATTGAAGACATGAAAGGTGAGCCACACATATAATGCAGGCAAGCAGTAGAGGATCCTCTTCCCCCTTTGGGCATGTCAAAAGTCCATGGTGTAATAGATATTCGCCAAAATAGTAGTAACGGGGTTTTCAAATCGGAGCTTACGGGCGAGGAAGACATCAATGGCATCATAATCAATGTAGTTGTCAATGTTGGGGTATAAGACCACACCATAAATCATAACCGCTAAGGTATCCATGAAAGTTTCCCAATCTTCCTTCTCAGCTAGGGTGTGCATATGCTTCTCAAGATATTCTTAGGCAAACCCTAGGGTTTGATTTCTATTCAACTGTGCGGCCCTTAATACTTCTGGATCAATTTTCAGGATATTGGCAAATAAGGCAATGGCAGCGTGATGCTCGAGGCGGCGATACAACTTTTGATCCCCCAAAAGCATTCCCAGGATCTGCTCAAATGCCTCTATTGATAAAGCTAACTAAAAATCTCATAATGTGAAGCAGCAGAGCGATGGGTGTTAGTCCTTAATTTATCATTATTTTTATATTAAAAAGTATGAAAAAATTAATAAAAATTCAATCAAATAGAAATAAATTTAGGTTTTATTTTAAATAAATGGAAGTTATCAAATTTGACTTGGCATGACCTATTTTTCCAATTTTTGCAGTAAAAAGCTGAGGATAAAAATGAAAAGTTTATTCAAGACAGAAGGGCTGACGCGTAGCGTCAACCCCACGCTCAGCGTCAGGATTTTTGGTGTTGACGCTAAGCGTCAGGCCCACGCGTTACGTCAGATGCTACGTGTATCCCACTGACAGGTGAGATTGTACTCTAAAAAAAGGCCAAATAATTGCCAATCCACTTCAGACATAAGGCTAAAAGGCCAAAATGCAGTGGGGAACTTGTCTGCAGATTATTAGGACAATAATGGGGTTTAGTGGCTGAAAATCAGGAAAATTAATAGAGGCTGATGCATAGCGCCAAGCCCACGTGTAGCGTCAGGACCTCGACTCAACCCTATAAATAGGCCATTTTGCTAAGAGTTTTGGCATCCCATTCTTCATTTAATCACTCATTTCTTCCATTCTAGAATCCTTGTTTCTAAGTTGTACTACAGAATAGCTTCCATCTACTTGAGAGTGTTGTTTCCTTTCGTGTTGTGAAGTATGTTCAAGTGTGATCAAGTGTTCGTTATGTCTTCACTTGTAAGTTGTCTTTTTACTTTTACCATGTGTAACTAATTTTTTTATATTATAATTGGTGAACCAATCTATGAATATAATGTTTTGATTATGAATTATGCATGTTATGATCCAAGTTTCATGTTAGTATTTCAACCTTTTATCAGTATGAACTTCAAACGGGAGATTGATTCTCATGCGTGTTAAAATAACTTTAACAAAAGTAAAAGTTGAAATACCCTTAATATACGAATTACTAGGAATAGAGTTGGTAATTATTGTTGTGTTAAGCCCAACACATAAAATAAGTTTTTACTCAGAAAGCATCGTAGGGATCAAACTTTACGGTAACTATTTAGAATTTATTCACCGATGGATCAGGTTTAATGATTTTAAGCTGCAATAACATGAACTTGATGATTAAATATGCATGTTTATGATTACTATGTTATATTCTAGTGCGGGGATCTAAATTCCAACATAGTTTGTCAATCTGTGTTCAAATCTCAAGTATTGGAATTATTCTTAAGTATTATTTTTCTAGTTAATTTCTAGATAGATTTATAATTTACTTTACATCATGTTTTTCCTGATGAATCAATCAATCTCTAAATCTGTGAATATTGTACAATTTGTATATGAATCATTTTTTATTAATAAGTTTTGACACTTTTTACCATAGTAAATAAAAATTACTGTCATTTATTGAAAAACATTCAATCCTTGAGGAAACGATATCTATTTTAAAAACTGCAATAATAAATTGGTGCGCTTGCCAAAAAGTCAACAACATTTCAGGCACTAACAAGTTTTCTAGCGCCGTCGCCGGGGATTGAATTGATTCAGTAAAACAGTTAATTTTTAATTACCATGGTAAAATTTACTTACTTTTTAACTTAGGTAAACTTTTATTATTTTTTTTACTCATATATTTATTTATTCAATTTTACTTCTTCTTTAATTATTCTTGTTACACTAACTTTCTCTGTTTAGTTTGTGTATGCAAACTCAATCTTCTGCAGAGAGAATCTTCTTTGATCTGGAGATTGAGAAATATGTAAAAAAAACTTTAATCTTTGAATCCAAAACACAAACTACTACTACTTCTTCTTCAACTTCATCTTCTTTTCAAAACTTTAAAAACTCTAAAATGGCTGGAGAACAACCAAGTTGGACATTGAGACAGTTTGATGCTATTAATGGACCACCCCGTGTATCGGGAATGTTTCAAGGTCCCATTGATGCGGTGGAAATTAAACCTGCCACATTAAATATAATTCAAAACAATCAGTTTGCTGGTTTAAATCATGAAAAATCGTATGAACATCTAACTACCACTATAAGAAATATGTGGTTTTGTAGCGGTTTATTAGTAGCGGTTACTTAAAACCGCCGCAAGTAAGCACATTATTGAATTGGATGAATAAAGTTAACGGCGGTTCTGTAACTGCCATTAATTTCCACTTAAACGGGCTCGTGCAGGTCACATGGTCTTTTTCCCTCCCACCGTGGTTCTTTTATTTTCATTTCCCTCTTCTCTTAAATCCCTAACCCTCAATTTTTCCCATTTCCCTCTTCCTCAATCCTAAATCCCACTTAAACGGGCTCGTATCTTACTCTCTGTTTAGCACATTTTCACTCTCTTCCTCTCATCTCTTAATCCCTTCTCCCTATCGTGCCTTTGTTCACGCGTACCTTCTTATAGTCATTGTCGTACCTCCGCTCACTGCGCGACTGTGCCACCGTGAAAGAGTCCCAATGGTGAACCATCGTGCCTTCAAACCACCACGCGTCTCATCTTCTCACTATGACCAGCGTTCCACCGTAGCACCACTTCACTGTTACCATTGCCTCTAAAATTTGAAGCTTCAACATTTTCGCTTCTTCCATTTCTAAGTTTTATAAGGTTTTAATTTCTTATTTTGTTATTATTTATTTTTCTGCTTCTGAAGTTTCTATATAGTTTCTGGGTTAGTATTTCTTTTGTTGCAGTGATTTATGATTTTTGGGTTCCATTTTTGCCTCTGTTTATGCACTTTTACATCATAAAAGAAAATCATGATTTCCTTCTGTCAACAATCTTCATTGCTCTATTTTTTAATTCTACCATCATATACTTGATTATCATTTATCATTGGTTTTGGCTGGCTGCTCACCATATTGTAGAAGGATCCATATTTCTATTAAAGTTGCTATTGTGAAACTGGATTAGTGTATCCAATCTTTTTTTCGTTTTTGTTATGTTTGATGGATTTATGTAACATCCCTAATGTTTTAAGGAGAATTATAAGAAATGGGAAATATTAGTAAATGTTTTAGAAGTTTTATTTAATATTTGTTCTGTCTGAGCCAGAGACGGGAAAGCCGGTGTCGAGATCAGTCTCAAAAGCGCGGGCAGGCGGAGTTGAAGATCGGGCGTGTAGGAGAAGAGCGGGCAGAGCCAGGTGGTTTGGTCCAAACTGATGTGAGGAGAGCGCCTCACTCGGGGTCATAGCCCAGATCAACCTCATAATGACTGCAACAACGGGTGTAGGTAACCAAGAGGCGAGCGCGGATGAGATATCCGACCTCTCAGGTTGTAGCTCAGATTTCCGAGGTATGACCACTAAGCTAGGACGCCGGTGGGCCGGTATTCATACTGGGCCTATACTCTTGCGAAGTATTAGAGAATTGTGAATAATTAAACGTTGAGGGAATAAATAAGTGTAATTGATATGATAACTATGAAATAGTTTAATATGGTGAAATTGATTAAAATTTAGTGAGAATACAAATAAAATAAAGGAAAAGACGATCTTGCCCATGAGCTTTATATATATAAGGAGATTCTCTTCCTTCCCTCTTCATTATTTGCGAGTTACCTCTGCTGCTGGTCTGTCCCTTCTCTTTCGTTTTCTCCTCTCTTAACGCTGAGTTGCATGCGCTGGGGAGGGACTCCATTTATGTCTGAACTTCAATTGAACTCCATTCCTGTGATCGAGGCTTCTAGGTGAGTCTACTGATCCGTTCTAATTGTGATTCCCTTATCCCTTTTATTGGCCATGCATGGCTATATTCGATGTTGTTCTCCACTCCTCTGGTGAGTGTGAGCCCAAATGCAGTCCATGAACTAAAGGCGTTGAAGTGACGAGCTGTACTTTATGATCCGTAGGTAGTAGGTTAAGCAACGGAAGACTGAGTGACGGAGCTGAGACTGCGAAACCAGTGCTCAGAGGAAGGAATCGACACAGGGAGCAGATTATCAAAGCGTGGAACCAAAGTAAGGGGGGTGTTCAGGTTATAATTAATTAGAATAGGACTCGCTTCTTATTCGGGTCATTGAGGTAGTGTAAGCAGGTTAAGGAAAATGTTACTAAACGTAGTTGTGTGTTTATGCTTGTGCATGCGTGACTGTGTACATTAATCAGTTGAGGATCGGGTGTGTGGTTAAGTTTATCATGTTATAATCTTGTGATATCTAATGTTGAAATGATCAGTGTTATGTGACGTCGGGTTAGCAAGCAGGCTACTCGAGTGACGAGGAATTGATATTATTATGTGAAAGGTAAATTGTTGGATGACTATGTGGTGTGGGATGGCCGACGGTATATGATAGCCCCTCATTTTCGGCTCCCGAGGTTTTCGTGCCCAGTTGAGCTACCCAGTGGTCAAGTAGGACCCAGTGGTCGAGGTGGAGAGTCAAGCAGGACTCGGTGAACCAAGCAGGGTTCACGGGGTGTCAAGTAGGACCCCCAGCTGAAGGCCAATCCTTTAGTATCCGGATACTAGGAGTCAGATTGTATGAGAGTCAGTGGTGATTGTGATGAATGTGATGGAATTGCTTGGTTGGGTTAATATAGTTATCGTATGTAATACACTATGTTTCTGTGTGCAATTTGATAGATTTCTGAGTGAAAAGTTGATATCTTGTTAAGTGTGGGCTGACCCCTTGATGGTTGTAAATGATACACTTGTTGAGTAAACTATGCTTACTTTCAAATGATGTTTGATGTATATATATAAATATGTATGTATATTTGTTAAGTTCCATTCTATATTAATTACAATGCCAAACACTCACCCTTGCCCTTTTTTTTTTAGTAACTAGTGACAGGGAGGGGGAAGGAGCCATGGAGTCGCGCCAAGGGGGAGATCGGTGCCAGGGCCCGAGTGACTTTGAGTGACTCTGTAGAGTTATATGTGTGTATAGGAGCTTCCGAGCGTTATTATTAGCTGTGTGTTAACCAAGACCGGATCGGATACAAGTCTATATTTTAAAATACATCACTGTCTATTTATATGCTATTTCACTAAATCTCGATTAATTATCAAGAAAGGGAAAATTTATTGTAAAATTTAATTAATTGAATAAAAATAAATGTAAAATAACCTAGGACGTTACACTTGGTATCAGAGCGGTTCTTTCTAGAGCCGGTGTATGGGTCAGTCTAGTGATTGTGTTAGTCTTATGAAGGTTGATTGTATTTCGTTGTACTATGATTGTGTGTGGTCTGGCATCGTTCCCTTGACACTCCACTGGCGTAGTATTCTATGTATATAAGGTAAATTTCCGATTCCCTGGCTGACCTTGGTTATTAATGGTGATGTGTTTGCTCATTGTAGAATTACTAAATGGCCGAAGAGACTAGTTCCGGAGGAAGAAATGATTTCTTCTCTAGATTTACTCAGCTGATGAGTAGGACCGAGTCCGATCCCACTCTGGATAAATTCCTGAAAAGGAATCCTCCGATCTACAAAGGAGGACACGATTATGACGGGGCATACATTGGGATCAGAGATATAGAGCAGGTTTTTGAATATTTTGAGTGCTCAGAAGAGCAAAAGGTTTTATTTGCTACTTACCAACTAAAAGAAGAGGCTAGAGTATGGTGGTCCCGAGTGAAGGTGCAGATGAACGCAGCAAATGAGCCGTTGGTATGGGCAAATTTTTGAAGGAGGTTCCTTGTTAAATACTTCCCGGATAACTACAAAATCCGGAAGGAAATGGAATTCCTGAAGTTGGAGCAAGACCGGCTGTCTGTGGTCGAGTACACCAGCAAGTTTGACGAGCTGTGTGATTTTTACCACCCTTTCTCGTTAGAAGGGACTGAGGGTAGCAAGTGTGCAAATACGAAGCTGGACTACGGATTGAACTCTGTAGTGTAATCGTACCAATGGAGATTAGGGACTACCCAACCCTGGTGAACAAAGCAAGACTGACTGAAGAGGTACAGTTACAAAGGATGTCCCAGCCGAGAGATAAAAAGCCACTGAAGGCGAAAGGATTCAGCTTCAAGAGGATGAGTCAATTCTTCCGGGGCGGCAAGTCTTCTGCTACCTCCTCATCCTCTTCCGGTCGGGGTTCCACCGGTCGATCGGGTAATCCTTCTGGTAGCCGTGCATGCTACAATTGTGGTCAGGAGGGTCACATTGCCAAACATTGCCAAGCCAACCAAATTGTGTGCTTCCAGTGCGGACAACCAGGGCACCTCAGGCCCGATTGCCCTTAGAGGCAGTCGCAGGGCAGGCAGGACAACCGAACTAATTCTTCTAGGACCCGGGGTTCCAACTTTCCGAGGGGAGGCCGGAATGGAGCTGGTAGAGGGAACCAACAATCGGGAAGATATGATGCCCAATCTAGCGGTGCCCAGAACGCCATGACCGGGCGAGTGTTTGCGTTTGATGCTTCGGAAGCTACGAGGAATGACAATTTGGTACAGGGTAAGTGCCTCATCTGTGGCTATCTGGTTGATGTAATTTATGATTCGGGTGCCACCCATTCCTTTATTTCAGAAAGTTGTGTGCGACGGCTTGGTCTGCCGATCAGTTTAATGGAGAACGCTCTTATTGTTTCCACTCCAACTGGTTCCACTTTCCGTGCGACTACAGTGTGTAGAGAACTGCCGATGCAAATCGAAGCCCGTACTTTTCGAGTGAATTTTATCTGTATGCCACTGAAGGACTTAGATGTTATTCTAGGTCTCGATTGGCTTGCTGTTAATCATGTGTTGGTCGATTGTTATCGGAAGAATATTGTTTTCTCTCAGGAACTTGACATGAAGGACGGGGTGAGCGATGTCCTAACCACGTATGTTGTTTTATTCGCTTCGGAGGGTCGGCATAACCTCCTGCCGAGTGATATTCCAATTGTTTGCGAATTTCCTGACGTTTTTCCGGAAGAAATTCTGGAGCTACCTCCCAGTCGGGAGATTGATTTCTCTATTGACTTGATTCCCGGGGCAGAACCTGTGTCCCGAGCGCCATATAGAATGTCTTTGGTGGAATTGACCGAAGTGAAGAAACAAGTAAACGAATTACTAGAAAAGGGCTTTATCCGACCCAGTGCCTCACCCTGGGGCGCTTCGGTGTTACTGGTAAAGAAGAAGGACGGTAGCATGCGAATGTGCATTGATTACCGACAGCTGAACAAACTGACGATCAAAAATAAATATCCACTACCTCGGATTGACGATTTACTGGACCAGTTGCGAGGCGCCGTTGTGTTCTCTAAGATCGACTTGAGGTCGGGGTACCACCAAATCTGAGTGAGGTCGGAGGATACCCCAAAAACAGCATTTCGGACTCGGTATGGGCACTTTGAGTACGTTGTAATGCCCTTTGGAGTAACAAACACTCCTGCCATTTTTATAGACTATATGAATCGTACCTTTCAACCGTACTTGGACCAGTTTGTGGTGGTGTTCATTGATGATATTTTGGTATATTCAAAGTCGGACGAGGAGCATGCTCAACATCTTCGACTTGTTTTACAAGTACTCCGAGAGAAGAAGTTGTACGCTAAACTATCTAAGTGTGATTTCTGGGGGAATAGTGTATAATTCTTGGGGCATGTAATTTCTCGAGAGGGAATCTCAGTTGATCCGACAAAAAATGAGGCGGTTATGGCTTGGGAGAGGCCGAAGTCAGTAACTGAAATCAGGAGTTTCCTCGGATTAGCTGGATACTATCGACGCTTCATTGAGGGGTTCTCTCGGATAGCACTCCCTCTGACTCGGTTAACAAGGAAAGGAAACCCCTTCGTGTGGTCAGAAAAGTGTGAATTAAGCTTCCAAGCTCTCAAGCGATGTTTAACAACTGCCCCTGTGCTTGCACTGCCCGATGTAGCACAGGAATTTGAAGTATATTGTGATGCATCCAAATTTGGATTGGGGTGTGTGTTGATGCAAGCTGATCGGGCAATTGCCTATGCTTCAAGGCAATTGAGGCCACATGAGGAGAATTACCCGACTCATGATCTGGAACTAGCAGCAGTGGTGTACGCACTGAAGATTTGACGTCATTATCTGTATGGAGCTCAGCCTACCATCCCCAGACCGATGGCCAATCAGAACGGACTATATAAACTCTTAAAGATATGTTAAGGGCATGTGTGCTGGAACAGGGCGGATCATGGGAGAAATACTTGCCCTTGGTAGAGTTTGCATATAATAACAGTTACTATAGCAGCATTGGGATGGCTCCATACGAAGCTCTTTATGGTCGGAAATGTCGTACTCCATTATGTTGGAATGAGAACGGCGAAGCCCTTCATCTGGGGCCTGAGATGATTCAAGAGATGAACGAACAAATCGCTTTAATCCGAGAGAAGATAAAAATTGCCCAAGACCCGCAAAAGAGCTATTATGACAATCGGCATAGACCCCTTAAATTCCAAGTGGGTGATTGGGTGTTCCTAAGGGTTTCACCGACTAAGGGTGTAGGTCGAATTTTGAAGAGCCAAAAGCTTAATCCGAAGTATATTGGACCATACCAAATACTAGAACGGATTGGTGAAGTCGCTTATCGACTGGATCTTCCCCAATCGTTGACTAACATTCACAACGTGTACCACGTATCACAACTTCGAGCCTACATTCCATGTGATACCATGATTGTACCGAGTGACTCCATTGAAGTAAAGGAGAACCTGACGGTGGAAGCTGTACCGATCAGCATTGAAGAGCATCAAACCAAACGGTTAAGGAACAAGGAGGTACCGCTGGTGAAGGTGAAGTGGCAGAATTTACATTGGATGAACTACACTTGGGAGTTAGAATCCGATATGAGACGAATGTACCCTCATCTTTTCCAACTGGAACACTGATTTCGGGGACGAAATCTCCTTTTAGGAGGGGTGGATGTAACATCCCTAATGTTTTAAGGAGAATTATAAGAAATGGGAAACGTTAGTAAATGTTTTAGAAGTTTTATTTAATATTTGTTCTGTCAGAGCCAGAGACGGGAAAGCCGGTGTCGAGATCGGTCTCAGAAGCGCGGGCAGGCGGAGTTGAAGATCGGGCGTGTAGGAGAAGAGTGGGCAGGGCCAGGTGGTTTGGTCCAAACCGATGTGAGGAGAGCGCCTCACTCGGGGTCATAGCCCGGATCAACCTCATAATGACTGCAACAATGGGTGTAGGTAACCAAGAGGCGAGCGCGGATAAGATATCCGACCTCTCAGGTTGTAGCTCGGATTTCCGAGGTATGACCACTAAGCTAGGACGCCGGTGGGCCGGTACTCATACTGGGCCTATACTCTTGCGAAGTATTAGAGAATTGTGAATAATTAAACGTTGAGGGAATAAATAAGTGTAATTGATATGATAACTATGAAATAGTTTAATATGGTGAAATTGATTAAAATTTAGTGAGAATACAAATAAAATAAAGGAAAAGATGATCTTGCCCATGAGCTTTATATATATAAGGAGATTCTCTTCCTTCCCTCTTCATTATTTGTGAGTTACCTCTGCTGCTGGTCTGTCCCTTCTCTTTCGTTTTCTCCTCTCTTAACGCTGAGTTGCATACGCTGGGAGGGACTCCATTTGTGTCTGAACTTCAATTGAACCCCATTCCTGTGATCGAGGCTTCTAGGTGAGTCTAATGATCCGTTCTAATTGTGATTCCCTTATCCCTTTTATTCTTTGGCGGTCAAGGGCCATGCATGGCTATATTCGATGCTGTTCTCCACTCCTCTGGTGAGTGTGAGCCCAAATGCAGTCCATGACCTAAGGGCGTTGAAGTGACGAGCTGTACTTTATGATCCGTAGGTAGTAGGTTAAGCAACGGAAGACTGAGTGACGGAGCTGAGACTGCGAAACCAATGCTCAGAGGAAGGAATCGACACAGGGAGCAGATTATCGAAGCGTGGAACCAAATTAAGGGGGTGTTCAGGTTATAATTAATTAGAATAGGACTCGCTTCTTATTCGGGTCATTGAGGTAGTGTAAGCAGGTTAAGGAAAACGTTACTAAACATAGTTGTGTGTTTATGCTTGTGCATGCGTGACTGTGTACATTAATTAGTTAAGGATCGGGTGTGTGGTTAAGTTTATCATGTTATAATCTTGTGATATCTAATGTTGAAATGATCAGTGTTATGTGACGTCGGGTTAGCAAGCAGGCTACTCGAGTGACGAGGAATTGATATTATTATGTGAAAGGTAAATTGTTGGATGACTATGTGGTGTGGGATGGCCGACGGTATATGATAGCCCCTCATTTCTGGCTCCCGAGGTTTTCATGCCCAGTTGAGCTACCCAGTGGTCAAGTAGGACCCAGTCGTCGAGGTGGAGAGTCAAGCAGGACTCGGTGAACCAAGCAGGGTTCACGGGGTGTCAAGTAGGACCCCCAGCTGAAGGCCAATCCTTTAGTATCCGGATACTAGGAGTCAGATTGTATGAGAGTCAGTGGTGATTGTGATGAATGTGATGGAATTGCTTGGTTGGGTTAATATAGTTATCGTATGTAATACACTATGTTTCTGTGTGCAATTTGATAGATTTCCGAGTGAAAAGTTAATATCTTGTTAAGTGTGGGATGACCCCTTGATGGTTGTAAATGATACACTTGTTGAGTAAACTATGCTTACTTTCAAATGATGTTTGATGTATATATATAAATATGTATGTATATTTGTTAAGTTTCGTTCTATATTAATTACAATGCCAAACACTCACCCTTGCCCTTTTTTTTTAGTAACTAGTGACAGGGAGGGGGAAGGAGCCATGGAGTCGCGCCAAGGGGGAGATCGGTGCCAGGGCCCGAGTGACTTTGAGTGACTCTGTAGAGTTATATGTGTGTATAGGAGCTTCCGAGCGTTATTATTAGCTGTGTGTTAACCAAGACCGGATCGGATACAAGTCTATATTTTAAAATACATCACTGTCTATTTATATGCTATTTCACTAAATCTCGATTAATTATCAAGAAAGGGAAAATTTATTGTAAAATTTAATTAATTGAATAAAAATAAATGTAAAATAACCTAGGACGTTACAATTTAGATCATTGAAAGCATTTGGATCGACAAATTTTTCCATGATTCCGAATGGTAGTTCCCTTGGATTCATGGTTACATCCTTTATTTGGTGTTTGTTCGAGCATAAAGATATGGTGTTTGATAAAAGTTCTATGATGATTCACTGTTTCTGGTTCAGTTTTGGACTCTATGTTTTGCCTATTTTTTCTTGGACACCAACTGTTTGGTGAAATGCCTTTTTGACTAGGTGGCTAAGCATTTGGTTTTTTTATTATTGATATCATTTTTCAGCCTTCCTTGTTTACAGCTTGATACACACCAAGTATGTGTTTTGTTTGTATGTTAAGTTGGTTCATTGTTATTTAACCTCATTGTTATCAGCTCAAGCAGTCAGTTCATCCCTCAATATAGGTTTCTAATTTCTACAGATCTGGGAGGGGGTGATATGTGGATTTTATGAGTTCAATCAAGCAATATCTAATATTGTTTGATCCTATTTTATCCCAGCATCAGTTTTGTTCAATATTGATGGCAGAAACTTGGAGATATATTAGAAATGGCTTTTGGTGGATGCTATGTTATTTTGATGATGGCACTTTTCTCAATCTATACGGGGTTTATATATAATGAATTCTTCTCTGTTCCATTTAAACTGTTTGGAGCATCAGCCTATGGATGTCGTGATACTTCATGTAGGTGGTTACTAATACAATTTATTCAAAGTATTGATTGTCTTTTATGCTTGTTGGTTACCTTATATATGTGTGTAATATTTATTATTTCATCCTCAAGGATGCTTCCACCATAGGCTTAATAAAACTACGTGATGCTTACCCGTTTGGTGTGGATCCTAAATGGCATGGTACTCGGAGTGAACGCCATTTCTTAACTCCTTGAAGATGAAGATGTCAATTCTACTAGGAGTATCTCAGATGAATCTTGGAATTATAATGAGTTACTATAATGCAAAATACTTTGAAAACAACATAAATATATGGTAATAGCAAAAGTACAACCTTAGTTGAATGTGGTCTGTGGTTTATTGTTTATAGTGTTCACTATTCATTGTATGCTAGTCTAATATTGCTTCAGGTACCAGTTTGTTCCCCAGATGAAGTGGTGCACTGGATCAAAGGCTGACCTGTATCATATGATGATATACATGTTCCTAATTCCAACTGATGATTTGGGTGAAAACCAGCTTTTTGTTGGCCAACAGTTCCTTCAAGTAAGAAATTTCAACTTTGATTTGGATCTATTTTTCTGTTTAAAAATACTGAACAGAAGTCACATCACATCTGAACACTCCACTGTTTCGTTGTTGTTAGGTCGTGTTACTACTGTTGGCACTTGTTGCTGTACCATGGATATTATTACCAAAGCCCTTTTTGCTGAAGAAGGAACATCGAGAAGTATACTCTAAAATATCATTTTTATCTTTCTGCCTTCTATTCATTTTCATTAAATTCCCTCCTAATTTGTATTACTATTATGGGCCCTCAGGTAAGTAGTTAAAAGGGTCTGATACTTGCTATTATGTGAATTTTGGTTTCAATTAATTAAAACGCAATATGGATATGGGCATGTTGTTTCTCCTCTTCAAGTAGGTGATGTCTGAGATTGATAAAAAATGTTCTCTGATAAATTTGCTATTCTATGGATGACTCTTTGAAGTAGTTTTTTAGGCAAGAAGAACCTATACAAGAATGAAATTAAAGTAATGATAATGTAAAATTTTAATCATTACACATTTAATTAGCAGGAACTCATAAAAAGGTAAAAACTTATATGCAGCAACATATATTACATAAATGATAATTCAGACAAGAGGAGTTGGACTTCCATATTTGGAGCATGTTGCATATTTGGAATTTAGTTTTTATTTTAAACATCAATCTTCATATATATATATATATATATATATATATATTAGTTTAGTTTATTTATTTATTTACCATTTTAGCAAAAAGACCAATTAAAATAACAAGGAGACATTTGTATACATCTTGTATGAATTGATGATATGAATTTCTATTCTTCTCACTTCATGAATTGATGGCCCTTATCTGTGGCATTTGAGAATGGTTAATATATATATATATATATATATATATATATATATATATATATATTTGTTCTATTAATTTTTTTATTTTAGTTAATATATTAGTGGTGGTTTCTGTTGGACTACCGGCGGGTTAAAAAACCACCGTTAAAATTATTCCCAGCGGGATGTTTAGCGGCGCCGATAATTGTTTTAGTGGCGGTTAAAACCGCCGCTAGTGCACGTTAAAAACCGCCACTAATCCCTTTTTTTCTTGTAGTGTACTTTTTATGAATTATGCAGCACTATTGGTTTTGAACCCAATCAAGAAGGATCTGTGTACATGAGACTATTTTTTTTCTTTGGTTGGGAAGGCAAAGGAATGGTTTAAATTTTGTCCTCCTGGTAGTTCTACAAACTGGTCCGATCTCAAAAAAAAAAAATTTGGAAAGGTTTTATTCCCCTTCTAAATATTTTGAAGCTATGACAGCCATTCACTCATTTTCATAAAATAATGATGAGTCATTAGGAGAAGCATGAGAATGATTCAAAGCATTGTTAAGAAAGTGCCCAAATCATAATTTGGATGATGGTGGAAAGGTAAGAATTGTCTATTATGGTTTACTGCCTCAGTTTAAGATGATGTTTGATGTCTGTGCAGGTGGTTCGTTAATGAACAAAACAACAGAAGAGGCAATAGCTATAATGGAGTCCATGTCTACTAGTGACAGACAAGCAAAACATGAAAGAGGTAATGTTTCTAGGAAGCCATGTATGCTTGAGTTAGGTGCGAATGATGCAGTCTTAGCTCAGTAAAAACAGTTGACACAATAAATTGAAGCAATGAGCAAGCAATTACAAAAGTTACAAATTGCTCAAGAGTCTTCACCACCCCCGCTCAGTTAAAGCAATGTGTACATTGCATGGATGAACAAGCTTACGGTTATTGTGCACCTGATGAAGTTGAATATGAGCAAGAAAATTTTCTAAACAACCAAACATTACCTTTAGGTAATTTCCCTTTCAATACTGGTAATTTTTTCCCTAAATATTTTTAATAGGGTTGGAAGAATCAGAATTTTAGATGGAAACAAGATATTGCACCTTTAAATAGACCTCCCAACAATCAGTTTTAACAACAACTGACAAGGATAGAAGATTCTATCCAACAATTGTTGCACTATATGCAGACAAATGAAGCCACATGAAAAGCTTCAGATTTACAATTGGAACAACTAACAAAAGAAGTAGCTAAAATGAAAAGTTTATGTTTTTCTGCCAATACCCAGAACCCAAAGGAATAATGTAACGCTATTTTTACAAGAAGTGGTAAAATTGTAGGGACTGATTGTAAAGAAACTTGTAAAGAAGTGAAAAAGAAAATAATGAAAAAAAAGAGTGAAGAAGAAAAGAAGGAAAAAGAAACAAAAGAAGAAGAAAAACTAAAACTAAAACTAAATAAAAAATAAAATAAAAAAGAATTAGTACTTGGGACAGACTCCTCCTGTCAAGGATCTACCTTATTCTCATGCACCATCAAGAAAGGATAAGGAAAGAGAATATAAAAAATTCCTTGAGATTTTTAAGCAGTTACAAATAAATATTCCCTTCTCTGAGGCATTGGAACAAACGTCAACATATGCAAAGTTTATGAAGGAATTGCTCACAAAGAAAAGGAGGTGTAGTGAAGAAATTATGGAGCTTGAAGCAGGTTGTAATGCCATCTTACAATATAACATACCAGAAAAATCAAAAGACCCTGGAAGTTTCACCATTCTTGTCTCTATTGGAGGTGTAAATATTGGAAAGGCTTTATTAGACTTAGGGGCAGTATCAAATTAATGCCCCTAAGTATGATATAGCGCATTGGTGATCTTGGTCCTCAAAGGACGAAGATGACTTTACAACTGGCAGACCGCTCAATCAAAAGACCCTATGAAATTGTGGAAGATGTCCTTGGAAAGGTTGACAAGTTCTACTTCCCTGTTAACTTAGTGGTATTAGACATGGAGGAGGATACTGAAGTCCCCCTAATTCTTGGAAAACCATTCATGAAGACTGCTAGAGTGTTGATTGATGTAGCCAATGGAAAGCTTGCTGTCAGAGTGTATGATGAGGAGGTAAATTTTGATGTTTTCAAAGCTCTTAAAGATCCTAGCCCAAAACAAGATTGTTTTAGAGTGGATGCCTTTAATGATTTTTGCCTCTCCGTATCCAAAGATATGTCTATTTCTGACCCTCTCAATAAATTATTGATTGACTCTATTGAATGTTTAAATGAGGAAGAGGAAAGACAGATAGAGAGGTGTTTGGAAGAACTTGAAAGAGGGAAAGACATTTTCCCTGAATCTAGAAAGATTAAGGAACTCCAAGAAACACTTGTTGAACAAGTCCAGAGACCAGAGCTCAAAGTTTTGCCTTCACACCTCAAGTATATCTTTCTAAAAGAAGGTAATTTTAAATCACTCATTATTAGTAATTTACTAACTGAAACAGAAGCAGCAAGATTGGAAGAGGTGCTGAAGAAGAATCAAGAAGCAATTGGGTGGACACTTGAAGATCTAAAAAGTACAAGTCCATCTTATTGCATGCACAGGATTTTATTAGAAGATGATTTCAAGCCTGTAGGCTAACCCCAAAGATGCCTCAATCCCACAATGAAAGAGGTAATAAAGAAGGAGGTTCTAAAATTGTTGAAAGTAGGTATCATCTATCATATTTCTGATAGTGCATGGGTAAGTCCGGTCCAAGTGGTACCAAAAAAGGGAGGTATGGAAATAATTGTAAATAATAAAAATGAATTAATTCCAACAAGAACTGTCACAAGCTGGAAAATGTGTATAGACTATAGAAAATTGAACCAAGCAACAAGAAAATATCATTTTCCCTCCCCTTTATGGACCAAATGCTTGAAAGATTGTCTGGACAGGTTTCCTATTGCTTTCTTGATGCTTCTGAATATAACCAAATTGTTATAGATCCTTTTGACCAAGAAAAGACTACTTTTACATGTCCTTTTGGTATCTTTGCTTATAGAAAAATGTTATTTGGATTATGCAATGCACCTGCTACTTTTCAACGATGTATGTTTGCTATTTTTCCAGATTTAGTTAAAAAAGCATAGAAATTTTCATGGATGACTTCTCGATCTTTGGGAACTCCTTTGATACATGTCTATTAAATTTGGACACCGTACTAAAGCGGTGTATTGATACAAATCTGGTTTTGAATTAGGAGAAGTGTCACTTCATGGTGACGGAAGGAATTGTACTTGGTCATAAAATCTCTGCAAAAGGTATTGAAGTAGACCAAGCAAAAATTGAGGTGATATCTAAACTCCCACCCCCTGTGAATGTGAAAGAGATTAGAAGTTTTTTAGGACATGCTGGGTTTTATAAAAGGTTCATTAAAGATTTTTCAAAAATTGCTAAACCTTTGATAAATCTCTTGAACAAGGATGTTAATTTCAAATTTAATGAAATATGTCTTAAAGCTTTTAATTCTTTAAAAGAAAAATTGATTTCTGCTCCCGTTATTGTTGCCTCTAACTGGAATTTACCCTTTGAGCTTATGTGTGATGCAAGTGATTATACTATAGGAGTTGTTTTAGGTCAAAGGCATGAAAAGATTTTTAGGGTTATACATTATACTAGTAAAGTTTTAAATGAAAATCAAGTGAAATATGCAACAACTAAGAAAGAATTACTAGCCATAGTGTATGCCTTGGAAAAATTTAGATCATATTTGATCGGCTCAAAAATAATTGTTTTTATTGATCATGCAGTCATCAAATATCTTCTGACTAAAACAGATTCTAAACCTCAGTTAATTCGATGGATTTTACTCCTACAAGAATATGATCTTGAAATCAAAGATAAAAAGGGTAGTGAAAATGTGGTTGCTGACCATCTATCTAGATTAATGAACGATGAGGTCACTGCTAAGGAAAATGAAATTTTGGAAGAAATTCCTGACGAGAAATTATTTGAAATAACAAAACAGGCATGGTTTGCTGATATGGCCAATTTTAAAGCAGCAAGAATTCTTCTAAATGATTTAACCTGGCAGCATAGAAATTTTTTTTACACAGATGCTAATTATTTTATCTGGGATGACTCTCATCTATTTAAAATTAGTGTGGATAATTTGTTATGACATTGTGTACCTAATTGAGAAATTAATGATGTGTTGTGGCACTGCCAAAAATCCCCTTATAAAGGTCATTTTAATAGAGAGAGGACTACTACAAAGGTCCTCTAATCAGGTTTGTACTGGCCTTCTATTTTTAAAGATGTCCACTCATTTGTACAATCTTGTGACAATTGCCAAAGGACAAGGAACATAACCAGGAGGCAAGAAATGCCTCTCACAAACATACAAGAGGTAGAAGTATTTGATTGTTGGGGGATTGACTTCATGGGACCCTTCCCCAACTCTCAATCTAACCAATTTATTCTTTTGGAAGTGGATTATGTTTCTAAATGGGTGGAAGCAGTTGCTTCACCTAATGCTGATTCCAAACTATGGTGAATTTCTTAAAGAAAAATATTTTTTACAGGTTTGAAACACCAAGAACTTTGATTAGTGATGGAGGTTTATATTTCTGTAACAAATTTCTTCAACAGGTGTTACAGCATTACGGTGTAAGACACAAGGTGGCCACATCATATCATCCACAAACCAATGGTCAAGCTGAAATTTTAAATAAAGAATTGAAGAGGATCTTGGAAGAGACTGTGTCTTCTTTAAGAAAAGATTGGTCACTGAAACTTGATGATGCACTCTCGGCTTACAGAACTGCATTTAAAACTCTTATTGGCCTTTCTCCTTTTCAGATGGTTTATGGAAAAGCTTGTTATCTCCCAGTAGAAATGGAACATAAAGCATATTGGGCATTGAAATTCCTCAACTTTGATTAAACTGCTGCAGCTGACAAAAGAAAGTTGCAATTATTTGAGTTAGAGGAAATGCGGAATCATGCTTATGAATCATCCAGGTGCTACAAGAATAAGGTGAAAGCTTACCATGATAAGAAATTAAAGAAAAGAAATTTCATACCAGGTCAATAAGTCTAATTTTTTAATTCAAGATTAAAATTATTTCCTGGTAAATTGAAATCAAAGTGGTCAGACCCATTTGTGATCAAAGAAGTGAAACCGTACAGAGTAGTGGAAATTGAAGATCCAACTTCCAAAAGAAGTTAGATGGTGAATGGACACAGGTTAAAGCCTTATCTAGGTGGTGAGATCAACAAACTCACCACCATTTGTTACTTAACAGATTTGTGATTTGCAGGATGTCAAGCTAGAGACAGTAAATCAAGCGCTCAATGAGAGGCAACTCATTATTTTTCTCATTAGTTTGTTTTTAATTTAATTTTAATATAAAAAAGAAGAAAAAAAGGTTTAATTAAATTTTAGTTAATTTTAGAATTTTAAGAATAAAAGGGATTTTTACATACTTAAAAATAGGTTTTAAATTCAAAAAGGAAGAAAATGGAATTTTAACTCACACGCTTAGCGTGGGGTTAAAATTTCAGACCTGACGCGTAGCGTCCCACTCACGCGTAGTGTCAGGTCCTGTGTTTAGTTTTCAAAAAACTGAAGCCCATTCACAGAGAGGCCCAACTTCAAATTTTTAAACCTAAATTCCCCTCTCTATTTTTAGAATCCTAAATTTTACAAACCCTAAAAATCCTTTAGTAATCCACATTCTTCACTTCCTCTCTTGAGCATCAATCATCAAGTAAGTTCCTTTCTTTTTCTTTTTTATTTTTCATTTTTAAAATTCATAGAATGCATGTGGTTAGGATTAGTTTTAGGAAGATTAGAGACCCTATAAGACTGGCTGTGATGATGTTGTTTCTGATTTGTAGCAAGGGGTTACTGCTGTACATCCCCCAAATTGAAGATTCTGACTCTGCACTCTCATGCGTAGCATCACCCTAACACGTAGCGTGAAGAAATAAGACCGATGCTACACATCAGGCCCTTGTTTTTAGCTTTTTAATTTTTTGTGATTTTGTGTTTCTTTTTTATTTTAATTCTAAAATGTGAGTGTTACATTTTAATTTTGTTATTTCTCCACAAAACATGTGTTTATTTTTATGTTTATTTTGTGTTATTGTTTTTATACATGTTTTATGATTTTAATATTTTTAATTTTTGTATGTTAGATTTTATTTTAAAATATTTTAATTTTTGCTAATGTATGTTTTTAAAATATTCTGTAATCTATGTGTTTTAAATTAGTGTGTTTTAAATACTTATTTTCTAGGGTTGTTAGTATATGTGTTTTAATACTTGTATGTTTGTTGTGTAAAATATTTTCTTTTATAGATGAATGATTTTTTGTTTAAAATTTTGTTGTTTTAATTTTAAATTTTCTTATAGATGGCCCCAAAGAAATCTGTTCCTACTTCCAGTCCAAAGAGGAGGAAGAGGACTGATACTACCTCCTCTGAGGACCCAGATATTCAGGCTGAGGAGGAGCAACTTGGACCTCGTGATCCTACCAGGTTCAAGACAGAGGTGAAATGGCATAGGTTCCACCAGATTAAAGGACAGAGGCTAATCTGGGAGAGAGTTCTTGATCTGAGAGTTGCTGATTACCCAGAGCTACTTGGAGAGATTCAGAGGAAGAGGTGGGGAACACTATTTTCCCTACCCACTGAGGGAGATCCCATCTTGGTAATGGAGTTTTAGGCGAATGCATACTGTACTCGACAGGATTCACCGAACATTGGATAGATGAGGACTAGCTGGGTTAGGGGTAGGCATATTATCTACGATAGGGATACCATCAGTACCCTTCTGCGTAACGATTGGTAGCTTACTCTTGAGAGTGATACTTGTTTCTAGCAGGAGAACAAAAATAAGATTTCCAGTGAGGATAGCGACTTAGGATATTTTCTAGAGCAGGTTGCTCAATCTTTAAGCAAGGATGAAGTCTATTTTAACCTTAACAGGGTTAATAGAGCACCTTCCAACCTGCTAAAGACGCAGCTGACCCCTATAGCCCAGGCATGGATGCATCTAATGCTCCATAACATCACACCGGTGTCTTACCTCTCCACCATACCTGTTGACCACTGCTGTTTACTATTCTCCATTCTTCAGGGACACACCATTGACATTGCTGCTCTCATTTCTAAGCAGATTCACCATTATGCCCTTTGGTATATGGAGAATCGCCCAGTGCCCTTTCCACTTATCATATCTGCCTTACTGAGGAGGCAAGGATTACTAGTACCATCTGCAGAGTTCACTAGCTCATCGGGACGAGTTCCCCATGTTCTAATGAACAAAGATTATTTTGTACAACAGTACGAGCTTCCACCTCTTGAGCAGAATCCCAACCGTGACCCAGGAGGAGACGTCCACAGCAGACTACCCCGACATATTCTATGACCCAAGAGTTTGCTAGGATGAGGATAGATCATCAACATATGATGCAGATTATGGCTGCTTCCCATCGAGCTTATGTGCACTTACACGATTCATTTTACCAATACAGGGTCCAGGGGCCAAATGCACCATTCATGACACCTGTTGATTTTGTATCTCATATGGCTTGGCCAGGAGACCAGCCGACATATCTTGAGGTAGGTGGTACATCTGGAGCACAGGCTGACACAGAGGGAGATACTGATGAGGATCAGATGGAGGAGGAGAATGACTAAGGACCATATTTATTTTTAGCATCTTTTATGATTCTTTTTAGTATTACATTTACTTACACTGTTACCTATTTTATGATTTTAGCTATTTTGTTTGGGGTTTTTATTTTGTGTGGTGTGATTATTATTGTTTATATTGGTGTGATATTTTATTTTTATAATATGATTTTCTTAATAAAATCTAATTGTGATTTTCTTAAAATCAAATCAAATTTTTGAAATTTGAATCTTTATGCGCTTGAAGTTTTAAATAATAAGCTGTTTTGAATAATCAAATATCGATTCTTTTACAACCAAGGCATTTTGATAAAACAAATTACAATGAGCTTATTAATAATCAAGCTAATTTCGAAAACTCGGTGAGTTGAGAGTTCCTTAAACACTTTGAGGGTATCGACATAATCTCTTACAAATTAATTTTGCTTAATTCTTTGATTTGTGTTGTCATACAAAGGATTCAAGAGCATGATCAAGGCAATTTATTGGTAAACACATGAACTTAGGGCCAAAAAACTTACCATGGTAAAATGTATTTATCCTTTGTTAGCCATTTTGAGCCTTAAGAAAATAATTTCTTTGACACCCCTTACCCATAAATGTTTTCAACCATTCCCTTTTATCTGATTAAATAAAAGAGCATTGCAATCAAAATGAAAATAATTTGAGTGTTCTTACAAAACTGGGGAGTGAAATATGAACTAAGTTCTTTTCAAAAATTATATCAAAGTAAGCATATATGAAAAATAAAAGAAATATGTATATATATATATATATGTAAATTCAGTTAAAGGAATAATGAAAAGAATTAAGTTAGGGGTATTTCAAAAAAGAGAAGTGAGTTTTGGATCAAGAAAAACACCCTAATCTTATATGAAATGCTCTTTTATGATTTCAGGTGTTTGCTTTTCAAGAAAAACCATGAATTCTTGTAACCAAGCCTCATTACAACCCTTGAAAAGACCTTGTGACTCTTGTTTGATTTTGTATGAATGACAATTGATAAGATGAAAATCAAAATTAAATTTGTTTGATTTTATGATTGATTGAGTGAAACAAGATACCTTTTTACTGAGAGAAACACTTGTGAGGTAAGCCTTGAAATAAGCTTGATTTATCGACATGATATTGTGTTGGTTTTATCTTTAAGCTTCTTTTGCACAAGTCATCTATATTGATCGTTTCAAACAGTAAGTTATGAATTACTTCTTGTGATAAGTTTTCAATTTTTCAAAAATTGATTGGTTCACAGTCTGAGTTTGTTTCGCTCGAGGACGAGCAACTTCCTAAGTTGGGGGTAGTTTGTTAGTCCTTAATTTATTGTTATTTTTATATTAAAAAGTGTGAAAAAATTAATAAAAATTTAATCAAATAGAAATAAAATTAGGTTTTATTTTAAATAAATAGAAGTTATCAAGTGGGATTGCACTTTGTAAAAAGGCCAAATAATGGCCAATGCACTTCAGACATAAGGCCAAAAGGCCAAAACACAGTGGGGAACTTGTCTGTAGATTATTGGGACAAAAATGGGGTTCAGTGGCTGAAAATTAGGAAAATTAATGGAGGCTGATGCGTAGCGCCAAGCCCACGTGTAGCGTCAGGACCTCGACTCAGCCCTATAAATAGGCCATTTGTCAAGAGTTTTGGCATCTCATTCTTCATTTAATCACTCATTTCTTCCATTCCAGAATCTTTATTTCTAAGTTGTACTACAGAATAGCTTCCATATACTTGATAGTGTTGTTTAGTGTTGTTTCCTTTCATGTTGTCAAGTGTGTTCAAGTGTGATCAAGTGTTCGTTATGTCTTCAATTGTAAGTTGTATTTTTACTTTTACCATGTGTAACTAATTTGTTTATGTTGGAATTAGTGAACCAATCTATGAATATAATGTTTTGATTATGAATTATGCATGTTATAATCCAAGTTTCATGTTAGTATTTCAACCTTTTATCAGTATGAACTTCAAATGGGATAAAGATTTTCATGAGTGTTAAAATTACTTTAACGAAAGTAAAAGTTAAAATACCCTTAATATACCAATTACTAGGGATAGAGTTGGTAATTATTGGCGTGTTAAGGCCAGCACTTAAAAAAAGTTTTTACTGAGAAAGCATGTGAGGGATTAGACTTTACGGTAACTATTTAGAATTTATTCACCGAGGGATCAGGTTTAATGATTTTAAGCTGCAATAATATGAACTTGATGAGTAAATATGCATGTTTATAATTACTATGTTATATTCTAGTACGGGGATATAAATTCCAACATAGTTTGTCAATTTGTGTTCAAATCTCAAGTATTGGAATTATTCTTAAGTACTATTTTTCTAGTTAATTTCTAGAAAGATTTATAATTTACTTTACACCATCTTTTTCCTAATGAATCAATCAATCTCTAAATTTATGAATATTGTACAATTTGTATATGAATCATTCTTTTATTAATAAGTTTTGACATTTTTTACTATAGTAAATAAAAATTACTGTCACTTATTGAAAACATTCAATCCTTGAGGCAACGATATCTATTTTGAAAACCGCAACAATAAATTGGTGCGCTTGCCAAAAAGCCAACAACATTTCAAGCACTAACAGCGGGACATAAAATTGAGCCAAAGTAGATCGCTTCGACTTGCACCTCTACTTCTAGCAGTCTTAGGATCCTCCCATATTTTCTCGAGAATGTCATCTTCTGAGTCAAAGTCAATTTTTTTCCAAAGCTTGTAGACTAGCAGTATCGAATTTCCTTGACTTGACATGCAGTAATTTTCTTAATTCAAGTACATTTGTACCACAACCATCCAGTCTTATGTTAATTTCCATGTTTTTCTTGAAGGTACTCATCAAGCTCCAAATAGTTTCCTGCAAAAGCGAAAAGGGCACAAAAAATTAGTCATTGGAGTTTAACGTGCCTCGAAAATCATTACTTCCCTAATAACTCACTTGAAAAATATATTTATACACAGGGAAGTAACAATTAAAAAAGCTTGTGAAAAATAGAGAGCAGTATGGGTTATGAGCCTTCCGATCATTCTCAACAAGATCCCACATTTTTGTTTTTTCTTAGCCTTTTTCTTTTGTTTGATGATTCAAAAAATCCGTAACCCTGGGCCCAAAAACTTAAATAAAAGTGTATAGAAGGAAAGGACTGCTTTCCTGTTAGAGGATTACTAGTTCAGAAAAATGGATATCATTTTTGGAAAGAACAATCCACCAAATGGGATAGTGGTCCACTAATTTGGATTAGAAAGGAAAGTGAAAATGAGAAAAAGGTAGAAGGAAAGCATGCCCCTTTGTGCCCTAAATTAGGTTTTATCTGAATGCCCCTACCAGTATCTAAGGTTTTTTCTAACAGTGATACCTCGCATTAGGTGGCTTGCACTAATTACCTAAAGGTCACTAGAGCCATGATCTTACTCATGATGTTAACCATAACAGTAGGAAGTCTACTAGGTGTAGAACATCATGAATAAGTCAAACTCTAGCTAAGGTTCTCATGATAACCAGACAGGACATACATCCCAAATGACACCGCTAACAACCTCCCCTAATCTTAAGCTTCATTTGGGCCTGGGTATAGGGCCCCACTCGAAAGTGTGTGCAAATCGTTGTGTGTGGTGTATGAAAGGGGCATCAAAACCTGTACCTTACCCATCCTTCACGGAGAACAAACACACAACAATAAAAGACAAAGTCATCTACCCTAGGGTTCAATAATAAAAACACATAAATCAATAGAAAATAAATGGCAAAATACAAACAAAAGAGGACAAGTAATTAAAGACTAAACAAAATATGCGTTATCAATTTGATTAGCTTGACTCATCCTTATCCCTAGTGGAGTCGCCAGCTGTCACGACCGAGATCACGGTAAGAGGCCGACCGTGAAAAAGATAATAAAAACGGCTTTGAAATCCTTTCGAAAAAACAAGGAGTCGCCACCAATATTTTTTAAAAGGTAAAATATCGAGAAAACCTTTGTTGAGGCACTGGTCATTAAAAAAATGAAATCCTAAGTTTGGGAGTCAAATTACAGGTGAGGAAGGTATTAGCACCTCACATTGTCCATCATAAAATGGTTACCTCAAATTGATCACGCACATATTAAATATCCCAGAAATTAATTTAACCTCTCAAGAAATTGGACAAACAATACACACAAGAAAAACAAGAAATTTCCAAAATAACATTAACAGGACGTATCGTCCAAATTAATCGTAAATCGAACAACTTAAATAGGTAAACATAGTAATAAAATAAGAGATCAATAGGATGTCTCGTCCAAATTAATCTTAAATCGAACAACTTAAATAGGTAATCATAATAATAAAATAAGAGATCAACAAGACGTCTTGTCCAAATTATAACACCCTCGGTTAACTAGAATGACCTCTTCCACTAGGTCCTTCTACTTAACTAAGAGGTTACGATTCTAGAAAAATGTAGAAGTTTTTTTTGTACAAGGGAATTTGGTGGAACAGACACATTATATACAATTTAATCATATACAATACAGGGTCATATTCAACTCATTGTACATACTGAAAATTAGGGGCACACAGGCTCCCATACAACAGGAAAAGAAAATCAACTATGTTAATCGCCCATGGTCCAAGGAAAGTTTATCTGTTCCTCAATGCGAAGTCTATGCTAATCCTTGCTGTGTCGAGTGTGGTCCAAATAGAGGTTTGTAAAAATAAACTGTAAGGGTGAGCCTCTCTTCCATACAATTAGAGGTTTATCATTTTTAATGTCCTCCCACAACATTCAAACAAGTAATCATATAACCCTTTCTCATCTCGGGATTCTTAGTTTCTCTAAGTTATCCATCCTCAGTCAGTCTTATTTAACATTTCCCCTTTCTTTATCTCTTATTCTTTCCTTTTACGCTAATAATTACAGAATAATTCACATGTTAAATATCAATCACACTCACATACAATTCATCAGTATCATGTAATGCAATGCATAGGTTCCATTACTTCCAGTTAATCTTTTTCATTGTTCATTATGAATGCATGTGGGCCCAGTTCCATCTCATCAATCTCATTCTCATCATCATCATCAGAATCCGTTCTGTTCAGACTGCCCCTAAACACAACATTTCTGTACTAGAGTGACTGGAGCTCACCAAGTCCTTCATATTACAGGGTACTAAGGACTCTCAGGTCTTGCTCATTATCGAGGATCCATCTCATATCAAAAGGGGACTTGGCTCTCCACAGTCATAGATACATCCCGTCATTTAGTCAAAGTACACCAGGCTTGCATCGTCTCACCCGGCTCAAGCGCGACTCTGATGTCATTGGGTTTCCGTCCTAGTTGTACTCCCAAGGTTCTCCTTGGAGACCAAACATGAATATCCTCCAGCCTACCCATGGTGTATGCTCTAGTTTCCACACGTCATATGCAAATGATACATGTCTCATACATATTCTTCCATTCTTGTTCTTTACTCTTGTCACCAGTAGAGCCCCTTCAATAATCCATTTTCATTCTTAATACCAGTTATTCCATTCTAGTCTGCCTATGGGTAAAGGCGGGTAAATTACTAGGTAGGTTAGGGTATTGGTATTGATTATAGGGTAATTTTATGGAGGGTTTAAGTGTTGGGTCCATAGGAATATCTCGATTTATATCTCTTTACCATCATTCGGTAATTAAGAATGAAAATGGCCAAGCGTCAATCTTTCATTTTCACTGGGTACTTTCCATCATCTCATTATACCATCATTCCCATTCATATTACATCGATTCTCATTGTATTGGGACTCTCTACCGTGACTGATACCTCTTTGTCAACTTTTTATCTCTTTGTGAATTAATAATGCATCAACTAAAACTATTCATATACATCTCATCATACTTATAATTCACCCAAACATGTAT